>OV281341.1:8750000-10000000 GCA_923062675.1 Marasmarcha lunaedactyla
TCGGAATGCGTTCTTACTCTTCAGATTGGAGCCTGGTAAGCGATTTTTAACCAATGTTTAAGTGGTCCATATTAATTATTGTTTTGCTCATGGTGGTTATTACTCACATTTGTATAATGTACAATATATATACAATATTATTGTATATTGTAATTAGTTTTCCTTATTAAATACACAGGGTGACTTGTAATTCGACGTATTCCTCTTGGGATGTGATAATTCATTCTTGATGGATGTCATAATTTCCAACAAAATTAACTCAATGTCCTTAATACCGAGGAGGCTCGCTATCGAGATATTCAATATTTTTGCTTTTGTTAAAAAAAAAAACCCCGAATTAAGTACAAAAAATTAAATAAATAAAAAACTAGTGTTTTGAACAAAGTTGTTTAAATTTTTATCTAATACTAATACTGGCACAAATATTGAACATTTCAAAATAGCAAGTGAATTCTTATAAAATTTTGTTTTGATTCACTAATTTGGTCAATACAAAACTGGATTTATTTTGAAAAATCAACAGAACATTAAGCATACAAACTACTAGAAAAACTTCCTTGTTCTATTAGCTATCCAAACAAGTTAATTTATTAAGACACAAACAACAAATCCCAGAAAAAAATATCTATTATAGATTACACGTATTGTCTGCAATTTTGGACAAAGCGAAATTATTGTTTAAAATAATAAACATCAGGTAGAAAAGTAACAGTAATTTATGCGGATAACGTGATATATCTATTATAGATTACACGTATTTTCTGCATCTTTTCGACGAAGCGAAATTTTTGTTTATAATAAAAAACATCAGGTAGAAGACTACCGAGAATTTATGCAGTTAACGTGACATATCTATTATACACTCACCGGCACGGAAACTTGGCCACTTATACATTTTGCTATATTTGACGTATTTTCGATCGTTTCAAAATATTAAACATTAAGGGTGGTAAAAATTATTATTATGACGTGATTAAAGAGAGATTTAATGATTTTCTACACTTAAAGTCCTTATTATAAAGTTTTTTCATATCTACACCACGCATCATTTCGAGACGCTGACGTACCTCAACAGCGGTCCGATGACGGTTCCTGAATATCTCCAAACGGATAGTGGTCATCCCGTTCTGTAGTGCATCGTCGACCTCCACTGCCTGGTCTCCTCGAGTAGCTCTCCGTTTCCCAGTATAGTTTCAAAGCATACTGCATAGAAGAACGCGGTACATTAAGCACAACAGCCACCTCACGTTGGGTTAACCCCTGCCCGATAAGAACTACTGCTTGTGCAACTTGCTCTGATGTTAATGGCATTTTTATAATATTTTAAAATCACGTTGAACGTCGAGTCAAAACCACGAAGCTTCAAAAACTGATAATTCGACAGCTTAAATATTGAAAAAACAAAAATCCAAATTTCTTGTAAGTCGGTCAAGTGACACTTTTTGACTAAATTAAAAAAAAAGGGTACAAATTACACTTAAAACATAATGAATTGCTCTTTTTAACTAAGAGTTATAATTTATTAAGCTACCCTCATAAATAACTTTTGTAAAAAACACTGAGAATCGTTGTAATCGCGATGTGAGAGCTTGGCCAAGATTCCGTGCCGCTGAGTGTAGATAACACGTGTTTTCTGCATCTTTTCGATAAAGAAAAATTTTTGATTATAATAAAAACATCAGGTAGAAGACTACCAGTAATTTATGCGGATAACGTGATATATCTATAATAGATAACACGAATTTCTGCATCTTTTCGATAAAACGAAATTTTAGAAGACTACCAGGAATGCATGCGGACAACGTGATATATCTATTATAGATAACACGTCTTTTTTGCATCTTTTCAACAAAGCGAAATTATAGTTTACAAATACCCGCGATCGCTTATGAAAAAACATAAAATGGCTTACCTCATCGGAAGAAATAACGATTCGCTTTCGTTTATTCTGTATTTTTTGGTCTAATATTCAAACTTTTAGTACAATTTTTACAACATATTTTATATTAAACTGTTAAGTTACTAGTTGGTATAAGACGTGTGCTTGTTACCACGCACAAAAAAAGAATGAAGACTTGCCGGGACCGGACGAAATATAATAGATGATTAAACGAACTTCCAAGTGAAGTTCTATCGCTATTATATGAGTCGCTTCATTCGAAGATAATAAAGGACCCGTCCCTTCCGGAACCCATACAAAAGTTTTGTTTTGATCTCGAAAAAATGAAGACTTGCCGGGACCGGGGTTGATCAAGTAAACAGACGGAAGTTTTTTGAATAAGTCAAATGACATACTCTAAATCTGTGCGAAGTTACCTAGTACCTTAAAAAGACTACCTGTTTAATTGTATTCTATCTTCGAATGAAGCGACTCATATAATAGCGATAGTACTTCACTTGGAAGTTCGTTTAATCATTTATAATACTCACCATTTAAATTGTTGGGCAAAAAGTAGGGTCTAATCAAATGATTATTTATGACGCCCATCCAACTTCTAACAATAACAACTAAAAAGTTTCAGGAATTTATTGCAACTCTGCAACTTAAGACGCGGTACGATAACAAAAGGTTTTACTGTGCATGTGCTCTACGTAGGTTTTTTTCTGGGAATTGTTGTTTGTGTCTTAATAATTTAACTTGTTTGAATAGTTGATCGAACAAGGAAGCTTTTCTAGTAGTTTGTACGCTTAATGTTCTGTTGATTTTTCAAAATAAATCCAGTTTTGTATTGACCAAATTAGTGAATCAAAACAAAATTTTATAAGAATTCACTTGCCATTTTAAAATGTTTGATATTTGTGCCAGTATTAGTATTAATAAATGTTTGTTGATGTATTGGTAACTGATAAAAATTTAAACAACTTTATTCAAAACACCAGTTTTTTATTTATTGAATTTTTTGTAGTTAATTCGGGATTTTTTTAACAAAACCAAAAATATTGAATATCTCTATAGCGAGCCTACTTGATATTAGGGACATTATAGTAAATTTTGTTGGAAATTAGTTGTATTATCACATCCCAAGAGGAATACGTCGAATTATAAGTCACCCTGTATATGAGAAAGCTTATGGTACTGCATAATCACGCAACAAAATACACAGTGGAAGTAGCATGATACCAATTTTGTATGAGGACCCGAGTCACCACACTCCCACATTCATATACTACATATACCATTGTATGGGCAACGACTATACAAAATTCATTACACCTTTAGGGAACTAAACCACGCGTTTCCACCGATGTAAAAGGGTGAGCAAGCCGTGGCCCACGGCTTGACAGTTGTTGTCAGAGTCATATATATTCTAATCACTTAAGTAAAGTTGATATTGCGATGTAGATAACGCGTTGTGATTGGTCGGTTGGTTAGCGCGTCACCGCTACACACCTGTTTTATGGATAAAAATAAACGACATGTGGAATCATAGCCCAACTATCTCCATATGGCAACCATTTTTAGATTTTTATTCTTTCAAACGAGGTGAGGTTTAAATATAGGAATTCGGCGGACGCTCAGTTTAACAACCGAATTCCCTACAGCGTTGTCGCCCCTTGACATGCTTAATTTTTACTTTCTGGCAAAAAAACTCCTCACGAAAACCTTACTTCACCCACTCCATCCTAAAAATAGTCTCCTGAATTCCTTGAGTCAATCCTCTACGTACTGTTCCAACAAAGTGTTTGTTGGAACAGTACGTAGAGGTACCTTGGTTTTATTAACCTCTAATATATACTAGCCTCTCAAACCTTGATGTTGCCCCTAGTCCAATTTTCAAGGATCAGCAGAGTATTGCAGAGTAAACAGAGTATTGCAATAGTTTAAAGTGTTAGACTCAACAGGACCTACTGCTCCGATCGGCTGACTGAGCTGGCTCTAGGCGACAGCTTCTCCCCTAAGCGTCTACGGCACTCGTTGCTTAACGCAATGTTTATTATTAATTTCTAGTCGTATTTTTTTACATACAAAGCTCTTATTTTTGTTCAATTAATGCCGCCAGTAAACAATTCCTTGGATAAAAAACACCCACGCCAATTTACGAGTTATAAAGTTAGTATTTTGATTGGGCATTTTCTGCCTCAATCCGATGTCTAGCTATAATAATTGAATTGTTTCTTGTTCAAGGTACAATTCTTTTTACAGAACCATGTATTTTCCAATACTTGAAATTGAAGTCATCGTATAGTTACGGCGGGAGGTGTTTGACCCCAAAAATTTAATTAAACATTCCAAAACAAATAATAATCTGGAACATGAACCATACATCTACTCACTTTGGACGCGCATTCGTACGAATATTACACGCGCGAAAACGTACGAACAACGTACGACGGGGCGTCCGAAACCCAAATGGATGTAGAAAAGTTAATTAATTTGGTTTACGGACATAAATGTTTGTGGGATCAAAGTGATTCTAGTTAACACTTACGTGACCTACAGCGTAGGGCATGGTGTGAAATTTGCGAAGAAATGGAATGGTATATATGTATTTCAATAATGATAAACAGATCGCCGACGCCGACGCAATCTATGGTTTAGAAGATGATTATCTAAAAGATATAGACTATTCATCGCACTAAAGATGACCTCACCAATGATATGACTTTACAGTGGTTACTTGACGGAGCAAAAACGTATTCAGTGTGAGCGCGGCCTTATTAGTAAAGTCTAATGTACTTTCCATACAAGTGTGTACATCAGTTCTTACTTGTGACGAAAACGGTACTACCCACATGATACTTCCACTGTTTTTTTTTTGTTACCTGAGCATAATACAGACTGCTCAGTTTAGGGCTATATCTTCAGTATAATCCTATCGGGATTCAATGTTTACTTATAATAGAAAAAAGCTTACCTGTACATTTGTAGCCAAAGTTGCCCATCACAAGTTGACCTTGTTTGCACTCAGGACATGGTTCTAAACTGCCGAAAGCCATGCAATCAGCCAGGCGATTAAGGCACTGGAAAAGAACAAGGATTCATCCTTCATAAAATCTAATGAGTTTTATGGTACTAATGATCTTATACTGTTGATTCTAATCTGTTTTATGATATTCAGAATTAATTGTTAACTGTATTTGCCAGACAATACAGTAACATTTGGGTTTCTACTCACTATATTTGAATATTTAAGTATTAGAGAAGTATGGAACAAACCTCATCTTTACCAGAAGGCACCTCTTGATTATTACTTTCTAATAATTCTTGCAGATCTTGTTTAGAATATTCACTTAAAGCATTTCTATACTTATAAAAAAGTTTACTTTGTTTCTCTATTCGTTTCTCCTTGTATTTTTCTTCTTTAAGTTCTTTCTCATCTTTTGGCTCAGATTTTAACTTTTTCACTGGCACCTCATCTGAAGATAAACCTCTGAAAAGTATTTTTATATACATTTATTTAGAAGCAATAGCAAATTTTCATAATACAATAAATATACTCAAAATTCATACAATAACTAACAGTAGGGACAGATTTTTGTACAAACTTTGGTTTCAGGCAATATTTCTTAATCTCCAAACGAGAAAGGTAAAAAAACTTTTGGTGCTTCAGTCAGAAAACAGCAATAAGTCATCTATACAAATAGCTAAATCAAATTCTAGATATATATTCAGCTAAATATTAAGTAAATTTCAAATGATATAATATTTCAAGTACAAAAGAAAAATGAAATAATCTTAGTGTAAGAAATTATCAAAACCAGAAAAAGATATTACTTAATTTCAGTTTTTACAATTTTCTGATCTTCTTTGCTAAGTGACTTAAATCCAGGAAGATCTTCACCAGCGGCGAAGTAAAGAAGCTCACTTCTGCTCTCCGCAAAGCATTTTACATGATACCAGTGAGGTTCTCCACCATACTTCTTGCCAATTTCAGTATCATAGTATGTTTTGGAAATGCGTACTTCATCCTATAAAATTAGACTTTATTAGATTAATTTAGATACATAGTTATTATACTAATAATTCTAAACTTGCAAAAATGTTGACAGGCGAAGCTCTGTTAAAACTTTTGCATACAATTCATAGCATACTAAATTAGTGTACTTCATACACTTACCTTGCATATCTTGATTTCACATCGCCGGCATGTGGCCCGACTAGACTTGGCATATTCAATATTAAAATCTTTGACTGCACCATTGGCCGTTGGAGCTGCTCTTTTAGAAGCTTTTCCTTTACCTTTCTTTTCAGTAGGTAGTACTATGCCTGTATTATTTTCTGAAATTAAAGATGACATCCTAATTAGGTAATGTTAGTGTGTACTACAATGTAAACAAATCAAACATTAACCTTCAATAAAAATAAACTTTCCAGGCCATACAAACTTATTCATTTACTATATAATATTAAAATATAATATTTAACCAATTTTGAAAGTAATATGTAAATGAATTACAGATTCAAATCATGCAAATATATAAAATTACAAGTGAAAAAAAACTTACCAATTTGTTCTTTTATTTTCTTTTGATCAGCTGGTTTCAAATTCATAAAATGTCCTATGTCTCCCACAGTTTGTGGTCGTTGTTTCTTAAAGAAACATTGCTCATGATGCCAGTTTGGTTGTTTACCATCATGGAATGCAGACTGAAAAACAGAAAAGTTTGTATTTTGATGACTTAGTGTATATTGCTATCATTTACAAATTTATACATCATAATGTTGGGTTGCACTAATTAACTTTGATAATAGAAAATGATGTGTTTGCTTTGCACATAGGTGGTCTCATGATTAAGTTATCTATGAGGATCCCTTAAAGCAGTGTTTATCAAATGAAATATGGGGGGCATTATTATGGGGCACAAGAACCCCTAGGGGTTTGCCATTCGTAGGTAGGGGGTTCGCAACAAGATTTATCTAATGGCGGCTTGAGGATGTCTTTGATAGATATTTGGGCTGCTAGACAGGAGTATCCAGAACTCTCACGCAGCGCGGTGAATGATTTTTTACCCTTTGTTGCAACATACTTATGTGAGAGTGGGTTTTCACACTTGGCCATGATAAAAACGAAATATAGAAATCGACTTGATACCGAGTCAGAAAGCCTTAAAGGATAAAAAAAGAGCAATGTTTGGGCCGGGCCACTATTTCTAATTGGTACAGTCATTGTAGAGAAGCAGTTGTAATTTATGAATTAAACCAACAACAAAATTTGGAAAGATTGGTGGCCCGGAAAAAATTGTGCAGCTACATGAGAGCAAATTTGGAATAAGAAAATATAATAGAAGCTGCAGAGTTGAGGGCACTGGGTTCTCGGAATGATAGAAGATGGGAGCGAGGACATGCAGCTGGAAGTGTGCCACGATAATATCCGGTCTGCAGATGTGTTTGTACCATTGATACAGAAGAATGTGGAAGTTGGCACCACTATCCATACGAACTTTTGGAGAGCCTACGATTGTCTGGATCAGTATAGTTATATGCATAAAAAAATTAATCTTTGTGATGCAGACAATCCATTTGTAGCAGAACATGGTACACTTACAACTGACTTGCAGTGGCGGGTGGTAATAAGATTTTTTATATAGATAATTATAACCACCCAGAAAATTTTGCTGATGTAATTGTTCAGTACATGTGAAGGACAAATGTAATAAAACATAAAAGAAACCCTTTTATTGCATTAGTAAATGTTGTTAAATATGAGTACAATATTAAATAAACTATTTAATTATTTTTTGTTATTTTATTGTTTTACAAAACATATGACGACTAGCCTAAATTACTAGATTAGGATAGTTTTGTTTACAGTATCTATTGGTTGGGTTAGGTTAGATTTTTTGTGTGATAAAAATATGCATGAGACGAGCGAGCGAAGCGAGCATGGTGCGGCAGCACCAGGCGAAGCGCCATTATAGAATATAATGCCAGCACCTGATTATAATGATGGCTAAAGTGTGTATTGTAAATTACAAAATACTTAAAATTATATTAAACGTAATTTTTTGCAATTGCGTAAAGTTTTCTTTTACATCAAAATAATTTTATAGTAATTTTGAAAATGATAGATAATACGAGTAGTTCATCCCTACAGACGGAACTATCTATATTGGATGGGTATTGAGAAGTTAATACAAAAATTTATTAAAAGGTTCAAAAGCGTAGTTTAAGTACCTGAACCATAACAGCTATACGCAAATCCCCTTGGTCAATTTTTTCTTTGCAGCCTTTACAAGCAGCTCTTCCAGACTTAGCATATTCGGCTTGATAAGGCAGATCGCTCATTTCGAATCTTCAATAATTTTAAATTTCTGTGTAAAAAAATAATTTTGAGTGCAATATCAAAACAAGCTTGTATTATTAAAACCGATTATTGTGACAAATTACTTACAAACAAATGAAAATAAACACACCGTCGTTTCAACAACTTCAATATTCGCTTTATTCAAATTAAATTTTCACTCAAATCAATCCAGTGCTGCCAGATGGTCTCGGCGACATACCCCTAGACTAATTTAATTTCTCCCTGGAAATCCCCTAGAATACCCTCACCAAGTGGATGGTGGCATGACGCGATTTTTTTAAAGAGGCGGTACATGCTCGTTAAGGGCGCTTGATAAAACGATTAGGTTTAACTGATTAGGACGCTGCGATTAATTTTTAATTAAATATTCACAAAAATATATTGTTAGACATAATTACTGATGCATTTAATCTCGACCTAGACTAGTTGTGGCGCTCAAGTAATTTGAAGATGGTAAAAAAGCATCAATAACAATACGTCAGGAACGTTATATATGGAAAAAAACTGTATTTGGCGTGTTTTTTAATTTCCCATGATCCCCCAAATCGAAGGTCGAAAAACCCGTAAATCTAGGAAAAAATCCCCTTATCTGGCAACACTAACTCAATTTCCAGCAAGAATGATTTCATTCGTTTAATCAAACTCCTTCAACAACAAATTATTATGTCAAAGAAAGAAGTAATACAAACAAACGCTGTACGTTACTGGACGACGCATAACTGTTTCTTGAGAATAATAGATAAGACGATGGCTAGAAAATATAAGATAGGCACTTCATATGAATTCTTGCACATCCTTTAAATCGAATAATTATTTTAACCAAAATATATTTAGTTATACAGGGTGAAATTGAATTTATTGGCATCCTTCTAAATTAAGAGTCTACTTACGTTACTTACGTTCATTATTTTAATTAAAGAAATCGTATAAGTTAAACATACTTATTACAGAGGGTACACCAAGAAAAAATTTCCAAAAAATAAATAATATACAATTTCTATCTATCAATTCAAGTATCAAATCATCTAACGCAGTCGTCACTAGCTAATTAAAACCTACGCGTGCATCTGCATACATAGGTCCAAGGCCAGAAAGGTCTTAAATTTTGTTCTAATACAGCATTGCCAATTCGTGAGAAGTAGTTAAGTAAAAGAGACGGTATACTTTTTCATACGACGTGTTCAATAAAATCCAACCACTGAAGAGTGAATGAAAATCAAAAGAATATACAAAGCAAAAGTTATATGAATTGAAAAAAAATTCTAGAGATAGCCAATTATTTATAATCAATTTTAAAAAAATGGCTTTTTTTCGGCTGTTCATGTCTCTAAGTCATATTTATAGCAACACTAACATTTTCTTTTTTTTATAGGAGTACGTTCCTTTATTTTGTTTGGGTCTTATTACTTTTTCGTCTTACACAATTTTGATGTTTCTAAGAAAAGAATAACTGAAGTTAATCTTATCGTTTTGATGTTAACTTCAGAACTAGTGAATCACGCACACATAACACGTAGACACGATTCATATTGCAGTGTTTAAGCATTCTCGGAGCTTTTCATTTTGACGGAACTCTAGAACGCACCTGTCAACGTCACGTTGATAGTAAAGATCTCCGATGGCGAGGTGATATTTGGAAACTGGAGAAAGATTCTTCTGTTTTTGAAATAGGTGGCTGTAAGTAGTTTTATAATTAAAGGCATTTTAAAATAAAGATTTGTGTAATTCTTACTACTTATATTTTGTTTCAGATAGCCTTATTCACGAAGATTATAGCTTGTTTTGTTAGATATATTTTAAAGAATTTGAATTTAAGTAGTACACACAATATGTATATTATTACGTATTTTATTACTTTAATTAATTTTCAATTAGTTGTATTGTTTCTGTTTTAAACCTAAAAATGACATTGCATTTGGTCCTGATTGTAAAATGTTTATCTTGTTGCAGATACACTACCTATAATGGCTTTCTGTGTTCATTGCAACATTGTGCTTCATGTTCAATTTCAACATTACATTGCCACGGATCTAAGTGCTGATATGGTAGATATAATTAAAGAATGGATAGTACGAGAGGTAAATATCATAACTTCATATGCCTAAGTCCAATGATTCACTTATAAATTGTCCTGTGATAATAAGTATTCAAAAGATTATTCTATATGTTTAGTCAATTTATTGTCAAACCATTTGAAGTGAGAAATATTTTGACTTATAAACTTCGTTCTACATTGAACTGTATAGACTAAAAAGTTTCTTTTTATTACAGATAACAAAAGAAGATCTTTTATGTGAAGAATGCTTTTATTTTGTGACTCTTGAAAATGCCCAAAGAATTGCCAATCCCAACTCTAGAAGCACAAGACAGCTTGGGCATCCATTGTTTGTGTGTGGTGTGGATTATCCCTGTCTCAAAAGAGAGGTACACATTTACGTCCTTTGCCTGTGTATTAAGTGGAAAGAGATTATATTGCAAATGTAGTTCATCCTCGCCAGGTAAATAAGAGATTTTAACTCAACCACTAACTGGTGATTAATCTAGAGTGAACAATGTTAACATTTAAAAAAACGTATCCTAAACCTAACTAGCAGAATTTGGCCAACATCTACACCACTAAAGGATTCAGTGATGCTTTGCCACCTCTACGATGGATAGCTAATTGGTCATAAAAGAGCTCTAATCAGTAAATAATATGACATTGTGATTATTTCTTGTTTTTTAACTTTTCAGATTCGTTCTAATGATACACAAGTGTGCAATGCATGCTGGCAAAGAGCAAATAATGCTCTAAGGCATGATTTAGAAAATGCTGAAGTCATTAATGTTCAGCCTGAACCAAATGAATCAGAGCAAGAACATGATATGGAGTCAATACATCTTCGAACCTACTCGAGGACCCCAAACACCTCCACTCACTGTTTTTTGCCAGATTGCATTAATACACAATTACATCAGGTACCACGTATTTAAAAAAAAGACTTCTATCTCAATATAAATTGTATATTACTCCAAGAGCAATGTGAGGAACACATTGTTATGTATGACTGGGATATCGTAAACAACTATGAGTTTATGCATTAATCCTCTTACATAGAAGGGATGCTCAATCTTATGAATGAGGGCTCAGGATCAATACATGATTTTGAAAATATTGAAAACTTGGAGAGAAAGTTGTGCCAGTATTGGACCGGATTAACAATCCTTAATTTTATGGCAATTTTGAATATAATTCAAATACCTCTAAGTGAAGTGTGCAAAAAAACAAAAACTGCATTAGCAATGTATTTAATAAAAATAAGAACTGCAGACCCCCTTACAAGAATTGCGAATTTATTTTTATTGTCAAAAGCTACTGTGATTACATATATAAGAAGGGTAAACCACTTTATCTGGGTTGTAATAACCATGTAACTCGAGAAAACTTGTCAGTTAGAAATCTGTTGATTCCACAAGGACTATTTGGCACCCCTTCAAACAACCCCATAATTATTTGTGATGGTACATTTGTTTATTTACAAAAATCTTCAAATTATTTATTTCACAAGAAAACTTAAGCCTTCGGAAATACAAGAATTTGTTAAAACCTTTTCTCATAATGACCACAGATGGACACATTGATATTTTTGGACCTTATTCTGCAACGACTTCCGATGCTGATATAATCAAACATTTATTTCACTATGAAAATTCTCATTGGCAATTTTTTGAGCCCAATGATGTGTTCATCTTAGATATGGGGTTTAGGGATGCCATACCATTGTTGTTATCCTTAGGTTTTAATGTTCTTAAACCAGAAAGTGTTGATGTTGGTGAAGCACGACTATCTACTATTAAAGCAAATAAATCCAGAATGGTGACAATGTGCAGGCGGGTTGTTGAAATGGTTAATGGTCGGTTTAAACGGGATTATAAAATATTTAGAAGTGAGTACTTTAACCGGTTGACAAAATATGCTATGGATGATTTTAAGATAGCAGGAGCAATTATTAATCATTTTCGTCCTGTCATAACCGAACGAAATGATGCTCATTCTCTTCTGTCAAGAGCATTATTGAGATTTGATGAACCAAATTACCTAGCAGACTATGTGAATGAGCATCAATTAAACAGGCACCGCGCCAACTTTGTAAGAATAGATGGACAGGTACCAGCATTGGATGTATTCCCCGCAATGGATATGTCTGATTTAGTAATATTTAGTCTTGGGAGATATCAAATAAAACAAGCCAGGTCATATTACGGGGAACATATAAGACATAATGGGACATTTGCAATTGAGGTTAATAGTGAAGTAGAACAAGCAAATGGCCCAGAAATAGCATTACATGAGGCATTGTTAATCAGAGGGAGAATAAGATCCTATTACTATACACGTATATATTTTACATATATACTTTTAAACACATCTGGCGGGAATCGGGAAAGTGCAATGAGGTAATATTGTTGTAGTTGAGTTTTAGGCAAAAGAGCTATGGGAACATGTGCTCATGTAATGACTATTATATGGTACCTAGGATGGGCGCGGTACCAGCACACTGTCCCACCTGCATCTTTATATGATGATGTCAAGTGAGAGAAGATGAAGAACATGGAGGATAATAAATATATATGCAAAATAGTTAATTGATTTATTTCTAGTTACAAATCTATTACAGGTCAAATGTACAGAAAACAATTTGTAAAAATATAATCCTAAATGTCGGCAAAAAAACAATCCAAGACACTTGCTCTGCACATCTCAGGGCTTAGCTTAGCTGTAAGAGTTTATGTACCACTAGCAGACAAATTAAAATAAAAGTTATATTCTTGGTAAATTGAAGGTAAGTTTGTTTACTAACACATAGAAGTTTGGCTTACTACAATCACTGCCTTTTTTTCCTTACCAATCAAAAAACTCCAGTGTACAGCTCATATGTCACATAAGTAATAGAAGAAATGCAGTCCTTAAAACTACACATATCACCGGGAATGCCACCGTTTTCCGGCACCAATATGAAAGTAATGGTATCCATATTATTCCTTTATGATTAGAATACTTGGTACTTATGATGTAATTATTTCCCTTCTCATTAAACCAAACCAAATGAGTACGGCTTCAGTTTTTATTTATCCAATAATACAATAATTTGAGGCACTTTCAATTAGAAAAAAAATTCTTAACGAGTATCTTTTGATTGTGTTTACATTTTTGTACTATGATGAGAAATTATGAATATTGTATTTGGCAATGAGCCGTTAGGACCGACAACTATTCCTGCCAGCATCACATATTGGAGAACACAGATTCCGAACAAGAAGTAAAATTAATAAGTGGCATTAATTTATGATAAATAAACATGAAAAATGCCCTGCCTGCTTTGACCTGAGTAGGCATGACATTAACAGTTAGTTTCGACATATGTTGAAATACGTTCATTTCATGCTGAGATTATGTGCATTTTATGATGGATTTACAACCACATTAAAAATGAAAAAATTGGCTATCCTTAGAATTCATATTGACGCATGAAATGATAATGTTTTATGAGCTTTATCGATTGCAACTCTCACTAAGTCAGCTGGTTCTTAGGGAGATTTTATACCGTCTCTTTTCACCCGTGCATCCCCGGGGCCCCGTCAGCTGGCTTAGTCAGTTTGTTACTGCGTCGTTTGAGTGACGTATGGTTGTTGCGCTCGCGCTCACGTAAATTATTGTTCATTGAGCGAGTCCTATGCTGCGTTCCGTTTGCCGATTACAGCGCTAAAAGTGCTCAAAACCGTTCCGTTTCGTTTGAGCGCGCTAAAAGTGTTATTAGTGCTATTGCAGTCGGAACGGTCAATATCGCGCTAACATTCTGATTGTTCGTCGCTTAAGTCTAAAATTACAATTTCATTAAGATCTTTGACCCTGAATGAAGCAGGAGCTTTTTTTTATATTATTACAAAAGAAAATTAATAAGCAAGCTTTTAAAATCTTTAATCGACTAATAAAAACATCAACAAGTAACGTCATGTGTCAGTTTTGACAGGCCGCTCACTGCGACCATGCTCCGTAGCTTTGGCATTGTGAGCGGGAAGATGGCGGCGTTTATGACGTCATTGATGACGTATTGATATCGCTGTGACCCCGCTCACGGGCAATCGGAACGGGTATATGAGCGCTGTAATCGGCAAACGGAACGCAGCACTAGTTCGTCGCACGCGACAATACGCACCCTATGGATTGCTGTTGCTTCGGAACTTTACTTGTTGTGTAGTGGACTAAGTTATACTAATGCCTCGGCCACGTAATGTTCAAAGACGATGGTACACCAACCAGCAGTACCTACAAATGGTTTTGTTAAACGAATGCACGTTTATCGCCGCTTCCCAGACGCACCAATTCTATAGTGGGATCGCATTTTGAGATCTACGCAGAACCTCCTAACAGTCTTTCCGTGTACCGAGACATGCTCAAACTCGAGGGCGAGCGCCAATTTACCCCTTATCCATGTACCGACGGATAGGTGGACATTTCCATCCCGGGACTTTTTCTTATGGGGAGAAATTAAAAGGATGGTTTATGAAAGTGAAAGTGAGACGAGACGCGTATTAAAAGACAAAATTATTGGTGCATTCGAAACTGTCAAATCACAGGAACTTGGGTTAGTGAGAGTGCGAGACAATCACAGGTGAAGGGCAGAGTTGTGTGTTGAAAGAGGCGGTGAACACTTTGTGCAACTACAATACGTGTAAGCCGTAAAACATTTTTTGAAAATACAAAATTTAAATTTTAGGTAAGTCATTCCTAAGTACTTAATTTTTGTAAATATCATAATTTCAACTTTTTAAATACGCCTAAACTACGACATTTGGAAAATTTTATGGTTTTAATGGTTTATCACATAATAATTTTAGTTTAAATTTAAATCATTGTAGTTTTGACCGTCCTAAGCCGGTTAAGTGTGAAGGGAAAGTTGATCTAATAGAAAACCAGTGCACGCAAAATATTCATGGCTGACCTGATGTCAGTTCGTGCAAAGTTTTCACAAACAAACTAGCTAAGCAAAACGCCACCACATAAATTCAGGTCAGCCACGAAATTTTGCAGCTGTCTATTATAGTTATCTACTTATCATAGTTATCATTCATTGAACTCACACACATCCGATTGCCGATTATATCGCTCGGAGCGCTCATATACCTATCGGTTCTGAAAGTCTGTAAGCGAGGTCACGATGTATATCAATACTGACTCATGGAGTTCCTGTGTTGAAGTTTTTATTGAGGAGGTTAAAGATTGAGAAGCTTGCTTATTGATTTTCTTTTGTAATTATATTGAAAAATGGCTCCTGTTACAATCAGGGTTGAAGATCTTAATGAAGATATAACTTTAGGTTTAAAAGAGGAACAATTCGAATTTTAGCGCGCTACTTACCGTTTCGATTGAAATAGCAAAAATATTACTTAAGATTCGTTAAATTTTTTTAAAGTTTTATTTCTAATTTTTATAATTTTGATAACTTAAATATGTTCCTTAAAATGATTAAAATTGTAGGTTCGATGGATGCCAATCAATTCAATTTCACCCTGTATAACGATATCTCCCGCGGCTGGAATACACCTAATTCTTACCTCTGTGAACCCAACACAACAAGTTTGAACCATTTTAATGATAAAAAAAAATGTATGAAATGAAAGCAAAACTGAGTGTACCCAAAGCTGCAACAATTTTCTAGTTTTACTGTAGGTAGACAACATTGGCCTGTAAATTTTTTTATGTCTAATTAATTTCCAATTTCCAATTTCTGATTAATTATCGTCCCATAACTTGCACAACAAACTGGAATGCAAGAAAGATTGAGGTGTGCTAGGGCAGAGAAAAAAATTACCTCAGTAAAAGTGTCACCGTTTTCGAGATATTCCCGACTTTTCATTTGTTTTCGAAAAATGCCACTTTTGGTCAGCTTTTTTGTTGCTGTGTGTACAAAAAAGCAGATATTGTTGAATTTTTTGTAAATATTCTAAAATAGTACATCTACTTTATTCATATATCATTTTGTTAGGTATCAGTAGGTATCTTTGAGAAAAAACATATTATTCTCATAATTTTTTTCTCAGAAAATTATTAACCTCAGATTTGGCATTCGTCGGTGAAAAAAAGTATACTGGACTGTCACTGCACATTTTACAAATAAATTACATATTTAATAAAGATTTTAGAAAAGAATAATACTGGACATATTATTGTAGAAAAAAAAGAAATCGCCTGTTTTGTGCAAAAGGGGCTGATTAATATTACCACTTACCATCAGCTGAGTCACGTGCTAATGAATACAGCCAGCATTGGAAATAGTAAAAAATAAAACGTTTAGTGGTCTACATTTAAGTTATATTAAGTGGCATTCTGTGATATTTCTGCAATCTCAATAAAATACTGTTTACTGTGACAAGGAAGGTAGCAACAGAAAACTTAAATTTCAAAGACGTAATCCTGACATAGGGCACGCTGAGGATAGTATTGACAGAGTTGATAAAGTTGAAACCTAGGGATGTTGATGGATACTTAATTAAGAAATGGAATACATACTATAATCCTCGATGCTTGAATGCTTGATAATAACATTGATAAGTAATTATAATAATGTTTCCAACGACATTGCCTTAATGCTTATGCATTTTTTTTCTTTTTATAGATTAAAACATTTGGGGAAAATGTTTTAATCTATAAAAAGGACCGAAACAGAGGGCATGAAACTCTCCAGGGTGCTGCCAAACGGATTCTCAAAAACCTGCACCAGGGAGATATCACTTCATAAGACCCAACTAAAAAAGAACAAGGAAAAAGAAACACTTCTTCATCTGAAAAGAAATGTCCCAAAATGCAAGGAGTCTGGGCCAGGTCTTTGTACACTATATCAAAAAATATGTTAAGATGCTTTTTGACTATTTAATTGGACTTTGTTTATTGGTAGAAAATGAAATTGTGCATTATTAGTGTGCAACACAAACAAAAAACATCATGGCGGAAAAAATGTAATTTTGATAGCAACGGTTTACTTACATCTTTCTTTGTGTATCGAGTAGTATCGATGGCGGGTTGCCATTAAGTCCAAAGAATTGAATTGAATTGTTTTGTGTATTTTAAGCTTATTTAACAGTTGTAAAGTTAAAAAGAAACTGAAAGAAAGAACTCAAGCGCAACGAACAATCAAACAGACAACTATCAATGTGATGTGAGTGAGTGTGCTGTGAGTGAGGTAGTTGTCCCCTCTGCTTAGTGAACTAACTTCACTTGACAACTTCCGCCATAGAAAAGACTCATTGTCAATGTTGCCTGCTAAAACGAACACAACTAATGTTGAATTTTATATTTTCTTACCGTCTAACTACTGATTAAATCAAAATATTTGTATTTTTCCTATAATTACCATTTATTTGTCAATTTTTTTAGATGGTGTACAAAGACCTAGCCCAGGTTGTGACATTTCTTTTCAGTGCATTGTCTTGGTAGAGAAACGATCCGCCAACATTAACACCGAACTAAATTTTTTAACTGTTGCCAAGAAAAGCAATAAAATAAAGTACATATACAGAGTTTAATTTTGCAATTCCATCTAGAGGCAGAGTACTTTTACTACAAAGAAACATTGTTTTATTTTCCGAAAACCACCGCAATATTGATTGTTTAGATCTCAATCCAGCGAAGTATTGTCTCGTTAGCTTTACCGTAAGCGAACTCCGATTTCATTTGTCTACGTACTAAAGGGAAAACGCTTCCGAAGAGAAGAATTTATACGAGATCTTGGTGATCAAATAAATAAATTGCTTGAAAAAACAAACAGGATGAAAAGTTAATTGAAAGTAAGTTTGCCTCGCCCGTGAATCGAACCGGCTCAAATCTAAAAATTGACACTTTGTATTTTTATGGCATCAGTCAATATTTACCATTACAGTCAAATCTTTTAAACAATTGTTTAATTGAATTAAATGAACGGAAAACTATTGCATGATTTTTTTTTATTTATATAAAGTACTACTACGAATCTCAGTTTTTAATTAATAGACAGTTGCTTTGTTTCTTTCATGCTGTAGTAAAATCACATACCTGCAATTTCATGCATTTTACTATGCTGACAAAAGAGTGGAAAGAGATTTTTTTTTCTGGGGCTATTTTTCCTCTCGGTCTATTTATATTTATATGGGCAAATATGCTCTTTTATATGTCCTCATTAAAGGCTTGAGGTCTTGTGATATCGCAGGCCATTCGATGGTGCCGTTTGTACCGACCCGGTATTGAAATGGTTAGTGACATATGCTGTGGAGATTGCGATCTCATATTAACATGGTAACTAGACAAGAACACAGAGTTTAAGAACCGATATTTCGGTCCCGTTCCGAATAGCAGTGAACCTTCCAGTAGTTTTATATTACTTCCATGATTACTACATTTTTCTTCGGTACAAAATGTACGTCTTCTTTTCCCACTCTGATTCCTGTCGTTCACTTATTCGCTGCGTTCCGTTTGCCGATTACAGCGCTCACAGCGCTCATATACCCGTTCCGTTTGCCCGTGAGCGCGCTCACAGCGATATCGATGCGTCATCAATGACGTCATAAACGCCGCCATCTTACCGCTCACAGTGCCAACCATTGACCTCAACCAATGGACAGGCCCTAAGTAACAAAAAAACGTGCATACCTAAACTTGAAATGTAACATAAAATGGCGTCCATTTTTAGTGTTGCACAGAGAGTATCGAATCTACTATCGATATTTTAGAACTAAATATTGAACTTGAAATATAATATTGAAATTTAATGAACTTTTGTAAGAAATTGACGTAAATGAAACAATCATAGTTTATGGTTTATTTACTTTCATTATAATTTTTTTAATATAAAAAATAAAGAACTATACAGTTTATTTTCTTATTCCTGATACAGTCCCGTCAAATTATCCAGAAAAATAGTGGTCAGTGTCAATAATTCCCAACATGCTGAATTTTGGTACATGCCTGGGGTACACTATTATAAATAAAACACTGAAAGATCCCATGTTTGCTTAAAAAGTTATTCAAGGTCAGGCATCAAAGTTTTCGGTTCAATCAATTAAAGTCTGGCTTGTCTCCAATGATTACGATTAAAAAATAGACAAAAAAACTACCTGCCCATTCAATAACGAAATTAACAATTCTAAGCAAACTTAATTTCCTCTTTCTTCACGTCTTTTTGTTTCAAAAATACACGCACAACTGTAAGCAAAGCAAATACCGTTTCGATATGATTTACTGCGTAAACGCCTGTTATCATTTGCATCGAAAGTATGAAAAATAAAAACATATTAATAATGATTATCGATATCTGGTTAAATAATCAAAGCTCCGAAACATCACTTTTGACAGCTTTTTTTGACAGACTTGTAACAATAAATGACGATTTGTGGCACGCTAGCCACCTGCTATGACGTCACTACACGATTGATATTTTAGTGACAACATTCAAAAACAGTACTATCTCTTTCTTTTATTAGCATTTTTGTATAAGTAGAGGGAGACAGCCAAGTTTTTCCTCTTCTATGATTCGATATACATAACTACTTATTTATATAGGACATTACGGCTACTCCATGTATTTATCACCTCGCTGGTGCCAACGCTACGGAACATGGTCGCTGTGAACGGCCTGTCAAAACTTACACATGACGTTACTTTGTTGATGTTTTTATTAGTCTATTAAAGATTTTAAAAGCTTGTTTATTAATTTTCTTTTGTAATAATGTTAAAAAATGGCTCCTGCTTCATTCAGGGTCAAAGATCTTAATGAAATTATAACTTTAGACTTAATCGACGAACAATCAGAATGTTAGCGCGCTATTTACCGTTCCGATTGCAATATCACTAATAACACTTTTAGCGCGCTCAAACGAATCGGAACGGTTTTGAGCACTTTTAGCGCTGTGAGCGCTGTAATCGGCAAACGGAACGCAGCAATAGTTGATTGAATGATTTGAGCTTGAGCGAATAGATGCTGCGTTCCGTTTGCCGATTACAGCGCTCACAGCGCTAAAAGTGCTCAAAACCGTTCCGATTCATTTGAGCGCGTTAAAAGTGTTATTAGTGATATTGCAATCGGAACGGTAAATAGCGCGCTAACATACTGATTGTTCGTCGATTAAGTCTAAAGTTATAATTTCATTAAGATCTTTGACCCTGAATGAAGCAGGAGCCATTTTTTTACATTATTACGAAAGAAAATTAATAAGCAAGCTTTTAAAATCTTTAATCGACTAATAAAAACATCAACAAAGTAACGTCATGTGTCAGTTTTGACAGGCCGTTCACAGCGACCATGCTCCGTAGCGTTGGCACTGTGAGCGGTAAGATGGCGGCGTTTATGACGTCATTGATGACGTATCGATATCGCTGTGAGCGCGCTCACGGGCAAACGGAACGGGTATATGAGCGCTGTGAGCGCTGTAATCGGCAAACGGAACGCAGCAAGAGACAAAAAAATAAATAGAAGGAACAAAATTTTGCTAAACACGTAATTAGGAATACTTGCATATAAATTAGTGATTTCTGTATTTACCCTGTAAATATCATTTTCGATGTTGAGGCCTGTTTTAGGATAGCAAATATAAGTTTAAGTTTATCTGTTATATAATTAATGATTAATAGTGTTTATTCAATTTGAAAGGCTTAATGTAATAGCCCTCAAAACACTTGAATTCAGTTTTATTTAGTTTGTGTTTTAAAATATCGTTGAAAACAACATGAGCCGAGAAAGTCGAGAAAATCTTAAGAAATTGGGTATTACAGAATACCCATGGAGCTGTTCAGGTAAGTGGCACAATAGAATCTGACAAATCTGTGTAATTGACACCTAAAAAAGAAAGTATAATTAAACTATTTGTAAAGTATAATAAAAAATTTACTGTTTTGCTTTGTGGTACAACAAACTTGTTTTGGCCATCTCATTATATTAAACATATTTTTTTAGATGATGATGACGATGACAACCCTACTCTTTCCCAGTCAATGCCAGACATGCATTTACTACATAGGAATATGAGTGTACAGAGAACCAGCTCAGGATCCATGCCTGGAACTAGTGGTAAGTATCATTACCTTTTTATTGCTGTTTGTCTGTACAGTGAATTGTATTATTACTCCATCTCATAAAAAATATACTGAAAAGATGGGGTTGCATTTGAAGTACGCATCCCTAATGAAGCTATGGGGGCTTTTTTTTTGTTTAAAAGCTACTGTTAACAACACTTAAACCTAATCAAGTAATTTAGGCTAGTCATGATTTTTTTTGTGGAACAATAAAATAACAAAAAATAATTTAATAGTTTATTGAATATTGTACACATGTTTAACAACATTTACTATTGCAATAAAAGGGTCTCTTTTATGTTTTATTACATTTTTCCTGCACATGTACTCAACAATTACATCAGCAACATGTTTCTGTATCAGTGGCACCAACACATCTGCACACTGGATATTTTCGGGGCACACTTTCAGCCACAGATCCTCGTTCCCATCTTGTGTCATTCCGAGTGCCCCTCAGCTCTGCAGCCTCTATTTTATTTTCTTATTGCTGCACAATTTTTCCCCGGCCACCAATCTTTCCTAACATTTGGTGTTGGTCTAGTTCATAAATTACAACTCCTTCTCTACAATAGCTGTACTAATCAGAAATAGTGGCCCGGCCCAAACATTGCTCTTTCTCATCGTCATGGGACTGCATATGCGCAAAGCAGTACATTAGGTAATAACATTTAATAGATTTATTTTTTTGTTCTCAAACCATGTTCCAGCAGTTCTGGATTTACAAGTTTTATTCATGCAGCTGCCTTTACTGCAGTAAAACATGCCAACTGTAGAATTGGCAGTCATGGCTATTTTCTTTGGTCTATGATGCACCATTACACGAAACTTTATATGAGTATTTAAAAAAACTAAGTATCTCCTCGGGAGGTGAGGGGTGGCATTTGAAAGGGGGGACCATCCCTTATAAAAATCAACCCTTACCAATCCAAAATTTCGGATGCGTATTTCAAATGCCCACCCACAAAGATCTTGGTAAAACATTATACGGCAATGATGCTAGTTCTGTCCGAAAACCGATTAAACTAAACTATAACTAAAACTTTTCCAATTTAGTTTAATTTGGTCAAATTGCTATTCTGTTTTTGACTTCGAACTAAATTTAGTTTATGAAATAGATAGATAGATAGATAGATAGATAAAAAGCTTTATTGTTACTTCAGACACACAAACATTACAAAAAAGAAATATATAGATTAAAATCACAAAAAAGACGCATCCATAAAAAAAAAAGAACAAAATTGATAATAAATACTAAATGAGAAAACAACAAGATTATAATGCATGTGTGCTGCAGCAGAGCAAAAGGCCATAGCTCAGCGGCATCAGCTCATAGAGCAAAGCGCTGATTTTCAGCTACAACCTCGAGGAAATGCAGACACGGATTCAAATGGAAAAAATAAAAAAAATAATGTAAACCCAATCTGATTATAAGAAATGTACATAATGTCAGTTAAATACCTAAGAAAATAATAGATATATTGAAATAATAATATGTTTTATTAATTAAATAAATAAATATTCAGTCAAATAAAATATTTGTTATATATAGTGTACTATGTTAATCCCAACCTACATAAAAAACCATATCCAAGAAATAAAATAACAAGAAATAACATTTTTAAAATAAACTGTAAGGTTTTATTACCCAAAAAACCGGGTAGTTTTCGCTACTTCGTGAATCTTTTAGGAATTTCCCGTCTCTGTATTTTAAGAAGGTAAGATTTTAATTTTTGCTTAAATATTGATTTGGACTTGGATATCCTAATAGGCGGAGGAATATTATTCCAACACTTTGTTGCGCTGTAGCGAAAACAACCAGTAAATGCCGCGGTTCTGTGGTGCTGCGTGCTAAGTGGGGGTCGTGTAGATCTAGGCTCGCAAAACGGTTTGCTTTTGGGAAACTTCAACTTGCAAAATAAATAGTCAGGGTTTTTAAACTTAATTATGTCAAACATTAAAGATGCCAGATGCAACTGTCTGCGTAACTCCATATTTAGTATAGAGGCATTATTTAAAAATGGTGTGATATGTGTTCGGGAAGGAATATCAAATATAAATCGGCAGCAAGCATTTTGCACCCGCTGTATCAAACGACTGGTTTTATACAAAAGTCGAGGCCCATACACAAGATCTGCATAGTTAAGTCGAGATAACACTAGAGATTCACATACTGTAATTCTCACTTTCTCACTCAGTAGGTTGCGAATTTTGTACAAAACTTTAAGCCTAAAGAAGCAATTCCGAACCAAACTTTCTACGTGACTCTCAAAACGTAATTGGTTATCCAATAAAACGCCCAAACTCTTGGTCTCATCAACTTGAACTACACTTTGACCGCGAATACTGACTACGGGGGACAAGTTTTTTATTTTGTTAACCTGGGATTTGGAACCGAGAATAATGAATTTGGACTTAGAAGGGTTGAGTACAAGCGCGTTCCTTTCTGACCAGTCCGCGATCCCGCTTAGGTCTTTATTTAGAGTTTCTATTGAATACAACATTCGGTCTGGAGCTTCAGAAACATAAAGTTGGACGTCATCGGCATAAATATGAAATTTACAGTGTTTTATTTCCTTTGCCAAATCTGCACTATAGACTATAAATAAAAGAGGACCTAGGATGGATCCCTGAGGGACACCACGCTGAACCAATTTGGGGTGTGAAATGCGAGAGGATCCATCAGACTTTTTGAGTTTGACAGACTGTTGTCGGTCTGCAAAGTAACTACAAAACCACTGTACTGCTTTCTTGTCAAGCCCATAGAACGATAATTTCGACAGAAGCAGAGAAATGTCGATACTATCAAACGCTCGGGAGAAATCCAATAGAGCGAGGATACTACCATGACCAATATCCTGCTCAGCTAGTACTTCATCCACGACATCTAGTAGAGCAGTTACTGTTCCCCGGCCCTTTCGGAAACCCGATTGAAGAGAAGGTAAAATGTTGTTTTTCTCTGCGTGATTCAAAAGTTGATAATACACGGCTTTTTCCAAAATTTTTGACATAAATGGCAAAACACTCACTGGTCTCAAGTCCTTTAACTCACTGGGATTGTTTATTTTAGGCAAAGGCGTAACAAGTGCCTCTTTCCATTGATGGGGGACCACAGAGGTTCGAAGGGACTCATTCACAATTACTGTAATAATTGGTAAAGTTCTCGGAAGTGTTAGCATAATCATATCCTTACTGATTTGGTCGCTACCTATAACATTTGATTTTATAGATTTAATGTAATTAAGAACCTGTACATCTGTTATTGGTTTTGTAGCTCCAAAAGAACATGTGTCAAATTTATTTTGCTCTGCAGCAGACGCCACTGCGTTTTTGTCAGGTAGATTCAAAAAGTGATCATTGATCTTATCGGGGTCATTAAAGCACTCGGGCAGTAAATCATTTTTACTAGGGTCAATCAAAATCTTACTTTTTAAGTTTTTCCAAAATTTGCAACTATTCTTTAGGTTTGAGTTTATGAAATAATTAAAATAAGCACGTTTTTCAGAATAAATGCTGGTTTGAACCAGCTTCTTACAGTCCCTGTAGTATTTGTCATTGGAGTCCGACTTGCACTGCTTTTTCTTTTCCCGCGCTTGATCTCGCATGTCCATCATACATCTTATCGTATCCGTAATCCAAGGTAAGGAACCTTGTTTCTTGATACGAATAGTCTTAATTGGAGCATGTTTTTTATAGAGGTCTAAGATCATCGTACTAAACCTGGCTACCATTTCGCTCACGGTAGGTTCCCGAGTCACAGCCTCCCAGTCCATGCCAGTGAGATCATTGTTGAAATTTTCTATATCTATGTCCCGAAAAGCCCTATACCTGACGAACTGATCGGGCACTTTAGTCTTTTTTAATGCCATTGTGACATTGACCATTGCATGACCATAAACTCCGCTTATGTTATTCACTGTCACTTCTCGAACTGGACCATTAGTGCACACCACGTCGATTAATGTTTCCGACTCAGACGTAAAGTGGGTGGGTTCAGTCACAATTTGTTTTAGGTCCATACAACGTAAAAATTGCTGCAGCTTAAGTGACTTGCTCTCACTAATTTGCAACATATTAACGTTAAGGTCTCCCATTAGGATAATATAGTCATAGTGTGAGAATTTTGATATGGAGTCAGTTAAAGTGTCTATGAATGTGTCTATATTTAGCCATTGTGGTCTGTATGCTGTACCGACCACTATTGAAAACCCGTTAGTTTTAGTTGATAGCCACATTTGTTCTATTGTGGGGTTGGGATTTTTCAGGTAACGAACATGTACATTCTGTCTGACATAAAAGGCCACACCTCCACCTCGACCACGGCGCATATGCAAGGGTCGCGGCGCGCAGCGCAGGCGATAGCCTGGTGGCGCGGGAGCACACGCTTCTTGCCCGGCACTTAACCAAGTCTCATTAATAGCGACAATGTCAGCAGCAAATCTGTCCATTGCCACAAGGAAGTCATCATGGCCCGTATTAAGAGAGCCCGCATTATATAGTCCTAGTCTAAGGAATTTAGTTTTAGGAGCCATTAATTATGATTTTGAGTAAGTATCATCAAAACCTATCGGATCCAAAAAGTTACCATAAATTAAAAATATGTATTTCATGCAAGCCGGTATGATGTCAGAAAAATATAAAATAAACTTCCAAATAAAATAAGAAGAAAATAAATAAAATATGTAATAATATATATTAAAGCTATACAATTTGCGCTTATATTTTGATTGTATTGCTCTGACACAGCACACACACCCAAAGTTTAAAAACAGAAATCTGAACAAGTTCCCAGTTAGAAACGCATTTAACTTTATCATTGAACGTTTTAGTTTACACAAAACAATGTTAACCAATATTACACAAATTATACTGAGTGTATACACAGGAAAAGTATGTTTATAGTTAAAATATAAAACATGAGACAATACAAAGTAATCATTGCTACTGCAGATATTTGGAGAATTTTGACAATCATTATGTCTTAAGTATTTTAAGCTATTTAGATCTAGTTTTAAAAAGATAAATAAAAACATTTCAAAAACTACACAAATTTCAATTTTAAGTTTAAACATTATTTTATATACCATACTACTGAAACGGTAACATAATGTATTTAAATAAAAATATTTTAGACAAGTATCACCAGTTGTTGTTAAATAATTGCACTTCGAAAACCCACCATTGCAGCATAGATTAGTGTTTAAGTGCTTGTATGAATTTGTACATACAGTGTCAACCTTTGAATTGCTAAACTTGGATAGATAATTTTTCTTTATTAAATAGTCTCGATATTCCAACCATAAAATATTACGTATGAATAGAATAAATTGAAATTTACAAGGTAATTGTTCATTATAGAAGATATTTAAAAGATCATGAATAACCAAATACACAGTTATATAATCTAGACAATAAAAGCTTAAGATTAAGATCAAATTTACTTTTTTAGGGATTCTCAATTTGTTTAAAAAGGAATTAAAACCAACTTTATGAATGCAAACAGAAACGTAAATTTTGTGTATATGATAAGAATATTCTCTATGTAAATAATAATAAATTGAAAAAGGTACAACATATAACAACTTGAATATAATGTTTTGTAACCGAATGTCTACAAGGCGGGCTAAACTGAGAAAGCAACTAAAATTGGATAATTTAAATAAAAAGTTTTGACATTTAAAAGTAATAAAAATTACACAAAATTTTGCAAACACACTTAAAAGTAATTTTAAAAGCATTAAGAAATTACTTTTTCGTTTCGAGAGCAATTTATTGTTATTTGTTTTCTCTAACCGTTTCATGTCCAAAAACACGCTTGATGTCAGCTTCAGTGCGCAGACGATGGCGCGGTGCTTCAGCGCCCTGGTGCTGCCGCGCGAACACACGGCCGTCACGCGTCCACACATAACGCCAGTGCAGGCGCGCCCCTGCCTCCCGAGCTAGACGGAATATAGCTCTGTTGGTCCGGGTGAGCCGCTCGTTGATGTAGAACCGGCGCGGCAGTCCGGGGAGCCCCGTGCCCTCGGTAGTGGCCCCGCGCCGCACTCGCGCTGCCTGCAGCAGCTGGTCGCGCACCGCACGCCGGGCCAGCCGCACTACAATGAGCCGTGGTCGTGCCATCGTTGTACCCGTAACATCTGCTTCCTCAGGAGGCCGTCCCACTCGTGTAGAGCTCACGATTTCCTGCTCGCTAAGGGTCACCCCAATTTTATTCGCAAGGGTGATGATAATGTGTGGTAAACTTTCACCCTTCCGCTCAGTAACGCATGATATCTCAATATCATTTTGCAGTAGCTCTTGATCTCGTTCGTTAAGTTCCGCTTTTAGTTGTTCCACCGAGGAGACCAGTGACGATTCAACCGCTACAGGCGTAGCCTCAGAGCGTCGTTCTAGAGTCAACATTCGCTCTTCGATCTTATCCACTCGACTTTCACAAGTATCCATCCTTGACACAAGCTTACAAATGGTTTCATTTAGAGAAGATAGTATATGTCTAGTAGCTACTAATTCCTCTCTAAACAGACGTATTTCTGTCAGTAGACTACTTGAATATAGAACGTCTTCTGTGGCGTCATGAGCAGTTTTATTAATTGTGGTGTCAAACAGGGAAACATCCATCTGGTCGGGCGGACTGACCGCTATTTCCTTCGCTCGACGAAAAGTGACCCCATCACTTGCAGATCTCACTGGAGTGTCATCTGTTCTGGGTATTCTACCAATACAACTCATGCACTTCCAAAGATCTTTTTGCTCTCCTGTAAGTGTATTGCGAAAGCGTTCCTCGGATACATTGGCACAAGCTAAGTCAAAGTTATTACGACAAATACAGCAGCACAGATAACGTCTATTTTTTATTGATTGACGGCACCCCGAACAGTTTTCATTATTAGACATCATTTTAGGTACACGTAAAATGTATTTTCTAATTTATTTATTTTCTTATTAAAACTTATGTAGGTCCAAGTAAAATGATAATATTAAAGAAAAAGAAGTAAAAAATTAAAAAGAAAAACAAATTTTTAGTTGTCAATGCCAGAATCGAACGCAGTAACATACCCGAAATGGCAGGACTAAATTGATTTTGACGTGTCTAAATAATATGCTCAGGTGTTGCCACCATTTTCCAAAAATCACGTAAAGAAGTGTGTTCATTAGACAAAAATGAACGAATAATCACTAAAGTCCATAAATTTTGCCAAATTTAAAAATAAAATTACGGTTGACGTTGGAAAAAAGCGCGGGAACCTCGAAAAAGAGAGGCGGCAATTTATATTTTATTTTCCAAATTATTATATTTTTAACTTATTTTTACTACTTTTTCGTGTTTTAATAACTGGGAATACGAAAAAAGAAGAAGTTGAAAGATGAGAAGTGTGAAGCTAGTACCGAGGAAAAGACCAGCACGGAAGAAGATAGTGACAATTTCAGGAAGTACAAACCCTACTTACTATGTATCTGATTATAGCAAAAGATATCCTGAGGATTCTCCTCTTAAATATTTTATAGTAATTGTAGAATCAGGCGATGAAAAGAGACGAATAGGCAGGCGGGATTTAATTTCCATGTCTACAGTTTTAAAGAGATTTAATAAAGGGATTAAATTCTGACAATCTATAAATAAATATAAAATAGGTGTACATTTTGAAAAGCCAACTAGCTAATGCTTTTTTAAATAATACAACATTTTTAAGTGAATGTCTGATGAAAGCAACAATACCAGCAACAGGAACAGAAGTAACGAAATTTATTGTTGATACGAAATTTTGCAATTCCAAAATCTTTGGTATGACTTCCACTTTCAGAAAAATTATTTGCGTGAAGCGTATCACAAAGAGAGTAGAAGACAATGGAAGAAGCGTGGAGCAGCCAAAACGCACAGTAATTATCACTTTTGTTTCGAACGGGCTGCCGGAATACATTGATCTTCACGGTTGGCGCCGTGAATGTTAAAACTATGTTACAATTGCTTTAGATATGGCCACTTAGCTTAATATTGTCAAAACTCAGTTTTATGTTCTATTTGTGCTGAAAATCATCACTTCAAAGAATGTAATATAGCATCAGAAAATGCAGTATGTGTCCACTGCAAAGGAAACCGTATAAGTATTTCTGGACAATGCCCTGTTAAAAAGTAAAAAAAATAAAAGAAAACCTAATTAAGTATTAAAACAGTTCGTTTGCTAACATACTTGACAAAGAATCTTTTCCTGAATAAAAAAAAAGGAATCCAACAGAGACATTGAAAACTTTATTAAACAGTGAAGATATTTATAAAATATATTTATTAAATATAGTTTTAAATTCTATTACAAAATTAATAACCCTAAATAAATCTAAACAAAAAATTATATCTTCCTAATTAATAAAAGATGTTCTCATAGAAAATATAAAATCTAAGTAGAATAATTTTCTTGCACATTCCACTGTAAATCTTTATTTACAGTGGAATGCGCAGAGTTTAAAAATAAAAGTCAATTTATACATTGTATCTGTGAGAATGATATACACATTGCTCTTATCTGTTTAAAGCTAATAAATGCCGAAACTATATTACTTGTTTTTGAAAACGAATGGATTTTTAAATTGTACAATGTTGATATTTAACGTTAATGTCTCCTTTCTTGTCAAAAAGTAAGTTTCAGGTTAAGAAGACATGTTCAAAAAAATTTTTTATGAAGCGGATCATTTGTTTGTTGATATGTAATACATAAACTTCGCCACTAATGAATTTAAAAATGATTTTACCATTATTAATATAAGCTATGATTTATCCCCAAAATTACCAGATTTCAGGAGTAACGCGGGTTAAGCTTAGGCGTATCGTATGTTGGAGTAGTTTTAAGTTCCTACTAAGTGCCTCAACTGGCCACACAGAAAGCTCTAGTTGCACATACCTTGATTGCACAATCTTGATTGACAATAAACATCAACTATAGTAACAATAATTTTTATGTAAATGTAACACTTATTAAGAATGAAGAAAAATTTACGTCTGACTAGGATGCATGGCGTAGTTCATTGCCTTTCGCATTGATAAAAAAATTGATCTCGAAATTATGAGGGTAGTCGGATAAACATAAATTGGGAACCGCGGAAATTATAAGCAGCTGAATTACAAGAGCGCCTATTGTTAGGATTTTTAAACTAACGGTTTTACGTATTGGTTAGCGAAAGACAATTAAATAATACACATTCTATAAAATTTAATAAGCTGTCGTGACATTGAACCAAGTGAAGCGTTTAAAGATTATGAACATACAAGAGAAAGTAGATTTTTTTGAAACATGTGAGTAGAAAATTGTACGTATTGCCAAAACTTAGATTTTTTTCAACAACCAAATGGTACTAGCAGTAGTTATTGATATGAAAATGTTTTGCTAACCGTAACCTTCCATTGAAGACGCCAGGGTTTCCGTAATTAGACTGATTGGCTAGCGGATACTTCCTTTTATCCTGTTTCCAACTACATGTTAAGTTCACCTATTTATTATTTCGGGCAAGAAAAAAGAAGTACGGTAGGGTTGTACCGAGAGACGTGTTTGAACAAAGAAGACCGCAACTAAAACGTTCACTTGGTATTAATGTAAAGTGTCAGATTTGGTGATGGTTGCTTGTGGTTCACAGGGCAGTCATCGCAGCGGGTGCTGCTGCCGCCGCCGCCACCGCCGCCTCCGCCGCCGCCGCCGCCGCCTCCTCCGCCGCCGCCGCCGGCCAGCCCCAGCCGCCCCGCCACTCGCTCCGAGAGAGATCTTTTCTGGTCCATCATCAATAACAACGCAAGACGTCAGCCTGCCCTCAACGTGTCGAGAGTGTAAGTTTACCGGCGTACTCTGTAACGTATGTAATTGTGTAATGAGTGGGCTAATGACGAGTAGCGTTAAAATATGCTACGCATTTTAGCTTCCTGTGTGTTACGTTAGATTAGATTTTTCCACAATCAAAGTTCATTCATACCATTATCTTAAATAAAAAGTATTAGTTTTAGCGACTACTAAAGTGTTTATTCCGTCTCGTCCGTCCACGACGACGTCCACTCTGTCCGAGACACGAATAAACAAGATAGAAAAAATAAATATTCCATAAGATTTAAATATTGAATATGAAGAGAAATATTTTACTGAGAAGGGTATTTTGTTCCGTATTTCTTTTGTTAGTCGGCCGCTCTGCCTCGATGTGGGTTAATTTTTAAGGGTGAGTATTCCCTTTATAATGTGATATTCATCAAGGTTTTGCGTCCTATAATTTAAAAATGTTCAAGATCTTTTAGTATGTTACAATAAATGTTTCTACAAAGATTAATTCAAGAAATTTTTAATAACTTATATACTTACCGAATTATTCTTAAAAATATTAAATATACCATACTTAACCAAACCGAACTTTATTTATGGACCGTTTTTTATATTTGTACCCTTAAATGTTGGGATAGTTTGATGAAATTTGATGGATAAATACTTTATAACTTTATACTAAAAGTTCTTTGCTCAGGATACATTTTTGCAAAGACGGTTTTTTGTAATTTAAATGAATTCTTGTCTGCAGTTGTATGTCACCGTAAAAAAGGTTTTAATACTTACTTAAAACGTTTTAAAAAACATTGACTAAACTATAGTTTACTTTGCAGGATGTCAAGCACAGAGGTAGCAAACATACTGCCGTCTAGTTCGAACGCGGAGCTACGGAGCGCTGCGCGCCAGCGCCTCATGGCGCTCAGGAAGTACCGCTGCAGTCTCATTAGAAGTGAGTACACAACAGGTAAGAGCGATTGCCAACTGCGAGTCATGCCAGCGCGACGTCGCACAGTAGTTCCATTCTGAAAATAAGTGGATATGTGGTTAGCTGTTGACTAGACTAACAACTTTTGTGATATCATAAAGAGAAATAGTAAAGTAAATAAATAAGAAGATCAACAAATGTATAAAAATAATTCAGCTAAGACGACTAGTTTTAGCAAAATCTGCAATTAATATTGAAACTTTCAACGCTTCGTATCTCGCGGGGCACCAAGTCACGGCACTACGTATAATTTTTTTTAGTAGACAATTACTCGGGCTACCATTGTATGAACCCCAAACTCTCGTCATATGGGCCTCACTTTACAAAAAAAATATTAATATATTTGTTTCCATACAAAAAAAAACATTATATTTTTTCTCGAATACTATCAAACCTAGAGATTTTCTGTATATCACAAAAGTTGACAGTCTAGTCAACAGACTAACCAATAAAAAAATTTACATCCAATATCTGACTTGAGGATCTATGTTCACTTATTTTCAGAATGGAACTTCTGTGCGACAGTTCACAATATTGTCAAAGATTTACACACGGCGCACAAAACTTACACTTATTCTTAATGACAAATTGTATACAGGGTGAATCTCTATAATTTATTATTATTTTATATCTCTATAATTGATTTTTTATTGAAATAATGCTTGTACAGTTCCTATATCAATACTGAGGCTGATCTACTGGATAGAGTAAATAATTGTGCCGCTGAAATTAGGCAAGACCCCGAAATGGTGAGAAGGGCCACTCAGAACATTTTATTACGTGCGACGTTGTGTTTACAACAAAGGGGCGGTCATTTCGAAAACTTATTACATTAATGTTTACTTTTGTATTTCTTTACAATGAATAAATGCTTTGTTTTTCTTAAAATCTCTTTTTTTAATCACAGTCGAACAATATATAAAAAATGGTCTCTACCTGAGTTATGATTTATGCGGCCGCGAAAGACCCGTAATGAGTGTTTTTGTTTAACGGCTTGCAGCAAATGTTATGTTTGAGCTAGAAGAATGGTTTTTTTCGTATTCGAAAAACAGACAGAAAAAAATCATTTTTTTCCAAAAAAATGTTTATTTTTCATGTAAAGATAAATTTTATGGGTACTTTTTGTTTATAAATCAGTATTGCCATTGATTTCCTGTCATTTTAGTTTTTATTTGAACACGATAGGCCATTTCAAAAGTTCAAAAGTTATAGCAATTTATTTACACAGCTTCAAATTTCCCGATTGCAAAATTAATAACATCATATCTCCTACAAAAATTTTTTTCATTTTTTAAAATTCTTTTCCGTCGATAAAATTCGGTCCAGTTTCCCCCATTTTAATAAGTGCATATTATAAAAGTTCACCCTGTATATTAGAAGAAAGTTACGTGAGTTAAAGTTAGTTTACACAACAAGCATTTATGCGTCTTCTGTAATTAAGAATAAGCGTGAAATGGAATCGACGAATTATTTGTTGTTACAGCGGCAATCGAAATAAACACCGTGAAAAAATGTCGTGTAAATTTTTTGGTGAAAAATTTGTTACGGTTCTTGGGATACAGAACTGACAGCGCAGACTTAGCAATAAAATAAGGGTCTCCTTAAGGTACGGTACCTAAAATAGAGATAGTGTGAAAATGACATGGGTCATCTAGCGTAAATTGATATCCTTGTTGGGGTGCCTTAAACAAGCAGGTGAAAAAGTGACCATACTTTTTATCAAGGTTTTTGAAAATTTATTATTTGTCTTGTCCTGGTAATCTGATCTGTCCTGATATTTACTGATTAATTTTCACTTAGTATGTTCAGGACAAAAGAATGGTTATTAATAGATGGATTCTCTCAATACACTTTCTTAACAAGTATTTTTTTGGAATAGCTCAAAAACTCTGTACGCGCATCGGTTTGATTTGAAACTAAGCAAAACCTAATTCTTAATAATGCTTCTTAGTATTGTTTTGTTTATTTACTTACGCCCTATAACACCCTGCATTAATTGTTAAATTATCTTTATTATCTCAAGTACAAAAAATCACTTAAGTCACACTTTCTACACGTATAAAGAACCAAAATATCGTATTAAAGTTTAAAAATCATAATTAGTATAAATATCAACAGGTAAGTTGACGAATTTCTAACATTTTCATAAAACTAGTCCTTTTTTTCAAATACGGTAAGTATAGTTGCTGAAGGTCATTCGTTGAAAACTGGCGTTCCATTGGAACTGTCTAGCTAGAGGAACTTGCCTTGTCAATATATGTGTTTTATTTTCACAACTGTTCACTCTTGGTCTGGGCCGAGGCCAGCCTTCAAGCAAAACCACCTTTTTGTATCAAAGTAAAATTGTGTAGCGACTAATAGAAAACTCCAATTTCTGAAATAAACAAGTACTTATCGTGACAAAGCGCGGCCGTGGTAACCTCCAACCCCAGCCGGGAGTCATTACTTGTGACATGAGAAGTTGAATATTTAGATGTGGGCAGAATCGTAGTGGGTTTATGGCAAGGCTTTGTTGTTTCCAAATTAGAAATTGTACTTAATAAATAAGTATTAATTTTGTAAAATATTTCAAAATATCATTATTCAATGAAAGTTCTGTTATATAAATCAAATCAATGTATATATTAATAAACATGGGTGATATGCATACAGAGATGGTGAACAACTATTATTAGCGTAGCCACGATACGCCATATCGCATTAATTATATTTATAAGATAACCTTTTGTTTCTTGATCTATCGGTCATCTTCTGAACTTGAATTCAGTTATGCCATTAAATTGGGGAAAGGCTATGGCAACTTTCGTTTCAAAGTCACTATAATATATTATTTCAAACTAAATAATATTCTTATACTAAAAATCTGGTCAGTCTAGGAGTGTTAAATAGGCACGGCAGCGACCTGCTTAGGTTGATCACGTACCCATTTCCCGGCTACGAAAATGTAGGTAAACTAAGTTTTTGTATTAACTTCGTAGTAGGTAAATATTGGTCATAGTTCAACTTTATTCAATTGAAAGACGAACCACTTAGAAGATAAAATAAATAACTGATCATGGCAAATTTATTTAATTGCCTAACTTAATTATATTAGAAAGCCAAATTTTAATAATGTTTAAAATTCCAATAATGTATTCTTGTAAAGTACCAACAATTAATACATAATTTATGTAAAAAAATCACATATTCTTGTAGACTTTTAGACTGTACACAGTCCCTTGCACAGTCGTACATTAGCTAGAATTACAAGTTTAACTACATTTTCGAACTACAAGAAATAACAGCAGCCGATTTAGAATTTAATCATAATGTAGAAATCTAACAAAAGGAAGTCTGAATATTGAGAGAATTATTATAGTTACTGTATCATCGACACAATGGCGAATTTTATTAATTATATACAGCGACAATTTTTCATATTAGTTATATTATTATTTTAAACAGATGGTGAGGGACCATGTTCTTTAACGAACCTTTTGTCTCAGAAGATAGCCAAAAACTTAATTGCTAAGATGAAGGAAAAACGCGACAGGGACAGGCGAAACGCTGTCCCTAGCGGCCCAGCAGATAATAATAGTAAGTTTAAAGGAATAACCTCTTAAAACTGTATTCTAGCATTGCTTTCCATTGCTGCTACATCTGCTTCCTTCCTGCTTGTTTTTGTAGATTTTAGTTGTAACTGGGTACCTATTTCGTTTCCAAGGCGCATGGTGTATATTTTAGTTGAACGAATTTTGGTTCACCATCTTCGTAGTACTTCACAGTATGTTAAAATCTGATAAAATGAGGCTAAAGGATTTACATTTAAAGTAAGTTTCGTATTTGATCCGTTTGATAGAATTTGTCTTCATGCTATACACAGAATACTAATATAGAGAAATAGAAAGGTCTTTGTTTGACTTCACTCCAGGTTGCCATTAGCTCACACTCGCAAATAATTTTAAACGTACTACCTAAATTCAGCCACCATTTATGTTGCGATTGTTGTTATCAATTGTTATTTTAATTCGTAATTCATACATTTTTATATCCTAAATTATCTTTGGAATACTGCAATCAATTCAAATAGGTTATACAAAATATATAAGTAGATACAGCAGAAAACGTAGAAACTATTTACTAACAAAATTACTTACTCACTAGAAAAAATCAACAACAAAAAAAGTATTCATGACTAATAGGTCTTACCTATGAAACTGCCGTTTTGCCGTACTGGCCATTTCAAATGAAAATATTTTTTTTTTGACTGATAATTCTAATTTCAAATTAATTTTATTTGACAAACATGGAATTCTTTTTCTAAAATCGTCATTTATTTAATAGTTAGTGTTTTGTTTTCAACGCATTCGAACATTTTTCGTCATCATAGATAAGTTAAAAATTCGAGTAATTATGGAGTATGAGTACCGTCGTGGCAGCAAAGCGGCACAAGCGGCACGCAACATCAACGACGTTTACGGAGCGAACACTACAAACGAACGCACCACCCGTTATTGGTTTACCCGCTTCCGTTCTGGAAATTTTGACCTGAAAAATGAACCCCGTGGTCGTCCGAAAACTTTGGGCGACAATGACGAATTAAAGGCAATTGTGGAAGCTGATGAAACTCAATCCACGGCTGAATTAGCAGCAGCTTTCGACGCTAGCATCAAAACAATATTGGTCCATTTGCGTCAAATTGGCAAGGTAAAAAAGCTTGACAAATGGGTACCCCACGAACTCAATGACCGCCAGCGCGAAGTACGCGTGGAGACGTGCCTTGCACTGCTCAGCAGGCATACAAATGAAGGAATTCTGAACCGCATTGTTACTTGTGACGAGAAATGGATCCTGTTTGACAATCGTAAGCGCTCAGCAAGTTGGTTGGACCCTGCTTCAGTACCCAAACAATGCCCTAAACGAAAACTTACCCCTAGAAAAGTGATGGTCACTGTTTGGTGGTCTAACGCGGGTGTAATTCATCACAGCTTCTTGCCAAACGGGACAAGCATTACTGCAGATGTGTACTGTGAAGAACTGAACACAATGATGGAGAAGCTCGCACGTCTCCAACCAGCTTTGGTCAATCGTTCGGCTCCACTGCTCCTGCACGACAACGCGCGACCTCATACTGCACAGCAGACGGTCTCCAAGCTACAAGAGTTGGCGTTGGAAGTTCTCCGTCATCCGCCGTACTCACCAGACCTTGCGCCTACAGACTTCTACTTTTTCCAGAATTTGGATAACTTCTTGGCGGGAAAAAAATTCAATACCCGAGAGGCAGTACAAAATGCCTTTGAAGAATTTGTTGCCTCCCGTCCAGCTGATTTCTTCAAGAAAGGCATCAATAAGCTACCAATGCGTTGGCAAAGATGCATTGATTGCATGGGTGATTATTTTGATTAATAGAAATAAAAAATATATAAAAAAATTACGCTTCATTTATTTCGTGAAAAACGGCAATTTCATAGGTAAAGACCTAATATAATATAAAATAAACTGAGGACAGTTAAAATTTGTTTCTCCTGTTACGTGCTGCCGGCCGATGATTCAATATTAAATCTTTGATATATTTTTAAAAGAGCTAGGCGGGACGCTTATTTAGACATCGTTCGGGTTACCTTCCTTTTAGTTAAGGCGAGGGCTTAGACATATGTATGAGCCAGTAATACTTATTATTTATATTTATTTTAAATTCAACAGTTTAGGACATCTACCTTAAACTTTAGCGACGGCAAGAAGTATAAGAACACATAGATTGACAACATGCTTTTTGGACTAGATATTTACCCATTTATTTTTGCCTTGTATGCTTTGATTGAAGTAAGAAAGGTGACGTTTAATACATTACGTACTTGAAAAATGGCTCAGATAAATTGATGCAAATGGCTTGCAACCAAGACAATATGTTTTGTGTTCGTTGAAATTCATTTGTATCCGTGACGTGTCGTATATTGTCGGGACAGTTCGTGTAATAACAAGTGAAATCGGGCGACCGGAAACAAGATTTTCAAGGTCAAGAGTTTGTCACGCATCAGAGTTTGTATGAAAATAAACAAAACAATTTTTTTAATAAAGAGTGTAATTACATAGGTACGTCAAAACTGTAAAGAGGAAAAAGTTTATTGTTTAGGTATTCGAATAGGTATAAACTTTGAAGTCCTGAATCTGTTTTGATACACCAGAAAAGCTTTTTATTCACAATATATTTCCTTCCTTTTTCCTATTTTAATAGCTGGAAAGGCTCAGAGCTTGGCTCAGGCTAAGGCGAGAATCGCTTGCGGGTTGTTTGTTATTTTGAAGGCGCTCTGCATACTAAGGGGCGACAACTGCAGGGAATTCGAATGCGAATCTCATGTTTTACTAAATTCGAATTTGTTTTTATTTGTTATGCACATCACCCCTTACTATCCCTCTCCAGGAACATAAGCATGGTATTTCTTCACGATATTCTTTTTTAACTTATTAAAAACTCACATGTACACGTTATAATCACCGATATGGAACCGTCAGATCAAGAAGTATGCTTAACTTTGCCCTAGTTGCTCTCAATTCATTGATATTCATTTGTTTACAGTGCATCAAATACGCGAGTCTGTGAGGCCCGGTGGTTCAGAACAAGACCAAGACGCTCAGCCATCCACCAGCGGTCTGAACCGACCAGGGGAGTCACAACCAGAAGTGGACAGGGTGACCGCGCCTGTATCTTCCACCAGCATTAGTGTGGACATGTCTTCTATGGATCCGGGTGATGAAGGTAGGTACTGAGAGTTAGGGGAATGAAAACGGTGTTTTGTTCAGTTTATTTTAATCCTAGATTTGCGGCTTTAATTCTGATTCATAAAGCTATATCCGATTCACAATTGTTTAAAGAAGAAATAAAAATGTTGAGGTAGTGATACACTTCATAGCTGAAAATGTGTTATTGAATAAATACTGTACATTTATTAGATCGGCGTTCTCGTAAAAATTTCTGGATATAAGCTTTTGTGTTATATAAATTTTATGTAAATTCGATTTTGGGTGTTTGGATAACAGACACCAAAACATATATTCTTATACTTTCAAAGGACATTGGCAGATCACCGTACATGGTTTTAGTTGGTGTTAAAGTGGAGCGTTTAGAAGTCAAAAATATCTAGAACTATAGGAAATAAATTGCGGATCCACTTTTAAAAACAAAATATTATGGAGTATGTCTAGAAACAATAATAATTGCATTTTCAATAAGTACTAATTTTGAGGTTATGGTTTAAAATTAAATAATTCAAAACCAAGGCACTCACACACACACACAAGTGACAAGTCCAAACGGTTTCTTTTTCAAGTCATGTTTTATTTCAAACTCACTGGCAAATGCAAAAACTGTACAGCCAAGGATAAGGACTCCAGTGAGTAATAAATCATTTTCACTATGAGGAATATAAAAAAAATATCCTTACATAAAAATGAGTCCTTACATTCTGAAGTGACTGTATTTTCCTATATTTAAAAATTATATTACAAAATTAAATACTTGTGACAGGAGCTAAAACAAACGGATCTATGGAGACTTCTACACATGAAACTAATATTATGGAAATTCACATTTAAAAAAGAATAAACAAAAGTACTAGTTACTTTTCTAAACGCTCCCTGTTTACTTAAGTAAGGATTTGCCAATATTCTTTATAGTATAAGTAGACATAGTTTGATTCTAGTCTTCTTTGGAGAGTAACGATGAAAATTAAAAACCTAACTGAGTGGTTCCGCTTCCATTTTTGTTGCGGCGTTAATGTTTTTTGAACGATGATGGATGTACTCAAACGTCACAAAACAGGGATCGAAAGGTGCTCCAAAACTAGGAACCTAACGGATAGGAATAGATAGTCACGAAGCGGGAGCACGGCGCACGTATCGCTTAATCCTTCAAATCAAGACACTATTTAAAACGAGAATTAAAAACTTACCGCTTCGTATAATCATATGTCTTTGGGCCTTAGGAAGATTTTTACAACTGCCTTGCCACAGCTATTGATAGCTTAAGGCGCAGGCATAACAATTATTATTTATTACATTGTTTCAGATTCAGAAATGTATGCAACTCCGCTTTCCAATTCGCAAATTAAAACGGAAGCTTCAAATAATGGTAAGGAAGTGACTTGTTAATTTCACCAATACTTACCGCGAATCTCGTCTTCCAGCAGATCTCACAGGATAATTCTCCGCTATGTCTTTTTATCAAGAGATATAACACAGAGTTATCTGAAGTAACGTTTATTTTGGGTCCCCCCTCGAGTTCGCTGTATGGTCATCCATAACACAAGCTCTGCTTACTTTGGGGCTATACAGTTGGTGTGATTGTCCGGGGATTTATTATAATTATCTGTTTCTTCTTAGCATGAGACGCGAACTCTGAATAAATGAAAAGAAAACAAATCATCTGAATAAAACGTATTATCGAGGAAGGTTGTCATATTCGATTGTGTTCAAAAAGAAGTTTTATTCATATTAAGATGTCAATTTAAAAATTCATTCACACTATTAAAGTTTTTATGTAATAAAAATACAACCAAAGAACATTAAATGTTTGCCATTTAAATTATATACAACGTGTAAATGAATTAACCCAAAACCTGATACACCTCATTTAAAACAATAAGTAATAATATGATTAAAATATAAATTGCGCCGAAATAAATAATATTTTAAAAGTTATTCAACATTAGATCGGAGGTGACCTTTCTATGAAGTTTCGAGCTCTACGGCGTAGGTACTCCGCGTCTCGTCGCACGCGGCCTCTGAGTCGCACAGCGCAGCGCCCGTACAGCTGACTACTATTCAGCAGTTTAACAGACGTTCACTTTACACCGGCCAAGTTATTTTGTGTGAACTGTAAGAACTAAACCTTGGCCTACCTATGGCCCGAAAAAATTTTCAAAAGCCATTTCAAAAGTTTCCCAGGCTTTGGACTGGCAACCTATTTGTAATAGTATGTCATATAATATCGATTGAAATTATTATGTACTGCATACTCGGTCATATTAAACATGACACCTGGTTCAAATGACGCTTGTTGAGTGTGCTAAAAAGTTTTTTAATAGTACCTAATTTATTTTAATTACGAAAATTATAATTTTTACTGTTTAAAGCATATTTAAAGTGATATTATTAAATCGGTTACATAATTGGTAGTTATTAAGTACCTCGTAGCTGATAGGTATTTTTTTGCATATCAAGCTTTAAAATTCTCATTTTTCAAACCATTTTGTTAAATGTAAAAAAATCCAATAGTTTGAAGAAAACCTCTAAATGTAACAATAATAACAAGAACTCAAAAAAAATCCAATAACCGTTTAACAACAACAACAACAGCCGCCGCTTACAAATCCAGGGGACCCTTATGCATCGGCCGCGGCATTATATCAAAACACCTTAACTCGAATGTTTCAAAGTGCAGACACGCTATCGCTACTACGCAGGTGTCATGTTAATTTGACCAAGTAGTACGTTTGTAAAGAAACAAATGTTTAACTTGTATTTTGGCGGCTAGTTAAAAGTTGTTCAAAATGTCCACCACTTTGCTGCAAGCACAGGCTCGCGCGCTTTCTTTGGTGTCTGTTTAGCTCTGAAGTGTCTGTTTTCACTATTTCAAAAGCACTCACCATGGCCTCGCGTATTTCACTAACATTTCTGGCACTATGTCCACTGTCATAAACAATTGTTTTGACTCTACCCCACACAAAATAGTCTAGTGGAGTTAAATCCGACGACCTGGCAGGCCACTGCACAGGTCCACCACGTCCGATCCAGTTTTCCCCGTATTCCGCGTCAAGTAACTGACTCAATGTTTCTCTGAGGAAACTTAAGTACGTTTCTCCATTTAAACGTTCTAAGAATACGGGGCCGACTACCTATGGTCCCAGAACACCTGCCCATATATTTAGAGAAAACCTATGTTGGTAGGAATTCTCCACTGATGCGTAGGTGTTAACATGACTCCATATGTGCCTGTTATGTTGATTGAACATACGGCGCGCGTAAACGTGCACTCATCAGTAAAAAGAATGTTCTTATGTTCATTCGCTAAATACCACTCGCAGAATGCAACACGCGGAGCCAGATCCTGAGAGTTCAATTCTTGACAGGGACGAAAGTGGTAAGGGTGCTGTCCGTCGTCTTGTAAAACTCTCCAAACGTAGGCGTGACTACAGCCGATAATTCTCGCTGCTTCACGTGTACTGGATTCTGGGTTCTCATGGAAATACTCCAATATCCTTTCTTGAATCCGTACGTCAAAGGGGTCGTCGCCTCTGTCCATTCCGGTAGGAGGAAAAAAAGTTCCACTGTCTCTAAGCCTTTGAGTGGCTGCTAACATTGTCTCGTTGGAGACGGAAACACCGAATTGCTCACGAAATTGTCGCACTGCCAAACTCACGGTGTCGTTACATCGCGCGAGCGTTCTCACCATTTCAATGTATTGCACACTTGTGTACCGAAAAGGCATTGTGAAAGCGGTGGCGCCTGCAGCCGCGCGTCGATTGGAACCGAAAGGACGATACCTTCCAAGTCGAAATTCGCGCGGAGACTGACCGGCGCCGGTGGCGCCTCGCTTCGGAGGTGCGAACACGGAGGCGATCGGCGTGGGGTGCGTGGACGCGGGCGGCTTGTTCTTTAACTTTATAATAATAAGGTTTATTTTTAGCATGGCGGTCGGTAATCACTCGGTGCGTGCCGGATTGTTTTGTCGGCCGGTGTCGTTCGTTCGATGCTAACTAGTTATGGGCGGCCGGGCGTTAGCAAGAAATGTTGTAGTATAAATAGTTTAGACATGAGCCAATAAATATGGAAAAATATAACCTATATTAAAACATGGTGCGATCGATTCGCAATACGATTCTGAGCAAACTACTTTCTGGTTTTGTGTTAATTCATTTACACGTTGTATAAAAGTTATTCGCGTTGTATAGAGATTTAAATCTTTAGCTTTATTAATCATAGTTCTTAGTTTACTTTATATTTCAATACAAAAAAAACTATTTAGTACTCAAATAATTATTTAAAACTAAAAGCTTATTTATGATTCAATTAAAAGTCATATAGGTACAACAGAAATGTTGAAAACAAGCCTAAAATATTGTTGTCTTCGCTACGTCTCAATCCATTTTGAAGAAGAATTTAAAGTTATTGAAGTATGAACACCCGAATTATTTTCCCTGGTTCCATATTAGGGGAAGAAGATACAAAGTCTTATTTCTTCTGTCAATATAGACGTAGGTCTCGTGCTAGGAAGAAAAGACAAGTCGTAGAAATTCTAAAGGACTAGCGCAGACCCAAAAATTGTGTTATTAAAATCTGAATTATGAAGTAGTTGCGAAAAAATGTGGATATTATTCAAAGTATAAAATAGATATTTCTAACTGAAACAGCGGAAGGGGGTAATTCGCCTGCGCCAGTGAGTTTAGAAGAAATAGTGGAAATAGAAGCGGAGCCATCTGCCGGCCACGAGGAAAATAATATTAGCGCGCAACAACCAAGTGGTAGCGGCGAGGTAATATATGAACAAAATACCATATTTACGAAAAAAAAGTTAGTTGTAAAATTTCAATAGTAAATAAGATAAACATATGTTAACATAATTAAAAATTCACCTTTTTATGTATCTATATACAAACAATAATTTAGCTAAATTACTAACTACTGTTAGATCTTGTACTATGTAAATTGTCTTACTACTAAATTTAAAAAGCTGTATAAAACCAACTTTAACATGCTCTATGTACTGATGTATAAATTTTCTGTAAGGCATTATATATTCGTTAAGTGCTAATTGTGTTCCAGCCTGCCCCCCCCCCCAACTATGTACAGTACAGAATATATATTTGGTATGGCAATTTTTTATGTTTTTGTTTGTATGGTGGCAACACTGATATTTTTTCTTTTTTTTTTCTCTCAATTGGACTCCCATGAGCTCCAGACCCTTTTTTATTTTGTGTGGTAATAAATAGTGAATTCGGTAAATTACTTTGTTTTACTTGGAAGCCACGCAACAAACAGCTCTAATTGCAAACTAAATATACGTTGAGTCTATAATTTAATGAACTTACGGGATTCTTACCACGATTTTCGATTTTTATTTCGCGTGTCCGATATTTCGATGCTGTTGCCAGCACAATGATCGCGGACTGAGTCGGACGGAGTCCGCGATCATGGTGCTTGCAACAGCATCGAAATATCGGACGCGAAAATAACCGCGATAGTTTAAAACAGTTATTACGCTGAGTCTGTTTTAAATTATCCTAATATTTGCTTGTCTGTTTGATACGCAATGTGAACTTAACTTCTGAAACTTTGCCTACACATTGTTTAGGCAAATCCGCGAGCAAAAGCTCATATTGGTTAGTTTTACCAGCATCTTCGTTCGTATACCATCAGTACTTTTTTTATGAAAGATGTATGCAAATTGTCATGATAATCGGAAGGATTCAAAGCGTAACCAATTAAGAAACACACACTCTTTTGTTAGAGTTTAGATTAGTAGGGATATGATAAGGATCGATGTATTTATTGCTAATCATTTTCCAACGTTAATTAATGAATGAATGAATGAAATAATGAATTTCGCAAAGTAATTAGATTTTCGGTCTTTGTTGTAATACTTTCGAACTGATAAAACGCTTTTGTTCTACATTTCCTTCCTGGAATAGGAAAAGTATGTACTAAGAATCGGTTGGACAAGTGAAATACTTGCGTCAAAAGAAATATGTTTTCGAAGCTTTTGATAATAGAGTATATAAGTACGTTTTGGTTAAGCGTGTATTGTCTTTGTCTTCATCATCACTCACTTTCCATCAGCTGCCACATCAAACACCATCAGCTAGGCCTGGCTCTTATACAGTAACAATACAACCAATACCATCGAACAGAATGTTGTAAATCAACACATTTTTTAAATGGAATATATCAGATTTAATTACATATTTTTTTACAAATACTTTATTTTTTAATTTCAGCAAGCAGAAAATAATCCTACATCACAGGAACAGCCTCACGGCGTCAAGAGAAAATGTAAGTTTTTTAGACTAGATTATTTTATTAATAGATATACATATATTACGTAACAGTAATTAAAATTAATGCCAGATATTTCTAATTTTACCCGCGTTGTTCTTTGTCACTTCTATATGGTACCTATTTGTGGACGATTGTCTTAAATTGGTTTCTGTCTGTGAGGTGTTTGATAGCAAAAAGTATATTTTTTGTTTCAAGAGTTAGCATTAAATTAATAAAGTGTTATTCATTTTCAGATGAAGATGGGCCGGAACCCACCATTCGGGAATTTAATCAGGTAGTGCGACGGAAACTATAGATATTTTCAATATCTGTGAATGTAACATGACATTAGGGTTTGCCAATAATAATGCAAGTTTTTATATTGTTACTTATTTACAATTGCTATATTAAATTAAAATAAGCTTAATGAAACTCACTCTCATAATATTGATTGTCAGGTAGGTTTTTACAAACTAAGTGCAATATACTAACCTTACTCACAATTTAAATTGTAGAGCCTCCTCCGTCTCCTCGAATGCCCAGTCTGCATGGAGTGGCTGGAACCGCCCATGTCGCAATGCCGCCGCGGCCATCTTGTCTGCGCGCGTTGTCAAGCACGCCTCTCCGCCTGCCCCGTCTGCCGCACCGCCTTCAGCTCCGTCCGGAACCGGGCAATGGAAGCCGTAGCGGAAATGCTGCGGTACCCCTGCAGGCACGGGTGCGGGCTAGAGTTGAGGCTGAGGAGAAGAGACCCGCACGAAGCGAACTGCGCCGCCCGGCTGTACTCGTGCACGGCGCCGGCCTGCGCGTCGCGACCGCTGCCGTTGCCCATGCTGCAGAAACATGCCAAGGTGCGTGTGAAACAAATTAAATTAATATATTTTTCTTGGTTATTCCCACTCTCAAGATGGTAAGTGCACTTAAGTGAAATTTATCTATAAGCATCGTAGAATAAAATATCAATCTAGTTAATTATGTTCTGTGAATAATCTAAGATACCAGCGAAATAGCTGTTTTGTTTTTTATTTTTGTACTTACATAAATCAAGATACTACGAGCAAAGTATATTTACGTGTAAAATATACAGGGTTTCCCAGAAATGACACGTAAGGGTGTTACTGGAGGTAGATGGACTTTAGGCCTATCAGATAACACCAACATGCCTCTAGTAAAAGTTTTCTGATTTTGGAGATTTTTCCACTGTTGTGATTTTTTATGAAATTTCCACATTTTGGTCCTTTTTTGCCTACAGCTGCAATAAATACCTTTTAACTCACGGTTTTTTTTACCAAGACTATCGTTATTAGTTATTTGAGACCACCTAGTAATAATTTTGACGGAATTTAGCACACTATGCTAAGAAAAAGAGTTACATTGTTTTATTTTATTTCATTGCGAAAAAATTGACCAAAGGACCAAATAGTGGAAATTTCATAAAAATCACAAAAGTGGCAATATCTCGAAAACAAAAAAACTTTTACTAGATGCATGTTGGTGTTATCTGATCGGCCTAAAGTCAATCTACCTCCAGTGTCACCCTTACGTGTCATTTCTGGGACACCCTGTATATTAGCTTTTATGAATAAGGGTGACTTTATAAATAAGTATGGGTCTTAAATAGCTTCGCGTAGATTCTGAATTTCATATATTCTAAAAAAAAATTCCTTTATTAGCACTTTTTGATGAGGATATAATATGTGACCAGTTAAGTAATACGTCGTAGCCGTATTGTAGCATTGTTCACGTCATGATACGTTTGACCGTCCATTGGCTACACCAGATCAATGATAATAAAAATGATAAGAAAGTCTGTCGATGTGGTCGACTAAGCGAGCGGCAACATCATGAAATGCTAAGCTTATTTTGATCGTATCGTAAAATGTTTGTATTTAATATATTTCCAAAATGCTTAGTTTTTAATTTGCATATTGTCTGTATCTCATTTAGAATATACAGAGTACCTCATTCATCGAGATGGGTCAGTATGGGAAAGTCCGAAACTATAAGAGATAGAGATGTTTGTTCTTAGGAACCATGTCATCGATTTTACAGTTAAGAGAAATTGTAAGGGATCTAATAAAAAAAATATTTTATTTTATTTAAAAAAAATTAATTGTGTAAGTTATAAATAAATATTACTATGGGTCTCGACGTCTACAATTAAAAGAAGAATGATTAATTATACTATTTTAGTACAGATCACCCTTAAAAACCCATCCCACAGCAGGAACTAAACTACTTCTCGTAGCAGCAGCGTAACGACCATAAACACAGTAGATTCACCACTTGAAAATATAAAATTGTTACCAAAAAAAGTAAATGAATTGGTATACAAGAAAAGTGCTTTTATTTTAAATAGTTACCTACATAAATAAAATGCAGAGCGTCGTTAGCGCAGTGGTTAGGCGCTAAAATGTTGGCCTGTGTGTCCCCGGGTTGCACTTCGGTGATTGCTCTAGTGCTGAAGAAACTCACCTATGAAATTATGATGATGTTATATGTAAGTCTACACACCCGCAGTTGGAAAATTGTGGTGTACTAAAATTGCCTAGTAGGGCGAGGCCGTCGTTTCTGTAGTAAGATATTAAGGATGTTACGGAATAAAGTAATAAATGGATATAGGGTTTTGTTTTAAGTATTTTAGACATAGGTTTCCATAGTAACGTAGGTTTGTTATGACGTAAAAAAATATTTTTGTTACAAAATAACATTCGATTTTTTTTTATATGACCGGGTTCAATATCCGAGTAGTGTACGAGTATTTTGCAAGATTTTCTTAACTTTACAATGAACGACTTGGTTCCTTAGAATTTGCCATACTGACCTATCTAGTTGAATCACCCTGTATATTATTTTCGTATCGTATTGATTTTACAACTATTTAAAATTTAATGACCTTTACTATAAATTAATTATCACCTGATGGGTAAGTAAGACCTGCTCTGCCCGCGGTATACAAGTAGTAGAGTTTGTTTGTTACGATCTCCTCTGGGGCGGAACTACAGCCTGTTTGGTGTAGAGGTAAGTACCCTTGCCTTCCATGCCAGAGGTCCCGGGTTCGAATCCTGGGAGAGGCAGATATTTTATTAAATTTGCTTTCTAGTCATGGATGTGTATGTATGTTTATTTAAGTTTATTTCTAATATTTATATATGAAAAAAAAAGTATATCTATTTGTGCTTATATATTGCTTAAGTTTATTTATCCGTTATCTAGTATCCATAACACAAGTTCTTAATGATACTTAATTTGGGCTAGATAATGTGGTGTGATTGTTAGAAATATTTATTATTTATTATTATTTATTTAATTACGCTTATGTCGTTGTGTTCCGGTCAAAGGGAGGGAACAGCCAGGGCAATCACTGGGACAGAGGCACTTTCAAAAGATGAAATGATGCCTACGCCCGGCAATGCATCAATAGTCAAGATAAATAATCACAATCACTATAAATAAATAAAACGCCTACTGCTACCACCAGGTGGGGCGCCTGCTCGCGTGCCGGCCGTGAATACATACAGCAAAAAAATATTTGTTTGCTAAAACATGTATAATTATAATGACCGACGTGTGTTCTGGTGGAACCTTTATCTATCTCGGTATTTAATAAAGATATGTCTCAAATCAGAGGCTCGTAATCGAAATGTTTAGTTTAAAAAAGTAATCCTTCTATCTATGGATAACATTCACAAAAGAATATTCTAATAATGTGTCACTTTACTTGAATATTGACATCTGTTCGAATAAAATAGAATTCCTTTTCGCATACAATAGAAACAACAATATAAAAAGAAGTAAGCAGTGTTGTGTGATGGATGACCACGCAGCGAACTGGGTGAGTAGAAACCCAGAATCAACTTACATATGAACATTTAAACACATCTGAGTTCATCAACAAATGAGTGCCCCGCCTAGCACTCGAACTTGAGACCATCGGCGTATGAGGCAGGGCTACTACCCACGCGGCCGTCAATATGAATTTAAACAAAATATTCATCAATATTGTTCAATCTATTGTCAAGTGTAAGTTAGTCAATAAATATGTATTCCTAATTTAAACCTCATTGCCACAGAACAAACATCCTGCCATGGTGAAACTGGGTCGCAAACACAAGTTCTCCCTGAAGGTGAACTCGGAGCAGCACAGCCTCTGGTTCGTGCTGGCGTTCCAGGAGCTGTTCCAACTCCGGCTGGACGTGGACATACGCACGTGGGGCATCGTGGTGTACGTCGCCTATGTCGGCCCGAAGTGCAACGCTAAGCGGTTCACCTATGAGGTGGGTTGGGTTTAGAATTTTCGCTTTTTTTTGTTTATTACTTTTAACTAAATTATGCTCTAATTTCAAAATAGAAACCCAAAGATATCATGATTATATTAAATAATTAAACAACAAACCACTCCACAGGTTTCTGTCCTCGGGCAGCACAATTCACGAAAGCTAGTCTACAGTCGCGCCACCCACAGCGACTTAGAGAGCCCGACCCTTAACGTCAGTCGCCAGGACTGCTTCCACCTCACTCTAGACCAAGCCATGAACTTCCTCCGCCTCAAGAATCGGCACTGCATCCCGGACAAGTTCTTGGACTTCCACGTCCAAATCACCAAGTGTGAGTGTGAAGCCAGGGACGACTCCGACTCCTGATCGAAGACCGCGGTCAAAAATCAACCCGTACAACCGCTGGTCGACGAGGATAACATGAATTTGGATGACTTTCAATGAGTGGCTACAGGGAATGAGATATATTTCAAGTTAAGAGTGTTAAGTGTTAGCATGTTCAAAATATGTTTCATTGTCTTTTGTATTTATGTAAATACAGTGAAACCAATGAGGCGAGGTAAAACACGTAAACAAACTTACAACTGTGTTAGTAACATTAGGAGCGTTTGTCGTTCCGGTCTTTGTCTTTCGCACTCAGTCATCGCATCTGTCATGCAGCTGTCAACATTTTGCTCCACTCTTTTGTGAACAAGTTAAATGTTATCAATCCCTGAAAGTTTGTTTACAGGTTTTATCACTTCTCGTTGGCGATACTGATGTCATATTTCTTTACTGTACTTGCATAAATATATAGTATATACGTTAAGTGTGTTGTATCTAAAACATGGGACTGGTTCCTAAACAATCAAATTTCTCTAAATCTAAACACAAATTTTATATATTTTTATAGTATCTATCATGCTTCTGCCATTCCATAAGTCTACATTTGTTATTTAGTTTTGTAATATATTCTTTGTACTTTATTGCCAGTTTAGTCAAAATTACGTTTTCTTCATTTTCTTTTTATAAATACTCTTTTTAAAAATATCTATTGAATCAGATCTGTACATAAAAAAGTAATTATGATTTTTGTTAAGCTAATTTAAATAAAATCTATGTTCTGTAAATATTATATACATTTTAAAGAAATTAGTAATAATAATTGCCGAATTTGGGCTGATTAAAGCGGCATAGAGAAATTAATGTTATGTTTGACTGAAATGTATATTTTCGTCTATGGTCTTTCATTAAAGTAAAATAGCCGTAGATAGTTGAAAACGTTGTCCATCGCCTGCTGACCCTGCTGTAGCTGTACTGTCACTGCGCTCCGAGAACCCAGGCGAGACGACACGACATCCGTCTTGCTCGCAGGCTACGGCTTCACAGTTTCATAAACCTAATGTAACTTGAGATTTTGTGAGTAACGACGCTGTCACCGATCTTTCGCTATTTTTATTAATTCCAGCTTAAGAACTGTTTGTTTTCGTTAATGTTAATTAAGGTAATCAGTGTTTTAGAATGTATTTAAGAAAATTAAAAAGATTTTAATCATAAAGTCTAAAATTGCTGTGATGTTGTATTGAAGATTTTATGAACCGTCTATTTGTTGTAAAATTAGAATAAGTTATCAACTGTCTATTTCCATTAAGTTAATGAAATAAAAACAAACTTTATTGTACTTGTCTGCTTTTTTATTATGAAATTATACGATTAAAAATAATCCTACATAGTAGGTATATCTGAAGCCCTCCGCTGCGTGGCGCGAATGTCCGCGGCGGACGTTGTCGCTGACTCCATCGCATGCGCCGAGTGGGACGGAAGACCCGCGCAACGTAGCGGTGTTCTAAGTTTTACACAAAACGGATCCGCACGCAGACGTCGCGCGCATCTTCCGCTTATGTTTCTTCTGCTTTATGGTATACTTTAGAATTAGGCGAAGGCACCTTCTTCATAAGGAATCCGAAGTATTTAACGGGATATTCCCAGAACAAAGTCGAAATCTTTCAATAGATTTCTATATAAATCACTTTTGTCAAATCAGTTGTAACTGAGGAGGTTTATTCTGTACAATTTTGTACCAAATGCCTTTGAAGCACAAACTTATAAAAAAAACAGTGCAATGCATGCAATATAATGAAAAAGTATATTTTTATGATAGGCAGACACCGTGGATAACTTGCAATTGTTTAGATTGGATGTTAGTTATTTATCTGTCATTACCCAAGTGGAAAGTACTTTTGTAATTTTTATTTTGTGTGAGCATAAAGAGTATTATTATTACTTTTAAAGTAGGAAATTGCCGCACAATTCCCCGAGCTACTACGGCCCTGAAGTAGTAAAATATTCAAATATAAATTACTGATCATAAAGATTGTTTTACTCCATTAAAAAACGTGGAGCTTAAACAGCCATGCCTGCGCCAGTATAAAACGGTTTGGCTCGATCGTGGCGCGTACGCAGTGAGCACTACATTTACGTAGAGTTTGACTTAATGACAAGTCAAAGCAAGACAAAAGTCAAACGCGGCATTACGGAGTCAGGCAGTCTTTACGGAGTAATAAAGGTACTAAGGCTGAAGTGTATGAACTGTGCTTAGATTCATCTGCGACTTATCACGGTGAACCGGTCAAATAAAAATTGACTTTGATTCATACTATATAGTACACATAATTCTGAAAACTGTTACACGCAACCTTGTCAAAATTATTTTTACTGGATTTTCATCTGTATAAACTATAAAAGTCGCTTTTCATTTGACCACTAAGCTACGGTGAGACTGAGATAAAGCTAAGCACGCTTTATATATTCTGGCTTAGTCTGTGGTAGACACGAAAATATTTTACATGTCATTTTCAACCCGAACGCAACTGAGAGGACTGCGAGCAGGTCTTTCTTTCATGTATCTGACGTACTCACATCAATTCGAGCGTTTGCAGATATTATTATGTAACCAAATGGAATTAATAGATGGTCTACTACTCTTCGAAACGCGAGCCGAAAGTGAGGTTCATTAACTCTGTGGGTCCTTGTCAAGTCCTTACCATGTTTATACATAGGTACTAACATACTTTATTTTATTGCTTTACTTTCCAACAAAAAGAGAATTGGATTTGGCAGATACATGTGTAGGTAGGTAATAAGTATTCTGTGGGCTACTACGCAAGGGGTTTTCAAAAACTGCATAGCTAAATTGGTAAAAAGAAATACTGAAAAGGATCGCACACTCCAACTTTGATAATAGATTCATTACTTGAGTAAGTCTGGGATTAACATTGTACTAATAAAATAATGTAAGTATCCGGTTTTTTTCTTGAATTTTATTTCCGCATATCATGTCTATACGGTATGAAAATATATATTTTATGTTTCACTTGAATGTAAGTGGTACACGCCGCTTTGCTTATTCATCTTCGACCTGGGCCTAGCCGTATTGCAAATGTCGCTATCTATTCTCTATCTTAATCAGTACCGCTTTAAAGTCTAAGTCTTATAGAATATAATGTTCTTTGCATTTACGTTGTTCTATGTTACAGAATAGTATTCAAAATAGTACCTGTCTACTAGGCTACCATGCATAATAGTACCTGTCTACTAGGCTACCATGCATAATAGTACCTGTCTACTAGGCTACCATGCATAATAGTACCTGTCTACTAGGCTACCATGCATAATAGTACCTGTCTACTAGGCTACCATGCATAATAGTACCTGTCTACTAGGCTACCATGCATAATAGTACCTGTCTACTAGGCTACCATGCATAATAGTACCTGTCTACTAGGCTACCATGCATAATAGTACCTGTCTACTAGGCTACCATGCATAATAGTACCTGTCTACTAGGCTACCATGCATAATAGTACCTGTCTACTAGGCTACCATGCATAATAGTACCTGTCTACTAGGCTACCATGCATAATAGTACCTGTCTACTAGGCTACCATGCATAATAGTACCTGTCTACTAGGCTACCATGCATAATAGTACCTGTCTACTAGGCTACCATGCATAATAGTACCTGTCTACTAGGCTACCATGCATAATAGTACCTGTCTACTAGGCTACCATGCATAATAGTACCTGTCTACTAGGCTACCATGCATAATAGTACCTGTCTACTAGGCTACCATGCATAATAGTACCTGTCTACTAGGCTACCATGCATAATAGTACCTGTCTACTAGGCTACCATGCATAATAGTACCTGTCTACTAGGCTACCATGCATAATAGTACCTGTCTACTAGGCTACCATGCATAATAGTACCTGTCTACTAGGCTACCATGCATAATAGTACCTGTCTACTAGGCTACCATGCATAATAGTACCTGTCTACTAGGCTACCATGCATAATAGTACCTGTCTACTAGGCTACCATGCATAATAGTACCTGTCTACTAGGCTACCATGCATAATAGTACCTGTCTACTAGGCTACCATGCATAATAGTACCTGTCTACTAGGCTACCATGCATAATAGTACCTGTCTACTAGGCTACCATGCATAATAGTACCTGTCTACTAGGCTACCATGCATAATAGTACCTGTCTACTAGGCTACCATGCATAATAGTACCTGTCTACTAGGCTACCATGCATAATAGTAGTTGAACGTTTAATATCCACTTGACTTGATACAGATAAGCAAATATGTAATAGAGGAAAACCGTTGTGTATTGTAAATCGGTCTATACGTGTGGAATATACGATGCCACAGATACACACGTTAAAATATAACAACCCTAGTTTTGCGTTGGTGGTTAAAAATAGCGCATATTATTTATTTCCTCCAACCTAGGCTACCACGAACTATAGAAACTAAAAAGTAAAGTGTATGCTCAATAAGATAAAATCAGTAACACACAAGCTATTTGTAAGCACAATAAAACTGACGACAAAAATTTCGCATTCCTTTTGAACGGCTATACCGATTTTCTTCAAACATGGCTAAGCACCCTCATGATTCCTTGAGACAAGAAAAAAAAAATGCATCGAAATCAGTCCACTAGTAAGTTTGTGTGTTATGATGCTACAGACTATACACATATCATCATGACAGCCTTAAGAATTCGACTGCAGGGATAACAGCCTCAGCCATCTAAAGCAACTGTGTGTGCGTGACAGGAATGCACTGAATGTGCACGCACACCAAAGCGACGAGAACACGGTTTGACAAGCTGGCGGCTGCTACACGTAATTAAGTTGCATGTCTACCAGCACACCCACCCATAGGGCCGCGCGCACAAACTATACCTCTTGTACAATCTATACCTTCTTTTCTAAGTTTTTATTGTGCATTATTTGTTAGTGCATTTTGTTGCAGTCAAAGTGTACCTACTGTTTTTCAGAAACTAATCTAGAAATCCTTATATAGAGACAAGTAGTGATTGTCGTTTATTTGAAACGGCTGACTTTAATTTAATTAAACCGATTACCTGTTATAAGAAGTTCTGATGGTTGAGGGTATCTCTTAGGAAGACGTTAACCGGCAAACTAAAGACGGACATTACTATACATGATCTGACTAGGTATGTTGTCTGTGCTAAAGCCCTGATCCTTCCCCGCTTATCTGCCAACTGAATAGCGTCGCTAGGTATCGTTTTAATGTTGCCATTTTATTAAAATTAATAATTTCGGAGAACATTATAGACTAAAGCTTGTATGGCAAGCTTTGAAGATGACAGCCAAGTTTCAAAATTCTGTCTTTTCACAGATACGAGTAACTTGGTTGGTTTATATTTGAAAAGCAACTTACACTCGTGTAAAGCATCCTTCAAATTGAAAATCGTACTATATTTGAAATACCTAATAGGACAGTATGATAACAACAATGCATTTTTTTCTTTAATTTCTGCTTTAAATTTATTTCAGACACAGTATTTCTCTAAGACACTGAATATGTTTATTTTATGATAATTTATTGTTTATTATTTTAAACTATTTAAATATAGAGTACAAATTGTTTTCTATACTAGATACTTTCTCCAGTAATAGGTCTACTGGTCGCAATTTCTATTAGAAATAAGCTGTACCATTGTACTTTATAAGTCATTATTATTACTGTGATTTTCTGTGTACATAAATTATTAAATAAATAAATAGACACTTATCATCTGTGACATTAATTCATATTCAGAAATATAACAGATATCAAAAATTAAGAAAAGTTTATTTGACTACGGCATTTGATTATTAATTTTTACATACCAATTGAAGCGCAAGCAAGCTCAACTGACTTTTTAAATTCATTTACCGATTACTGATTCATCATTTATCTTTTGGGGCGAATCTAGTCTTTTTTAAACCTAGGTACTAATGATAAAATGAATTTCCAAAAATTTATTAGCTTGCGTTGATATTTACTTTAGATTTTTTTACAATTCTAAAAAAGGTTTAGAACAATTGCGAAATCTTCGCCATGTGTGTTTGTTGGGTGTGTGCTATATTTTGCAATCATTCGTAATTTCGCAAAGGTATGTTTAAAATGATAAGTATTTTATGATCATACTGGTACTACCCTTATATTGTCGACTTCGTAGGTAAATTAATAAAATAACATTAATTATAACTTTTCGATATTTTATTTTCGAATAACTATGTACAAATTATTAATTGTGCTAATGAATTATACAGTATATTTACAATAATAGCATAAGGTTAAAATTACTTGTATACTGAGATGAGAAAAGCACCGATTATACTACAACTAGTTCAGTATCGACATTAGTGCGTGTGATAAAAAAGGAAGTTCAATAACGCCTTGTTTTTTTTTATGTAGATACGAAACGTAGCCGTCAGGAGACATCCTTCAGTTGAGGACTACTGAGTGATGTTTATTGAAAGTTAGACGCATCTAATCCGGTTTATAAGAAGCTCTTTGCACGTGCGAGTAATGCGCAAATACATCACCTTAAACAGGTAACACACGAAACGTTAGGGGTCATTACCACATCTTGACAGTTTTCAAAAGTTGATCAAACTTAACCAACGACAAACATCGTCTTAGTTCTTGAATGTTGCGTAGTAGGCATCACAAAACAATGTTTTCGACATATATTCATTTCGATTATTTTGAAGTTATTGAAACAAATTCGTAAATTATTTTATCACGTACGTACTACAAGTAAAAACACATATGAGCAAAGTTACGTTTCTGCGGGCTATAGTCTTTACTAATGAATATCTGAACTAATCGTGAAATATCACGCAAATAAATCGAGTTTCAGTCCGATTCACATATTTTATAGTCATTACATAAGAATTAAGAAGTCAAATTCGTATAAGATACGTATATTCTAAAACTACCTAGTTTCCAAGATCACTTTTACATTTAATTACGTAAAGTAAAATAAGATTTATAGAGTTAAACAATACACATTTATATACATCTTAAAAAATAGACTAAAACAACTTGCAAACTTAAAATGTCATTGATACAAAAGTAGGAACACAATACAACTTAACTAACATACATATTTTATGTCCATTTATACATTATTCAAATAAATAAAATTATATTATTTATAAGTCCCGTGGGAGAAACTTAAGAAACGATAAAGGAAGACGTTACAAGTATACCTCAAGGGATTCTTGGCATGGTTTTGATTTTTACACTCGAGTCGGCGATATTTCGGCTCTGTTGCCAGCGCCATGATTGCGTAGACTGATCGTGCCATTTACGACGCCAATTCAAAAATCTAAATCGTGGTCAGAGTCTCGTGAATTCCTGAAATTATAGTTTAAATAACTGCGCCAGTCTAAAACAATTAATATGCACTTACCATCCTTACGGTATTAATAATTCAACTTTCTAACATTTAAAATTACTATGAACAACATCACAACAATATTGAATACGCCTAACTGTAGACGGCGGCAGCTATCACGCTGAACAAAACGTGTAGGTTCAATTGTTTTTAGCAGAAAGTTCTAATAATGATAGTAAATTGGGCCAAGAATTCAATGTTTAAAATGACTAGGCTATAAGTAGTTTGGCGGCCATGGTTTCGCGCGCATACTCCGTGCCTAGAAGACCGCGGCACGCCAGTGAAAACTCCTGCACTGCTTCGAGTAACCTCCTTTTGCTGGACTTTTCTCTGAAAATCAATAATATTGTTTATAAAAAAAAGTAACCTCAGTAGGATTAAATTGTCCAAATCATTGTTTGTCCTACGAATTTACATAAAGCGAACCGGGAAGGAAAACGAATTTGTGACGTAAGCAAGTCTTAACTGTTCACCCAAAGCGTACAAGGGTGGGTAACATGGTTCAAAATATCACTCAAACGAAATCCTTAAGTTTCTGCTATTCAAAACTCACTTATTATATTTAAAGGCTGTTTTAATTAATTTTTTCCAACACATCTTTAACTTACTTCAGAACTGCAGCAATAAAGTTATTCTTGTCGCTGTCGGTAGCATGCGGCGTGGGGAAGTCGGCTACCGACAAATGTTGCTTGAGCCAAACTGCCAGGCCTTCCCCCGACCACGACTTCTTGTTCAAAGACAGCAGTAGTGCTGCTAATGCCTCGAACTGACTGCTCTGGACTCCACCTCCTGTGGAAATATTCAATCAATCAATCAATTTACTATTTACAATCACAGGTGATGCTTAGATATTTATATTACGTTATAATTAGTATTTATTTTAGTGTGACGTGCAACTGTATTAAGATTAATCAAGTTTTAAACTAATTGAGCTGCTGGATGGAGATTTGTACTTAATGTTGAATCTTTAAAATGATTTAATTAACCTCCAATTTTAAAATCGTCAGATAACTATTATCTGGAGAATAACTTTGACACCTGACAAGACTTTCCTGTCAGAAATGGATGGTCAACTTTTCAAAATATTCTACTGATAAAAGTTATCTGAACATTGAAGGATCAGCCCATCAAAATTAAATAAAAAGCCAAAGTTATAAATTGTAGTAGTGGCTTATTATTATACTATTTCCATTTCTTTATTTTCTCGATGACAGTTCTAATTTGGTATAATGCTCTCTAGCTCCATCTAATAGCTCCATCCCTATCAGTTTCTCAGACTCTGGTATTATATAACCTTGTACGTATGTAAACGTCATATTTTTATAAAATAATGCATACATAATGTAAAAAAAGACGCTCGCACAAGTTTCCACAGGAGCTGTCATCGAGAAAATAAAGAAATGGAAATAGTATAAATGCCCATATTTTAGTTCATTTAATGCTGCTTAAACTTGTGATTGATGGTCTTAGGAGATATACTGTCAGCATAACAAAGTTGTAATTAGCCTCTGATGCAGCGTGTCGTTGTTTTGCCAATATAGTCTTTTCAATATCTTCTTCTTAACAAATATAGTCTTTTCGGGCAATGTCACTCGCTTTCGGAGTTTGCACGCACCTATGGCTGCAAGCGCAGCGCGGGTGAGCGGCGACGCGTGCGCGACGAGCGGGGCACATGCGCGTGCGTCGTCCAGCAGCGCGCACAGCCAGCGGCACGCCGCGCGCCCGGCGCCGGCTTCTCGGATGCGGATGCAGTGGCAGGCTGGGAACGAAGAAACGCTGTTTAGATTTAACTTCAGAATGACCACAAAACGGTATTCACTTTGTTTTGTATCTACCGTATCAATAGGTAGATGCTCGTTTCAATATTGATTTTAAACAAGAAATTTGTATAACCTTACTCCTATTATAGTGATAAATAGATATAGAAAAATACGCGATTGATACTAAAAAAAGCACTAAAAATGATCTATTTTGATTTCTATCGACCATAAATGACGTCAAAGTAATTATAATTCCTTTCCCGTCCTTTTTCCCTCACACCGGTTTTCATCAGTCGAAATCAGTAACAAGCATGTGTACAAAATAACAACAACGACACTACGTCAATGGCGAGCTGCAAGTTAATTTACGCTTAAAAAATAAAGCAGAAATAGCTTCTGATTCAGATAATAATAAACATGGTAATAAAAAAAAATCATCTTGATCATTGTATTTCAGCATGCCAAACGAATATAACAAAGAAGGATTTTTCTTCTGCTATTTATTCAAATTAAAGATTTGGCATAATATTCGTTTCTGGCAACAGTTCCATACAAAGATAACCAAACCAACATTATGTGAACTGGTTTTGGATCAGCTTCTTCTCTTTATAGTGTTATTTACAGCCCACCTCCAAAACTCTTGAGCGTTGTAGCCTCGTGTCCAATCAGTTTTGGATTTTGAAAGAACCATTTTTTCAAAATTGAAAATATAATTCCAGTAGTACTTTAGTATCCAATACTTTTATTAGAGCAACTCACAAAAACATCCTAAAAGATGAACCATTTCATGTAGGAACTCAACCTGGTTCTGTAGTTAACTACTTGGTATTAAATTCGCAATCTCAGTATTTTTTCACTCGCTTTAGTATTTTATTCAGATACTTATTATTTGAATTGCTAGCTTAAGTTCGTTATCAATTTAGCAGCTCATTTTACTTATTTCTTATGATCCATCATTATCGACAGTTAAATTAATTTTCAACAAACATAACTTGACCTTGCACGGATTAGTATCAAAATGTCCCTTTAGCAATCCTAAGTTTTTTTTTATTCACCCGGTTTATTATTAATCCTAGCTAAATAATGAAAACATGTCAAAAGCCACCCTTAGTTATCTTACAGAAGATAGTTAGGAATTTATAATTTGCCAAAGCAAAATGTTTTTGAACAATTTATGACGTCATCATAATAAAGAAATATCTTTAATTTCGTGTGACTTCGTTTTAGTATACAAGAATAATATGTAAAACTGAGTAAAAATACGTGAATGCTAAATTTCATTTCACTAACATTTCTATGAATATAAGTAATTCAAAAATCTAAGATGACAAAACAAAATAACACACAGTCAAAATATACAAGAAGTTACAAAACAATCGTGACAAATTATTTAATACAAAAAAAGAGATGTGACACTTACCCAATTCAATCAACTGTGCCAAAGATCCTTTCATAGCATTAATATAATTGAAGTCCATTTTAGTGATCTTGGCCAACAACGCGAACAGCGCCTCTGTCACGTCCGAGTTAGCGGACGGGTCGCTCGCCACCAGCCGCGCGGCCGTCGATATGCAAGTTTCAAATACTAGGGTTTTCGTATTTTCTTCCGAGCTTGGACAAAGGAAGAAGAACTGAAATTATAGAATATTTCTTAGGTTGATTGTGTGCCGATCTAGATGAAAGTATAGAATAGAAGTATAAAAATAGTAGTGTCTTTTGTGCCTAATTTTTTGGTTTAACCTATTTTTTAACGTAATTACTTGTTTTTATGTAATATTATTATCGTTTGTAATAATCAATCCTCAGTAAGATTCCTTATGGTAGCGTTGCTTGCGTAACAATCTGTGCTTACTGTGTAATTTATAGGGAATTTCTATAGCAGTTACTGCTCCAGCAAAATGATTGCTCCTCTGAAAGCTCATTAATATTGAAAAAAATTATGATAACGGCAATAAAATCTACTATAACAAAAAAATTTAAGATTTAATGTTTTTCTTGACATATTTTACTTATCATTCGTTATGATAACACTTTCTCTTAAAATAACCATTTTGCTTACCAACTTAACACAGTCTAATCCCTTGCCACAAGGGCGGGAATTGAATGCCGTAATGATGAGCTGAGCGAGATCGGGGCACAGCGACTGCACCTCTGGATCCGTGTATTGTAATATTTGTTGTAATAAATCGAATAAAGGCTGAAAATTAATGATAAAACATAATAGTTAAATATTTTTTATAGTAAATCTGGTTTAGGCGAACTCTGACTAATTCGCAAGTGTTCATCGTTGATTGATGTCATTCTATCACAAATAAACACAAAAATACATAGAACAAATTGAATTAAAATCAATGAATTTGAAAAATAGCTTGTATAGTACGCGTTACATCTTATAGCGGCTCTGAACTTAGCAGCAATTCATGTTTGCACATATGTCACGTGCAAAAGGGATTCGAAACCCTCGCACGCATCTAGTCATGTTCTACGCAGCGGCTCGCAGCAGCTTCAGAGCCGCCAAGAGATCCAAGAGATGGGACGCGTACTATACCTGAAACTGCGTATAGTGCGGTTATTATTCGACGATGCGAGACGTGACACATTGTTGCAAACGAAAATCAATTGCAACATCATCACATAATGAGAAATGTTCAATTTTATTTTATATTTAAACCATGTTTTCCATAATTTCATATGAGGATGACCATTTCTTGAAATTTTTGTTAAAACCGCCACTAACCTCAACACAGTTAGGAGCCACAGCCAGCGGAGGTAACGTCGGGAACAGAACGCGGAACACTCGGCACGCAAACTGCGGCTTAGCTGATGAACCGGCGAGGAAAGACGCGGTCTTCTCACAAGCGCCAATTGAGCTACGAGGGTTGTTTGCCTGGGAAATAAATGAAAAGATTTTGACATAATCTGAGGAACATGTTACGTGAAAGTTTTACAAAAGGCCAGGCAGTTCAACAGATCGTCTTGATTTATAGCTATAAGACTATCGATTGAGTAATCTTTAAATTAGGCAATAAATTGATGTTTTCGAATTTCAATGTGTTTCTCATTTTAGTTTGTTTTTTCATACAAGTCACACAACTTTGACTTGTATGAAAAAAAAAACTAAAATGATTGATTTTTGATTGAATTTTGTACTAGAATGAAATTTCCTACAAGTCCGTCACACATTTGAAAGGGTGTGGCGTGATGAATGGCGCTAGGCGGCCATGCCGTAACTACCGATGTATCGTTGCGTCACGTGGTCAATGACAATAGCATCTAGCAACGTTAAAAGTAATTTGCTAGTTGTTTTTATATCAATATATTGTTATCAATAGTTGCTATACAGAAATAAAAATATATTAACATACTAATCAACCGAGCGAACCAGAAAATTGGTAAAGAAATTATTATGTGTACAATGCTATTGCGTTTTATTCCATTACTATTATTTATTTATCAATAAATAATAAAACCAATATAAAGTTTATCTTTTACATTTGGTAGCCTCGCTTTTAAGGAATCATATAAGGACACTGGAACGAACGACACTTCTTTTTTTATTATTATTAGAAATTACACCGAAATTATTGTTCAAGGTAGTTTACAAATAAAATAAAGAAATATCCTACAGTTTTAAGCCATGGTCCAACAAATTTTAAAATATCTTTATTCCTACAGCCTCATTCCCCGTTGGCGCTCTGGCCCTGTATATAAAATGCTTATTCAGGTTTAGAAATGTCTTATAAAGGCTTAAGTCCATAGTGTTTGAGCCGTCGGCCGATGATGTTTCAGCATATAATACCATCATGATTATTTTTAATATATTGACTATACAGTCATAAACCATATTTAAAAGGTTATTGAACTAACTTTTTTGTTTTTGGTATTAAAATTAAATAATGAAGTCAAAGGAAATCTTACGTACAGCACTAAAGTCACGTGTTCAAAATCGTAATTAGAATATAGAAAGAAAACACATTTATACATTAGACTAACCTAAAGGCTTTTAAAGGAAGAGGTATCTACCTGCGACAAGTCGAGGAGGTCTCAAAATGCGAGAAACTGGCGCTACTAAGCCACATTATCTCTCGACCCGAACCGAGTGTTTGTCGCGTTCAGACACCTTCTCAGCTAAATATGGCTAGCCCCGTGCAACTTTAATAGACGCAAACAAGTTTAACCTTCCGCGCTTATGAAGCTTGTTTTCAGCTTGAGTTCTTATTGTCTAACACAGGAGAGGTTTTTTGGATAAATTGGTTTTTTTTTTTGATAAAATACTTTCTAATATAAAGGAAAATCAAAAAGGAAATAACATTGGGAAGAAAAAAAGTCAAAAAAAAAGGAAAACCGAAAGAGCACATCAACTTGTTGCAAAATAACAGAACGAATATTGGATTGACGTATTTGAATATTGAAGTTTGGTGATAGGGATCCCGAACTAAAAGAATACAAAACTCACAAAAAGTTATAGTTGCAATCGAAATAATGTTTGCTAGATTATAAATTAACATAATTAAGTTTGTAATATGTTTTTGATTTTATTTATTTAGTTTTAAATGTAAACTTTATATGTTTACTTTACTGTTTATGAAAAGCTTTATGCCTTTATCTTTGAATAAGCTACCAGCAAAACTTCTTTTGCATTGAATCGGTAACCCCAACGTTGCGCAGCTATTGTATGGAGACTCCTCACGTTTAGTTTCTTATTAATTCAGATAATTTTATTGGGAAATATTTTAGTTCTGACACTCTTTTTAATAATCATTTACATAAATGATACGAATTATTGTGCATTCCATTCGTCCATTAAGTGCTGAAACAAAAAGCTTACTGACGGCCTAAAATGGACTTAACCCTTTTTCAGTTTTTTTAGATATAAAAGATTCCACCTTCTCAGTGGCAATTTCTCACCTACTAAATACCTACGCTACTAATTGATTACGTAGCTGTCTAATATTGAGTCAAATATATTGTCCTCCTTATACCAACTGAGACATAGTTGAAAACCATCTCACCTGTGACCTCAACCCCTCCAGTAGATGGGTTGAGACTTGCACGACGGGCGCCGAGTCCAGCGCTGCGTCGGCCGCGGACAGCGCCGCGCCTGCCGCCATCAGAAGCTGTTGCCGCACCCACGTGTCCGAGTCCGGAGGGGGGTTCTGCGATACAACCATTCAATTCTGTATTTCACTCCTCGGTGTACAAACATGAGCAGAAACAGAGCATAGTAGAGCAACATGGATCTTCACGAATAACGCTAGACTAAATAACTAGTGACTGTATATTAACTTTGAAAAAAAAACAGAAAGAAAAATATGTTAACATACTAATCAACCCAGCGAACCGAGTATTCGTAAAGAAGTTATTATGTATAATTTTTAAACGCAATATATACGTAAGCATAATCGTAGGAAGTAACGATTAAGAGCAATTTCCATGAAAATTATGGTCTTTTCTAATTTAAGTTTGGGTGTCTTGTGAGTAAGTGATATTAAATGAACGGTTAAAAATACATCGACCGTCCGGGCCAAACCTGTAACTAGGAATAAATAGGAATCAAACGCATCTTTCTCATTAAAACATATAAGTTTTCTTCTTCAAATATTAAAAAAATTCGCTAGGAATTTGTTTTTTTTACAAGTGAACAATTGTTCATGCATAGCTTAGTCATTCTTTATCAAAATCAAAAGGTTCGTTTCACGAAATGGGAAGCTTTTGTAGGATGGGCCATGATTTAATTTAGTTTCCGAACCATTACGTAACCAAAACACAATATTAAACGGAACCCAACATACCGCAGCCACGGCGGCCACACTAGCGTGGGACGCGGCCGCCACGTCGCGGCACTTGAGACACAGCTTGCGGAGCGCCAGCGCCGCGGCGGGGGGCTGCGCTGGCACGGCGGCTCCGCAGGACAGCAGGCACGCGGCCGCGAGTGAGCCCGGGGGCGAGGAGTTGTCTAGCTCTTGCAGGCGTTCCGCGTAACCTCCTGTTGTGTTTATGGGGAATTAAATGTTGATGGGCCGTTTCCAATTTTTTTTATAAAATTTATATAGTGAACATCTGTTACCTCAAGAGTGCCGAAAGGTTTTTTACTTTCACTTAGATTGTTACATCTGTAGTTAAATTTCCAGTGGCGCTCACTACTATATATTGTATTGCATTTTCCATTAGTACATTCACAATTCTGAATGTATAAAGATTTTGTAGGTGACAGACGTTCAGTGTCTTCAAGCAAATAACTACTTTATAACCACAACACAGAAACCATAAACCTAACAGTGTAAGCAGCCTCTAAAAGATGTTTTCCTCGTTCGTAATACATTGGCTGTAGGACCTTAACAAGCCCTTAGGAAAGGTGTTTCACATGATCAAAAACATCATGATTTTTTTATGTTCACATCATTAGTCGTTGGTACTTTATTGTAATTATCATATCGACTAAAGATGCGTAGCCCGCCGCAGGCTTCGGTTGGAGTTGCCTTTGTGCCAGTCATTGCAAGGGCTGTTCCCACCGAGATGAAGAGGACCTGCTTAGAGAAGGACTGTAGCACCGCCCTAGACGAGATTTAAACAAGAGAAAAAGAATATCTGTCTTGCTTCTCATTACTTACAGCATTACTTGAGTGACGTATATTTAAAATAAAACGAGAAATTATAAGTCAAGCCACAGATTTCTTTATTGACCACGTGATCAAACTTCTAATTTTATTATAACTTAGCCACGGGAAAATGAGATAGCCTCTAATACACTAATTCGTCTTTTTGCAACGCCTACTAAATATTATATAGAAAGCGTAGTAGTTAAATTTGGGTTAGGTTAATGTTAGGCTGCATTTATCGCATGCGTGAGCCGAGCGAGCGAAGCGAGCGTAGTGCGGCCGCACGCTGTGAAGCGCCATGATCGAAATTGGATGATAATTCAAAATTTTATAAGAATAATGCTATTGGAAAGAAGTCTGTTTAACAAGGACCCAAAAAAAAAACTAATCTTATATGAGATGAAATGAACGAATGAAATGAAAATGAGTTTATTCATTCATTTATATGTGTATACTTGCATATATACACATCATTGAGGATAAAATATTAAAGTGCATAAAATAAACTAAAGCAGTCACCTATACACTCTAACGCAGTACTGGTCAATTTCTTATGTGTTCCCATGTTAACAGAATTGACAGCATGTTGCAACAGTCTTCGAATCACTTCAAATGGAATATCACAGAATTCACAGGCAATATCTGCTAGTGCCAGGAAAATGTGGAGGGCCGCTTCACGTCTGCAAAAGATTAAAACAGGAATTAATTGTTTAGGCATACATAGCTGTTAAAAGTCAAACGTATTTTAAACAAATGAGACTGAATTATTAATGTTTAATCGAATATTAAGAATTCGTTGATTTTGTATTGTACTTTAAGTTATGTATTAATAATAATAAAAATAATGCTTTATTTCTCAAATTAAAAGTATTATAAGTCTTCAGTCTGCTTTAAAAAGTAGTTAACACATTTGCATTAAGCATACCTCCGTTTTTTCTATAGTATGAACATAAAAAATAAGGAATAAAATACATGCTAATTACCCTAATACATTTTTACAATATTTTACTTTTTATTTTTACGCCCTTTTTCTCGGTGAAAGTTTTTCATGAAATGTAATTGACGGATACCGGAAAAAAGTGTATGTGTGTGAGTAAGAGTGAGTGTAATAAAAAAATACAAGTGTTTCTTCATTCACTTCTTTAAAAATATTCTAAGTTTTGTCATAGGTTAATGCTATAAACCAGCTGATTATTGTTTTTTAAAATAAATTAACCTTCACCGAGTAAATGTTAAACTTTTCATTGAACATCTTGTATACATGCGAAGATCGGCCATCGTACCGGTACCACTTTGTGCTTGCGTCTTCTGGCAGATTTGTGTTATGGCAGTTATGTTATTTTTTAGCCTATGTTCAGTACAGTATTTTAAATATATGATTTTCGAACTGTTACTTTTTATTAGAATACCAAGAAAGTCTATCATTATTTCAATGAAATTTGGGTAATTTCTGTAAATCAAAAACTAAGGTGAAGTGAGGCCTGATCTGTGAGGAGCACCATAGGATACACTTTCCTCCGCTACTCAGATTGTTAATTATGACCGCCTGTTCCGTTTTCTTCAATAAAAATAGCTGTTAAAAATGTTAAGCTCATTTCCTTTGATACCTGTTTACAAGCCACCGCACAAGTATGATCAACATTGATCATTATATTAAAATAATTGAGACTTCATACATCAAACTGATGCTACCTTGAAAGATATTTAACAGGTACATATTAGATTATATTCAAAAAGTGTTAATATAAAAACCCCAAAAAAGAAAAAATTTTTTTTAACACATCTCAAGCCAAATTCTGGGTGTATGATAACTAATTGGTAATTGAATAAATAAAACTACTTTTCACTTATCAAAACATAAAATTATTTTCTTATACCTACTTGATATCATTGTCAGCAGCTAAAAACGATGCCTCTATTGTGGTCCAGCAACTCGATCCAAGCACACAGTAGCAATACATCTGAAATTCATTAAACACGAGTAGGTATCATCAAAATCATAAAAAAGTTACTCGCGTATAAGACTTTTTTGAACGACTTCCATTCCAGTTCTCTATGTTAAGTTGACATTTCCAAAAATACTTTTAATCTGTAGCCTTTATTATTAAAGGTACTATACAAATTTCAGCTTTCTATAGTTAGAAATTTTAACAGTTCTATAAGTATTGATCGAAAATTTGCATTGAAGAGCCGACAGAGCGGTCTCACGAACGATATTTCTTTTTTTTATTGAAAAAAGATTAAACGTTTCGCTTCTGATGGAAAGTGACGATGAAGACGAAGGTGTTACACGTCTATCCACGAGATACTTATTCACTCGACGCTTGAAAGAACTAGGACTATAGTTTTCTGGAAAAACAGACGCAGGCAGTTAATTCCACACCTTGGCGACCCGCACCAAAAACGAACTATCGCAGCGTTTGGTTCGACTTCTTGGGATATCTACCTGTCTGCGTCTAGTAGTCCGATGTAAGAAGGGAGTGGGTTCAACCTGATCAAAAAGAGTATTCGCACACTCTCCAAAATGTATCTGTAGAAGACTGCTAAACTGGCAACTTTCCGACGATGGTCGAGGCTTTGCAGGTTTTTGGTGGTTAGGTCAAAGTTGTTAATAATTTTTCGGGCTCTTCGGTCAACTGCATCCATCGCTTCTAGTTGGTACTTTGCAGAACCATCCCAAAGGTGGCTACAGTACTATGTATAGGCGTACTTTGCCTCAAATTACCATTGATAGCCTTCTTCACACAATAAAGGTACCTGGTCCAAAGGTAAATTTTTACGATTTTAGAGTCATACCGATTACACGTAGTACATCACACTAATATTATAAATGCTAAGGTTTGAATCTGTGTTCTTTGTCACTCTTTCGAGCTCAAATGGTTGAATAGGTTTGGTTGACATTTACCATTCACGTATACTACAACCTGGGATATCTCAAGAGCTACTTTTATCAGGAAATATTTGGCGGGAACGGGATTTAGCGAAGGAATGATAAACATACCACATTATCAGCTATATCTTGTCTATAACACCTCAAAAGTTCCATTTCTTCTTTGGACAATGCTGAGTCGGGTGGCGCTTCGGATTTCGAAATTAAAGCCGTTAACAATCGCGCAAAAACTTCTCGCCATAACTCTAGGCTTATTTTACGAGATTTTCGAATAGCTGAGTCCAGTTCATGCTGAAAATTGGAAGAAATACATTCATATTTTAGGTAATGAAAGTAATAAGAGTTAAACGGCCACACTTAGGCGTCAAATGAACAGTTAAGAGGGTACTAGCTATAAATTCAGCTACGCAAAAGTAGTATAAAGTATAAGCAAAATCTATATTAAGGAACGCTTTGAGAAACCATTCCACATATCTGAGTGCGCCCGTAAGAAATTGATATAAGATTGCTGCAGTGGTTTCACTACTCAGACAAATAATGTCATTCCTTTTGCTCATGTCATCTATACTGTGAAGAGGAAATTTGATAATTGTTTGTTTAAGCTCTTGATACACCCTGAACGTAATAATGATCCGAAAGTATTATAGATTACATTTTATACAAAAAGACGGAGTTCAGTTAAATTTTTACGATGCCAGAATAAATTGTATCTTATGAGATACCTATTTTATTTCACGACTGAAGTCCGAAGTGAGTTGTGAGCGCATTCGTGTAAAATGTTTCTAATTTGTTGTCATACTGAGAAGACACGTAATGATTCGAAGCTAACTTCAAAACATCTTGACAACAAACTAACAACTGCTAAATATTAGTCATGTCAACTTCATTTCGGAGACTTATAACAGACGGTAAATTTAAAGAGCCTAAAAAGATGTTTTTCAATACGTAACTAACATTTAAGAATAACGTAAAATGAGGTGAATAGGGAGGCAGGGGTGAAAAGGAACAAAACAAAAAACGTTTCAAAAAACAAATAACCGACTCTGGCATTCAAAACCCCTGTCCCAAACCACCCCAAGTCCAGGGTGAATAGAAAGTTTGGTTTGAATACAAAGAACCAGCCTTAACTTTAACGTGAAAGTGTGGTAATCTTCCTATCCACCCTTTTTTACGTTTTTAGGTAGTTGATTTGAGATCGATAAGAAATAAACGATCCCAAAACGAACAATAGTTCTTAATTTATTATAATTGTTAAGGGCTAGGTGGCACTACAGTATATTAAATCGCACAGTGAATATTTGAAATGGCGGAATGTCATTGAAGAATATACATTTATCCGTCGTATTTTCACTTGCATTCTCTAAATTAATCTTTTTTATCTGTTTTTGAACAGTTACTTCTGTGTAATCGACACTAACGAACTGACAATTAATTAAATATAACCGATATATAATTATTAGAGAAATTCGACACACATCAAACCTTCGTCGCATTGCTCGTTTTGTACAAGTTTCACTCACATTTATTATAGCCAACATTTGGAGAATTTTTCAAAAGACAGATAATCACACACAACATGAAAACAAAAAGTTTACTTTAATTATTTAGTTTCCATCTCACCTGCACAGTGCACCACAGTCCGCTCAGCAACAAACTGGACCTCGTCTCATGTACGGGATAGTGTCCGGGGGCCGCTTGGCTATTCAACAGGACTTCGATTATTTGTCGCACTGCGTTGTCCGTGTCGCAGTCCATGAGGACGTGCGAATGGCTTTCTACTACCGCTACTACGCAGGTGATAAGCGCGGCTAGGAGCTCCTGCAATGGTATAAGATGTTTATTGAAGTGATCAAATGTAGAAGTGGTGTTTGGATAAATATTTGTGATTTTACGATCTGATGATTTCTTGAATAGTATTTGAGGGACATCACTATGGTATCTTGAAATAAAAGAGGAGAGTTTTTTTGTTATATTTCGGTGGCGCTGTGGTGCGTCAAAGGGTTTTTAATTTGACGGTTGGGTAACAGTGGCTAGGAATGTTACCAACGAGTTTTACATCCCTATTCCTTAGAAGTTATAGTGTTAAGTATAAAGGTATGGATAAGATGAAATATAAATTGCCTGAAACAAGCTAGCTAACACACAACCATCGTCTCCGTGGGTAGAGGCTAATGTCACAGCAAAATAATATAAGCTTTTGTTTGCCATAATTATTCTTCAAAACTTATTAAAAATCCCAACCACAATAACCAACCTCATTAATAGAATTTGGCACATTATCCCTGGCTACGATTGGCGCTGCCAATTCGGCCAATTCCGCCAGTAGCTGCAGGCCAGCGGCCGGCTGCCGGTGGACGTCGCCGGTCGTACCGGCCGCCCGGACCGCTGCCAAGCACGCCTCGCATGCCTCTAGTGCCGTGTCGCTTATTGCCTCGTTCCAACTGAAATTGGAACAGGCGTCAAAATAGCTCTCAATTCATGAAATGCTTTGAAATAATTGTGTTAATTCTCAATCATGTTGTGGTAATTAATTTAAAAGATAAGCTTCATATTCATTCCAACTCTTTCATATCCGAAATTGGATGTTTTTTGTGTAAGATACCTTCCTTGAGGAAGCTTTTATAGGAAAACTTTACAGGAAACAGCTGAACTGTCTTCTCAAAGTGCCTCTCCAGCTGATGAAGGTTGTCAGTGAGCTCCGCATATATGTTTCGGCCTCTGGCAAGATGAAATATTTCAGCAGCCCTTTTGATGCCGGTCCGATCCCTGATATTACGTAACCACGACTGTTTTCTTCAGCCGACTGATGTTTTGCCAGCAATTTTACCCATCATTATGAGTTGCAAGATGTTATATCTATCGTGCCTAAGAACGTGTCCAAGATAAGCAACTTTACGGGTTTGAATGTTCAAAAATATTTGGCCTTTTTCGCGAGCTCTGCGAAAATCCTTCTCGTCAGTGACTTTCTGTGTCCAACGAATGGCTAACATTCGTCTGTAGGTCCATAGTTTTAGTTCAACAATTGTAGTTAACTTCTTTAATCGTCATGCTGCACAGCCGTATGAGACTATGGACCAGGTGATATTAAGACCGCGGTTACACAGTATCTTTTTCATTTTGTTATAGGCGCCATGGGCGAGTTCTATGCACGTTTTTATTTCGGGGTTGCTTTTCCAGTTTTCATTCACCCATGTCGCTAAATACTTATATTTGCGTACTCGTTCTAATACATTTCCTTCCACAGCTATACTTGAATGTTCTTATCTTTTGTGAAAATATAACTTTGGTTTTGGAAACATTCATGCAGCCCGCTTTTCGGCTTACCTCGTTTGCCCGGTCGACAATATTTCAGATGCAATAAGGACTGTGTCGTCGACGTAACTTAGGTTGTTAATGCTTCAGCATTATTTGTCTCCAAGTAAATGTTTAAAAGCGTTGATGAAAGTACACAACCTCGTCGGGCACCTTTTCTCATATCCACTTCACCACTATCTTCACCATACACTCGAACACAGGCCCTTTGGTTCCAGTATAGATTTTTGATTATTTGGATTAAATTAAGTACATGGAAAAAGTAAAGAATAACACAGACTATTTTCTCTATGTAAGTTTATCTCATTTATACTGCAAACACGAGTAGTGTCAGCAAACAATAATAACTAAGAAAAAAATATATACTGTAAATCACAACTTACGTATACAAAACTTTAGAAACAGCAATCAAGGCCTTCACAAGTGGTATCCTCTCTGGTAATGACACACAATGCTCGGCTGTGTCCTCTCCACCCAGTGTAAGCCAACTTTTGGCACAAGTGGCAGCCATTAGCCAGAGCTGTACTAACTCTTCGGCGGGACCTTCAGTGCTGAAGTCACTGAAATCATCAAATTTTTTAAATTAAATAAAGATATATCAATAAAATTTCTGCATAACACATCCTCTTGGTTGGACCCAAATTAAAAAATGCAATTTAATTTTATATCACAAAATCCTGAATAAGCCCACCAACTTTTTGGGCCCAAAGTCAGCAAACTGTTATGATTGGACATACATTAAACTGGGTGGCACCTAAATAAATATAAATAGAAAACATCCAAGGTTTTTACACATCTGTGCTAGTCAAATAATGCTTATGAGGATGTTCAGTCCAGAATATGGTTTGCTAAAACTGGTTAAATCACAAAAAAACACTTACTTGTAAACTGATTGCAAGTAGTTCAACATATCTACAAGTACTGCAGGGCAAGCTTCTTGAAGAGATATCTTGTTTTTCTTCCATAATGCAATACCCATAGTCATACTGTTGAACTGCAAATTAGAAAGATCTGCAATCTTTATGTTCTAATTTTGTGATATTCAAATTCAATGAAACCCAGCAAGTTTGATCTTTTTTTGTACCTTAATAATATATTAATCTGTTTAAATAAAATCATTTTGTTTTGTCAATTAATTTAACTTTAGTCTTTTAACTATACTAATGTAAAAAATTAAGCTATGTTCAGGAAGTTTTTTAGACTACTATTAGAACGGTTGGTCGCATTGCCTGCAGCATGTGTTCGACTGTGGAAAAACGAGTGGTTCGCGGTCGCATGGCGAGGCATTTGATTTCGTGATTTTTGAAAAACATCCGCTCTAATCTATGTGCAAAACGTGGCATAAGTTCTAGGGCTTTGGATATCATTAAAAACAGATATTATGATTTATGTTGTAAAATAAAAGTTTATAACCTTTGTTTAAGACACAATGTGGCATTTGAAACACCTAGAAGCTATTTTGCATGATTAGGAACACAGTACAAACTAATATTAATTAATAGCAAACATTCTTTCAGTATTTAGTTTCAGCTATTGAGAGTATCAAAGTAATTCTAAAAAAATTTAATTTCATTAAAAATAATTTTATAACAACTTTTTAACTTACGTAAAGCAATGTTACATATTGATTATCTATTGTTAAAAAGATTCTCTTTTATTAGTTTTTTTTAAACCATACCATACTCTTTCATTGTTTAATTACTAATACATTTTTATGAAGAGTAAGCAATATTTTCTCTATTAATATATAACATTCACACTAAATAATATGATAAATATAAAACATAAAATTATGCGGTAAATATTCCGTATCGCGACACCAGCGATTTTGAGGCTGATTTTATTTTATGACTTCGTCATGAGTTCTCAGCACCATAACTAGTGTAGTTATGATGGCGCATGACCCTTTTTGCCAAAAAAAAAATCTCAAATTCTTTTCATTGCGACGTTTCATTATGGAAAAATTTTATACCAAAAAGATCACGCGCCACCTTAATTTTGCTTCCTCTCATGTTCTTTATGGATAAAAAATGTCTACATTTTTGTAGTCTAATTGGGTCTGTTCTGGTTATTTTATTGTAACTCAATGAGCTTCTCGCTCGGCTCGCGCGGCGTGACCTACACACAACAAACCTGCTCCTCCTCGCTACGCTCGTCGTCGCTCCTAATATTATTTGTTACATTCAAGTCTCAACATAACTACGCGCCACCTTAATTTTGCTTCCTCTCATGTTCTTTATGCATAAAAAATGTAGAAATAATTTTTTTACCCCGATTTTAGCAGGAGACCTTCTTTTTCGCCGGGCACATCCCTCACACACCACGCGCATGCATGCTGTCGCCGATGCCGTCACTAAATATCATGAAAGCAATGCAGAGTGAAAGCAAAGGGTTGAATTTTTTTTTCCAGAATATGATTTTTTTTTTTGGCAAAAAAGGTTCGTCGGTTCGATACTTGGAGAGTGGACGTGTACAAGTTATTTTGACAAATTTAATCATACTTTGCCATTCTAAATTCTTCCGTACAACTTGAAAAGTTAAGTTTATTTCTGTGTGTTGTAAATTCGTCTCGTACAGTGCACAACTAACGTTAGTGAATGTACGTAGTGGCTGCATGGTTAAAACGGAGCAACAATCAAATATCTCGCCGGCCTTGTTTTACTCGCAAGTAACACACTAGATATGTCTTTGTCGCGCACACCACCTAAGGGACAAAAGTATCCGTCCAATCCTGACTTGTTTACTCCGGAGTCGACTGATAAATATGTTAATTCACGCAAGCGCAAGTTTCCTGCCGATCTTGACTTTGAAAAGATGGACCAGCTAATGGATCAGAAATTTAATGTTTATCTGAATACATTGAATGAAAAAATTGACAGCATGATTACGAGTTCCATACAAAATACCGTACAGTCTATAATTTCTTCCGAACTAGCTACAATCACGACGGCGGTGACCAACATTAACAACTCGATAGCAGCTCTGCGTGAATATTATACTTCCATTCAAAAGTCAGTAGAGGAGATGAATCAGCGATTTTCTACTATGGAGGACTCGATTAATTTCTGTGATGGACGTCAAAATGACCTTGAAAAACGTTTAGAAATACTTGAAAATTGCTCTTACAACTCCAACTACCTTGTTGATCAAATTACGTGTCTTGAAAATAAAATAGCCTCAATGGAACAGCAGGCTCGAGATTGTAACATCGAAATCTCCAATTTGCCTGATCGTCGTGGAGAAAACCTGGTGCAGTTTGTTGTCGACTTAGGATCCCTGGTTAACCAGCCTGTTTCACCCAAGATAAGTGCATCGAGTACCTCATGCAGACACCAAATACACTCGTCCGACGAATGTCATAGTGAAATTTGTCTGCAAAGTGTTACGTGATAACTTTTTAATATCGTGTCGTTCCAAAAAAAACATTTCCACCGATAATCTTTCTATCTCGGGAACTGTGCAAACGATTTATATTAATGAACATCTCACTCTAAAATAAATACTACGTTTATGTAAGGAGAAAGCAAAGCAATGTGATTATAAAAGAAATGTCACAACCTGGGCTAGGTCTTTGTACACCATCTAAAAAAATAGACAAATTAATGGTAATTATAGGAAAAATACAAATAATTTGATTTAATCAGTAGTTAGATGGAAAGAAAATAAAAAAGTCAACATTATTTGTGTTCGCTTTAGCGGGCAACAATGACAATGAGTCTTTTCTATGGCGGAAGTTGTCAAGTGAAGTTAGTTCACTAAGCAAAGGGGACAACTACCTCACTCACAATACACTCACTCACATAACATTGATAGTTGTCTGTTGTGTGTTTGATTGTTCGTTGCGCTCGAGTTCTTTCTTTCGGTTTCTTTTTAACTTTACAACTGTTAAATAAGCTAAAAATACACAAAACAATTCAATTCAATTCTGTGGACTTAATGGCAACCAGCCATCGATACTACTCGAAACACAAAAAAAAGATGTAAGTAAGCCTTAACTGTCAAATTGACATTTTTTCCGCCATGATGCTTTTTGTTTGTGTTGCACACTAATGATGCACAATTTCATTTCCTACCAATAAATAAAGTGTTTTAATAACAATTTAACAATCGAAAAGTGTTTTATGAATCTTAAACTATTTTTTGATAAAGTGTACAAAGACCTGGCCCAGACTCCTTGCATTTTGGGACATTTCTTTTGTTTGGTTTAAGCATGGTTCGATTCTCACTCGCAAAACAGAAAACTCACCTGTACTTGTTATTAGAACAAATTCCGATCTTAACAAAATCAAAAACTAGCCATCTTTGTTATTTACTAATTCTTCTTGCTTGTTTATATGTTACGTTATATGTTTCATGGCAGAGTCTAAACAACAGGTATCTATCAAGGTAATGTATTCCTTAATGACTATTTATCAAAAACTTTTTTATTCATTAAACCAATTTGGCATTAATATAATAACTTATTATAACAATAACCATATTTTATTCTTACTTCGACATTTGATTTTGGCGGCATCATTTTATTTACTATATAATACATATTTCGCACAAAAAATTATAATCACTTCTTATTGCATTCTGTACTGCATGCATTCTAGGAATATTAATAAAACTTTAATAAAATATCTGACTCCGTCGATACTTAATTTCTTACACAATAAACACACTGAATGTCTCTTTTATTTTAAAATCAATTTATAATTTATTATCACAATTGCAATTTATCTATTTATTACCAAAACTGTCGAGGTCTGAAAACTAAATTGCATACTATATTTATGAATATTATTTTACATGATTATGACATAATTGTTTTGACGGAAACATGGCTGAACCCTAATATTTTGGATATCAAAATTATTGATTCAAGATATCAAGTATACCGGCATGACCGGCATTAGAAGCGTGCGGCCGCTGTGACGGCGGTGGAGTGCTGATAGCGGTGGCGCGTGGGCTCACTGTCACCGAGGTTACTCCCCCCGGTCGCCCGCATCACCCACCCCTGCCCCTGCCTATTGTTAATTATTTAATTTTGAAACTAAATTCAGCGTAGAAAATGTACTATGTTTGTGTTTGCTATATACCACCGGAGCAAAAAGTAGAAATTTACGAATCATACTTTGAATATTTGCATGCATGTTTTGAATCTTTGAATGATTATAATCTTATAATTGTAGGCGACTTTAATAGACCTAAACTGCTATGGGAAACAAGAAACAGTAACTTGGTACCACTTATTATTAAAAGCTTGGACGAAGGTTCAAAAATATTATTGAATTTTATGTCGATATTTGGGTGTTCGCAGTTAAACTATATTTCAAACATAGATAACCGATATTTAGACTTATTTTTTACCAATTTAGATGAATGTGTCCTAGATGCTGCTCCGATCCCATTAGTTCCCGTTGATTCTTAACACACTCCGTTTTATATATTAATACCATTGAAAGACAATATACAGAAGGTACCCAAAAAAGTTAGGACTCAGTATTGTTTTAAAAATGCAGATTATACTATCATAAATGAAAAATTATTAAATATTTGTTGGGTAAAACAGTTCAAAAATGTCACTGCTGAAACAGCTGTGCAATCATTTTATGAAACCATATATAAAGTTATTCACGAACACATTCCGCAAAAACAAATCAAACAATCACAATCCCCTGTTTGGTTTAATTCATATTTACAACATATTTTCAAATGTAAAACAAAGGCCGGGGTTAAGTGGAAAAAGTTTAGGTATAAATCCGATTATAATACTTTCTCTAAATTTAGAGAAGTTTTAAATACAGAATGCAAAAAGTCATACTGTAATTACATAAATAAAATTGAAGAAAATATCAAAACAAACGTTAAACATTTCTGGACATATATTGCAAATAAAAAGAAATCTTCGGATACTCCTACTTCTATGTATTATAAAGATAAAAAAGCTGATAACCCTACTGATATCTGTAAACTCTTTTCCTACTTCTTCCAATCGGTCTTTGGACATTCATAAAATCGGTTCTGATTTCTCTGTTGACACGTTGGGTAGAGAAGTTAGTCCTAACTCATGTATCAATTTATGTAATATACATATACCTAAAGATGATATTTTAAAGGAATTACTAGCCCTAGATGTCTCTAAAGGTTCTGGTATTGATAATATACCTCCAATTTTTCTAAAAAATACAGCTTTATCCATCTGTGAACCCCTGTATTACCTTTTCAATAAATGTCTACAAGATTCTGTTTTTCCAGATATTTGGAAAACAGCTCGTATAGTTCCGGTACATAAGGGTGGGTCAAAAAGAAATATTGAAAACTTTCGTCCAATATCAATCCTGTCTGCTCTGTCGAAGCTGTTTGAAAGGCTCGTTTACAATTCAATTTATCCAGTTTTGCACCCTATCATCATTCCGCAACAACATGGCTTTGTTAATAAACGTTTTACAACTACCAATTTAATTCTTTATGTTAGTGATCTTTTCGAAAACATTGACGCCATTCAAGAGACGCACAGTATTTATACAGATTTTAGAAAAGCTTTCGATAGAGTAGACCACAGAAAATTACTTGAAAAACTGGCATTTAATGGTATCCGTGGAAACCTTTGGCGATGGTTCAAGTCTTACATCAATAATCGGACCCAAAAAGTTGTTATAAACTCATATGAATCAACCACAGTTACTGTTACTTCCGGCGTACCACAGGGGTCGATTTTGGGCCCGCTTTTATTTGTACCATTTATTAATGATATTCACATTTGTTTTAAATACTCGAAATTTCTATTATATGCCGATGATTTAAAAATATATCACGTCATTAAAAATGCAGAAGATCATCGCCAACTACAAGAAGATCTCACCCGGTTTAGTGAATATTGCATAAGCAATAACCTAGAGCTAAGCATCAGTAAATGTCATTTTAAACCTTTCAGTACAAGACTTCAAACAACAATTTATTCCTATAACCTAGGTGGTAGCATTCTACAGAAAGTGGATATAGTAAAGGATTTAGGAGTGTATCTTGATAGTAAGTTAACATTGGATAGTCACATAGATATTATTAGTAATAAAGCTTACAAAATGTATGGTTTCGTAATAAGGTCGTGCAAAGTATTCAAAAAGCATAGTACATATCTATACTTATATAGAACACTAATCAGATCTCAATTAGAATATGCCGTGTCAATATGGAATCCCTTTTATAACAAATATAATAACTGCCTTGAACGAATACAAAAAAAAATTCTGAAATGCATGCAGTTTAAGTGCCATCGTGCTATTTGCCATACAATGAACTTTTAAAAAAGTATTTTATTTTTTTATTTATTTGTTTATTACAAAATCCACAGCTCTCAACAAAACAGTTATATAGTTACAAAGAAAATAAGATACATATAGCCATTTATGGATTTACTTCTTTTTTCTTATACATGAAAGTCAGTCTTGAAGATTTAAAATTAATTCAGATTAGATACTAGGTCAATGTAATGAAATTTAAACTTGTAATTACAGCGTCAAAGAACATATGAAAAAGATATAATAAAGAGAACAAATGTATGTAAATAAGTCAAATTGTAGTTAAAATGATAAGCATTATTAAACCATAATAAAAAATTAAAATATAAAAGTTTATGCTTAAATATAAAATCTAAAAACACTTTTAAAATCAAAAAATTAGAATAAATAATAAGGCCAAGTTTATGAACATTGATGACAATGATAATGTGATGTAATTATGTCAAAGAATTAAAAAAAAAATTTTTTTTAACTTAACAAAGACATAAAAAAAAACAGTAATAATAAAAATATAATAAAAACAGATTTCACATTGTCAAAATGGTAAACAAATTGATAATTTACATAATGTCGAATTAAGTTAATGTCAAACAGTTAAGTAATAAGAAATTGATATCAATCGAGTAAAAATGCAAGAAATAACAGATAAAATCAAAGTCAAAAATATGTGTACCTATATGAGTGTGTGTGTGTGTGTGTGTGTGAGTGTGTCAGTGTCAGTGTGTGTGTATATACAGTATTAAACTTGTTAAGTTAGATTAAATTAAACTTAAACGTAAACACAGCAATTAATTATTGGTCATTGATAGCTTTAGTAACATGCAACTTAAAAACCCTTTTAGAATCATGAAATAAGTCTGTGAAGGAAGCAAACTTGGTATTGTAGGTTTTTTGCATTCTGTTTATAACGGAATTATGAGTATAATTAGTTTTTGAGTGCTTAGTGTTAAACAGATTGGTGTGTCCAGTTCTTTTTTTTGGGTGTTTTTAGTTGAAGCGTTGAGTTGGTGAGTTTAATGCTATCAACTGAGCCATTGCATATATTATGGAGAAACAATATGTCAAGTAAGTTGCGCCGATCGCTCAGTGACAATATTTTGAATTGAGTGCAGGCATCTCTGTAAACTTTGTGTTGCTTTGAGTGTGTGCGATAGTTTAAATGTTTGATTAACTTTTTTTGTATAGATTCAATGTTTCATTATAGGTGGTGTAATGGGTGTTCCATATGGCACTGCAATATTCGAGTGTACTCCTAACATAAGCGAAATATAACACCTTAGACAATTTATATCTGAAAAAGGAGCACTTACTCTCAGAATAAAAGCTAGATTTTTATAGGCTCTAGTGACCGTTGTTGCAATTGACATTCCAAAAATAATATTGATTCTTGTGGGGATGTGAAGTGAAATTGTGATAATGCTTAAGAGTTATAATACAGTAAACTAAAAACGTGTCAATTAAGTGCTTTTTAAATGCACGATACTTTATTAAATGCTTATTGCTGCGAGATATGTTTAAAAACTTGCTTAATGAAATAAAATAAGTTGTGTTAATTGTTCGTTTAAGGTTATGGTTATGAATAATGTATGAATGAGTAGTATATAATGTTTGGTATTCGTGTCGTGTATATATGTGTAATATATATGTTATGAGAAGCGTGAGAGTAGATTTTAACTTTGATAAATGTATGATTGTTGCTGTATGATAGGTATACAAAAACATGTAGGTATATGATAAACACAGATGGGGAAACAAAATTTGCAAATAGGTTATTACTTTCAGGCTAGCTTGTTTAAATCATTAATTGAAATTGTAGGAATGGGCGGTGATGTTTCATTTTTTCTTACAAATATTGTGCAATTTTTGGTCCATATAAATTTGAAATTTAATTTTTTTGCTTTAATTTTGCACTCTTTCAATAATTGTTTATTAGTACTTGTAAGATGTTCATTAATATATATTTTACGGGTTTTGATGTCACTGTCCAAGCCTAGGTCTGCACTTGTAAGTCCCCGGAACTTGCGCGCTGTGGCGATCACGGCGTCCTTAGTAGCTCGGTGTTTAAAGCGGCACACGATGGTTCGCGCGTTCTTGGTGGCGACGGATGCTCGGCGAGACTGCACCCGATGCGCAAATTCAATTTCAGCTGGAGCAACTTCCAGACCCAGGTGTTTAGATATTCTGACCACTACGTCCTCGGGTTTCTCTGTGTTTGACTCCGGCACACCACAATCTCAACGTTCTGTAGACGAGCCCATTGCTGCTGCCGCGCCATATCTGCTTCGATGTGTTTAATGCGAGAATTGCAGTCACATAAGTCACGTTTCAATATGCTGTTTTCTTCTTGTAAAGCCTTTAAATCAGCAGAGTTTTTGGACAAACGTTTTACCATGTCATCATACTGATTGCTTAAAAACGATATGGAAGATTCTAATTTGACTAATATATCTTGCATAGGCTTTAATTCGGATGCCAAAGCTTTTTTTATGAGGGCTGGGAGTTTCTCCATCACCACATCTAGGCCATGCTCTTGAGGCAGTTGGAGTTGCAATTCTTGGGGAATGGGTGACTTATTTTTGCGTGTAGTTACATAACTGCGATCGTCAGAATCAGTGCGTGTAATGTGGGGGACAAGGATTTCGTTGTTTCTGATTGGAGTGTTACTGTTGTCCCCTCTAGGCTGCTTAGTTGTACATGAAGGACATACCCATTTAGCATGTTTCCTTGCTGTACCGGCCGTAAGATTAACGCACAGGTGGTGATAGGATTTGGCGCACGATGATCTGCTGCAAACAATTTTATCATTGGAGCATAAGGCAAGTTCACAGCCGGCACAAGTAGGCATTTCGAACAAAGAAACTCGGCGCAGCCGCTTCGTAACGGTTGGTGTAACGGAACACCCGTTAGTAAGACGAAACAAAGATGGCACTTCTCACTCACACTCGCGGCTTGCGGGGGCAAAAGGGAGGGTTTTGTACGACGGCACTTAGTCACTGATCTCAAGCAAATTTGACACTTGCTCTTTTTACGAGTATTCGTCAGTTAAGGGTCAATATAGCTTTACAAGACTGAATTTTTATAAAAAAAGATTGACGATGCGTCTGCATAGGTGAAAGGGTAGACGCTGAATAAATCTTACTTAAACTTAACTTACTTAATCTTACTTCTTAAAATAATCTACTTGATCTTAAGTCTAGACGATATTACTTGGAGGCAATGCTACTACATGATGTATGTCACAATCAAATTGATTGTATTGGACTTACTAATAAGATACAATATTTAGTTCCAGTTCGCTATCATACCCGTCCATCACGTAAAAAATACCTGTTCGCCACTTCTTGGTGTCGTACCAATGCAGGAAAACGGTCGCCGTTCTTTAGACTCTGCCAATCATATAACGAATATTTTCGTCAAATAGATATTCTCGCAGTCCGCCCTAGTACTTACAGAAGTAAAATTATAGATCGTTTAACTAGCACTCCAATTTTGTAGCTTTATTTGAAGTCAATTATAAAAAGTGAATCCTTATCACTTTGCCTTGCTATTAAGTTATTATTATTTTTAAGCTATTATATAAATTTAGTACTTATTAATACATGTAATTCTAAAATAACAAAACTGTATTCACCTATGTCTCACGAGCAGAAATAATTAACTTAGAACAAGAAACTTAGTATGTTTAACTGTAATCTGTTATTGTACACCCATCTCTCACTTTCAGTAATCGGTGGCTATCATTGTTAGATATGCATAATGTTATATTTTTATTTACACAAATTGTAACTTGGTATGTGTTTCTGTTTGATAGTCCTAATAAAGATATAAAAAAAAGGTCACACGCCATCATAACAACACTAGTTATGGTGCTGAGAACTCATGACGAAGTCATAAAAAAAAAAATCAGCCTCAAAATTGCTGGTGGCGCGATACAGAATATTTACCAATTATGCTACTGATTTGATTTAGTATATTAACACTATAAGGAAAGGGTGTGTAGTTGCATTTTTTTCACACTTTTATGTATATTTTATCATAACAGACTTTCATAAACAATTTGGGTTAAAAGTTGAGTAATTACATGAAAATAACATTCTATTTGTGGACACTGAAGGTATCACTGTGTGACTATCACAGAACAGATGTATCATATTTGTATTAAAGGGAGTTCTAGTAATTTAATACATTCTTACTTCTTCCGGTATCACGGTTAGCACATCCAACAATAATGATGAATTCTCTATGGTTGACAGTGGCTGTAAAGTTGCAACCAAATCCACAGCTCCAAGCTGAAGAATGAATGCTGCCAACTACAATCAAACAATTAAAAATTATTAAAACACACAAATTTTACACATTGGTAATAAAAAGGTAATAATATAAGTAGATAAATGTCTGAACACAGCAGCATTCACTTAAGCTGGAATAATTCAAACGAAAATAAATAGAAGACATAACTCATTACACTAATGTTGTTTAACACCATGACCTACTCGGATTTAAACCCAGGACTTCTGATATATGAGATAATAATTTTATAACAAATGGTGTCTCAAAAAATAATAAAAACTTATATAGCTAATAAAAACTTGGAAACTACTTACACTTATACACAATCTGTTGGTGACAATTTTAGGGCCTTTTGCATAGAGAAATATGCATTGAAGTATTTTGTCTCTTAGCTCATTGTAGCTTTCAGCAGGCACTTCACTCCAGCAGCGAAGGATTTTAGTGTGCAAAGTTGTTGCAGCATAAAATTGAATTTCCGTACCCTGTTAGTAACATAGTGATTTAGTAATATGTATGAAGAATTTAAGTAATCTTAACTTTTTTAGAAGTTAATACTTCTTTTCTAGTATAGGTAGCACAACATATAACTAGCAGTACAAAAACAAAAAGCTATCGAGGGTTTTATAAAATTTTGAAATTGAAAACAACATAAAAATCCTATTAACATTTACTTGCACAACACAATAGTTAAAATTAAAAGAGTGTTTAGTATTTAACTCAGATAGTTATTGTAGATAAGGTTTAGGTTAATAAGTTACTTAGGTTTAGTTTAGTATATAAGGTTTAGATAGTTATTGTAAATAATATTTTGAATTACAAGACTAAATTTAAAAAAGATATCATACATTTTATTTTAGTTAGTATGAAATCTAATAGTTTTAAAACTCCTCAAATATACTTTTTCCTTAAGAATATCTGTATAACTTAAATATATACAGTTTAATTACAAAAAAGAATTGTATTGTAACAATTGTGCAGTGACAGCTAAAAAAAATAACAAATAATCAATTCATCAATTCTAAACAAAAAAAAGATAGTGAGTAACCCATCACCTGATGCTACTGTAAGTAAGTGATTTGAAAATAAACAACAACGCATATATTATTAATTAGCATGCAATATCATAAAACCATAAGCAATGCTTCAAAAGTAATTTGTGGTGGGTTCAGATGAATAAAAGTTTTATTCTTAGTAGCTATGTAATAAGTTTTACTAGTTGATTTTATATATTATTTTTTGCGCAATTATTTTTGTGCAATACCTACATGACAAAATCCTTCGACCTACCTTATTTGGTTGGAGCAGCTCCCATATAAAGTTCCAAGCCTGTGGAGCTCGTTGAGCAGCAGTGAGCCAAGCATGAGCTTTAGCTCTGTCTGCCTGCTCACCGTTATAAAACACGCATACCGCATATTCTAAATTTTGTGGTGTATACTCCATTGCATGAAAAAAGCACCACGCACTGTGGTGAAGATTTACACTTTATTACAATTCGCACAGCAACAGTTTTACAGTTTTCAAAAAGAAATATAAATTATATATTTAATGATAGTGATTTGAAGTTTCTCAAAAATCAAGAATTAAGAAATATTGTGATTTTAATTACAAAACAAATTGTTGACAGTCAGACCACAGTGTTCTACTGACTGACTGAATCGGCTGATGCAAAGCAAGCAAGCAGATGATAATTGACTGACAGAAGATAGTTACTAAAGGTACGTTCAAAATATTAATAATTCTTAAGCTAAAAGTGTAAAGGCTTGTAGGAGATTTAAAAAAAAGTCGATTTTTGTGTCACTGTACGTACAGTGCAATGTACTATAACTCCCTTCACTCAAGTAAGGGTGCGTTCCGATTGCCACTTACAGCGCTATCAGCGTTAAAATTGTTCATAACCATTCCGATTCATTTTAGCACGCTAAAGTTCTAATTGTCCCTTGCTTAAATCTAAAGTTTTAAAATATCTTTGCCCTTATTGAAGCTTTCGGAACGGGTACATATGAGTGCTTTGATATAATCGGCAATCGGAACGCACCATAAACATTCCTATCATTGAAATTCATTCATTCAGCCAGCCGGTTGTTGTTAGTGATCGCGGGAACCCATATTGTACAACACCGTAATGTACAACACGATAAAACGAAGCACCGAATTGCACGGCCTGATAATTGGTGACACCAAATATTTGGTGACATCAATTATCGTGGTGTGCAATACGTGTTGTGTTTTATTATGCCGTGCAATATCGGTACGTGCCGATAATGTACACCACCGTATTGCACGGCCTGATAATTGGTGACACCAAATATTTGGTGACATCAATTATCGTGGTGTGCAATACGTGTTGTGTTTTATTATGCCGTGCAATATCGGCACGAGCCGATAATGTACACCACCGTATTGCACGCCCCGATAATTGATGTCACACCATAGACAAGAATAGAGTTTATTTTTCAATCAGTAGCCCCGTTTACATCTACTTGCCTTCTTTTTTTTTTTTTTTGGAAAGGCTTGTACGGATAAAATAAGCTTTAGATGTATATTGTATTTAAATATATAAATCTTAGCGTAACTATGTTAAGAAACCAACCCTAAAATAATGCAAAAGATAATTAATATGAAACCAAAAACTAAGGGCATGAATTAAGGCGATGAGCTTCTTGTCCCCATGGGTTTAGCGCTGAAAGCTTCAAACATATACTTTTACCTAGATTCAATATTTTATATGTTTAAGAATATCAGTGTTGTTGGGTGCTGAACCAGATGGAACACCGGTTCAATTAAAGTGGGTGACTGAAATTGGTGATTAAATGCGAATCTAAGTTCTTTTCTAATTAGTCTTCTAAAGAGGAATGTTTTTTTTGGTCCAAAAAAAATGATAGTGTGCCCTCAAGCTTGCCTTATAGTTTAATTGAAAGAACATCTCAAATTCAATATTTTCTCCTATGGAATCAAAAAAATATATCCTGCAGAAATTTAGATATAAGCTAATAATTAGTCCTAAGAAAAAGCTTTTATTTCCTTTTTTATCGCAGGTAGTTAAAGATGCACTTTTGTGTAAATGTGTGCACATTTCATCGCACGTAAGTAGCTAGCAAGCGAGTTTGCCAGAGTTACACAGGCTGGCCAGCGATCCTTATTCCTTTGTTAGCACTTGTGTGACCGAGAAAGCAACATAATGCATAGTGATGCACTTTTGTGTGAAATATGTGCACCTTTCATCGCACGTAAGTAGCTAGCAAGGTAGTTTGCCACAGTTACTTGTGTCGGCCAGCGATCCTTATCCCTTTGTTAAAACCTGTGTGAGCGAGAGAACATTAAGATGTTTATTTATTCGTTTCTTTATAAATAGAATATGAGTGCAAAAGAAATATGATTTCTTGTAATCGAATGCTCTACACTTACTGGATCTAGGATATTTTTTGCAAACTGCTTGCACCCTGTATAATTGTGTATAAAAATAATTATAATAATGTTACTTTTAATGTATCTTTTTTTATTAAATCAAAATGCAATTTTAGTAGTGATTGAACTAATCTGAACATAAACTTAATAAAGACTAGGGTTTAGGTTATTGAAGATATATGTGTGAGACCCTGAATACTTTTGTTTCAGATACTATTTAATAACGCCAAGTTTGTGTCGTTCCTCTAGTGAGAGAGAGAACGTGAATGAACCACCGGTAAATCCTGTAGAACCAAGAGACCAACCCATGGCGCTACCAGTTCGCTTGCTGCATGATTTTAATCACTACGTACCTCCAGCTGCACGTATTCGTGAAGAACATTTGATACTGAATGATTTGGATATTATGTTGTCAGCACCAAATGTCAGTCATGATTTCGACAAAGCTCAGATCATGGATATGATGAAGATTTTAAAATCTGTACCTGAAGGCGGAAGAGTAGATTTTGAAAATATTGACAGGATGGATCCACATGAACTTTATTTTCTGACTGGTCGAAACGTCGATATTAATAGATAGTTCGACGAAACTCCTTCTCTGCGTGTAAGGAGTAAAAGACCTAAAACCGCTTTGACGATATATTTGATCAAGTTGAGAACCAGTGAACCAAATACAAAGTTGGCAGATATGTTTCATGACCACAACTGAAACAGCCGACGAGTTCAATTTGAAAATATGTCTGCTGAATCACCTGGATTAGGAGATTTTCCAGGGTTGTATATACGTATTATAAGTTCGGCTGTGAGTATGTCTACACTGCATTTTACCCCTTAATAGCCAGCAATTATTACTAGCGATGTTGTAATTATTCAAATTAACATTTTCTCTATATAGTTGTATGGTATAAACACCATTACAGACTTGTTCACTGTAATAACTCCTGGCTAATTTTAGCTGGTAAGTCACTAACACATACATAACAAATGAAGTATTTATTTCTCATCATTGACAATTACTTGTTCTTATTGACGTCAAATAAAACATGACTACCACCAGGTCAAAAAAACCATCGTGAAGAAGAACTGGCGAGAAACTTCACGGGTATATTTTTTTTTTCAAAATAAATTTACAGAGTCATTTATGTCTAAACAAAGTTATTCTTATCTGCATCTGTTAGCTCAGCAAGTCTCCCTCCCCACAAGTATCCAAACGACGAACACCCTCAAACGGCACCCGTTCACGAGTTACCGCGGGATCCCGCCACCGCTCTCCTCAACCATATTAGAGGGAAGTGAGCGACCCGTCACCCGACGCTACCATAAGAAGAAGTACTTTAGTGACAATGACACTTAAGATATTCACCGGGACGAAGAACTCAACGAACAAACAACACATTACACATGTTTTGTTACAAATACTAGTAAAATCCTGTTAATGAGGGGATTATACACCAAGGGCTTTTATCATCCAAATAATCGGATAGTTTATAATATGCTTTAGCACACAACTTCTGCTTATAGTTTCTTTGAATTTGTCAATAGGAAGACCTTGGATATCCTCAGGAACCTTATTATAATACAAGACATACGAATCAAATGATGTTTGGTTGATAAATTATGATTTTCATCATTGATAATAAGCTATATTTTTGTTATTTAATGCTAGGTCCATTGTATTTTTATACATAGTTTTTACTTTATCTTTACCTTGGGCAGTAAATGTCCCACTTGTGCATCCCAGCCAGGCTAACCATTATCTATACAACTCTTTAAAAAAGTTTCTAGGAAGGGTTTCCTAGCCAGTTTCAATATCTACGCGACGTCCTAAGCCGAAGTCCGTGCTCTTAGACGTATCGGATGTAGGAGTAGTTTATGTTCCACCTTCAGCGCTAGGGTACAAAGTTCGGTGAAATTTAGAAGGCCTATTGGCCTTAACGGTCATAAATAAACAGTTCATTTCGGGAAAAAAACGATGAGCAGTACCAGTAGTTCCAACGAGAAGAAAACATGAAGGAAATAGGAGGATAGCAGACTCTAAAACCAAAATCTTATTAGAAAGAACGTATTGAATCCTGAATGTTCTAAGTCAAGACTGACGAAAAAGTGTGTAGTCTGGCGGTGTATATTGAAAGTATACAAGAACAGTATGTAGATATCATGTATATTTTCAAAAACTTTATTTTGTTACACATTCTGAAACCATACAGTGTAAGAATTTATTAATTTTTACTTTCAATTCACAACATATTTTACAAAATTTAATGTATGTAAAAAAGAACGTAACCTTGTTCAAAAGAAAAAAAGATCTGCACAATGTTAACACAAGAGGAAGAAATATGCTGGCAGCTCATAATAGTAGGCTTCTTATAGTCACTAACTCATTCATGGGTCAATGTATACGCTTTTATAATGAGGTTCCTGAGGATTTTTTTTTATTGAAAAAGGTTAAGACGTTTGTCTTCTATCTCACCTGATGGAAAGTGACGATGAAGACGTAGGTGTTACACGTCTATCCACGAGATACCTATTCACTCGACGCTTGAAAGAACTAGGACTATAGTTTTCTGGAAAAACAGACGCAGGCAGTTTATTCCACACCTTGGCGACCCGCACCAAAAAGGAACTATCGAAGCGTTTGGTTCGACTTCTTGGGATATCTACCATGAAAGGATGGAAGGTCTGTCTGCGTCTAGTAGTCCGATGCAAGAAGGGTGTGGGTTCAACCTGCTCGAAAAGAGCATTCGCGCACTCTCCAAAATTTTATCTGTAGAAGACTGCTAAACTGGCAACATTCCGACGATGGTCGAGGCTTTGCAGTTTTTTGGTGGTGAAGTCAAAGTTGTTAATAATTTTTCGGGCTTTTCGGTCAACGCTTCTAGTTTGTACTTTGCAGAACCATCCCAAAGCTGGCTACAGTAATCCATACAAGATCGAACTTGAGCTGTGTGCAAATTAAGTAGCCGTTCAGGGCTGAAGTACCGTCGGACCTTCGGGATGATTCCCAACTTCTTTAAAGCAGTTTGAGCCATGGACACAATTTGTTGCCCGAAGTTTAGTTGAAATGAAATGAAATGAAATATTTATTTCTCAACATTGACCTTACTTGTTCTTATTGACGTCAAATAAAACATGATTCAACCACCAGTTCGAAAAAACCTTCGTGAAGAAGAACTGGCAAGAAACTTCACGGGTATATTTTTTTCAAAATAAATTTACAGATTTACAGTTGGGACAATATGGTTACGCCCAGAAGCCCTAGGTGGTTGGTTAAGGATACAGAAACATTTTGGAAAGTGGGCGTTAGGTTGAAACTGCTCTTTTTGGCGGAGAATAAACACGCCTGTGTTTTAGACGGGTTAAATTTATCCATTTGGACTCGCCCCAATCGGACACTTTCTTTAAGGCCAAACCCACCTCAATATCTCTCAGAGCTCAATCATGGACTCTCTCAAAGCCCGGATTTCTTGAAGACTCGCTCGTATTGCATGCATCGCTCTACAAAGGTGCTCTCAACAGCGTAACCAATAATGCCCGGGGTTAGCAGGTCATTAATGTGCACCAAGAATAACGTTGCAGAGAGAACAGATCCCTGAGGTACCCCGGCATTTATTGCCATTAGGTCAGAAGAGCAGCCGTCTAAGACTACTCGAATTGACCGTTCCTATGAATTGACCGTTCCGAATCTATGGTTTTATCCGTGGCAAAAGCTAATAATACACGATGCGTTCCAGTAACAACCTATTCACGTTTGACTTGACATAGACAAGATAAATGACAAAGGACTTATATCCATGAGAAAATCGCTAAAAAAAAAGGCATCGCGTAGCAAAACCTTTAAAACGCGGGAACGGACACTTGCCATTTAACTTGCGACCTTCTCAGGTTGTGGGTCTTAGTACTGAATAATCTTTTAATAGAAATTTTGTTTGTGTGTTACAGATATGGAGATTGAGCCCTACAAAGCAGGTTCGAGATGGTTCAGCAGAGACGGCCACTATTATTATTATTAGTGGTCAAGCGGACGAAGGGCTACTCCCTCTACCTACGTTGCGCTAGCGACAGGTGCCCAGCACACTGGACGTTGAAGAATGGCCGCGCTGGCCCTGTCGCTGGCGAACATCCCCATGAACCCACTCCTTGGGTCCCAAATCGGTAAGTTAATAGTTAAAATAGGTACTTATAACGATACTGGTATTCGGTACTGGCTTGCATGAAAACTTAGGAAAACTTCAAGAATGACACCTCGTTTTTTAAAAGGGTGGGGTCAGTGGTGGATTGTGTGGAGTATTAAGTAATCTAAAAGAATTTTTTAAATTTTAGTATAACACTTGATATATTTTACAGCAACGCGATGTTCCAGGCCCTAAAAAGGAGGGCCGCATCAGAGAGCACCGCTCTAATTAGAATATATGAAGAAGAGGCAGCCAGGTACGTGCACGTATATTTTAATGGATTGTGAGTGTCTTACTGTGCTGAATGCTAGTTTTTCTTTGCAGTTTGTCTTTGACTAGCGACAACTTAAGACAAACTGAGGAAACTCAACGTTGTGTCGCACAAGAGTCGACACGAAATGAAGGTCTCTCGAAACTTGTACTCGGTCTGCACATATTCCTTCTAAATATTTAGAATATTTTGACAAATCTATGATCCATTTTAAGCACCGTATGTCAAATACCATATTTAGGATTTCCAAACATTTCAATAGCCGAGTTTTAGTTTTTGAACTGTTTTAAAAGCTGAAGTACTCATGCGAATGTCATTCACAGATATGCAGATGCAGCGTCGCATCTGCTGTTCGAGTCTGTGGAGCCGTCGATGCGGAAGTGGAGGAGGAGCATGCAGCCGGCGGTCCCACAAAACATTCAGGCATACGGAGCCGCGCTCGCACGACACCCTAGCCACAGTGACATGCTGTTGGCGACGGTTTCTGCGGGCGAGAGTTCCGCCATCATACTTACTATGAATAATTTTGGAACGTGCCTCCGCGACAGTTCAACTGTTATAGTAGATGGCACGTTCCAAACTGTTCCGGCTGGCTTACCTGCCTACCAAATCCTCACTATTCACGGGGTGATTGGAGGATGTTACTTTCATCCTGTAATCGCTTTGATGGAAAATAGGAGACGTGACCTGTACGAAGCCGTCCTACAAAGGATTTGGCAGGCGGCAGGTAACCCAAGCCCTGCCCACATAGTGACTGATTACGAGCCGGCACTTCGGGGTGCGCTCGAGTCTGTGACTGCAGTGGAGATTCAAGGGTGCCTCTTCCACTATGTGCAGGCGCTGCTGAGACGTGCGAGGCAGCTTGGGGTGCCCGTGGCATGCCGTTCGCCAGGCTGGCGTCTGGTGCAGCTGTATGCGGCGTTGGCGCTACTACCGCCGGTGCAGGTGCCCCTCGGCCTGGCCGAGGTGCGCTCTGCTGCTGCCGCGGAAGGTCTGCCCTTCTCCGCCAACTTCCACAACTACTTTGTGTCACATTGGATGACTCGGGTAATTAAAGATTACATATTTATTTGTTTATTTATTTAATCTTATGGAAGTAAAGAATATCTCAGGTCATGCTTAACTATTTACTATTACTTAAATATTAACTGAAAAAGTAGTTTTAGCAGTGTTTTGAATTTATGTAAGTAACTACTAATGATTGTATTTAAAAATTGATGATTTTTTTCTCTAGGTGGGTCCTGGGGCGTTTAGCGTCTACCAGAGCCCTCACCGAACATCCAATGTGGCGGAGAGCTACCACGCCTCCTTGTGGCGCTCTCTTGGGCCATCACCAAATATTTGGCGATTTTCAGGTTTAATAATCTTAAGTATTTAAGTATATAGTTGTAATTAAGTTAAATGTACTTATCAGTAGATGTGGTTAAGTAGATTCAACTTTGTGATTCAAAACACGCCATTCATATACGTACACACTTTGTAGTTATTAATTACACAAAAAAATTGTAGGTACTCTGGGGGGTACGGGACCCTAGATGGACCTAATCTAACCTAGGGAGGTCTTCCTAATCAACAAAGGAAAAACAATTATAACTTGAAATTACTTTTATTTAAGATGAATCTATTTTATAATAAAATACAATGATAATTATTAGACTATTTTGGGGACGAAGCCCGCAATATAATGTCAAGGAATGCCCTAGAGGGATGCCATGGAACAATCTTCCATATTATATATATTTCACATTTCACAAATAAAATCAAATAATGACAGACTTATAAGTTGCCAGTCATAAATGTCGGCAAGTTTGTTTGTGCAATAACCTCTTTTATTAAATACGGCACAAGCAAACGTTGCAGTACTTAGGTAGCTACTTCCGATGAAGTTTACATTTTTGTGTTGTTTTGTAATGTTATGTATGGATGGCTTGTCAATTAGTGTGTAGATTATGATTCTAGGCTAGAAAAATGCATGTTTTCACAAAATATTTGCTATACTTATACAGATGTAAGTAGGTATGTGCATCTAGATGTGAGATGCCTTTAAGACTTAGTTTTAAATATTAACTTAGAACCTTATTATGATTATTGTAGTTCTTTTCTAGTTACATCCTTGGTTTGTGTGGAGTGGATCATATCTGAAGACTCAAGGTGAGTTATAGTAATGTCGCTATTACCGACAATTTATCAGTATTTTGTTAAATAGCAAGTTGAAAAAATAAATAGTATTTTTATTAAAATATATAGAGGGTTGTTGTTAATTTCTTAAATTTTCTTTGACAGTAAATAAATTCCCGCAAGGTAATTTATTTTGTATGATAATGTTCTTGTGATTCGAACCCTTTTTGGCAATAATTATTAAATTAAACATAAAATATGATGGTCATTGTTTCACTGCTTCTAACTTCAAATCTATTTTTTTTTTAGATGTTGCTGCAGAGAAGTTCGCGGTCAGCACTTCGCGCCTGGAGGCTCTTCGAGGAGGTCGTCTGCCGAGGAGAAACAGAGAACGTTCCTACATACGGGCAAATATCACGATGAACAACACGAGAGCTCTTGAAAGGGGGGTGATTTCCCTCAGAGAGTTCCTTGTATCCATCAGTAGGAACATAGATATAGGTGAGGGGGTGATAGTAGAAGATGTACCTGAGGTTGGGGTAGAGGTTGAGGTTGTTGAGGAAGAGGGTGTGCTTGATGTCACAGGGTTTCCAAATCCTTCAGATGAGGAGACCCTTCAGGCAGCGGTACAGCAACCAACCGGGTCATCACTACAACCACCACCTATACCTATTCTATGTCGTATTTGCATAGAGAACGTGCCTACATTGGTTCTGCAACCATGTGGACACGCAGTATGTTTATCATGCCGACAGCAAATGCAGACGTGCCCCTTTTGCCGAGCTTTTATTATTGATACAGTCCGTGTATATCTGTAACACTTACTTTTCTCTTTTTTCCTCCTTCTTATCTCCAACGCATAAAGAGTGGTGTTATAAGTTGGACGTGTGTGTCTGTCGATATCAAATCGGTTCAGCATGCTTTTTGCCCTCAGGTGTTTATTAGATGTGTTCACTTATTTATCTTTATGCAAATGCAGATATAGCCCGTTTTGCCACAATATGTGCATGTTGCATATTTTTGTAGTTCGTGTATCTTTTATTTCATTTCTTAAATAGGAACATTCTCTGTTTGATCCGAAGCATTATTATTTTTATAATTATCCATAGCGAGTGCCATCCACGAAGCGCGCTAATTTTTCTATTGCGCGATGGTACATAAGGGCAGCCTTGTGGATGGCAGTCATTATGTACTTCTGAACTATTAATAGATACTTTAGTAATAGACTGCCAAACTTATAGTTTATTTTTTATATTTTATTTTTTTATGATTATTAATTAGGTACGTACATACTGTTTTTACGCACTAATTATTCACATTGCAGTGTAACTCCGCCATTTAAGTGTGCCGGTCCTAAGCCCGGAAAAAGGAGGAAGGCACTGAAATCTTTTATAATGAAATGTAGTGGAAATATTCAGTTAATTCCCTATTCACCAAAGCAGTTGGCCAGTAATGTAGTGATGCCTAGTTGGGAACTCACTAAGTTGGGCCAGCGGTTTAACTTATAAATGTATTCATTTCAGGTCAATGAATTCTACCAAAGAAGTGTGAGAAAATGTGACTGGATGAATATATGAAAGTGCGTCAAGCTATTAATAATTTAAAAGATTTCAAGATCAAATTATGTTGTTTAAAATGAATTTAATTCAAAAAATAAAAAATATATATCACATTTTAATTACTTTCCTTTAACCCCTATCCAAATGATAGAACTTTTTACTTCCATTAAACTATTGGTTTAAAAGTAAATATGAAATATACCTACATATATCTTATGTTTTAAAACTCATATTTAATAGAAGCAAAAATGTTGCTGTACACTGGTTGTGTATGCATTTGTAAAAATGCTAAAATTATTGTTAAACCTTTGTAACTACTACCAATTTAATCAAAGATGGACATCCAGGAAGGTTCAATTAGACACATTCTATGAAAGCATAACATATCTTTACAAAATCAAAGCATCATGCCCATTTTCAGACATCATTCGACATTTTATTCGAAAGTAATGTTGTCTTGAAGTAGCTTGTAAGTAAATAGTTATTTTTAAATTAGGTAAGTGCTATAATTGCAGCTCTAGTCAGTACTATTATAATAAGGGGAAGATTTATTTGTTTCTGTGTTTATAGGTAATTTATAAACTGAAAGCTAAATCCTAAGTTCATGATAATTATATACTATAAGTTCAAAGAAAAACTGGACTTAGGGACATAATACATGAAAAAGTTACCTATATCAGAATGAGGCTCTTCATCTAAACTTTAGGCCCTGATGACCTAGTTCTATTTCTTATCATGTTTGTATTTAACAGGTTTATACTTAAAGATATTTAGACTAAGTGCAAGAAAAAAGTTTCAATCTCCATGAAAGACAAACTTGTGACAAAAATGACTTAAATTACATTTTTATACTGACCCATTTGGGTTAAGAGTATGACATTCAAATGAAAAAATCTGCATTGCTCATATTAGCCTCAGTGGAGTGGAAACATTAAAACCTCTGCTTACCAAAGGTCGGCTAGTAATATAGTGTGACCTAGTTGGAACTCATTTGCAAAGTCGCATTGGCAGTTTTAGGTGTGAGGTCTTTAATCAATGCTCTATTATTATATCTCAAATTGTTGTGATATCTGTAACATAAATTGGTATATTCTTTTAAGGTCAATGAATTTGACCAAAGTGTGAGAAAACATGGATAGAGTAAAAATATTTTACTGTACAATAAGCATGTCACATTCACATATATATGCCCACATATTAATCATTAAGTTTGGTAATTACCTCCTTTTACTAGAAAATAAATTTTATGTTATATTCCAGGTGAAGAAATATTAAAATTAAGAGATATATTTATTCTAAGATTCTTAATATGAACTCACTCATTATACCTCAGCACACCCATGGGTGCAATCCTAAAAAAGTAGATTACATAAATTGTAGTTTTTTTTTTAAATTAAAAAAACAACCTCACACAATTAAGAACATATTACACTATCTATCTGCATGAATCTAAAGAAAGGTGCAAAATAAAACACAATGAGATTAGAAGTGAATAAAGGCCATTACTTTAATAATAAGTAATAATAATTATTATTTATTGACACAAAGAAATATATGTAAGTGTTAATGTAAATATTGTCAGAGTAATGCAGGTACCATCCTGACTTTGCTCCATAAATTACGGAAGTAGGCTGATATCTTCATAGTTTTAATCAAACACATGGATCTTCCAGTAAGAAGACCCACACTGTTTACTGAATTATCCCAGCACCAGCTATAAAACAACCCCACTAGTATTATGTCACCTGTTCTGAGAAAAACAAGTAATCTAGGAAAAAAAAACAATAACAAAAACAATAGGAAAGTTCCGAAACATAAATGGTATAGTGGGATATCACCAAAATAGCAAATTAATTATTAACTGTGCAGTAAAACTTTACAATAGATTGCCACCCACATTTAAAATTTACATTTTTAACTTAAAAGAATACAAAGTTGTGGGTTTGCCTTACTTTATACCATAATTTACAAAAAAAAACTTAAGACAGAATTCACATTCATACTTAAAGTGCAAGACATACTTAAATAATTTGGAACCCATTATTTGTTTAAATTTTAAATTACAGACCTCGCACTAAGTCTTTTTGTAATACACAGAATATTAGAAATTAAAACCCTTTAAGTAAAATAACAATTATTCCTGAGATAATGGAGATACTCGAGAGTGATATGAAACACCTACATCTTATTTACTTATTGTAAATGTAAAAAAAGAGTGTATAAAAGGTCAATTAGAAAAGATCACTCTTCAGCTTATTGTAATTGAAATATCTATATTATTTATTTAGGTAAAAGCTATATTACCTACTATAAAAATTCTATCCCTGTTTTAGCAAATTATCCTAAATATATATTTACCTTAATATTGCCTAGATTTTTAAGAAATCAGGCATATTAATAACAATGTCGAGAACCTTATTACTATTGTTGAACACTATGTCTGTAAATACCTATGTTGTTAAACAAAGAGCTCAAGTCACTTAAAGCTGTAGTTTTACTTTACAATGAAGTAAACATAATTTGTATCATTACAATTAGTCAATGTACACACCCTGCTTAAAAATTACTAATAATTTAAACCATGGGCTTATAATTATGTAATTTAATCACTTGTTGCTTCTAAATATAAATCATCTGTGTCACTTCACAGTTCTTGTTAATCTCCATTCTAAAGAATCTGCTGGCCCTGCATACTAAGAATCTGAAATAGATGAATGGTAACGATGTATCACTTTTTAAAATATTGTTACAGTCTGTAATCGTAGGTCTTAAGTAATTGCCAAACAACCATGGCACAACTACCTTCTCAATAAAATTGTAAGTGTAATATGGAAATATATAATACATACACAATAGAAGTCAGATAAATATTTATAGAAAAATCGTTAAAAGCATCGTTAATATTAATTCCAGGTCAAGTACATAATGTTATAAGTACTTTAAAATCTCGGAAAATATCACGTACTCCTATCATACAGTGCACACGCATGGGTAAATTACACTAAAAGTTACAAGTTGTACCTTAGAGCTGGTTGAATAGATTGTAGAAACAAAATGATGAAATTCCTCCTAGATTATCTTTGCAAGTCCCATTTGCTTATTAGGTGTTTTCATTGAAAATATATATATTTGGTTGCTTTACTCTTCAGACTCTCCAACATTTCACTTTAATCTTGACCATAAACAACATAGAAAACGATGAAATTATCAAAAATCAAAATACAAACACCATGTAAACGATGCATGGTTTTGACAGAAGGCAAAACCACCAACCAATAAGAACATCGCGCTATCATCCAATAGGAGACGAAGTGCTTCCAATTATCGGGCTGTGCTTTCCGCCCCGTGCAAATCAACACACGCTCCGTAATGTACGGCATGATAAAGCACGACCCGTATTTCGCAACACCAAAATTTGTTGTCTAATTTGTGACATGAAATACGGGCTGTACATTATCGTGTTGTGCTTTCCTGTGCTGTGCATTATTGACACGTTCCTATATTGAACAGCCCGTATTGTACGACACGGAAAACGTGACATAGCCAGGTACATGAATTATTGGGCGTACATTCCGGCCCGTGCAATTTGGTGTCATGGATTATCGTGCTGTACATTAACCGGACCCGTGATCGCTAAGTCTGTTCTGTCGTGATATTTCTCTTATTTTTGCTCATTATGAAGATTGAAGAAGTAAAAAGCACTGCTAAAACCCAAAGAATATCTGCTCATAGTCATATAAAAGGTTTAGGCCTCGATGAAAATGGTGTACCAATCCAAATGGCAGCCGGTCTCGTGGGTCAGGAATCCGCGAGAGAGGTTAGTATTTGTATTTTTTTATATGTGAGCCTATTTTTTTTACAAGAATTAGTGTCTTATTCCTAATAAAAATATTATATTTTCTCTAAATTGTATGAGCCCTGATATTGACAAAACATTTGTAGGTTAGTTTGGCGTTACCATGGGATCAGTTATTATAATGTTAGTTTGATAATAATTACCATTTAGACTTATTGAGGTCATTTATAGACGTATTGAACATCGAGAATCAACTACTAGTCCATTGTTAAAAAAGTATTTCAATTAAAACTTACAAATTCTCAAACAGGCTGCAGGTATAGTTGTGGATATGATTAGAAGCAAGAAAATGGCTGGCCGAGCCTTGCTGTTGGCAGGTCCTCCTGGTACAGGCAAAACAGCGATTGCTTTGGCTATAGCGCAGGAACTCGGAAATAAGGTAGGTACAAAAGTAAACATATTAGCTTTTTTTTCTTTACTTACAGATTATTAATGTATCCTTAAAAATTGGAGGCCTTTTTGTGTTCCATAAAGTAATAAGTTTTTCTTCATTAGGTACCTTTTTGTCCAATGGTTGGCAGTGAAGTTTACAGTACTGAAATTAAAAAAACTGAAGTGTTGATGGAAAACTTTAGAAGAGCTATAGGTCTTCGGATCCGTGAAACAAAAGAGGTCTATGAAGGAGAAGTTACAGAACTTACCCCTGTAGAAACAGAAAGTCCAGCTGGAGGTATATATTTTTTACATATTAGTATGTTATATTGATATGATTAAAATTTTACAACATTAAATTAGATTTAAATGTAAAAAAAATTTCTTTTTTTGAGGCTGCAGCGTTGTTGTCTCGGCCAGCCGGCATAATTTTATTCAATAATAAACAATTGTTCAACCAAAAAAATTATAAATTCTACTGCCAGTAATACAATGTAAAACTTGTACAATGTTTTAGCTTTGTTTAATGGTTCAGCCCATATGCAGTCTATCTGCCATCCATAATAATATTGTTAGAGTGTGCTTACCTTTAAAAGCTATGTTGAATGCTTGCTTTAGATGTGATTTAATTTATTGATTGACGATGTAGTTATTAGTTTTTATTTACATTTTTATAAACAAATTGCACTGTATTTAAACTTTGATACACTCACCACAACACAATCTATCTTGAACATTTCCTTTTTTTCTGTTTATTTTCATATCATAACTATCTATTACCTTAATGTAAGGTTTTATTTACACAAACACAGAGATATTCAGCAAGGATATTGCTCCTAATATGATTTCTGCCACACTCCACCAAAAAATGTATGAGATCTTCTGTGACCCACAGAAGGTGAACAACAGTCACTTCCCCAACCACAAGACTTGTTGAGTGGAATGTGACCAGCGGGTCTAAAAAGGCCGTTCTAAGCGAATCGTAATAGGATCTTATTATGATTCATATTACAAATCACAAAATGGTAACATAGTGGACAATTCATAATATGAATCACGCACAATTCATATCCTGCAATTCATCTGTTTGACAGTTTTATATAGAAATTCGTAAAATGGTTCACATAATATGAATTGCGTAGGTGTCAAATAGCAGAATCATAAAAAGTTACTCAAGAGCAACATCTTTCAATTCATATGTTAGATATTTACGAAAAACTTATTAAAAATGGCAGATTTAGGATTGTATGAAAACTTTCTCGAGCACGCGCGAGTTATGGAAGGCATTTTATATCGCCGGCGAAGTGCTAGTTTACGGAAGATGGAACTTGCTTTCGAAATGCCCGACACCGAGTTTGTTGGATTATACAGGCTAAACAAAGGTGTGTGTCGTGATCTTATTCAGGAGCTAGAGCCATATATATCCAGTCGTCGTGGCGGAATAAGTACAACCTCGAAGGTAAGCAAACCCTTGTGATATTTAGAAGCACTTAAATATTATTATAAATCAATGCTTCAAGACTTGTTTTTGTTCCACACAAAACTCTTACTGTATCTCGATAATAGTATACCTAATTTCGTTTCAGGTGTTAAGTGCACTAAGCTTTTATGCATCTGGTTCATACCAGCGGTTTATAGGAACCAGTGCACATAACAAGATGCACCAAGTCAGTGTCTCCAACTGTGTAAGGGCTGTTACACTAGCTCTAAATCATGAATATTTTAGGGCAAAATATATTCATTTTCCACAAACGCGAGAAGAAAGAGACATCATTAAACAAGGGTATCAGTTCTCATGAAGCATGGTAAATAATCTACACTTGTCTTCCCATTTATTTGCTAGCTAACATTTTATCTCTTATATATTCTCAGGTTCAACCAGAAGTTCGGCATGCCTGGTGTGGTGGGGTGTATTGATGGCACCCACATAGCTATTGTTAGGCCTTCAGAACATGAAGAGAGGTTTTTTAACAGAAAACGCTATCACTCTATAAATGCTCAAATAGTAAGTACCTAAACACTTTAACCATACATATTATTTACTTTTACACACAGTTTTCCACAGGAAAATCATTTCCTATGTATTATTTCATTTAAGTTGTTAAGTGATACTGTTGCCTAAAACCATTTACAATGCTAAGGTATTATGAGAATGAATTTGTTCTTATTTATGAATTGTATATATTTAGTCCATGATAGAGTAAATATATACATATGGATATATATGGACTGACCATCTACTTTAAAGTGCATAATAGAAAAACAAACATCAAAGCATTATTTATTTTAAAAACAAATTATGTTGGCTTTATTTTTAGGTGTGTGACTCGGACTTGAATATCTTAAGCATTGATGCTAGTCATGGAGGGGCTGACCATGATTCATTTATTTGGAATCATCATCCACTGAAGATTCACCTTGAACAACTCCACCAGATTGAAAATGAAACAGTGTGGCTATTAGGTCAGTATCTTTACAATAATATAAAATTAAGAATAAGTATGAGCTTTTATTAACATATATTTTTATGAAACCTGTTTCAGGTGATTCAGGCTATCCTCTACGGCGAACGCTGTTGACACCTATGATGGACACTGAACCCAACTCCCCCCAGCGGTACTACACTGACCTACACTGTCGGGTCCGGAATACTGTGGAACGGTGTATAGGGGTGCTCAAATCTCGTTGGCGATGTCTATTAGTGGCTCGAAAGCTTAATTACCATCCCACAATGGCTGGCTACATAACTAATGCTTGTGTGGTACTTCACAACATTGCCAATGCGGCTCGACTGCCCATGATTAATTTAACACCACAGGAGGAGCAACATGAGGTGGCCATGCAGGTAGGTTATTTGTTCTGAATAGTACTAGAGTAGGTACTACATAGTTGCATGTGTTCACTATTTTTAAATATTAATTATTTTAAATTTGTTTCAGCCACACAATGAAGGAAGGAATGACCCTTTAGCGGATGCTGAATCCATCCGTAATGCTCTAATAGCAAGGCTTTGGGCTGTACAATGATTTCCTTTTTAATAAACATTTTTAGTAATGATTATAATATTTCATTTGCAACTTCCAGCTCTATTGCATGGAAAAAACTGTTCCACCAAAATTATGTACTGTTTCAATACCTTACAACTCAAAACAAAATACTAAGATCTCAAAATAGAACAAGTAAATATTTACAGCCAAGGTTTGCTCTACAATTTACCTGAAAAAGGATAAATTGTAATATCATTTTTTTTTATATATTTTGTTACCTGTGTGGTACAATTATATTGTTTTTAAGAATAGGGCTTAGTTGAAAAAAAAATACTTTGTTTTGGCATAAAAAAACTTTATTTTAATGTATTTATTAATTTAAATGTGATATATTATGTTCTACAAATCTGTCAAATACGTCTACCAGCCTCCCAAAATTGTGCACAAAATTAACCATGGCTTCTGCCTGCATCCCTAATTGGCGCTCAACATTCACCATGGCATCTGTCAGCCTCCCGAGATTCTGCCCAATCATGTTGAGTGCTCGAGCACTAGCAGCATCAGCTGCAGCTCGCTGCATCTCCACTTGGGACAGGATCCGTCTAGCCTCCTCTAGAGGAGCCAGTGGGCGACCTATAATACAAGTATTTATTATGTTATTGATGCCAGCTCATAAATTCAATTGACAAACTAGTATCTTTTGAGCTTTTAACACTACTTACTGCAGTATCGTATTTGTCGAGGTCTTCGAGGCAAGGGCAGTGGTTCATTACTAGGCAGGTTGTGTTCAACCTCAGCCCCTGGAATCGGCTGATGAACATTTTCTTGTCTATAAAATGGCAATATGTTACTAAGCTGCAATATCAACATGACAGACACAAAACAAATTTGTTTTTAGATATAATAAATCTGTTTAGTAGTTTATTGAGTTGAGCTTGAACAAAAATAAAAATAGAAAATTAAACTTACACACAATTTTAAAAGTTTTAATAGGAATTCAATATTAAGTCTACTAGTAGACATTTTTCAAAGAAAAGATGATATTAGTGAAACTAGTAACTAACTTTATTCATGATATCAAAATTTATTCAATACTAGAAGCAGTCAATACTTACATTGTAAATTATTATTTTTAAGGTATCTATGGACATTTAGCAAGAATAATTAAATAAGTAAAATACTCACACTACATCTTCCGGATGAACATCTAGTATCTGAGTAATGACAGGCTGTAGAACTGTTTGTTGGCTGCTTTGGCCCACCAGTTCTTCACTTGATGCTGAGGTTGATGGCTGTTGTGGGTCCTAAAAAAATATACTTTATTAAGTAATTACACACTTAATTGTTCAATCACTACAAGTGTATAAATAAAATAAAATTTTTACCACTTCAGGAAAAGGATGGACGCTCACCCCAGGAGCTGTATGACCATATCCTGGTCCCATAATACTTAAAAATCTCTTTTCGTGCTCCGACAAGATACTTTCTTGGGGTGGTCCTCCTCCTGTTGCATTTATATCAGCATTTATGTCAGCAACTATCTTTTTTAGTTTGCTTTTATAGTTACTGACATACTGCAAACAAAATTATAGGAATCAATAAAGTTAGAAAATATATTTCTAAAAAAGTTACTAGATGAAAGCACTCACAATGGACCAATCTTTTGGAGTTTTAGTTGTGCCAGTCCCCTCAGCATTAAGCGCATCAGCCACCTCCTGCCACAGGCGTGCAGATTCTGCTCTTCCCCGGGCACTATTATTATACCCTCGAGCCCTGGCCAGGTTTGGGTAACGCTCGAGGAACTCCAGCAAAATCTGCCACTGAGCCTCAGATACTCTTGCAGCACGCTTTTCCATTGCTACAAAATATTTTGAAAATGAAAATAACAGCACAAAGTTTGACAAAAACATTATATAAAATCAAACACTTACTTCAAAATAAAATGCTCCAACTCGCAAGAAGTCCACAAGCTAAATAATAGAACTTTCTTCACATTTAGCCTCTTGAGTTGATATTTTTTACCAGTGTAAATCACCAAAACGAACATTTTAAACGCGGAATGTGTAAAAAATCCACTTGGAAACATATTCAAATAGAGAATTTTAAGTGTTTCAGCATTAGGTCATTTAGATTAGAACGAGCGTTTGTTTGTTTACTTTTTTTTGTCAATTACTTGCAATGATATTTGTGAGTGGTTGCCAGCAAACTAAAGAAAAATACTTTTTTATGTTTTTGGGTCGTAATCTCCATTGTTTTTATGATTATTTGTGTCTTTTGTTAAAATATATAGCCTTCTAGCACTTATTTATAAATAATACCTCCACATTTTTACGAAATAAGGCGAAATAAAATAATCGGTTCATTTACGGTTTTATTATTTTCGGTATGGCAATAATAACATCAAATATGATTCATATTATGAAATGAATTGAATAAGAATTGCAAGAATAAGTGTCCATTTTACAAAAATTAGAGGAATTGCTAAGGATCTGCAAGGAATTCAGGAAATGAATTGCATTTAGATGAATTGCCCAATGTGGCCATTTTAGACCTCCTGAACACTCTCATCTCAGAGCTGCAACCAAATTAGTTCCGGAAAGGCGGGCATTGTCAAACCATAGTTGTGGCTCACTTTGAATTGTTCTAGCCTCTTAAAATACACCCTACATTTCATCAAACAAGCCTCCTAGATTGAAACACCTCTGTAAAATAAGGTTTGCAAGGCACACTTCGGCGACCACAAAGTGCCTCGCCTTAGTTGAATGGTTTCATTGTATTACAGTGTCTTGTTTCTAATGTTGGTTTAATGTTTTTCAGGTTATGGTAAAACAGTGTCTCATGTCATCATTGGTTTGAAGACAGCCAAAGGTACAAAACAACTAAAATTGGACCCAACCATCTATGAATCTCTTCAGAAAGAGAAAGTAGAAGTTGGAGATGTTATCTACATTGAAGCTAACTCAGGCGCTGTTAAGCGACAAGGCAGGAGTGATACTTTTGCTACTGAATTTGATTTGGAGGTATTTATATGCTTTTCTAGTTTTGTAGAGATAAGTTGTCTGGTATAAAAAAGCCCTCAGCAATCATTCAGAATGTCAATAAATTCCCATGCCCATAGCATTGTTGTTTGATAGACTAACAAAAATACAAACAGCAACTTGTACAGACTTGAGTTCAAAATGTAATCAGGAGTTAGCCATTAATTCAAAATGTTTTTCCAACTTAGCTAACATAGTGTTGGATGAAATTGGAGTTAACTCAGTCTTGTAGTAGGTTCATATAATAATTGTTGGCTTCATCAGACATTTCACTATTACATTATTTTCAATTTTATGGGACTGTGTGGTCACTTGAACAGCGCCCTGTCAAACTGCGACCTAGCAGATCTATTGTGTGAGTCCACCTGTTTATAGCTCGCCGCTTACTCTGATCGAGTCCAGGGAGCGAATCACCTTCGTGACGGCAATGTATCCGATCTCTCTACTGTCCAAGTGTATTGATCGCTTCTGTACTAGTGCGACAATGTCATAGTATATGAAGGGAAGTTTCTTCTTCCGTGTGACAGAATATGCAGCACATAGCGTAGCCTTTAAGGCTTAGTTCCTCTAGGAGCGATTCCACCGTCAGTGTCTACAGAAGAGGGGAGAGGACTCCACCCTGCGCACACCCTCGTGTGGTAAGAACTGTACGGTATGTCCCATTCATTTCTAGTTTTGCAGTTCGCGATCGGAGCATTGATCCGATCCATCTTTTTGTGGTGAGGTCCACAGACTTGTGTTCCAGTTATCAAACGCCCCCCAATGTCCATGAATTCGCACAATGCAATCTGTTTTTCCTCCAACGCCTTTTCCACTTTGTCGGTCAGGTCTAGAAGAGCCGTTTCTATGGATCTGTCCTTTTGGTAGGCGTGTTGCGACGGTTGTAGAGGTTTTGTATCAGGATTTCATTTCTGATCCAAAGGCAAACTACTTTTTCCATCGCTTTTAGGAGGAAAGATGATAGACTGATGGGTCTGAATGATTTTGGTAGTGAAGAGTCCTTTCTTCTCGCCTTGGGGATGAAGATAACCTTTACTTTATTCCATGAGTCCGGTATGCTACCTAGGGCATTACTTGCTCTATATAGTTTGATAAGATGTGGAAGGAGTTCTATGGTTTCTTCTTCATTTGTGGTGAAGTTGCCCTCTTGATCTTGTAGTAGGCATAGTTTTGTGGGAGGGGTTTTGCTAGTAGCTTTTGAACCCTGGCAACTTGGAGCGTCGAATCCAATTCTTCACGGAAATTACGCCACGAGTTACGTTTGGCCTTTCTTATGTCCTTATTATATTTTGTAAGGGCGCTCCTGTATTTGTCCCATGAGTATTCTGTTCTTACATTTTGGCGTTGTTGAATAACTTCCGTGCCACCTTTCTAAGGTTAGTCAGCTTTTTATTCGAAACAATCGAATGAATGTAACGGTAAATCTTTAAGTCGTCAGCAAATAACAATAGCTTTGAGTTTTTGATGAATTCTGCTATATCATTGATGAATGTTTTAAAGAGAGTAGGACCTAACACGGAGCCCTGCGGAATACCTGATGTAGCACTATACACATTTGAGACAAACCCATTCGTGACAATAAACTGTGACCTTCATTCAAGATACGACTTGAACAAGCTCAGAAGCGTGCCGTGTATACCACATGATTGAAGTTTTGATAATAGTATCGAATGGTTCACCTTATCAAATGCAGCCTTACAGTCCGTATAGACCACATGAGTCTCTTTGCCGCGGTCCATTACCCTAAACACGTCTGAGATAAATGTTACCAAGTTCGTAGTTACCGAGCGCCCCTTCTGAAAACCATGCTGACTATGATGTACAATATTTTGTATGTGCCATGTTACCTCTGGGGATACCAAGGATTCAAATATCTTCGAAAAATATGATAAAATGGAAATCGGACGGCAATTTTGTACTTCCATGACATCTCCTTTTTTATATATAGGTTTTATCCTGGCCTTTTTCCACTCATCCGGGAAAACTTCTGTTTTAAGTGATTTATTATAGATAATAGACAGTGGCAAAGCTAAACTTGAACTACATCATTTGATAAATAATGGGTGAATGTTATCTGGACCACAACTTTTGTAGATATTAATTTTGTTTATAATATTTCTAACCTTTCTTTCAGTAATAAAAATACTATTTAATGAGTTACCAATGTCTCTTGAATCCGAAAAGTTACAAGTATTGGTACCACCATAGACAGAAGAGAAATGAAATGCGAAAAGATTAGCAATCTCACTCCCTGTGCTTATTTTAATATCATTCAAATACATAGTCGCGGGAATATCTGATTTATTTCTTCTTTTACTTTTTATGTATCTCCAAAAAACTTCAGGTTGAGTTTGAATTTTTTTTTTTTAAACAATGGCAACCAGCCGTCGATATTACACGACAGGCTATTACTGCCAATCTCACGTGGTGGAATACAACACGGTATTATTTTGAGGTAGTAGATGCGCTACGTAGGCCAGTCATTGAGTTATCTAAAACAATAGAACGACACAGTTAGTACCAACACCAACAGACTCTACTTATTAACCTAAAAGAGTTAGTGACATAAAGATATATACACTATTTAACATAGACTATCAACATATTTACAAAGATATATTAAACTGCAAGATATATTTACAGATGATTTTCAGGATAATAGGCTGGTTAGAGGAAAGGAGGACCTTCATGCTGGTTGGCCTGGGGATCTGGGGGGAAGAAAATCATAGAGAGAAATTGGGAGGAGGGGGCAGTTGAAAAAAATATGGTCTACTGTTCCATGTTCTGAACCACAATTGCATAATGGGGAGTCACGGATGCCAATCCTGTATAGAAATACAGGAGAGCAACAGTGACCCAACCTTAATCTGCTAATAACAGATGTGGTCTTTTTGTTAAATTTCCTGTATCGACAGAACCATGGTTTAGCAAGTATAGTGGGCTGGATATCTCCATAATGCTTTCCAACAATATTACGGGAGTTGTCCCAATCTGTGCTCCAGTTATGGTTCAGATGAACTTTGGCCAGGGCACTCAGGTCCTGGGCAAAGCACCTGTAATGTGTTGAGGAACCGGATTCTACAGAATCCCTGGCAAAACAGTCAGCTGACTCATTACCTCATACCTGCATGTCCAGGGATCCAGGCCAGCACTATGTTTATGCCCTGAAGGTTGCAGAGGAAAAGGTGGTGCTTTATTTGGAGGATTGGAGGAAATTTGGACCCTAATTGGAAGGAGTTACTTTGAGCGCTATAAAACAACTCAGGGAGTCAGATAGGATTAGGGAATTGTTCAACTTGTTATCCAGCACATATTTAACCGCTTCTCAGAGGCCGATTGATTCCCCAGTGAATACACTGGTTTGGGGGGGGCACTTGAAAGACAGAGGAACCATGAATTTAGGTATCCACACAGCTACCCCAACACACCCCTCAGTGGCGAGTTTTGAAGCATCCGTGAAGATAAGGGTCCAGTCAAGCCATTTACTGTTGATGATGTTGTTGAACAGGAGGTTAGCATTAGGGTCATTTTTGAGGATACCAAGGTTAGTTAGGATTAGAGGGGAGAACACTAGAGATTCATACGGAGAAGTATAAAGATACTGGGATTCTGATTGGAAAATTGGGGTTGTGGAAGGGACTAGGGAAGAGAGGTTTGCAACAAGCCGGGGGGGAGATTTATGATGCCAATATGATGAGTCTGAAAGGGAACTCTGGAGAGAGCTTAGTTTAGGGTGGAGAGGGTGGGAGGAAAGTTGGAGGGTTTTTGAAATAAACCTATTGGCAAGGTACTGTCTACGAAGGTGAAAAGGTGGTTCAACACATTCTACCCTCATAGCATTAGCCGGAGATGACTTCATTGCACCTAGGATAATGCGCATTGACTTGTTCTGGATTTTATCAAGGGTGACAAGACCTGCTTTGTTACAGGGTTCCAAGAGAAATGAGCCATAGTCAATGACGCTCCTAACTAGGGCATTGTAGAGGAGTTTTTGAGAGTAAGGGTGGGAACCCCACCAGGCACCTGACAGACAACGAAGAATATTAATATTAAGCTCGCACTTCCTGGCTACATAGTTAAGATAACTCCAAGGAACTTGACATCTTGAACAATTGGGATTGGATGGTTTTGGAAAGATATAAAGGGAGGGCAATAGCGTCTTTGCCCAGTAAAGACTATTACATTACTTTTGGAGGAAGATAAGGTGAGATTATGAGAGTGGAGCCAGTTGCCTAGGTAGGATAAAGCAATGTTTAAAGGGCTGGAAGCAGCTTCAATTACCCTTACCCGAAGATAAAGGGCAATGTCATCCGCATACTGTAGGATGTTGCAGAATGGGTTAACTGATCTGTCCAGATCCGAAGTGTATATACTATAGAGTAGGGGACTGAGGACAGAACCTTGTGGACGACCCTGCCATACTATACGAGCTGGAATATTAGCATGCTGATGTCGGATTTGAACAAATCTGCCAGATAGGAGGTTATAGGTAAAGTGTGTCAGTCTCACCGGAATACTCAGCTGGAGCATTTTCTGCCTGAGTAGGGGGAGGTGGACATTGTCATAGGCCGACGAGACATCCAAGAACACTCCCACCACAGATTCATTATCAGCCAAGGCTAATCTTAAATCCGACGCGAAAATACTCAGGCTATCCATCGTGCTATAACCCTTCCTGTAACCATACTGGGTGGGACTAAGGAGGGAGTGATTTTCAGCAAACCATTCCAGACGGAGTTTTACTTCAGAAATTTTAAGGAGGGTAGGAGCTATTGCAACCGGGCGAAAATAATTTGGATCTGTAGGATCCTTACCGGGCTTTAGGACAGGAATAACTAAATGATGCCTCCAAGAGGAGGGGATATCAGTGAGAAAAATAGTGTTGATGATGCTGAGGAGAACCTCTTGGAAATGGGAACCTGATTTAGTTATAAAGGAGTAAGGAATGCCATCAAGGCCAGGGCTAGAGTCATGGAGGCGGTTAAGAGTAAGTTTGAGTTCTTGCATTGTAAAGGGGCTGTCCAAGGGGTTGGATGAGGAGAGTGAGTTGGAATATTAAATACCATGTTCTTTTTAAATTTTTTTCAAGCACTTATCATACAAGACATGACATTGTTGACGGATAATGTCAAATTCAAAGCAGGTAGTATAAAAGATGACTATCAGGATATCAAATTAAAGGGCAATAAAAATAGATTATCATACATTCATTAGTTTGAATATAATATAGTTCTTCCTACCATTGTTAGAAATTTAAAAAAAAATTTTTTTTTTTTCGATTTATTTTGATTCACTCTAGGTATTATTATTATTATTATTATTATTTTGTGTTTTATGGCAATCAGGTGTTGTTACGACACAATAACTATTTCTCCCAGTTTCAAGTATTAGTATACACACGTACTACACGAGGTTAATAATTTTGGAGCGATCAGCTGAGTAGAACTTGCAGTATCTCGAGCATTGAGTTACCTTGAACAATACAAAAACAGGGGGATGAAATAAGTTTTCATAGATCTTTTTAACACGGAAGAGTATAATTACATATTTATAGTTGGATATTAAACAAATGGATAAATCTTCCAAGAACCTTGAAAATAAGAGGATTTTGAGAGGAGAGCAGAGTTTTGATACTTGTAGGTTTGGGGAACTGGAGTGGGAGATGGTCATATAAGGAAGCTGGTGAGAGAGGGCAATTAAAGAGGAGATGATCAGTGGTTCCATCCCCCAGACTGAAGAACACAGATGGAAGAACTTTTTATACCCAGTTTATGAAGAAATACTGGAGTACAACAATGAACCAATCTGAGCCTGCAGATGACAGATGTTGTTTTCTTATCCATATATTTAAATTTACAGAACCAAGGTTTAGATGGGATGGATGGTTGGATGTCTCCATAGTACTTTCCTGTTATTAAACTTGAGTTGCCCATGCCATACTTAATCGCGTAATTATGTATAATTTTTATGTACTTTTGTTACTTTTTTTGACATTGATACATTCAAAAGAAAACAAAATGGTAACTTATAATTGATTTTTCGCAAATAATTTGTTATTTTTTTAACGATTTTTAGATTTAAAATTAGGGAAGTTTAAGGGGGGGGAAGGATACTAATGAGTTAATCTTTCATGTATACTACTGACCATTAGCAGGTCAAAATCCCATATTGAGTTTGACCATCACCTTTATCTCTGGGATTACTATACTTGCGATACCTTATACGAAACTTACGTTTTTCGCTTAATAGTTTTATGAGAGAATAATCAAACTAGGGCGGGTATTTGGATTTCTTTTTTGTACGTTTTGGCACGTGTTTTTCAATCACATTTCGTAGTGAGCTATAGAATTCTGAAACCATGCAATTTACATCGTCAACTTTTCCCGAAAGGGTTAAGGTTTTAGGCCGTCAGTAAGCTTTTTTGTTTCAGCAATTAATGGACGAATGGAATGCACGATAATTCGTATCATATATGTAAATGATTATTAAAAAAAGTATCAGAACTAAAATATTTCCCAATAAAATTATCTGAATTAATAAGAAACTAAACGTGAGGAGTCTCCGTACAATAGCTGCGCAACGTTGGGGTTACTGATTCAATGCAAAAGAAGTCTTGCTGGTGGCTTATTCTAAAGAAAAAGGCATAAAGCTTTTCATAAACAGTAAAGTAAACATATAAAGTATACATTTAAAACTAAATAAATAATATCAAAAACATATTACAAATTTAATTAGGTTAATTGTATAATCTTGCAAAACATTATTTCAATTGCAACTATAACTTTTTGTGAGTTTTATTTTTTTTTTTAGTTCGGGATCCCTATCTCTAAAATTCAAATACGTCAATCCAATATTCGCTCTGTTATTTTGCAACAAGTGGACGTGCTCTTTCAGGTTTCCTTTTTTTTGACTTTATCTTCCCATGTTATTTCCTTTTTGATTTTCCTTTATATTAGAACGTAATTTATCATAAAATAAACTAAATTATCCAAAAAAACTCTCCTGTGTTAGACAATAAGAACTCAAGCTGAAAACAAGCTTCATAAGCGCGGAAGGTTAAACTTGTTTGCGTCTATTAAGGTTGCATGGGGCTAGCATATAATTAGCCGAGAAGGTGTCTAAACGCGACAAACACTCGCTTCAGGTCGAGAGATAATGTGGCTCAGTAGCGTCAGTTTCTCGGATTTTGAGACCTGCTCGACTTGTCGCGAGTACAGACCTCTTCCTGTAGGTTATCTAATGTATAAAAGCGTTTTCTTTCTATATTCTAATTAAGATTTTGGACACGTGACTCTGTGTTGTACGCAAGATTCCCTTTGACTTCATTATTTAATTTAAATACGAAAACCAAAAAAGTTAGTTCAATAACCTTTTAAATATGGTTTATGACTATATAGTCAATCTATTAAAAATAATCATGACGGTATTATATGCTGAAACATCATCGGCCGACGGGTCAAACACTATGGACTTAAGCCTTTAAACGCCAACTTATGCTCTTTAGATGCCAATTTATTTTTTCAAAATTTGCTTTAAAGTAATTTATTCAAATAAATTTCCTTCTTAATTTATATAGACCTCATTACTGAAACATCGTATAATTCTGACGTGCTTCCTAAGGCTTAGCCGTGACGGTACCTAAAAACAAAGACTTTTATAGATTTGTGTATTACTTATTAGTAAAATAATACTTGGAAAAATGCAGTACTTCAATTTTAAATTTATTATTTATAATAAAAATAAATATTTATACCAAAAGTATCGAAATTGATGGCAAGCGTTCGATATTAACGACGGAGTACGATAGCACTGGGCGAAAGCGTGGGGAAAAAAGCGATACATCCACACTCTGGAAGGCCTCGGCCGGTACTAAATACAAGCAGCGCGTGCACTAGATTTTAAATAAATTTTAGACATTTTAAAAATGATTTTTTAGAAGTATTTTTATATGGAGTAGAATAATATTTCTGTTTTATTTCATTATTTCATCTTTGTAAGTAATAAAAAGTAAAAATTATTACTTTTGTAACAATACAAGTGTATCGAAAAATGCGACAAACTAGACTGAAATTCAACTTTTTCAAACTTTGATTTTTATGTTTTAGCGTTTAAAAAAATAATATTTTGTACTATTTTCTCTATAGACTCTTTTGACGACAAAACAGAGACCATAGCAAACTTTTCTTTTTCTGTTTGTATCAGTTACTTTTATACTTATCGAACGGCAAAGTACGCATGTTTCGTCGCATTACAAGAAAAGGCGTATGAACAATGAATTCCTAATAAAAAACTATGTGAAGAAATGAAAAATTTTCTCAATGCATGTTTTAGATGATGAAATTTCAAATAATTTGTACTCATATTTAGATGCATTCGTGTTATATTTTGATCGGAAACGAACACTGCAAACTCCTAAAATCGCATGATTTTGTATAAGCGCTCTTAAGAAATGGTTCGATTCTCAATATAGCGTTTACCTCACATTTAAAATACTTCACTGGCACTGAGAATGTATGCACCATTTATTGTTATTTTATCACAAGTTATACGTATCTGTTTTAGCACCATGCGTATCACTGAATCTTGATCAAAGTTTCCTTGTGTTTATTATTTGATGTTCACCCTATCACTTTTGGTTATAATTTATTGCTTTTCTTTGCTCAATCGATATGATGCACAATTGAAACATAAGCATATTATAGTTAAATCTATTTTTTTAAAACAAAAATACACAGCAGTTGTTTACGCGGGCGCACCAACGTTTAGATTGTTAGTAGTGAGAAAGTCTAGAAGTAACTCACCCCTTTTGTTGATACCTGTGCGGCAGCTCTTCCGACGGGTCCTTTTGTTCGCCTGCGAGGTACGCTGAGCATACAAGTGCTCTTTTCCCCTCCAGGTTTATTATGGCTACTGCTAGGTCATCAGTGCACAGATCTGTAACTGGTAAAGAATTTAGACTTTTCCTGAAGAGGATGTAAGCTCTGGGCCTATTTCCATTGATGTTATATAAAATATTACCTGATGTATCCAGGCCCAGGATTGTACGGTTGTTTAACCACGGCTTCTGATGAGTACAAGGTCGAGGCCATCAGACTTGAAAGTCTGTTCCATCACTGCCGTAGCACCAGTGGCGTGTTGGAGGTTGGACTGCACGACCTTCACTTGGCACGTGACAGCGCCATTGAGCCGTTACATGTGCCCGACCCTTGGGGGCCCGCGATCCTTCCCCCTGCCAGGTCGACCTCGGGGTCTTCCCCGCTGGGGTCCAGTTGCTGGTCCACGTGGAGGTATTCAAACATTTCAAATTGGTTTTTGTGATGAGGGTGGAATGCAGTTAATTTTGTTTTGTTAAATGTCTATACCATGTGCTTGGTTTGGTCAAATATTATGTCAAAAATTGAAAATAAATTATCATTTACATTAATGTCAGTGTCACATGGTGTTAGTAAATATGTATACAGGGCGTCCCAAAATTCATACGTCAAGCCGAAACGGGACGATAGAATAGATGGTAACCATCATCAGAAAATTCAGAAAAAAATCCATCCCGTGTTCTTTATAAATTATGCATTAAACAAAAAAAGCAGAATTTCTCCATTTTTTGGTTATTTTTGTGCTTTTAAAACGTTTCACCATCATCCTAAATAACATATCTTTAATCACAACAAAAAATAATAACAAAATTGCCCCAAATTTTCATAGCAATAACACTTTTTGTCGTACCATGAATTCAACATTTTCAAAATATCTCGACTTTGACAGAGCCTCCTGAAAAAAAGTTTACTAAGTGCCTCAACAGGTGACATTAAACGTTGGCGCATTTAATCAGGATTCCAAAATGCTACAACACTTGGTGGGTTAATAACTAACAAAAAATGGGTAAAAAATAAAAAACTTGAATTAATCCAATTTTATGTGAATCCAGTTTTTTAGCTAAAATGTTTTTAATTTGTACAAACTCTTTGGAGATCCTTAATTTTACGGCAGAATGATGAATGATGATGAGAGAGATGGATTGTGGAGTTGGGAAAGAGTGAGCGAGACAGATAGTGACGCTACTTTTATCAAAGTCAACAAAAGTAAATAAAATTGATAAAATAACAAAAAATCCTAATCTAGACCTAGCTCAGCTACCACCAATAGCTACTATACAATTTTTGTATTTGCAATTTGATTCCAGGCTGAGGAATATGTACCACTACCAAAAGGAGATGTGCACAAAAAGAAGGAAGTTGTACAAGATGTGACCCTGCATGACCTTGACTGTGCAAATGCCAAGCCGCAGGGAGGTCATGACATTATGTCCATGATGGGCCAACTCATGAAGCCGAAGAAGACAGAGATTACAGGTACTTAGACTATGACTGCTAGATAATGCAAATCAGCAAATGAAAACTGTGCATAAGCGTGGCCTTTGATGACAAAAATGCGGGTAGGTAGGTGACAAGCACGGACTTCATACATCTGGTCCCCTAATCTAACTTAGTCGCAATCCGATTGACTATGCGAAAAGAACTGAGGCGATACGATACAACAACAGTGTTGTTCGCGCCTCACGCCACTGCGTCATTGTTTGTTTCTCAGTTTCATTCATGTAAAGTTGCATGTATGTTTATACATGTGCTTGTTTGAGTACGATAAGTATAATAGATATGGTTTAATACTTGAGCAATTAAAACATTCCTACTACAATAGGTTGTGTGACAGAGAAAGCCCCACAGACCTCTGACTTGGCTTAGTAAGACCGGGATAGACCGGGTTTGATAGCTTAACTACCAGGATTAAAGTATTAGCTGGTGTGTTGTACAATACAGCGCTACAGCGAATATTTTATTTTCATATAATCAATGTTAAATCATTGACTCCTTCCGCAGACGTAGACAATATTTGCGTTTGCTTTCACTTGGAAAAGTTTTGGGTCTAGACCACTTCAAACTAAAAATTGTTACTAGACGGCACAAGCAACATTAACTTTCCAAACAATTGTAATGCGCAAACTCCGATACGGTGTAGTGAGCCGGGCCGGCAACGGGCCACCGGCGACTGTGCTGGGTTGCTGCCACTGGTCCTGTTCATGTTAGTAGTTCAATCGTCAAGTGACAGTGAACACTGATCGGCCGTACGCCCTTCAAATACCAACTAAATAGTAAACATAAGCTAACTAGCCCACGCTTGAAATAGCTCCGTACAAGACGATACTCCAAATTAATTAGTTAATCCATTAAGAATTACTAATCCAGGATAACTAAAAAATTTGATTGTTTTCGCAACAATGGCCCTTAACATATCGAGTGACAGAGTCCTGATCTAGGTATTGTAACTATTTGTTATTATATTATAAGTTTAGTAGGTGGCTTTGCCAATGATGCCTTAAGCATTAACCGAGTTCAAGTTCTTTAAAGTTTCTGATAACTGATTGAAACATATTGTTTTCAGATAAGCTTAGAAAGGAGATCAACAAAATAGTCAATAAATACATAGACCAAGGCATTGCTGAACTAGTCCCAGGAGTTCTATTCATTGATGAAGTGAGTATTATCTTCTACTTGAAAATTTTACAGAATCATCATGTAAACAATGAGGCCTTGCTTATTTGCAAATCTCCTAAAAGGCCATGATTATTTGAATTTTATTTTATTAAGTTTTGTAACTTGTCCATCTCAGAGTTAATTAAACAAAGACCTACCTATATTATTGTTATAAGAGGCAAATTTCATGTATTGCGAGATAAACTCCGAAAGTACAGGGAGGGTTTAAATATATTTTCACTATTCGTTAGCTACATTACGCAGGTGTGACATTTTATCCTTTAATGCCCTAAAATCAAATCTAGTTAATCATATATGAAAATAAAAAAAATACAAAACAAGATAAGAGTACAATCTTATCTTTAATGCAATATATAAATCAAATAAAAATTCAAATCTTTTATTTAGGGCTCATTTATTCGATGACTATTCGTGTTTTGTGACGAATGGTCTTTATCACAATTCACATTTTTTTTTAGATTGTGTTCACATGCATCATGAATTGTGAAAAATGACGGAAACGTCATATTGTCTTTAAAAATCACGTCCGACAAAAGACACGAATCGTGAATTTTTGTGACGGATTCCTATCCATCGCGTTCGGTAGTTCATCCAAGACTGAACTCTGAATCATGAAACGAAAAAGAACATCAAACCGGATATTTGTAAAAAAACACGATTCCGCATGCAATGTGTAGTTCCATCCGTTTGTCAAAAAACACGAATCGTATTGACGGATCCCGTGGGAATCAGCACTTAACGTGCCCTCGGAAGCATGGAACCTGTGTTTGGGTTTCGCCATGGCAACTGCGGTTCCTGTTACGGTGTGCTGCGTCAGCAATAAAATGTGTTCACGTTTCCACAGCGCCTTAGACAATCGTCAAGTGACTGAAAACTGTTCAGCCATACGAATTTCAAATACTATAATTACATAATAATTGCAGTCACTTTACTAGCTGCAATAACAGTTTTATAAATCAAATAATTTGTTTTTTCTTGCAGGTTCACATGTTAGATATTGAAACCTTCACCTACCTGCACAGAGCGTTGGAATCTGCCATAGCGCCGATAGTAATATTTGCAACCAATAGAGGCCGTTGCCAAATACGGTAATTCAATACAGTGCTTTTATTTCATATTTGTCTTGCTTTCATAGACTTTTTTCGTCGAGACAAAGAGTAATATGTTCATAGTTTTCGGTTTTCTTTTTATCACGATAAATCATAAATTTTTATAATGACTTTTATATGTTAATTCTAAAACAATAAAAAAAGCATTTTTTAACGAGTTTTTTATTTGGGGCTCTAAAGCTTGAATTCTAAGCGTGCTTAGACATTACTCAGTTAATCAATCAATCGATAAGCGACTTTATTTTGTACTACATAGTAATGAAATTTCAGTCAAAAATAATGGTTGGCATTTTTACATGTTTAAAGAATATGCATATTATATTATGTATAATAAAGTAGCTTTTTGTTTGACCATTTAGCTGAGATAAGTGAAAGATTTCAGCTTAGTGTGCTGAAGATACTTGATAACGTAACTTATTTTACTCAGTAATATAGAATAATTGTAAAAGAAAGTAAAAAAAAGATCTATAAAATTTTGGAAATAGAAGGATTTATATTTGTAAGCCATAGTCTGTGTCAAGCTTTTGTGCTATATCTCAATTATGTGAAAACAAATTCTGTTGATAAGGAATCAAATCTTCACTATTATTTTGATTTTCAGTGGCACGGAGGACATAATCTCACCACATGGCATTCCACTAGACTTATTAGACAGACTACTTATCATCCGCACACTGCCGTACAATAAAGCTGAATTATTACAGGTATGTGCCTATTTTTGCAGTGATTTTTGAATTATTAATAAACCCTTTTTAGATAGTAGATAAAAATACGTATCCAGGCCAAATTAGTGTATAATTATTATCAGGACTATATAATATTTTTCTTTTTGTCTTACTGACAGTCTTTATAATAGTGTTATTGATATGTTTAGGAATATTTATAAATGAAGCATATTAGAAATATTGTTACATGAAGGTATAAGAAATGCTATGTTGTTTATCCAATCAATACTTAATTATTTCATATGCTTGTTTTGTTTTTCATTTTTAGATTCTGAAGCTACGTGCGACTACAGAAGGATTACCTATAGAGGACGATGCACTGGCGGCGTTAGCTGAAATTGGGGCCAATAGTACTTTACGGTAAGTTTTTATGACACATTTATATATTATGAAGTTTTTTAAACTTCATAATATAAAGATTAATAAAATTACATTCAAACCTAAATCTGTCTGCACCCAAATCGACAGATAAAAATGTAATCAAAGTATTCTCTTTAAAATATACCGTCTCACGGCCGATCTCAGAGTAGTTAGTGGCTAATTAAGGTGCTCATTGGTAAAGATTGTGCTTAGCAAAAACCACTTGACCTCTCTAAGGCGGTCGTAAGCGTAAATGAGCTAACTAGTGTAGTAGTCGACGACTTGACTGTGATGATACACACTACTCAGTTCATCTGCCATAAACACTAGAGGCTTTAATTGATGTGTAGAAACTTGCCTCTCCGTTATCAATGTAATTTCAAAACAAACCAGCAGTTTGACGGCCGAGTGGCGTAATGGTTAGTAGCCCTGCCTCACACGCCGGAGGTCCCAAGCTCGAGTCCTGGCCGGGGCATTCATTTGCGTGATAAACATAGATGTTTGTTCTTGGGATGTGGTTGTTTATATTTAATTAAAATAATTTCCCCAGTTCGATCTATGGGCATCCATAACACAAGCTCTGCTTACTTTGGGGCCGTACAGTTAGTGCGTTTGTCTGGAGATTTATTATTATGTTATCCATAGAATAAAAGCCTTGCCAGCAATGAAACAATGCTTTCTTGTATATTTGCCTATGGATTATATCGTTATTATTCTTATTTCAGATACGCAGCGCAGTTACTGACGCCAGCCGCGCTAACGGCGCGCGCGGACGGTGTCCCGAAGATTGCGCCGGCGCATATCACATCCGTACACACTCTGTTCCTGGACGCTAAGTCTTCTGCTAAGATACTTAGTCAACATTCCGACAAGTACATGAAGTAAATTTAGTTTAGTTCGAGTTTGAATGGTGGAAGCTACTCGTGATTGATGCAATGGTTTGTTTCAGTTATTATTTTATGTTTATAGGAGCTACAGTGGCTAACGTCAAGGTGTGCTTAAAAATCTAAATGTTTCTGTCATACTATAGCGAACAAAGATGGGGGCAACCCGATAGATTTGTGTAAGAAATATGTTAAGTGGTTTTTTTGTTTTGTTTTTTCTAAACTGTGCGGTACAAATGAGAGTTTCGAGTACAAGTAGGAGGTATTTTGTGATAATAAATGTTTTATAGGTTTCAGTTATTTTTTACTGAGAAGCTGAGTTATGTTGATTAAATGCAATTTAATTTGTCACCACCAAGATGTATTGATGTTCACACATTGAAACTATTTTTTTTATATAATAAATAAGTCTTTATTTTATAAAAAGTTGTTCTTATTTCATAAACTTATCCTAAAATATTTACATAACAACATTCTCCCGGAGGAGATTTCAAATTCATCAATCAAATTGGCAATTTTCAACGTTACTCACTGGACGGAAGCACACTCCTAGATTAAGACTAATTTTATAAGGTACTAAATTATCTGTACAAAATCATGAAGACTACAAAATCATAATACTAAGTAAAACTAGGTTTCGGTTCTACTTGATCAGTCGTTTTAGGGTAGAGAATAGGAATGAAGGGCGATTTAGTGGCAGTTGGCGCCGCCGTAGACGCGGGGGGGGTGAATGTGGGCAGGTCTACCCGAAGAGACGGGGAGGCCGTGTGGTGGTACAGGGCCTCAAACTGTAACTCTTCGGGGTAGGAATGCGAGCGGATTTTGCGCTCGTTGGTGGTGGCGCTCGGGTAAACGATCACTAGTTCTTGGCCCGCGCTGCGCACCGCCACCGGAGGCAATGAAGTGCTGCTGGCTGACCCTTGCAAGGCGCTGCGGCCGGCTGCTATCGCCTTCTCCGTCGTCGTCGTGGTAGTGGCGGCTGTTGTGGTGGTTGTCGACAGAGTCACGGGAATCTCCGGGTCTTCGGGACTCTCCAGCAACCGCTTCTCCCCTGGCGGCCCCACGTTGCGCAACGTGACTATCTTCATCTCTAGAGTGGGCGTCGGGACTGGCATCCCACTCGTAGAGTTAGCGTCGTCGGTCGGAATGTACCTCGCCGACGGCTTCGGGATCTCTCGTCCGCCAAATATCGGTATCCTCGGAGTGTAGGCGGATACTAGCGGCAGAATAGTGTCTCGGGCGTACTTTTCAGCTCTCGTGATGAATGAAGCTAGTCTGGATGGGAGGAACTGGACAAAGAAACCGGGTTCCTCCTTTTCTTTCTCCGCTCGATCGCTCCAAGGTTCCATGCCAGGTTCGGTGGTCGGCATGTCGTAGTTCTTAGCTTTACGAGAAGGAACGATGGGTTGGGGTGGTTTAGTGGCGCGAAGGATCGGTTCTGAGATCTCTTGGGTGTCGTCCGAGTCGGCGCGTTGGCGGGGCGTCTTCCTCGCGCGTGGTCGCAGCACTGGTTCAGCTATCTCTATGGCTCCGCTGGGAGCAGTTTTGGTGTTGGTCATGCCGAAGGCGCGGCCGGTGTCTCCGCCGCCCCATTCCAGCGGCTCCACCAGGTGGAAAGGTCTCGATGATTCTTCCGGCAACTCGTTATCATGAGGATCACTTAGAGGCACTTTGCTGTTGTTCGACTTGAGCAAGAATTCTTTCACTGTATCTGCTGCAGTCTCGTTATCCTGAAAAGTTAGAATAATCATCTTAATACTTATATTTATTATTTTTCTAAAATATTTTTTAACGGATTAGAATCAGTGTTAGGTTTACCTTTGGTATCTGGCACTCTCCTGGATAGAGAGGCAAATCAACAGACTCTTCTGTTTCTAGCTGCAATCCTTTCTTACAGAATGAAGACCTGTAACATTCAAAGTTATGGCAGTACGTAAAGGTTTTGTATAAATATGCCTAAAAGTTGAAAGTTAGAAAGTATATTTACATAGAAAATGTAAATTTTTTTATGTAATCTTTGGTGTATTTTTAGGTAGACTCTAGCTTACTTTCAGAAATAAAAATATTTAATTCTGTTTGGTTAAAATAACTCTTCGTGTTTTACTGTGGAATTGATAATTTAAAAAAGACATGGCCTTTATCTCACACCTTTTTTGGCCTAAGTAAATTGCATAAAGGTTCACCAGAGATTTGCTGAGAAGGATGCGTAGTGACCTTTTTTATCATAGTCCTTACTAAGCTAACTCATATCCACCAGAGATGAGCTAAGCATGGAAAATGTAGTAATCTTATTGGTTTACATTTTCGTAGCACATCGCCGAGTTAACCGCTTAGCTTTAGTGGATAGTATCCGCTGGGTACGCAGCCTCTCGAGACGTCCCATGGTTACTCACGGTCTGTATTTAGCTAAGCAAATATAGACTTAGAAGATGTAAAGATAAATTGTAAATTTCCTTAGCACAATCATCATGCCAGGTAGAATAAATTATATTTATTTTAGTAAAAACTTAGAATCGTTTCAGAACTGAGCAACTCCTGCCTCGTTTACGAAACGTAAAGTAAGCTATACTACAAGCGATACTCACGTCTTAGCAAAACTGTCAGCGATGAGCAGTTTATCAATATGTATGACCTTGGCGCCGGCGCTGAGCCAGCCCGAGTACGCTGCGTAGTGCAGGCTAGCGCGCAACGGCACGCCTAGCGCGGGGTGCGGCACGATCACGCGGGAGAACCTAGCGCCCTCCTTGGATGGGTCTTCTCGTCTGTAGGTTAGGATCGTCCAGAGATTTTCACAAAAAAGCTAATGATTACGAAAGGAGTAGGTATATGTGCAACCTAATGTCAGATTAACACAGCATGCTACAATAATGAAATACTTAAATTTATAATAATGAATGTGTCGCAATCGTAATGTAGATTTACAATTTTGGCCAATGAGATAAAACGTTCGTTAGGTTTAACATGCCAAGTGGATAAAAATTAAAAAAAAAAGATCTAGAAGAAAAACAAACTTCTTTGTTTTTGTATAATCATACCTAACCAGGCACACTCTCGATTAAGGTGTGATTAAAAATTACACTGGTGTCTTTGAAAAGTTAATATTTTAACTAAGGAGCTACTATCAGTACTTTTATGCCATTTTACTGGTATAAAACAGGAGGCTCTATTTAATAAAGTATAGTAATAATAATATTAACAAATAATCAAAACACTATTGCTCACAAAAATTAATGTAATGTTAAAAATATGTACTGTATTTTATCTTAATTGAATAAATTCATGAAAGTATCCTGACGAAGTCAGAGGTTTTTCCATTGGTTATCACTGTCATACCGAAGGCAGTGCTCATGGCTTACACCGTGACATTTGAAAGGTTCCTTGAGATATTCAGGGGTTACGAGGATCATAAAGAATTTTGGTCACAAAGAGCGTTAGAGCTTGCTCCTCGCGACGCAGCCTGTTTTTGCTGTTATTATGTTCTACTTACTTGGTCAAGGGGAACGACTCATTGAGTCCAGTGTCTCCGTGCAAAGTCAGCGTCAATCGGCCGAAGTTAGGCTTGTCTCCGGCGGCGCCCACCCATACCGACACCAGGTACTGATGCGCTGGAAGTGAAACCAAATCTCAGTTCCTAGCCTCGTTCATCTATGTATCCATAGCCAAGTGTTTTGCGTTTGAAGAATTCGAATTTAAATATTAATTTTCCTTCAATGACAAGTGCTTGTTCTTATTGACGTTATATAAAGCCTGGTTCTACCCCCAGTTCGGAAAGATCTTCGAGAAGAATACTGGCAATAAAAGGAAGAAGAAAGTTGTGGGCTTGGCGGTTAACAAAACGAAATGTATGCTAAAAAGGCATAAAATTTTTCTGTATTTGCATAAAAAAGCTACAAAAATATTAGATCTGTGAAACAAAATAAATTGAAATGAATGTTCTATGATTAGGACGTCTTCACATTTTTATGATGATTGTTTTGGAAATATCAAGAATTCATAAAAACAAAATGTTTTATACTCTTTTGATTATTTCACACGAATATTGTAACATTGTTACACATTTTATGAAGTTATCAACAAAAAATCATTTGAAAAATATGCTGGATTTTTCATTTTTATTTTGGCATCACATTATTTTTGCATAATGTCATATCTCTTAACGTTCATTAGTTTCGTTTCTTTTCGTGTGTCGCGATTGCTCTCTATAAAGAAGTGAAATAAGTGTTTCAATGAGTCTCCTATATGCAATATCAATTAATAGGACGTGTACCAAGGTTATATTTTCTCGGAAATTATTTAGTTTCCTTATTTAAACCAGAGACTAGTAAATAACTTTAGACTAACCATGTCTAACAAATTTTTTTGACTTGAAAAATAGTTTAAATAAAACACTTTTTTCCGGATATTATCGCGTATATTTTAGTTAATTTTAAAATTATTTCGACGTTTGAAATTATTTGACGGAAAAAAAAGTGTTTTATTTAAAGTATGTATCGTGAAAACTTAAGAAAAGATTTGAAAAATAGTTGTTCTTAAGATAGAGAGATGGCGTTAGTAGTATTAGATTTACAATTTATTTAAATTTAGTCAAAATAATACGTAAAAAAACTTAAGATGACGATGTTTACCAAATCATTTGATATTTCATTGCAAGTACTATCAGTAGGTATCAGGCGACAACAGACGTTGCCAGCTAGTGCATTATATTATTTGATGCTATGTTGCCGCTCTTTTAATTCAGTAACAGAAAACTTTACACCACCCCGGATATTATTTGTAGTGTTACTGGGTTACTTTATTGCCAGTATATAATTTTTCCCACAAAAATACTACATCTACACAGTTTGTTCTTATCTGCCTTAACATAATAAAACGAATTTCAGTGCATTTAATTAATAGGTATACAATATTTTACTTTATTTCTTGATATCGATAAAAATTATGTCTTAATAAGTGCATAATTTTTATTAATAATGCATATAACTCATAACTATTTTGCAGTAGTTAAAAAATATTTTTCTTGCTGGATTATTATTTAAAAAAAAGTTCTTTATCCATCAACTTTTTTTGTTCTCTTTATCACAACATTTTATTTGTTTGACAATTTGAATTCTTTGTCGTTTATTGTTGTTGCTATGGGTGTGTGTTTGTTTTGGAACTTTTCCCTGCATTTCTTTGAATTCACAATATTTCTGCTCGCCTACTGTGACTCGTGCAAATTTTATGGACCTTGATTAAGTTTACGTTTTGGCTGCTACATATATCGTATAACATTTGCGTTTATCACAACTGTGATAATAAAACCTTTAAAAGTAGGTTATTATGGCAATTAAAATAAGGAGGATGGTAGTGCCCAGGCGTCTCTGAACAAAATAAACTTATACCAGTATGTTTATAGTCTTTTGTAGTTGTTATTTTATCATCTATAAAGTAAGAATAAATTACTATCTACCTATTCTTATTGAGTAAAATTATCAAAATCAATGTTATAAAATGATGACATTTTCCAAGTTCAGGAAAGGAATAAATCCTACTTGCTAAGGTTTCAGGTTATTTGACAACGCCATCTAGCAGTTTTAGTCCGTATTAATACAAATATTTTGCATTACGTTTCTTGTCAATAATTCATACAAAAATTAAAGACGACAAGGTTGGTCCAAGCTATTTGAGAGCGACATCTAGTAATAGCTTGGATTTTGAGCTTTTTCCGAGTCACGAATTTTTGTATGGAGATATGGTATGGTTATTTAATAGTCTCTGTTTAAATTAACAAATATATGTTATTAGTTATTACCTATAACTAATACCTGTCTGTTTTAGTTATAATTAAAAAAAAACATGAAGCCTTAGTACAACCTTTACTGTTGAAATTTCTTACCATATTTCAAGTATTTATAACTCTGTTTTCAGATTGCAAAATGTTCTGAAACTTTCTTTATTGCGTTGTTGATATTACATCTATTTGTAGCTTTTAATTTGATAATGTTCACTCAACAAAAGCGCAGGCATGTATGGGAAGGTGGATTTCTCCTTTAACGGGTATATTTTTATCAAAATAAATTTACAAATACTGTTATGCCCATTTAAAATGATTATTTTCTGCATCTGGTCTTCCTTCCAACAAACTTCCAAACTACGAACGTTCGTGAACGGCATCCGTTCACGGGAACAACTCGGTAGCCTCGTCGCTCCAATATGAGTATGCTGCTACAAACTCGAAGCATGTGTTTGTACTATTTTAATTCGTGATATACACGTTATTTCTGTATTCTTGTTTTGTTTAATTATATAAGTACAACGGCTTGTATTTTAAATAATATTTATTTCGGTAAAGCAGCTTGCGTACCTATTTAATTGGCGTAAATGTAAATAGGTGTTACGTTTCACCTTGAAAATAGACATAAAAGATATATTCGTCAATAATATTTATCTACCTAAGTTAATATTATGCATTTATTAAACATTTAATGTTAGTTAACAAGTTATTTCGAAACATTTAAGTATGGTGCAAAGTATTTACCTAATTAGTCGTTTAAGCAAATAAGGTCGTGTAGCTGCAGTGCCTAGTAAATTTGAACCAAAGGGAAAGGTAAATTTAAACGTAGTTAAAAGTACTGTTGTTTTTTTAAAAGATCTGCTGATATCGTCCACATTTTTCTAAGATTAATTATAAAGAAGCTATTTACCTCATGATAAATGTTTTCATTTTTGGTGTATGTTGTTTTTTGGTAAAGTTGCTCAGAATTGCAGCCTGTGTCCATTTTCCGAAACAAACTAGGTTACAATTTGGCAATAAAGTTATTCTGTATGTTAATGTATAGTTCACTGCTAAAACCTGTGTTCTATAGACGATAGGAGATCTGTGCGTGGTTTCAGCCGCGTTACTTTTTATCCAGTGTGAATTTCGGATACTCCTGGATAATGTGGCTTCGTAATGGAGAAATAATTTTTGAAATCGGCATCGGAAGTTTCAGAGTTTATCCGTTACATATAAACAAACCAACAAATAATTCCTTTTTATGATAATGGTACACACAGACCCACCTGGTATATAATATACCTATACAATATTGAACATCGATTAATTGAGCGTTGCCGACCGTAGGGTTTTCCTCTGAGTTGCCTTTGTTCCAGTGCACAGGCTGCTCCCTCCCTCTTACCCGAACACAACCACGTACCTAAATGTTATTATTACGGCGGTACAAATAGGAAGGGCTGTAATACGCCCCCCCCCGACCTCTAAACTATAGAAACGATGTACTACAAAATCCACTTACCGCAGAAAGGCTCCTCCTCCCGGGTGAGCAGGTACAGCTGGCCTCTTCCCAGGGACCTGTCGGCGTAATATCCCATGTTGCCGCAGCGCCTCTCGCCGTCACACGGGAAGCAACGGCCCTGGAATTTTACATTACGATAAGTAGTTTGGAAGTTGTGAGTGGACGGACATACATAACTACGTATTAGTTTAAATTGTAGCTTGCTTTGGCGTCGCTGTGGTCGGGTAAAAGTTTAATGATAGAGACGTACATTTCAAAGTAGAAAAGTAAGCTATGCTATGAACTTGAGGGATAATTAGGGTAGGCTTATGTCTTAAATCCTACCCTAATTTTCCCCCAAATTCAGATTTATGTATTATTTGCAATACACGAATTGTAATAAATTTTGCATTCTGTTGTCAAATGTATGTTACTACTTGGATTTGGAGTTTTCATCCCCATTGAGGAGTTGATTTATTCCGACCGAATATAAGACCAAACTTAGTTATCATTCTTAATCTTCAACCGATAGGATCTACAAATGCACGTTACTGATCGTTACCTCCAAAAAAGAATCATAATCATGACAAGGGAACGCCGGGAAGTGGCACTTGGGAGACACGGAGTCCGTGAAGAACTTGTAGGCTCGTCGGTGGTTGCAGAGCGACCGGCCCTCGGCAGCTGCGGCCCACGGCAGCACCAGGTCAGAGACCGCCCCTACGAACCTGGGGGAAGAAGATAGGATGTGTGTTTCCTTTACTTCCAAGTCAATTTGTATACCTACTATACTGAGTGTCAACCAAAACTTCGCGCCCATCTACTTATTTCCAGTACTCGCACAGTACGCTGTATAGACCAAAAAAGTAGTGGGGGTGACTTCTGAATGACACTGACTATAATTAATGTAATGAAAATGAACACAGAACAGCGCTGACAGGATTATTTTGTCTAGTAATATTCACTAAGTAATATGTACACTATAAGAGTTTTACTCTTAATTACTGCTAATTTATTTATGACTTGTAATTAATAATAAAATTTTAAACAAATTGGATATCAATTTGACGACCGAGTGGTATAGTGGTAAGTAGCCTTGCCACATACGCCGAAGGTCCCAGGTTCGATTCCTGGCCGGGGCATACATTTGTGTGATGAACTCAGATGTTTGTTCTCGGGTCATGGTTCTTTGTATTTATATATTTATGTTTATTCTGGGTTCCCCCCTAGGTCGCTCTATCCATAATACAAGCTTTGCTTACTTTGGGACCAAACAGTTGGTGTGTTTGTCTGGGGATTTATTATTATTTATTTATTATTTGGTAGATATAAGATACCTGTAACATCTAAAACTTCCTATCAATTCATATTCAAGGCGGGGTTACATAAATCCAGCTTGTTTATAAATAATTTAACGTTATTTTATCGTGTACTGTACTAACCAGGGCATCTCTTATACTTTAAAATTTAAATTTAAACAATATTTAATATGGTATCCTATAAAAATATATTTATCTGACATCTAGTAAAACTCACAAGTTCGAACAGCCGTGCTGTACCCGGCCGCCGTTGGGGTAGAAGTCGACGTGACCGAGCGGCTGCGCTGCGCCCAGGCCGCCCAGGATCAGGGTCTCGCCGTTCGAGTGGATTACATCCACGAACTTGGCGTCGCTCTTGTCCAGGCGAGCGCGCGGGTCCTGGAACTCGAAGAGGGGACCTGCTGGGTCTAGACCTGGATGGGTTTGTAGGATTAAATTTAATGTAATAGAGTATAAATATGTATATGTATTGATTATTAATCTTACATAGTTTTCTAAGTATTTCGTATGGAATACTTATTCTTTTGACAACCTCTCTTTTGCTGCGGTAGATTGGCAGAGAATGCTAAATATGTTATTTCCAAGAATTCCTGTGGGAACAGGTATTACACGGGATAACAACTTTTTAATTTGTCAAATCCCGTTATCAGCCAGAAATATGTTCAAACAACATTTCTGGCTGATAATAATTATTTATTGAGCACTTACCGGTAATGCGACTGATGTTCCTCAGCTCAGAGCCCGCGAAGCCAGCGACGTGCGCTCCGAGGCTGAACCCGATCAGATGCACGTCTTCGAAACGCAGATCTATGTTCTTTGCTAAGCCTGGAAACGAGAAATAAGGATTTAACCGGGCACTATTTTCAATTCTTACAAAAAAAAAATAAGTACCACAAATTGCACTTTGATTTATTTATAGAAAAAAAAATAAGTGAAAAAACTAGATAATGGTTTTATTACAAAGGTATGCATTTGTAGTGTTTTTCTAAGATTATAATCTCTAACTATACGTAATACACCGCAAACATATTCTTATTAAATTTAAATGTTCCTTAAACAGGGTGTTTTTTGAACTATTTATTGTTCTTATTCGTATACCTAATTATATTTTCCTGTTTAAAGTAGGTATAACTTCCAGAGGTGGAAATGGTGTTCGTGTTTTTCAAGATAATATATATATTACAAGTATCTAAATCGTACCATTTAACAGCAACGCCAGCTGCTTACCCACCAACCGTGTGTTGGCGGCGGCGCGCAGGTAGTTAGGCATCGTCGCACCGCCCTCCCAATCCACACAGATTACGTTGCACTCCTCCTGGAATTTATTATCAAATAAATATGAGTTCTAATTAACTACAGTTTGGGTACAACAACTACACTACACATTAACCGCTCCATTAAGCTTATAAAAATGTAGAAATGCCCTGTTAATTACTTAGGACAAATTTTGTCATATTTTTCTTTAAGAAATATGCGTTATTGTAATCTAACCCAATTTTCCCGAAATTTTTTACTTTCATTGCGGGAAAGAAATAAGTACTTGATATTTGTCGAGACCCCATGTCCCCTAAACGTCCATACGCCTCCTTACCAAGTCGGGCAATATCAATGCGCGTTTAATGTAATTATAGTAAATATCTTAGCCGCTAAATATAGTGTACACGGAAGTAAACAATGACAGAACCTGTAAGAATGATAATTAAACACAAGGCCCGTAAAATATTGACATGCGATACCACAAATTAGTTTTTACGATTTCTTATTTCATAATTTAGTACATTTTATATTTAGTTAGATACGACAAATTGTAACAAAGGTACCTACAGGATAATCAGCGTTAAAAAAAACACAGATTTGTTTTTCATTGTTTTTTAATTTTCAGTTGTTGAATCATTATTATCAGAAGTTGTGTTTTGAGGTTCAAAGAGAATCTGTGTTTGCTCTTTTGAATTTTTCACTAAATACTAGTTTTCTGTAGGTTTTATGTTAGTCTTCTCGTGTAACTGAATGGTTGAGTTTATTGACTGCATTTACGACAGCCAGTGAAACTTATATTAAAGTAACTGATCGACATCACAGTCAGTTATATTTTTGCAATTTGTATAGAAATACCTTTCTTTATGGAATCAACAAAATATTACTAATTATATGAATGTGTGTCAACTACTTAATTATTATTAACTACTGAAATTGTTTATGAATTTCCATTGATCACCAACACCGCGTTGTAAATAAATCGTGGGTAAGTTTTAGTAGGTATACTGACTTTCGAAAAATGTATGATTTGAATAATAAAAATTATTAGGTGCTGGAGACCCGACTCCTGGTATAAGTAAATAGTTGCATAATTTTATTTAGTTCTTGCATGTTTAAACCCTAAGGTGACATTTTTATTGATTTAACTTAAATCAATTAACTATTACTGCATTATTCGTGTAGTAAAATGTTACTATTACAAATACTCTATAAAAATGTATGCGGCAAATTAGCACCAGTTCTGAATGCGTAATAAATGAGTTTAATTTCACGCCTCAAGAACTAAATTTATCAATCCTAATTGTAAGTACACATACACTGTGACAAAGAACATAATAATAATATTTATTGGTCACCATATTTTCAGAAATTACTTAAAAATAGGACAACTAAATAATCTGGTAGGTGCATAAATTTCTGAATACCTTTCATCCAAAAAAGCGAGCTACTGGCGGACAATAACTGCCTTTATGTGTGACTTGTTTGTGCCGCAACCATACCAAAAAGGCTCGGTTTGGCTTGATTTATTGAACTGCTTCGAATTTGAATAATTAATTTTTTAAAGTTATTTAATTTTTTTTACTAACAAGAATATTTACAAAGTAACAATCGGAAAAAAAAATAAAAATAGAATACAACACCTAAATTAGTTTTTAAATATCTCGTTGCGGTAAAAAACAATTAGGTTATAAGTATCTATTGGTTTCCAAGCACAAAATGAATGTAGTACTGACCACAGCCATCAACGCGGACCGCATCTCGTAGACCCAGACGTTGTCGCAGTTGGAGCCAAAGCCGTGCACGATGATACGCGTGGGCCGGTCGGCGTCGAACGCGCGCTCCGCCCAGCCCCAAGCCGCGGACAAGTTGCTGGCGGACACGGCCAGCAGCGGCTGGTCGCCCCTGCAATTGATGGAATTGGTTCATTTCCTGGATAATCGTTAAATTGTGCATATAAAAATTTACTTACTATTAAGACTCTAGTTCGTTATGTTTATCAATGAATGATAATTCGTATCGACGCTGGTGGAGAGTTGTTTGATAAGAAGTACTAAAAAATTATAATCTAAAGAAGATTTTATTCTAAAAACTTTTTGAGTGTACGTAGACTGTAAAAACGGCTAGTGGACTTGCTCAACCATTTCATTTCGCAAAACATGCGCCTGCGATGTATAAAGTATATTATTTTTACTTTTTAAGTATTTTTCATGTTGAGTTATAATCAAGAGAACAAATAATAAATTAAGTATAAGTTTTTAATTTTCTTGTGATGCTCGAGCATAATCGTAGGTATTCGTCTGCTTAAATTAAATTGTTTTATGCATTTCTGGTGTCTATAACGAAGATGAGAATGTCAAATGTATTTTCTTTTTCTGGTTTTCCAAGGGTTCTTTTTACATCTTACCAGACATTTTGCATGTGTTGTTTCTTATTAAGAGGTTATTAAATAACCCTTTTCATCTAACAAACTCCATAAGGTTCTATTTATCATTCGCAATCTTACTGCAAAAGTGCATTTTATCCGCTAGGGTGGAAAGGTTTTTTTAAAATTCGAACCTTTCTATTTAATATTTTCATTACTGCCCGTCCACTGAAAATGCATTCATACTTGAAGGGTAAGGGGAAAGAAAAATCATTGTCCATCTGGCATTGTTTTGAGATACAAAGAAAAAATAGTCTTTCTTTGTTTGTTCCAATTATAGGGAATCAATGTCCATGGACATTGGTTCATGGACATCTTTGATCACAAGTTTATGTAAAAAATTAACAATTGTGTTTTTATAGAAATAAAAATATCTAGTAATAAAAAACATTATTATTCTCTTATTTTTTATTTTTAACTTAATAATAATCCTTATGTTGAAAAAATAAAACCAAGAAACATTCTAAGACAGATGTCAAAAAAAAAGAAAAAAGAGGTCGTAGTCCACAGACTATGATCTTTTTAACTGGTTGGCGTTTTTTCTATGCAATTTTTTGGAGACAATGCTCTTTATTTTAAGTTTCTGTTTTCACTAAGCCATAGATTTCCGGATTAAAAAAAAGATGGCGTTACTAACTTAATTTTCGAAAAAATGTGACAATGTTCTTTCTTTCCCCTTACCCTTCACTTATTTAATTTCGGTTCGCCAACCTCACTTTTGGAATAATCGCACTGGCCAGAATGACGACTGCCTGAAAAAAAAACTTTTTAAAATTTTCCTTTCTTTATCCAATTTACTTTCTTTTATTTCGGTTTGTTTTTTCAACAATCGTAATAAATCATGTGACCAATTGTAGTAATTTTAATACAATTTTTTTAAATATATAAACACTAATTTAACATATTATTTAAGCTGTTTTTCTTGCACAGATGTTTTGATTAATTACTACATTGTTATCCGTCACATGTACAATTACACGCATTGATGCGATTTTTATCGATTATTTCAATTTTACTACTTTTTAATAGGTAAAAATCACATGTACCGCGTTCGATAATAATCACTAATCTTAGGACATTGGGCTAATAAGTGTCCATTTACCAATGAAATTAACTCGATTTCATTCAACAATGAAAATATATAAATATTTTTTAATTACATAGCTAAAAAATTGTGGAACTATTTCTTCCATTTTCATTACAATAAACTTCAAATATCAAATTTATTAATTCCATAGAAAGCGTTATTGTACATCCCATTTCAAGTAATACTTTACACCTTATCATTTTACAAGGAAAACGGTTTAAATTTCTTCTTTACGTTTAGAGTCTTCTTCTAAAAAGTGCGCCTACATCAGATGCGACTGGAATGCTCTATAATTGTACGTGCAATATCAAAATTGAATTATAATCATAGTTATCCCCAGACAAACACACGATGTATGCCCAAAAGTAAGCAGACCTTGTGTTATGGATGACCATACAGCGAACTGGGGGGAACTCGGAACAAAACATACAAATATAAACAAACAAGACCCGATCTGTGTTCATCACACAATTGAATGCCCCGAACAGGAGTCGAACCTGAGAGCTCCGGCGTATGAGGCAGGGCCTCTATTTACTACGCCACTCGGCCGTCAAAAAAATCACAACCATATAAGAAGCATATGGGGGAATGGACTTCATTTCTATTACCTTAACAATGAAAATAGCAAGTAGCTTCTTTAAAATGTATCTGGTCTTTTTTGAGTATCTCAATAATAAAGTCTACCTGCTAACAGTAGAGTACAGCAGGAACTGAGTGCCGACTTCCTCGGGGGGGCTAGGCAGGGTCTCCAGGTAGGCGAAGGGTCCAGCATCTTCGAAGCACCCGAATTCCCCGTAGCACACGCTGCCTTGAGATCGTTTTGTCCTGGAAACGAAGTTTTAATATTATTATTACAGTTTTAATATAAGTAAATTAGTGAATAAAATTGCCGGACAATATCTTCTATTATATCATAATTTCAATAAAGTAATCAATATTTATCAACTTATGGCCGCACGTCACACGTGAAACGGTTACTTAAGGCGCTATTAATCAAAGATTAAGTATAAAATCGCTTAGCAAAATCTCAACGTAAAATGCTTCTTAAGTAAAGTCTCTGAGTGCGGCACATCGTACGATTATTGATGCCCATGCCACTTACCTTCAGACGGAGTGCGTGCACGTTTGCTGGCTTTAAAAATAATAATTATAATTTCAACCTCCTTGCTTCGGTTTTAATAAATTCGGACGTGCATTGCACTAAAACAATGCTGAAAGTGAAAGAGACACAACAATAGCTTATTACGCGAATATCAGTTAGAATATAAACAATACGGCAAGATAGAAAAGATAAAATTATAGATTCATATCTAAAAGCGTATAGAAAGTATGTAAATTACTGCGTCTCATTCTCGATTGCACCAAACATAAGACTTGTTTATATGATATTTTCATTGCACATACAAATTTCAAAAATAGGTTAGACCGTAGGTTATAAAACTTAAGTAGATAGTAGTATGTAATTTGCGTAAACACAGAACAAAAATCTGAACTGTGCTTTTTCTCCACAAGGCCTGACATTTTGTATAAGTTGAAAATTATTTTACTAGAAATTGCCAGTTTTCATTGCATGGCGGCTGCTGGAGCAATTGAGGTAACAGTGGAGCTTGAAGTGTTAGATCATTGTATACGTACAGCAAATGTAAACAAACATACCTATACACATGCTCGTACACATCGCACAAATTAATGCGCAAGCAAAGTACAGGCCAAAACTAGTCAAATATAGCAACTAAAATTAATGTTTATTAGTCTAGTTCTATTGTTTGTATGGAGAAAGTCCTCGTGGCATCGAGGTGCGAATCAATGCATTCGTGTAAGAGAAAGTCACTCCGGTGCAGCTGAATATGAAAGTACAATATTTAATAAACAGTCAATTTGTTTATAATCATTAAAATTTAATTATAAATAAAATTTAATGCCACAGCAAAATTTTACATTTAATGTTTATTAAGCACATATTTTACGTAGGCAAATGTGTTATTGTATTTGAATATAAAAAGAAAATTAAGGAAGTCTGTGAAATTAAAAGAGAAGAGCCGGAACCTGGTGTCGCGCTTAATGGCGGAGCGAGCACCATTTATAATAAAATCGACAAAGAAAAACTTATGCATTCTCCGTTGGTCTTTGCAGGTTAATCAAGCCTCTAGTTGGGGCGAAAAACGATGCAATGTTGAGAGTAGGCACGTGTGGTGCCTCATGTGGTGAATATTTCAGCATTACCACTGTAGAGCCCATCCACGGAGAACTATTACTAAAATTATGGATATCACCTAAACTGATTCGTCGCTGATTTAGCCAAGCAATTTTATCAGTTATATCCTTTTTCATATCTTATTAAAATGAAATGAAATATTTATTTCTCAACATCGACAATACTTGTGCTTATTGACGTCAAATAAATACTCTACCACCAGTTCGCGACCAGTATTTCACCCTCTTCCATCAACCATCAACCAGCACTGACCTGGTCCTCGCCCGCTTGACCTGCCACTCCCTCATGGAGGCCCGGACAGCCGCCAGCAGCTCGGCGTCGTGTTGCTCGTCCTGCGCCTCCTGCACAGCTGTCGCCGGCCGCCCGGCGCCTCGCCATGGCTGCAGCTCGGCATCTGAAGTAATGGTTATAATGAAAAACATTGCTCTGATGTAACGGCCGGGGGTCATATTGTGTGAAAAGTAGAAGGAAAAAGCAAACAACAATTTTAATTCAATTTTATTTCAGATATACATTCCATAGCACAATTACTTGTTGTGACAGTCAACATTAACAATTATATGTACTTACTTAACCTATTAGTAAGGGAAGAAACTTAAAATTAAAAAAATGTGTATCATAGCTGTCTGCAATAGCTCGGTTGATGCCATTGGTGCTATATAGATGTGTCTTAAAGATGTATTTTCGTAATATCGTTAGCTCAAGAATTTAAATTAATATCTATACTCTATAATCTCTATAATCTAATATCTATAATCTATCTATACTATATACTATCCTACGATAGCGACTTACTAGAAATATTGATAATAACTTAATTGCTCAGTTTATCACGGAATTACATATTATGTTTTGTTTTCAAGAATAATATAAAAATTATCTATTTTAAATTCACCGAACAATTGCATCTATCTTTCACAAAGCGTACAGAAAGCTGCAGACTGCGATATTGATGCCGAGCACGAACCGGCTTCTACTAACAAAAACCAACTCTACCTAAGTTGCTTCATACTTTTTATTGCTAAAGAAGGTTTTATAAGGAAGTGCTGGCTACTCGAAGTGGCAGAATGCGTTTTCTTGGTTCTAAGAAATGGGATGGCTCAGATATACGTATGTAGGCTGTGTGAACGACATTGTTGGGGTTCCAAGCAAGGACGGGAGAAAAAGTTGGGGTTTTAAGTTCCGTGTGCCATTATAATTGACTTTATAATGGTTGGTTATTTAGACTTCTTTTATGTTAAGGTAAGTGGGAAGTTTTATAACGTAGAAAGTTCAGTAGCCATGGTCAGTATTGTTAGCTTCGGGTGTGCAAGGGGTGTAACATTTTGTTAATATTATAGATTTTTTTATTATAGTATCTAAACTATTTTATCACTAAACTGACGTTGTATTCCTTAAATATGGAGTACAAGTAGTTATGAAATGGTATGTTGACATTATTGGCTATAATTGAAAAAAAAAGACATTAATGTGTCAGCCAGCGATTAAAACGCAAAACCTCATCTGCATGCTCTGGATAATTTAAAACATTTAGGAATATTTTCTTTTCAACCCACAACGTATACGTGATCAAATTACCAAGTACGCGGAACCCTACAAAAGAAGTGATCGTAAATATCCGTTCACCCGTAAATGTGGGTCATTTCATTACCGTACTGGGTCAATGGTGGGTCAATGACTCTCCCATCACCCGCTGATGGGACCATGATGACCCATCACCATCACTGGTGATTAATATGTGATGTGTGTTTGTGAGTCGCATGAATTGAGACATCTAATTGATAATTACTATGAGATATAGTTTACTGCCCGTTTAATGTAAAGTTTTGATGTTAATTTCATGTTGAGAGGCATTTTACTCGTTGTACCTGTTTTTATTTTAAGCTGTGTCATTTGAGAAATGATAACGGATGGAATTAGAACTGGAAAGCTAAATATGGAAAGTAAAGTGTTATTTAATTGTATACTTTTTTATAGTAATACGTAGTGTTCGCATCAAACTATTTTTGATAAATGTTTCAAGGTAACCGTAATGATTTTTTAATAAAGAATACAATCTTCATAACAAAAATCGTGACCTCTTCGGTGTAGATTTGATAATTGATATGTAATTTAAAATCATGCAATATCTGAATTATCAATTTGATTTTGAACTTTTGTTAATAAACATGTACCTTTTACTTATAAATGGGTGGCGATAGATTTACTAACGTATTATCAATGCAAGGCACTGCAGTCGCCCATGATTATAATATGTTCTCCATGGGCGGAAGGTATTCTTCCTTTTCCAATATTATATTCGTGCCTAATACTGGCTGGATCCCGCGTTAACTCGTGAACGGGTGCCGTTTGAGGGTGCTCGTCGTTTGGATACTTGGGGGGAGGGAGACTTGCCGAGCTAACAGATGCAGATAAGAATAATTTTGTATAGACATAAAGAGACTCTGTAAATTTATTTTGAAAAAAATATACCCGTGAAGATTCTTGCCAGTTCTTCTTCAGGAACGTTTTTCGAACTGGTGGTAGAATCATGTTTTATTTGACGTCATTGACGTAATTGTCAATGTTGGGAAATAAACATTTCATTTCATTTCATTACTAAGATAAAATGTGTTTGATTTCATGGATGTGTAGGTATCAATTAATAGTTCAATGATTAATGTCTAAAGCGTCTTTGTCACTATAGCATACGTCTTCTTATGGTAGCGTCGGGTGACGGGTCGCTCAGTTGCCTCTAATATGGTTGAGGAGGGCGACGCGACGCCCGGCTCTAGCGCTTAGCTCGTGATCGGGTGCAGTTCGCGGATGTTGTTCGTCGTTTTGATTGTTTGTGGGGAGAGTCGCGGGCGATGTCCAGCCCAGGCAGATAAGAATCATTTTGTATAGATATAAGATCCATTGTAAATATAGTTTGAAAAGGTAATTTCTTTTCAAGTCAAGGTTCTTACCAGTTCTTCACGAAGGTCTTTTCAAACTGATGGTAGTCATTTTATTTAACGTCAATAAGACCAAAAAACAAGCAATTGTTAACGTTGAAAAATAAATATTTGAATTCGAATTCGAAACGCAGATTTTCCTTTAGTTAATTTAATAATTTAACATTGGCTTGCACAAGCGTAAACTTTTCAAGCGAAGCTAAAAAATATACATATTTACAATTAACATTGTGTCTTATTTCCGGATTATAACTTAGACCTTGCAAATATTTAAATTGTCTGGTCATCCGAGATGAACTTGAGAATTTGTTAAACCTTAGTAATTTAAGATGAATTCACCTTTCTACAATGTTCTAAATTTATTTTTAAGCGCCGGCCTACACTACTATTAACCCCCTACACAACAAAGATTTACATTTCAATGTCCACTGGCTTAGTTTGTGCGTCGCCTGAAAGCGTGCATAGATTTAGCTCATAGCTGTCTTAGCTAAGTGTGCAAACAAAAAGCGACTTTATTCATCACTGTTTAATAAGTATAACCTGGACAGATTTCACCATTCTTTTCAAAAATTGTATGTGATTTACACAACTAACTAGTAGAAAACAAATTTGCTATTTTATTTGAAAATTCAGCTGAGATAAGTATAGAGATCTCTGCTCGCTTTACAGGTTTCAACCTAAGTTGGCATTAGCATTTTATCAAGGAAGTGGGTATATTTTTGAGGCTTTTGGCGTTGAAACCATGGGGTCCTGGGGACAAGGGGCTCATCGCCTTTTTTGGGACCTAGGGTACGTTGCCCTCAATGGATTCAAGTTTAGATTTAGTTTTTTATTTGTAGCATAATACTATCGTATAATGATTAATTTAAGTTAAATTTTGAATTTGTCAATAAAATTTCGAATATCATTAGCCTAAAAAAAAGAAAAGTAAGATAACAATTATCTTTAGACATGGGGTCTAGCCAAGTTGTAATCTGTAATGGCTAACGCTATCGAAAACACGTAAACTGTCACCACCTGACAGTCACGTGATACGCTCCATACATTTTAAGCGTTTTCTAAAGCGTTAGCGATCGTAGATTGCAACTTGGCTGAACCCCATGGATGGTCATCAAAAGGGGGTCAGTTGGCCATCATGATAAGCAAAAATTCGACAACCATTATCATGACCGTGAGAATATAACATAAACCGACTTTCTTTGATTTAACATATGGTGTTGCCTGCGGCTTTACTGGGGTTTCAGTTTCGTCGTGTGATCATTGTGATGACGCATGACCGGTTTAGCAACGCTTCGCTCAACGTAATTAAGATTTAGTTAGAACAAAATATTACATTCCCAAGTTATAAGTAGAGTTTATGATGTGCATAAATATCATAAGGATAATTTATGATATTTATGCGACTTTTAATTAATTTACCATGGCTTAAAATAAATGTATGCAGATTAGTAACATACTACATACAACAATAAAATAAATTAATAATGAAGTAATTTATATTCGATTAAAACATAAACTGTGTTTTATATTTAGTAAGGAAATGATAAGTTTTCTAACAACGTTGAACTCTTTTCTACTTAAACTTACTTGAGCTATGCTAACCAAGAACATGTTAAAAATAAACGAACCTCAAAATCTGCAGTTTGTGAACATTCCATAGACAAGCCCAACCATTATTTAAGATTTGATACTGTGAAGATCCTAGCAAAAGAGAAACATTTTATACCTAGGATGGTCAGAGAAACTATTGAAATTAAAAAACATCCAAATTTCAATAGAGAAGATGGTTGGAAACTTTCATCAACATGGGATCCAATACTTAAAAACATCAAAATGAAAAACCAGCAAACTGTTAGACTGCAAACTCAGGACACAGTCAGTGCCTTTTGTGTCAATCCGGGACGTTATGCGAGAAGACTGAGAAACAGATGGCGTTAATATGTATTGACAATCATGTAGTTTTTATTACTGGCAATAGATGAACAACACCTTAGTCTATCGTGACCACGGCAACTGCAAAGATGCCGAAACGTCGAAATAATTTTAAAATTAACTAAAATATACGCGATAATATCCGGTAAAAAAGTGTTTTATTTAAAGTATGTATCGTGAAAATTTAAGAAAATATATAAACTTGAATAAGACACAAATAAATCAAAATATAATATAGTATTTATTTATATGAATTTGACACATTTTTATAACTGAATACCAAAAAGTAACTTTCTGGTAGAGACCTGGTCCTAAACTATACTAAGTCAAAGAGTTTGTTTCAGTGCGGTATTTGGATATTAAAAATCGTATGATTTCTTTAGAATTATTGTTAACATAGGGGTTTCCCTATTTAACAATAATTTCTTTAGTTTTAAAGAAATAAATTCTACATTGCTTGTCACGGGGTCAAGCGATACGTGGGGGAAATCGAAGGGAGCTATAAGCTTTATATTAACATATAATATTGTAATCGTTTCTAAACGCAGGTGCCAGACAAATCTTGTATTTTTAAGGCAAGCAAATCAATAAATTTCATTTTTATGTGTGCAGTATCTTATTTTATATATTTCAAATACTAGTAAGTATAGTAATTTTCACGATATTTTTACCAGCAAAACTGCACGAGAATAGCTCACGATTCAAATCCAAAGTAACAAGAATCTTTACGAATAACACATAGCCAATTTAAATATATCCTTGAAGTAAGTACACATTCTCGCCACAAGTTATTATCTCAACATGTTTTTTGGACGAAAATGTAAGTTTCGACATATAACAATGGCGGCGCAAACAGCATTGTATTTCTGGCTAACAATAGATGTGTTGCTACGGTAAAAAATCTTGGCGAAAATCATATTTTCGTAATTTTTATTATCTATTTTGCTTAAGATATCGTTAAAAACAAGGACGCGGTTTACAATTTCAGTTGCGTCATAGAACATAGCTCTAAACTGAAAAAATAATGTCGGAAATATTGAAATCATTTCTAAACACGACATAAGCAAACTACATTTTTTCAAAGCACAGTTGACAGCAAAAAATTAACTCTACTCTTTCTTGAAGTAACTGCTGCTGGTATAAAGTAAATAATAATAATAATAATAATAATTTATTTCGGACACTTGATCCATATAAAGAGTTAGTAACAATTTTTACTTTTTTTTTTACAGTACATTGTAGGTGGCAACTATTCCAATGTTTTAATCTAGAGCTATCTACCTTTTCCTTTAATACTAGTAGAATAAATGATTTATGCTTAAGGGAATAAGAGCGTTCTTATTTGACTTTATGTTTAAGGATTGGTTAATATTATTGGTATCTTAAATTAATCTTCATATAAAATATTGACTTATCTTAAGTCTTAGACTAAATAAATCGACAAGTTTCAAATTTAGGTTAGTTATCTAATTGAATGAACAACATTTCATACTCGTATAAAAGTTGTAAGTACCTCATGTGAATAAAAGGCGCAATAATAAATATACATGCCTAAATAAAGGTAACAGAGTGTGTAATCGTTCAACAGTTTAGGTGATTTAGTACCTTCACTTGCTTTGTTTTAACTATATCACTTATTTAATAAAACGTTAGATATATTTTTAAAACATCAAGTCGAAGCAATAGTTTGCTATATTTAGCAAACCCACGACTGGATTTATTTTGAAAATATCTACTTACACAAGGGTCTCGAGGTGTTACAATATTTTCTATCTTTAAATACTTTTTATAAATTAAGGGTTTAGCTTTTAATATGTTTTTTTGAAAGCCCTTAAAATTGTAGGAAAACACGAATAAGTATTTTACTTCTGAAGAAGGAGGCCTATCAGTATTGCCTCAGAAATGTAAGTTTCTTTACTGTCTTACGGCCGCACTCAGACTTCATCCCGTTCCTTCAGACGCTAATTCTAATTATAGCTTACGCTTAGCAAGCTTAGACTAAAACCGGCTACACTTAAAGTATAGATTCGTTAAGCAAAGTCTTAAATTATGGCGCCTAAACTAAACACACTGACTACGGCTGTTACATTAATTGGATTAAGTGTCTTCCCGGCCCGGGCAAAATTTTGCCAAAATTACCAATGAGTTTTTGCAAGTCATTTAGTCGAATGTGCTAGCAGCGAAGGAACATGTCGTGACTAAGCATTTTGAAACTGTTTGCCGTCTGCTAGCCCGAAGAAAAAGTAGGCAATCGTGGGGCTTTATAGATTGCCTGGAACCATGTTTTTGTTTGGGTGAAACTAATGTCACATAATTATGTTTGTTGTGTGCGTGTTTCTTGACCCCCGGCCTAAAATGAAAGGTGGTATAAGTTTAATGTGAGTATCTGTGTGACTATCTGCGACATTTTAATGAACTATCAAAATATGATGCGAACCGTTTGAAGGCTGCATTAAGCAATAGGCATATTTAAGCAATACACAGTCCTGAATAGGACACTGATAGTAGGGGACTTATTTTTAAATAACTTGTATTACATTTAGCCGCGACGAGCGACACAGCCAGCAACAGCGCCAGCGACCGGCAGGCGTGCGTCGCCATCCATGCGCACGCGTCGGCACCCCCACCTGTGGACAAAACAATAGCTATTACGTCGTTCTTATGTTTCGTTCTGAACTTTGACCATAACTGTGTCAAAATTATGTTGTATGTACAATTTATTTACAATGTAATACATTTTGTTACAATGTAATTTAACGGTATGTTGCATGCTTTATATTAAGTTTATTTGTAATTCATAAAGTAAAATAAGTAAATTAACTATTTATTTATCATACGTACGTCATGAGGTACGAATAGTAGATAAAATAAATAACGTCGTTGAACTCTTTTCTTCTTGATGAGTTGTATTCATGTTTAAAAGGCAGTCTTATATTAAAGAAAATGTATTTTACTATTTATTTCTCATATAAATACCAAATATATGTTCTGTACTGAACATACACTAATATGTACTGGTAAATAATGAATATCTTGAACATTTCTCACAAGCAATTAGAAGAAAGAGAAAACTATGAAAATAGTATTTAATGTCATGTTTTACATCGTTAATGATGGTAATCCAAGCATGAGAATACAGTTTGCTGGCTGATCACATCTCCACTACTACCTACTATATAACATTAGTTATTTTTATCTCTCCTAGTGGTAAAAAGTATAATAAGTTTAGAAATCAGAGAAAAATCTCAAATCTAGAGGTTTTTTGATCGCAGTTTAAAATTTGATAGTCTGGGCATGTCAAACTATGTTGAACTCGTAATTGTAATATGAATTTTGTCGATCGACATGCAACGCGTGCTTGTAGCGGTAGAGATGAAAACTTCTCTAGACTCGCATCTCGAATTCGAAATTTATTGTCACTGAATGATAATTACTTTGCTGGATGCTCAGAATAACTTAGTCTTCCGTTTGGCTACTTTGGTATTTTAGCCGTAGAATTCTATAAAAGGTGGAAATAACTATATATTGTTTTTATTTATATATGTATGTTTATGCTGGGTTCCCCCCCAGATCACTGTATGGTCATCCACAACACAAGCTCTGCTTACTTTCATTTGTATGTTTTTCAAATTTCACTGGTATGTTTGTCTTATAAAAAAAAACTTCTAGTTATTTAAAACTTTTATATTTTTAGTACTTATTATTTAGTATTGTAACGGGATTTCATAGTAAATCTATGTTTAAAAACTTCAATGATATCAAATATACATGATTTATTCATGTTCGGGTTACCCGCACCATTTTTAGCATCAGACAATTTAGCTGATTCTTATTTTATTATTCAAATTAAATTTTAACTCATTATGTACTTGCATTTTAATATCTAGTTGAAGATCAACATGCGGACGATTTTTACCATTTATCACACATCATATAGATAAAAGTGGATATAATTTTTTCAAAACAAAAACGTATTGAAACAAAAACTGATCTCATACAGACAATACAGTGGTTCAATAGCGGCAAACGTAGTTGTCCTCATTAGGGATACAGCCTGCAACCTTTCGCCACCACGACAATAGAGAAAACTGCATCAACCATGGATGCACTTTTGTTATGCAGCATACTTCATGGTTCTTAGTCAACGCCTTTCGCTAGAATTGTTTCTTGCTGTGTTTTCTTTCATTATGTAAGTAAGCGTATTACGATGTTACTCTAAGGTGTAAAAAATAAGGAACAACGTGAAGCTATCCGAATGTCTATCGTAGGTTCTGCCTGCTCACATCAGTTCCCGCTATATGAAGGTCGGCTTGTCTTGCAAAACCCGAATGGCATAGGTTAGTCTATTTATTCTGAAAATTCATCTACATTTTTTGCCACCGGGCGTTACCGATTAAAGCCGGTCCAAATGTGGGAGGCTTGCCGAGCTAACAGATGCAAATAAAAATAATTTTCTAAAGACCTAAAGAAAGATCCTATATTTATTTTGAAACAATTATACCCGTGAGGTTTCTTTTCAGTTCTTCTTCACGAAGTTTGTCTGAACTGGTGGTAGAGTGATGGTTTAGTTGACGCCAAAAAGAACAATTAACTGTGAATGTTAAGAAATAAATATTTGAAATGTGAATTTGGTACGCCCTTTTAGAGATTTTTTGGTAGAATGAAAACGTCTTGCATTTTCGCGCCAAGAGGAATACTCGCGTCCTTAATATCCTAGCTGGCGTTATTCTATTCCAAACTGATCGATTATTATAATGCCAATCAGCCTAAATTGGTAGCACACGTGATTTAAACTTTCTTGGCACTGAGGATTATAATCATTCGGTAAAGAAATATTTATTTTTATCTATTGGAACTAGTTGGAAAACTACTTATTTATAAAATCAATAGGTTTTTGTAAATTTATGCAGCTTCACCCTAGCAATAGATTTTAAGTTGCTAGGCCTGTGTAAAAAATGTGATTACTTAGTTTCTAAATTAAATGTGGGTACTTTGTTATTTTGCTGATTGTTTACGTGTGGTTAAGTTAGACTACAAAGCGCAATCGCGACTTAGTCTGCCTTGATCCGTTCGGAGCAATCACTCGGGTCGGTTGTATCACCTTCAGTTGTTTACTCGGGTGACAACCGCCGAGGACGTTGTACTGGTTATTATTGTGATATTATGGAGAGACTGCGCCTGAGCAATAGGCGTGGATTTCAAGATTATGACGAATGGAGTTACAGATCGTTTGCTAGACAGTCAGAAACATTGTTTCCTTCTTCTGAAGGGAAACGCAATTCTTTAAGCGTTGCTTGATATCGTATATCACTGTTTATACGCAAGAAAACAGGATTTTTAAATTCTTTTGTTGCAGTGTTTTCATTTTTGCAGTAATTTATCATGTATATATAGTATGTATCGAGTCAATACATTTTAGTTACATTTAACGCTATCTTGTAGAATATTACGTAACTTGCGAATCTTTTTCCTGTTCTATTCGTTGTTTCACGATATGTAAATCATATATTTTTCAATAATGTGCATGTAATAAATGTGAATTTGTTTTGATAAAGTCTAATTTTAACTGCATAATATACGTTATCTTATGTTTTAATTAAACATTATTTTTCAACTTATATTTTCTAACATATTATTCACGAGCTACCTTATAAAATTATCAATGTCATTTTGAATTTGGAACTACCCTGTCTAATATGTGCGTACAGAGTACAATAAACACAATATATAATATGAAAACATAGCTATCAACTGCAGTGTGGTAAATACTGCAAACAGCTGGACGGCCGTGTGGCGTAGTGGGAGCAGCCTTGCCTCATACGCCGGGGCATTCATTTGTGTGATGAACATAGATATTTGCTCTCGGATCACAGTTGTTTGTATTTATATATGTATTTTTATCCTGGGTTCCCGCCCAGTTCACTATATGGTCATCCATGACACATGGCTCTGCTTACTTTAGGGCCATACAGTTGGTGTGTTTGTCTGGGGATTTGTTAATATTATTATTGTACTTAAATTGACGTTCAACATAACTTTTGTCATTTTCACAACCAAATATGCCTATTGCAGCTAACGTGGTTGACAAACAGCCAAGTTATTGCTTAACTGAACACCGAAGTGCACTTAAATGTTATTTTAAGCTGAGTGCTCAGAATGTTAACGTAACTTGTTGTTTGGGTTTCTGCCTCAAGTAGAAAGTTCCATTAGGTCTTGGAGGATTGCCAATATAGTGCTTCTTTTAAAGTAACGAAACTTGCTGGTAAATACAACGATTAGGCCAATTCAAACAGTGCTCAATCTATCAATCATCCTCAAAACAATCCATGGGGTAAGTAAACGTTCAGTGTATCCAGGCGATTTTTGTAGATATTAAAAGTACGTTATATAATAAATAAATTTAATTACTTTTTTTTAATACAGCGAAAAATTTACCAATAACCCCTTAAAATGTTGTCCTTTGTTGACACAAATGTGAACACGAGTATATTTTACTGAAAAGTTTTTGATACCTTTAATATTTACGAAGTTCTTAGACACTCTTAACGTTTACTTAACGGATCTCTAAGTAGATATTTTATTTTATTTGTCACTGGTTTGTACCATTTCTTTGCTACTGAGAAGAATCAGTGTCAGAAGAATCAGTGCAGTTTAGGTATAATTTGTTTTTTATCGTCACTTATTATTTTTATGAGTAGAAAATTTGTAAAATGTGTAAGTTCCCGTAATTATATATAATATTTGAATGAGATTTCTCCGTAAATCATTAATATTTTATAGCCTCTCCTGGTGTGTTTAATTTATATCCTCTCTACGCAACAATAGGATAAAGTTTCTAATTTTAAATACCCTATCAAAAGTTTTATAACCCGTTTACCATGTACGGCTCCTTAAATAAACTACCAATAAATTATTACTACTAGTAGAAAGGTAGATTTAGTATTCTTTAAGTATAACTTAAAGCTACAACGTTTATAATTGTATGCTTTATAATTGCTACATTTCTTACACGGCCATTGAATTGTTGGAGCTATGTCGTAAAGAATCGACTCAAGGCCGACATTTTAGACGAGTACTAACACAGACCTTTACAAAAAGAAGATTGCAACGGATGGCTTTGATGAACTCTTGTAAATGCCGTAAATTTGACATTATCTAAAAACTCGAGACCTGTATAATTTTATGCGCCAATATAATACGTCGCTTTTCTGTAGATGAAAAGAAGATCTCGATTTTCGAGAAATCATTTAAAAGGTTGCACTTCATATGACTGAGCTGCTTTTTACCACATGACCAGTTTTATAGCTTTAGGCTGAAATCTAGCGGGCTTAAACTTATCTCAGATATATCTTGGTTACAACCGAAAAGCGACTTTGAACTTTACTGTATAGAGATGAAAATCCAGTAAAAATGATGGCTCTCATTTGAGAGGATTGATGTGACAAGTTTTTAAAAAAGTATGCTTTATTGTTAAAAATAAAGTCGCTTTTTATTTGACAATTTAGCTGAGATGAGTACGCTTAATAGATTTCAGCATTTTGCAATAGTCCTCACGATTAGAGTACCGAGTGCGTAATGGCTCAGACAGGTGCCCCGCTTATAATATATATATTATAATACCGAATAAATTAGTATGGCAACATGCGGCGCTTCTCAATGCTTATTGGGTTATTTTTATATAAAAATATTATTATAAATTTTTTTGATAGTCCGTGTTGTCTAATCTCATCCTTGCTTTGATTTTCTATCCCTTATTCTTAATGTTAATAATGTAATGATATTATATAAATAAATGTAACCTAGTTAACCCAATACTCCAGTATAGTTGCATCTTATGTAAAGTTATTTCATTACAAGTTTAAAGTCGGCTCAGTGGTGTACAAGTTATTATCATATCATTTAAATGCACTTTGCAAGAAATGAATAATTTATTTGTTTCGTAACTCTTCAGAGACTACCAGCATTAAGTTATTTAACCATTTGGTTCAGGAACTAGGAAATTGGCAGTCCATTACGCAGGCACTTAACTGTGCAATAGGTAATTGCGTAAATTATAACATTTATTATTTAACAATATATTAACAAATATGTTTCCAAGTTTAATCCGCGATGGAATCGCAATAATGCAATTTTATTTTTAAGCACAAGCTAATTTGTGGTTGTATGTAGGTGCGATATGTGTAATACACTATATAATAATGAATCCCCAGACAAACACACCAACTGTTTTGCCCCAAAGTAAGCAGTGCTTGTGTTATGGATGACCATACAGCGAACTGGGGAAAACTCATAATAAACATACACATAAAAATATAAACAACCATGACCCGAATATAAATATTTATGTTCATCACACAAATACATGCCCCGACCAGGCCTCGAACATGCTACCTCCGGCGATGCTAAAGTCATGTTGCGCACTATAAAACTATAGAAAAACTATAGTCCCAGTTCTTTCAAGCGTCGAGTGAATAGGTATCTCGTGGATTGACGTGTAAGTTAACACCTTCGTCTTCATCGTCACTTCCATCAGGTGACATAGAAGACAAACGTCTCATCCATTTTCAATTTTAAAAAAAGTATCCGTGGTTTTATTTTGTACTATTTATATAGTATTCCTTTATCAGATTACTGAAGTGCTCCGTTATAAAAAGTAACTAAAGGACTTTGTATACATGGATAACAGAAAACAATGTAATTTTTACCCGACTGTCAGGAGATCTTAACAATAAATCAATGAATGGTTAATCTCCACATAGTAACCGTAGATCAGGAGACTTGCGTGCTCACGACGAAACTGTAAAATAAAACTGAAAGGTGTTTTCAAGAAGTCCATAAAAAAAAAATTACATGGCAATAACCAAATCGTATAAAAAGTTTCACCTAGAGCAGGTTAGTAAACCGCTGCGCTACAGACGCCGTCAAATTAAAGGTAGGTACTTATATAAAACATGTTCTTAATACAATGCATCTAACAAATATGATTTATGGCAGACAGCTTCACGAATAAGCTATTTAACCGAAAGCTATTTAACGTAACAGATACGTTTTATTACGTAAACAGTTATCACAACTCCAGTGAGTCAATTAACTGGAAGCAGTAATCATTCTAGTGTATATTGGCTTAGCAATTAGTTGTTTTGGTTGAGGTTGTCATTTTTTTGATAGCTAGGTTTTCTGTTAATTTGTAAATAGACTTATAATATTTGTTTTTACCACGCAGCGAGTCATTAATGCCTCGTAAAATTTAAAATAACTGATATGTTAAGAAATAAAAAGCCACAAAAGTCAGTCTGCTCAAGTGGGTAGTACTTATTAGTAGCAAAAATCGTTGACATCTTCCATAGCAAGAAGCTTAGCTTCAAAAATGAAACTCTGCAAATTGTTAAAGAAGATAAAATTAATTCGTAACATGCACACACACACACACACGTACACATACATTTAGTACAGTACCTACAAAAAAAAATGTTTTTATAGGCAAACATTTATATTTTGTTTTTACATTTTTTTTTAAATTACGACCTCAAACAAACCAACTAATTGCTAAGCCAATATACACTAGGTATATTGTATACAGGTGTAATACAGGTGTCCTTGTTTCAGTAGTTTTCTAAAACTTGCTTATAGACGAAGAGTGTACCAGTTCTTTCAACTAAACAACAATATCAAGAATGACACTAAAACTAACCAACGAGTGGGTGCAACAATTTTATCTACTTTATGACACTAACAAGGTGAAATTCGACTAACGTTTTATTGAACAAAATTGATACCGTTTCATGATGACGTCATGTTTGTCATGGTTTTTTTTATCTAACTAATGTATCAAAGTCATAACAATGATTATAATGATGGACAGATCTTCCTTATGGTCAAGGGAGACTGCTTGTTGACCTCATTCGTACCTTTGTTGTTGGGTCTTGTGTGTATGAATAATAAGCAAGTAAGTAAAGTATATTACCCTTTCAATAGGAGGTTAATAGTGTGTTTTATCAACATTATATTATGTTTATTTTTAGAACTCGTGAGATGACCATAACACCTATGTTATGGTCATCTCACGAGTTCTAAAAATAAACAGCCTACTGATGCGTGGAAAATAGGTAGAGGACTTGTAGCGCGATCAAGTTTTCAATAGATTCCGAGTATCGTCTTCATTCTATTAAAGCTAAATATTTTACAAACTCTCTCGGTAGGTTCCTTATTGGTTTTATTTTATTTTTGTTTTATTTTAAAGACATTATGTAGAAACTCGAACCTTAGCTTAGGGTTCAGCTTTGCTACTAACCGCTACATATAATTCGGCTATCTTTTCGGCTACTTTGTTACTTAGGGGGTCAAACAGAATGTCAGCTATGAATTGAGTAATAATCACGACTTTTAGCCATAAACTTAAACGCGGTAATTCTGTGAACCTTATGGCTGGTTTGCCCTATGTAGGTACAAAGTAATTTAGGCGTTGTATTCTATCTGTAATTATTATTTGTCCTTGTTTTACTTTGTCCTATGGTTTTTTTTGTAAATATTCTTGTTTGTAAATAAATTAATAGAGTCTATTTTAAGACTAAGAATCTATTTACACCTATCCGAGTTCAATGTACTTAGTACCCAAAATAATACAGTTGACCTCGCCTAGATTAGAACCGTACATATTCCAAATACATTCTAGATTTTTAGCAAACAAGTTTCGTAGTTCAAATTATCGTTAACTAATCTAAAACTTACCTAATTCAGTAACATGGGTAATATGCCGCACTTCGCCAACTGACTAAACATTTGAATAATCTATTTGGGAATGACAGATTCTGGAGTCTACAACTATTTTTATGCGCAGTTCATGTTTGTTAAGTTTGAGTATTAACGTATTTATAGTATTTAACTACATACAATCACCCCTAGTTGGCCTTTGTTCAAAAATAATAAGGTGTAGAAAAGTTACTTTAACTTGATTTCCCAATTGTGGTTCCCAACCATTTTAGGGCACCTAATGTTACTACGCAAAGTACTTTAAATTACTACGCCCAAAATTGCACCGAATATCATAACTTCTTCAATGCCTACTTATTCAAGTTTTAAAAATGTTAAAAATTATTTCGATATTCACAAAACTTATTCTTTAATAGATAGAAATTAGAAGGTGTATAATATAAGGTATAACGTTGTAGATGTGACTTAAAACTACATAACTATTTCATAGTGCCTCGTATATAAAGAGCTCTGTGGTAGCAACAGGTAAGTATTTTCAATACAAGTAACCTATTTTTATTTTGGTAATTTTTATTTTTATTCGTAAATCTTGGATTAAAATATTTTTAAATAAACATTATTTCTCGTTGTAAATCTAGAATTGCATCCAAAACCTCAATTTTACGGTTCAGAAGTTACGAAAACCTATCAACACTGGTTGTCTTAAACGGTAAATACTTGATTGCAAATAGTAAACGTGTAAGTAATCGGTAGTATTTTTTTTACTGATTAGTAGGATTTTTGATGCAAGCCTGCAAGCTTGACAAAGTTGTTTGCAGAGCTTGTAAGCTGTCTTCCGCCATTTTACTTTAATGAAAGCGTGAAAGATTACATTTGCCGTAGGTACCTATTCTCCTAATTCAATAATAAATAATAAATTTGAAGTTTTATCAATTCTTAAATAACGATTAGGAATTGTGACTTATATAAAAAAACAAAAACCAATAAAAAATATCTTTATAAAAATTACCCTGGCTTCTGAAATGAGAGAACCTGTGATACAGCAGCCGGTACCTTCCTATCATTGACAATACTGCTGGAGTTGAGATACAGTCAATTAGAGAAAGAAATGAAAAGCAAATGAAAGAAAATAATCAAATTTGTTGTCAAAATTGTGTCTACTGTCGCTACTCAGTTGGATGAGGTTGAAACTAGGTAGGTATGTGTGTTTATTGGATGTGTACCTATATGTGGTTGTGTTACGGTATACATGTGTGTAGTTGTGAATGTGTATATGGAAAGTGTGAGTGTGGATAACCTTATTTAGTCGAATGTATACGTTTTAAAATAGAAGTTATTTGTAGGTCAGTTACTCAACAAGGTCTCAGTAGCCTCATAATCGTATTCTTTTAGCCAGTCTAATATTTTAAGTTTAGTTTGATAGCTTAATTTTTTGTTTGGTAAATGTATTTAATTAATGATATAAAAATCGAGCAATGAAGTAGTATTGTCTGCTGGCGAAATCAGAGTAAGTGTTTTAGGAATTAAGTACCTGTCCAATGTTATTCTTCCTTTTTATAATTTGTCGTTCTACTAAAAAGCCAGCAGAGATTTTGTGATGCCGTCTAACACATTGATATATTAACAATTTACGGACACTAAGAAACTATGCTCTCTCATATACCGATGTGGAAGACTCTCTAAGTGCAGAAAAAGCAGTACCTTAAGGACTACAACCGAATATAAGAATGGATAACAACTAGAAAAATGTTAAACCAATAAAGTCTTTGCAAAGGTATTGGTTAAGTTTTGTTTGCCAAGTTAGAAATCAAATAGCACGGACTTTGCACAACTATGTAGAATTGCATTTGCCAGCAGGCACTTCGCGTTCTTAAGCACTTAGACATGCAATAAAGCTGACCAGATCTAAAGAGTATCCGATCATCATATGTGTAAACTAAAAACGGAGCTTAAAAATGGCTGCTTAAGTTGGATTAGCACAGCACGAAACACTTCGTCGATATGGGTGAAAAGTAAAGTAAAAATTATTTTTACCTGTATTCTTGATTTGTCAAACACGTTCTAAATACTTAAACCACAAATCGACAATTGTATATTAACTTTCGTAACTTAAATTATATAATTTTTAGTTTGTTTGAAACAAAATACCTACAATTTGATTTAAACAACACTTATTTCCAATAACTTCTTCATCACTTAGTGTTGATCATGGATTGTGAATAGCGTATGTCTTCAAAATTATTATATCCTTCGACACAAGTTAAAAATACTATACTGGTTCAAGTCATCTGTGTACGCGGTCCTGTGTGTGCGTTAAGCTTGTGTAAATACGGCAACTGTGTGTGCGTGACAAAAATGTATTGTTGTACACGACAATAAAGGTTTGACAAGATGACGGCTGCCATACAAAGTTAAGTTGCGTATTTACAAGCACATGCTCACAAATAGGACTCGCGCGCACAATTGAGTTGACCCATCTAATACATTGCAGGAAAAATGGCTGGGCTCCATAATACAGATCTCGGTCTAGCGTGGAATCCCCACACTAACTTTCTTAATACATAAACACAGGCTAACACTATGTAGCTAACCATAATTAAAAAAAAAATACACTTATGCAGTAAAACATAGTTTTTTTAAATTAAAAAAATATATTTATTAATTTTTTTTTATTTATTTCTATTATTTTTATTATCTTATAATCAGATCAACTACATTAAATTTTTTACAATTCTAATTGATTATTTACCTTATTAAATATTTTATTTCGGTTTCATAGAGTTTTATTACTGTAAGGAAATATCAATCCAGGGGTTTACTCTATTATTAATATTAAATTAATATATTTTAATATTAATTACCTAAAAAGAAGAAATATTTTATGATTCTCGGTAGCGATACAGGCTATCGATACTGATAATGGTAATCTGGAGTCTATTTAAAATATTGCTTGTAACGCAAAATTCTACAAAATTCTTTAACTTATAGATATTATGTCATATCACTACATAGTATGAAACAAAGTCGCTTCCCGCTGTCTGTGATTTTTAATTAATAATTAGCAGGCGTTTGTCTTCCATCTCACCTGATGGAAAGTGACGATGAAGACGAGGATCATACACGTCTGTCCAAGAGGTACCTTTTCACTCTACACTTGAAAGCTCCAGGGTTATATTTGTCTGGAAAAACCGACGCAGGCAAATCGTTCCCCTTATGTTCGTATGTCTGTCCCTATGTATGCTTAGATCTTTAACACTACGCAACGCATTTTGATGCGGTTTTATTTACTAGATAGAGTGATTCAAGAGGAAGGTTTACATACATGCATAATATAATAGAGAAACTGACAATCTTAGAGGTTTCCAATGTGATATCGTAAATAAACAAATTTTTTGCGCTTACATTGCAAACTCTGGATGAACCCTATGAGATGGATCAAAATAATGTACTACAGTATTGTATACCTTAAAAAGATCTACAAAAAAGTCCGCGATGGTTTATGCCTATCTCTTAGCCGCACAATAATCGTTTTTTATCCTTTACTTTTTACGAGAAGTAATGGCTTATTTATAATGGGTTTTAAGCAATACAGCATTAATTGTTATTTAATTAAGTATCTTAAATACATTGTGCATGCAATATAGATCAATATGGCCCTTGCAGTGTGTTATTAAAATGATTTTTTTCGAAGATATTACAGATAAAAATGCAGGGAAATAGACCCGTGCGAAGCCTGGGCAGGTCGCTAGTGCTATGTAATTATAAAGTTATAATTTACTAGATTATTTTGTCTTGTGTATTATAATACACACGTACAATAATTTCTACTGAATCAAGCTTGCAGATGTCAACTTAATAGAAGTGGCGTGCATTTGAACACTTCATTATATTATTATATCTACCTACCTATCCTACATTATACCTACCTATCCTATATTATATCTACTTACCTATAAATCGACGCTCGTGAGAAAAGTCTCAGTTAAATGCGGTTAAACATATTAAAAGCATGTTTTAACTCTGAGGCTAATTATACTTAGGTACTTTCTTTTTCCTCGAATCTGACTATCAGTCTCTGTTGATGTCACGATTTCCAAACAAATCTCCATAGCAGCGAATTTTCTGACAGCGCCGGTTCCCACCGATTTTTGTCAATGTGCATCGATGTTTCTCTGTTTTAGACAGGCTTTGTGTGAATCTCGTGACCCTAGGAACTTATCGCGATCGATAATTGCTTATCGATAATTCTGACGGCCTTTTAGCTTCTTTGCCTCAAGCCTAAATCACATATTTTTAGTTAGCTAAGGCGTTTATATTGAATCTAATATTCTTTTTTTGATGCAGATAAAGATTAGTTTCAATTGACTAGGTTTTCAAAAGTTGGTTCTTGTATATAAGCCATTAGTTATAACAATTCTGAAATGTAGTCAAACCAATTCACTGAGAATAGGAATTAAATCATTTTAATTTGAAAGGTAACTTAACAAATCTAAATCGTAATAATAAAATTAAGTTGTTGATCTCAAGCAATGCTAAGCAAAGTATGTCAAACTGAATCTCACTTTTTTATAACATTGGTGTAAGATATGAGAATGGTGTCAATCTTATGATATATTAACCTATAATAAAAATTTATTTCTCACCATAATCTTACAGTAAAATGTACATGAATTCATTTTCTTTTTTAATTTTAAAACTACAGCTTATACTCACGCGTTATTGTCGGAAACTCCATACGAGTCCGAAACTAGTCGGATCTTTCCGACAATAGCGCGTGAGTATAAGCTGTAGTTTTAAAATATATCAAAAGGACTCACTTAACGTTTTTAAAATTACATGAATTCAGTTTTAAATTTACAGTTATTATTAGATTATGGCGCGCTGATGTTTAATTAAACTGGGACAAGTGCTGTATTGCACACCCTGCACCTGCACCTCGTTAGAAGTGTTCCTTATTTCTTTATTTATTTAAAAGATGATAATATTTAAAAAATATAGTAAGTTCACTATTTACGCCCATAAATCCAACTTAGATATGCGTGGGCCGGGAAATGTAAACAAAATCCGCCCGATGTACCTAGGTTATTGCGTATACATGAAGGCCTAAACATCATCTGAATTTTTTTTCATCTGCTCTCTTTTGATGGTGTGAAACCAGAACATTATCTATGTTTATAACTAACTTAAAAAATAAATTTTGCTGCACCTTTGTTGATGACATGTATTTTACAAGAGTCAAAAAATTACTTAGTCATAATATGACAAGTATAAGTCTGAGTTTATTTATAAGACACCAAGAGGTCGTTCAGTTTAGCTACCTATGTGCGGGTGATTCGTCGTTTCAGTATATGTATTATGTCCTATTAAATTCTACCTTACATTCAGAACTCTACTACAGAACACTTAAGTTATAGATCTATTCAAAACTAATTATATATAAGTGTCAGTTACATTAATAGGAAGAGATTAGAAGTAATTATGTAATTACAGGAACAGCAGTATCCTGCTACAACGTACGTCGAAGCACAATAGCGAGGCAGTTAACCTCTTCCAACATATAAGGAACGTACCAGGAAACATTAAGCAAATGATTATAAAAATAAATAAAAATCTTTAAGATATGTGTACAGCTATTGTTTAGAAGCAAAAGGAAAATGGACAAGTTAACTCATACACAATACGTAGACAGATAATAGGTGTGAAAAAGTACAATTTTCAATAAAACTTCCGTATTTGTTTGTCTCTTCTAGTTGTATTATATCATCGGTAAATATTCGCGACCCACATTAGTCGTAGTTGAGCTTGTGTTACGTAATGTAAAGTTTATTTAACTTAAGCAATAACTTCACTGGAGTTCCTTTTGGGACCATAACTTGAAGTTTAAATAATTAAATAACAATGGAGCTGTTTTCTTTGAATTTCTTAAAAGAAATTGGAAATGATTTTTGTTTTAAATTATCTCAGACCTATCTTAGCTAAAAGGACAAATAGCAAGCAGGTTTGTTTTATAATGCGTATTTGTGATATAAGACTATTGACAATATTGGTGTCATATGTTTTCAGAATAGGCGCGTCGTGGCCATATCATAGAATTGCTCTTTTCATGGAGTGGTTGCATTTCATGATGTGGCCAACTATATTTAGCCCGATAAAAATTTAATTAATAAAAAATACAAAAGAGGAAAAAAGAAATTTAACAAAGGATAAATTTTGATAAATTAACTAATAAAATAAATTAATAAATTATAAAATTAATAAATTAACTAATCATCAAGGTTGCAAACATTAACGCATAAACAAACCGTTTCCAGTGCCTCTATCAATAGTTAAAGGAACTTTTTTACGATATGATCATATAAACTTGGTTATTTCCCAAAGTAGCCACGCGTTAGTTCGCCATATATACAAACAATTTGTTATCATTGATCTGGCCAAGCTATATCAGGATGTGGCCGAACGACAATCCAACACTTCATGAAATGATCGAACATTTCGTATAGAAATATAAATAGGAACGGTATGCGAGCGAGCCAAGCATAAGTCATATATCATAGTCTATATAGACTCAATGTACTTGGTTCAGCCCGCAACAATCGTCAAGTGTAAAGCGTGGTGCAAGTGTTGAAATGGTGTGACTGGTAGAAATTATTTGCGCATGATAGCTATTGGCGAGAAATAGAGAGCAATGTGGCATTAGTGGCACTGCAAGTAAATTCAAACGAATGAATTCTTATTTTTCTCTATTATAAGTTCTGTAAAAAGTAACCAACTACAAAAGTCACTAGGCTAGGATTATAATATTATGCTGATAAAGTAGATTATTCTAGTATTCGGGCAGTTGCACCCGCGAACCCCCTGATTCCGAAGGATTTGTTCCTTATAATAAAGATAGCTTTTTCTGGGTACAGAACGTACCCAACTTCTTTTTAAGGTGAGGGAATTGCTAAAAATGATTTCAGTAGTTACATAACACACACGATTATTTCTTATTGACTAGACTGACTGACTGATTGAATACTTAATATTTTCCATAAGTAGGAACATTACAAAAAAGAACAAAGTTAGGCAGTACATACGGACCTTATAAATTGAGGCATTTCTTTAATTAAGTAAAATATAAAATTAAACGCAACCTGCATAAAATACGTCAAATTATTCAAACCGCGGTGGTTACATCAACAGAAAATATGAGAAATAAGTAAAATATATTCCGATCCACTTGTTTGACCAAAGAAAAGAAGTAAACTGAGTGGCGTTCTTTGTTTTGATAAATACTTGGCGGGTTGTTAATCTCATCGTTAACCGAGCGTTTACTGTGAAAATGTTATGTAAAGTTTCTTTCTCAAGCGTGACTTTCTTTTTCTTAGTTCAATTTTCCCAACTTGTCGCTGGTTTGTTATCTTTGAACCTTTTGATTGGTTACAGTTAAGCTTCTTTTGTTTATTTACAGTTAAAGTTCTATTGTTCATTCGGAGATTTGTTTCTGTTGGGTCGTTGCCCTCAAACATTTATTTTCGGTCAAAATTCAAACTAAATCTTGTTTGGAATATATTGTAAAGATAAACCTGCACTCTGGTTTTTTATTGCAATAATATAACGAATATTTATGATTAATTAAATCAATGAAAATGTAAACAAATTAATAAAATGGTTAAATAATGAAAATGTATGTAACTAAATAAAAGGATTTACATAGTCGGTATATCTGTAGGTATCTAAGGTTCAGAACCTGTATTTAATATGAATGAAATTTGTCCAGTCACCACAAACACAGAAATTAAAACAAGCAAGGCAGGAAAAAGCCAGCGAAAGTTTTTATTATTAATTCACGACTTCAATTTTTTTACAATGGTGTGGCGTACAAATAGGACTGGCTTTGTGGATCTCTTATCAACAGTCTCGGTCTGCGTGCGTTCTCGAGCGCACGTCGATCGCAGACGCCTTCCCGCTCTTTTAGCCCCCGCGCTAATTGAGCACCCAAATTTCATAGTTGTTTACCGTATTAAGTTTCTAACGCCGTTTTCACGGCGGACAGTGGCTCGTTAACCGTACTTCTAATAAGTTTCTAACGCCGTTTTCACGGCGAATAGTGGCTTGTTAACCGTACTTCGTGGTACGTGAGCTTCGTCGACGGGAATTCGTTGTTCCAGGACTTCAAGTGCCGTGTTCGAGTAAGTTATCCGCGTCGTTCTCAACCGCCCTACTGCGTGTAGGGCGGTTTTAGGAAGTTAGTCATCGTTGTTAGGTTCATATATTGTCCCTCCCCAACCCCTCCGCAATGGCTTCCCTAAGCTCTGATGAGATTAGGAAGAAGTTAGTTGATAGTACCGGTGCTGAAGGCATACATATAAATGCTGACAAGTTCCGTTTCCTTGATTCTCTTATCCCGCATATCATGGCGTTAATTCCACCAATGGCCCCTCAGGCCACCCCAGTCCCCCAGACCCCTCTGGTCTTAGAATCTCCAGCGTCCCCTTCCTCCAGTGACATGGAGTGCGAAGTAGACGCCCCTCCGCGACGCAAGCGCGCACCCGCGACCGAGTCATCCTCGGACGCCACCCCAACTGGCCCTGAGTCTCCCTCCTTTACGCTTGTTAAGAAGCGTTCTAAGAAGCGTTCAAAACAAGACCCGGCGCCCTCGACGCCCGTCCCTACACTTCCTGCGGCGTCTTCAACGCCAGCTGCCCCGGTGTCTTCAACACCCGCTCCGGCCCCAACTTCTGTCAAGGCCAAGGTCCCACCACCCGTTTTCCTTCGGGAAAAGGGTAAATGGACTGAGGTCTCGACATTGTGCAATGAGCACAAAATCCATTACATCCGAGCAGCCAACTCGGGTGAATCTATTAAAATCTTAGTCTCGTCGATAGACGACTTTCGAGCTCTAACAAAGCTCCTCACTGATAAGCAATATGCTTATCACACTTATGCTCTGTCAGAAGAGCGTAAGATCAGAGCGGTACTCAGGGGAATCCCGTTCGAATTATCGAACGAGGCCATCCTGGAGGATCTGCAGTCCCAAGGCTTCCCGGCACTCGCGGTGCATAAAATGCACAGCAAGTACGGGAAGCAACACCCTCTCGCTTTGGTGATTCTCGCCAACGTCCCCAAGTCCTCTTAGCTCTATTTGCGGCCTCTCTGGGATCTCAATCGAGGCGCCTCATCGCCGCGGTAATCCCGGCCAGTGCCATCGGTGCCAGTTGTACGGGCACGCGGCAGCCAACTGCCGCGCACCGCCCAGGTGCGTCAAGTGCCTGGTCCCGCACTTCACTAAGGAGTGCAATCGCACTCCTGAAACTCCCTCTCCTCCCGATTGCGTGCTTTGTGGCCAGTCCGGCCACACCGCAAACTACAGGGGCTGCCCTCGTGCACCCCGTTGTATGCGCTCCAATTTCAAAAGGGCGGCTCCCAAACAGGCCCCGCGCCTTTCTCAAGAAAACTTTCCGCCGCTGCGTAGCCGGGTTCCTCCGGCTGCAAAGCCTACTCAGCCCAAGCCTGCTCCAGAAAACTGGAGGCAGCGTCCCGCATCGAATCCCATCCCGGCTCCTCGCCCATACAAACCCACTCCTCAATCCTCCGTAGCAGACGATATGCGTATCGTCTGCGACGCTATTATAAATGTCGATGTTAGTGAAATCGCAGTCTTAGCCCGTAAACTTAGGGCTTCACGTACTCCGACAGAGCGTTTGCTAGCTCTGGCGGAGCATAGTTCCCTTCTCAATTCATTGTAGGTTCATTTAAATGAATTGATCCCTAAATCATGCTTCGGCCGACCTCTGCCCAGCCCCGGCTCCACCGGAGGCTGCCCAGAACGGCCACCAACTCATGTACCTTGAGCACCTTCAGTGCAACTTTCACTACAGGCGGAAGACCCGCTAGCGGGTCTCCGCCAGCGCGCCCAACTTCCCGACGGGTGTCGCTTCCGATGAAGGCTAACGGTAATAACTACAGCCAACAGGTGGTTTTTAGTGGGTAGGTGCCATTCTGGTGAGTCCCACATAACCCCCCCGCAGAGGAATTTACCTGCGGGCGGGTATGCATGACGCATCTTCCACCTCCATCCCGCGAGGGTGCCTCGGCAGCAAAAAAAAAAAAAAAGGATCTCTTATTTACACAGCAGTGGAGTTTTGAATGACATCACGACGATGATTGAAAACCAATTCATGCCACTACTTTTATGAGTTTTTTATGTGCTGTCTTATTATTACATTTCCTATGATTGATAATTGATCACTAATTTAATTTACTTCTAATTAATTGCGTTCTAAACAATTTAAAATGTCGTCGGTGCGCTGGAGTTATAGTCGCAGACCTCTCAAGATCCTCATTGGTATTTTAAAAGCCAACTGATTGTCAAACTTATTTTAATTATAAATTTTTTTTAATTTTAATAATAAAATTTAAAAGGAATTTAACAGTTTTCTTTCTATCCCGAAATGTAGCGTTTCTATTATTTGGGTCAAAGTATATTACGCGTTTGCTTTGACCCAAATAACAACAATAGGTATTTTGAGTTGAGAAATACAGCATGTTCTATTTTTACTTTTTGTTAGGTACTTAAAAATAATGACAGAAGTAAAATAGTGCATATTGTAAATTATTATAAAAATTATATTTCTTTTTAAAGTAGTACAAGAGTTATTTTATTCAGACGATGAACGGCGTGATGTTTATTTTTGTTATTAAATAACAAATATTTATAAAATATTCTTCGGGCTGTCCTAAAAAATATCAACGTATCATCACCATAATATTAAATTAAAACTTAAGGGCGTTTAGTGTGTTACAGAATCTATCATGTGCGTCTAATATCGTGTATATTCTTATAAAGAATAAAGATGATTTTGGCCACATATATCGTTGATAAATAACACAAAAATAATGGATTACCTAAAACATTTCTAAAGCTGGGTTGCCACCGAAGTTCAGCAATTATTAGTAGCATCGCGCGATTTAATGTTCTTTATACTAAAATGCATAGAATTGCGCATAACGCGATTATGAAATCCATTGCTACAGTTAAAATGTATCAACATATTAGTTAAATTGGACTTAACCAACAGGATGTGCCCATGTGTAACTTGCAATTAACTTAATATGTGGGTCTGTGCTCTGTGTAATTTTATACATGTAGATATGTTTCCTAAAATTTGATTTGCGTAAATTGCTATGTGCAAATTTAACAAACATACATCAAATGAAGTTAAATAAAACTTGTAGGAGTCGGTTGCTCAATTAGGTCAGTTTAGGTAATGTTTATTTTTAAAGGTAAACTGTGTTTTGAAAGGGAATTGTCATCAAATATGCAAATTTTTCTCAAAATTAAGACAGGCGTATATGAAAAATCATGGTCTCAAGAAGAGAAATTAAACATAAGTTGCATGCAGCCATTGCGACAACGATAACAAAAAACAATTTTGATATTTTAATCTTCACGTGGTAAGTATTGTTTAATTTATTAAGGTACAGTTGTGCCGTAACACAATACAGCCTCGAAATTATTTTATGTAGTGTTGTATTTTACACCGTGTAAGTAAACAACATTGGTGTGAAGTTGCGTAAGATTTTACAATAACGTTTTATGCATAAATTGATTGACCATCAGCTTTGATTATACAAATTTGTTATTAATTGTAGTTTGTGTGAACAATATTCCAAGAGTTATTTTAATATTCTTCGCAATTTATTTTAATACTTCGCAGACAGAAAAACATGGTTAATTGTGTCTACTTCGTATATGGTCAAATAGTATTTTAATACTTATTGAGAAAAAAGAAAACAGTACAAAGCAAAAGCAAATATTTTTATTTCTCTAACTATAACTGGCTCTTCGTCTTCCCATTTTTTACTATAGTTACTAGTAGACTACATCTCAAGCTTACAACAGCTAAACAAAAAAAAAACTATAAATAAATCGTATAACTTAAAAATCTTTCTTCCACTTTCCCTGCAACAAAAACACGATTATCAAAATGAAATCAATTGGCAACAGAAATTCAAATCAAATCCAACAATTAACTTGATCAACACAATTTTATCTACCGAGGCTCGATGACAAAGAGCCATTGCGGCGGGATGTTGGCTGCGCGTAGACAACTTTCACTTGACGTTTGATGATGCGTCTTCGAGTTGACCTCGAACTCTCTGGTGTACTTTGTGACTGGCCAGTCAGTGAGAATTTCTAAATTTAGAATTATAGTTCTGATAATACAATTTGAAATGCATGTTAATTAACGCTGACTTGACATAGACATTAGTATTGGCGTAGAAACAAATGAACGACGAAAGGCACACCAACACCATTAAAAAAATTAATTTAAACAATTTGATTTGAATCATCTATTTACCCAATTAACTTATTTATACATTCATATTAGTTCGGACAGCTTGGCGAGTGGATGCAAAGTTCCTTGTTCATAAATGGTAATAGTCGATCAAGACGTATGTCACAGCTGGTGTTTGAGATGCCTCGCGGGCAGGTACCAGTAGCATAGGTACTAGGTACCTACATGTACCGTTTTTTAATTTTGCCTTTTTCTTTCTCACTAAACTGGTTTTGTTTACATTTCATGAAACCAATAATAAGTTATATCAAAACATTATAAATCTGTACAACACCTATGTGAAATCTGATTACCAGTGGAAAAGTAGCAGATCTTTTTTTTGAAATTGCTTTACTCTAATTGCTTTGACAGTTGACGTAGCTTAAATTGTTTCTATCACTGAGTACTAATTTATATTACCGAGGATACCGTATCTTGAACAACAAAAGACACTATGTTAAAGATATGTACTAAGTATACTTAGGTTTAGATATGTAAGTTCTAGTGTGTTAATCTTCCTCACAGGCTTACTCTTGAAACTAATTTTATTTCCCAAATAATTCCAAAGATAATTCAAACGTCATCTGACTTCCTACTTTTGGAAACGATTTTGTCAACATTGTTTTGAAAATTGGGCTAAGTTGCCGATTGCATCCTCGCGAGTGAAGTTGGTTCCTCAATATTCCACAATTGACAGCTGTCACACAATCTCAAGAGTAGCCATTTGGCATTTGTGGGTTAGCCAATGCCAATTTCAATCTCAATAAAATTAGCTAAAGAAAATGGCTGCACAATAATAAGACGATTGGCGTTAGTAACGCATTCAAGCGTACGTAATACCAAAAATGGATTGCCGATCAATCGGAATTGTTTTCAAGAGTAGGCTTGCTGATATTCGCCAAATATCGTTCATTTACTTGATCATACTCTTAAAAACGTTTTAATAACGAAGATAAAAAATGTATCTACTTAATTCTTTTAAAGAATATAAATTTTTGACGTCTCTACTTACCTTGTAATTGTAAAAGTAATTGGTTAAAAAATAAAAAATAATCGCTTTTACACATCCATTAAGTTTTATTTGTTTTAATTTAGTACTAAAATAACTTTTAATAATAAAATCAATGAGACGAAAATAAAAATAGAAATGTCACTTGTTGTATATGGATATGATAAAAATAATGTTTTGTTTTACTTCTTATATTGATGTTCCTGCTTGTTCAAGGAAGAATTTAAATGGAAAATAATGTAATTACCTACTGATACTCTATCAGGTATGTCTAGAAGCTGCGATCAAAAATACTGTATCGCAATTTGTAAACATTTAAAAAATTCTTCCAGCCTTTTGGCTACGTTGCCCTGTGTACATAATAATTTAGGCATTGTATTCTTTGAATGTTTTTCTTTTTCCTATTGTTGATTTGTAAATAATAAAAAAAATTACATGACCCATTTTTTACTTGAGCCGACGTACATAAATAAATGTCCGTAATCAATCTTTCTTTATACACACATTCGTTTAACGTAAAATAGCGGTTGGTAGGCGACATGTTCCTGACGCTCTGACCTTAAACCTCAAAAAGCTTGGCCCCGTCGTCGCCTAATCTAATTTAGTCGCAATCCGTTATCCATATTGCTTGACATTGCACCTTTGTCCCTTTTATTTCATGTAAAGGTTCCTTAATGTAATATACTTTTTTTAGAGTTTGTGTGAGTACCAGGTCCATTGCTCAAGTACGTCATGTAAGAGAATGTCACCTATCTCCCGTTTTTTTAATTTTATCAAAGACACACGAACATCCTCACAACCACAACACATGCAGGATACAAAAGTGAAAGTGCGTTAGCGCTGTCATTGCAGTGTGTAAGAAAACGTAGTGTTGTAATATCAACTATTCTTATCGATGTTATCGATCATTGTGTTCGGAGCACGTGTGGTGGCGGTTGGAAAACTTATCTATCGATATTATTGGATAGGTAGTAAATATTACTCGTAGAAGAAAATTATATATTTATATTTTTTGTTGCGATATTCAGTAATTAGTAGTTTTAAAAACCTTTGGTTCTTATTATACACAGGTATTATACACAGATAGAGGGTTTACCAGCGTTTCCTAGTTATTTAAAATAATGAGAAGAGTTCACTTAGATTTACACACAGGTCATAGATTACCCATTAACAATAGAGTTGTTAAATAAAACATAATACAATTATTTTATACAACAATGAAGTTACGGTAGAAAAAACTTCATTGTACCGGTCTATTTCAAAATATACTGAATTTCCCTAAGAAGGTTCTTCAACGATCTGGTGTTTTTCTTCTTTATAAAACACGTTCTTATCTTTCTGTTACTTAGAGATTTTACAATTTCATTTGGGTAATAATAATATATCGTGTGACATATACGACATATATATTATGACATGGACCCATATTTTATGGGTCTCAGACATTAATAAATCCTTAAAACCTTGCGAACCTAAATTTCAATAGACTTATATTGTAGGTACGTAAAGTACTTTATTGTTTACTTTCCCCTGTATCTGGTTTTAATTATTATTAACAGTTCGGCTTGTATGGATGGATACAGATAATTATGTCCTCAATTACTTAATTTGTTTATTAAGTTTAGTCAATTAATAAAAACAATTTAGATTTAAGATCGTTTTAAAGTGGAGTCAGTGCTGGTTTGTCAAATTAAAATACCGAAAACAACAAATTCATACTTGAACAAAACAAAATCAGAAACACCATAAAATCACTAATAACGCGTTATTTTATCCCTGACATTTTTAATGAGATATTGTTTTTAAATGTTGGTAGGTAAATATGTTTGGTGCCAAAATTATAACAAAGGGCTATTTAAAACCTTTCTTAAAACTATTAGGAAATCGTGTACTAGATATTTCAATAATCTGAGCAAAAATGTGTACGATATAAACACTCAAGTAATACTCATTTTAAATTAAATTAATCAAGATATTAAATTAAAATTTAAATAAAAATTACTCTTAAAATCCAGCGGGTTAAAAGATGAACCGAGTGAGAGCTTGCGTAACCGTAATTTCTAACTTATTCGACGTTATGTCATAACGTCGTAAGTAATAAACGAGTTCGGTTCGTTAAATATTCTGATCAAAGAGGATATTCAAATAAACAGCGATGAGTAACTGATAGTTAGGTAACTGAACTCACTTTTAAAGAAAGGTGAAATATAAATAATAGGCCTCCTTGGCCGCTAAATATATGTACACAAATCATCAATCAAATAAATAATTTTAATTTTTAATTTTTTCATTTATTTCATTATACTCTACTGAAGATGGAGGGTGCATAATTTCTCAGAGGATCGGTTTTCTATAAAAGAGCCTTCGCCGTATGATAAATATGACGTAGACCCAGTGTCTATCTGATGATGAAGATTCTATGAAACGATTCATAGAAAGAGTAACGAAATAATGTTTGGTAAAAGTATTAGGAGTTTTATAATCGCAGGCAATAACATACTTGTTTTTATTTGTTTTAATAGAATGAAGTCTTATTTATATTTTATTGACCTAGATAAAATAAAATTTACCTTCACTATACGTTATTTGGTAAATAGCTAAAACGCGTAAATACAGAATACTAGAAAACTAAAATTTAAAGGGAAAATTAAAATTTTGTTATCCAGCGCAGGAATTATGCCAGCCTTTTCTCCCCTCTCCCCTATCTTTAATCCTTTTTCTTTTTTATTAATATTGTGAACTTGTAAACGTAGCTACTTCCTTAAGATTCTTTCTCAAATAAAGTAAATAGCTCCAATAATTTCGGCAGAAAACTTAGGCGTCCAATGTGGTGGGGAATTATCGCCAACTTACGGGACAGTACATTGTTATGGCACTGATAGGGCGTATAACTGAAGGCTTGTATATCTGCACAGCACACTCCATAATGATGCGAGCGTAATGGCTGAAGTGGCTGAAGCGTGCAAATTGCTACCGGTTACTATTCTGGTAGCTATATACATATAGTCATTGATAATACGTAGGTTACCGATCCTATCACTTTTGTATAATTTCATCCCAGAACATACAAATAAAGTAGTTTTCGATATTAATAATTTTATCTAAAGTTTTTGTGTAGTATCTAAAAAACATGTATAATTTCAACGCGTTTAAAGGAAGCGAAATAATTTTCTCTCGCTGCGTTCAAGCATGAAATTTTACATAGCCATTGTCTTAATAAAATTATACATTTAATTTAATTTAAAATCTTATTTATTTTCCAAAATTTCTCTAAATGTAATCAATTTAAAATTAAAGCAAAATGTAAATAATAATTCTGGTCTTATCCAGAGTTTCTCAAATAGGGGCCTGAAAATGCGGCGAAATGGTTCCAGTAAAGGATGGTACGGCAGTGTTTGCTTCGCGCTCGACTTAACTGCCGTGCCCCCCGATTGAGGGACAAAAAAAATGATAGGCCCCAAAGTAAGTAAATGGATGGACGTACGTTAAACCCAATATAAACATTCACATTTAATTAAAAGATTAATTATTACAAAAAATGTTTGTGTCTACTTGTAGTGCACCAAATTACATTTAGCTACAGTAACGGACCACTCGAAGAAGTCAGTCATTCTAGCAAGCAAATCTAGACATCGTAAAGATCAAGTCGCTTAACAAAATCTATACTAAGGGTAGCCTTAAGTAACAATTTCGCGTTTCTGCGTTCGGCACAACTTACAACGAATTTATAACACATAAAACATTAATTCGAAACATTGTAAACCGTAGAGACCAATCAAGGACATGTTAAGGCTATAATCAAACAGGTACCTACTCAATACATACTGAAATATATTCACCAGGTGTGTGCCAACCGTTACTTGGGCCACTCTCCTACTACTTTCGTAAAGGCCTGCCTTCATTAATAAATATCACACGCGTGGTTTCAACACTACAGAACACTGCAACGATATACCGCCTGCATTTGAATAGGTAATACCTTTTTTAGATCCAATTGCACCAGGCATTGGCTGTGTCCATGAGACCAAGATGGCTAAAAACCAGTGGCCCGTTTCTAGAATGCATAACGTGGGATCTATAGCAATTGTTCTTTGCGTGTCGAAGAACGGATAAAAAAGAAATTGCGGTCATGCCGTGAGCTAATGTTTATTATATAGGTTTATATGTTTGTTCTTATAAAGTATCATTATGTTGCTAGGCACAGTTTTTATTCGGAATGCAAGTAAATTTTTAGTATACCTACCTATCGTAACTATTGATGTGAAGTTTGAAATTGAATCCAAACACTTTTTAAATAAAACAAACGAGCTGGATAGTTAATTATAAAAATATTATATATATAAATAAAATAAAAATAATACTATCAAAGACACCCAAAGCAATCACAGCAACATTTTTTAGACATTATAATATGTAGGTTTAGTTGTAAGCCAATTAAGACTAAGCTATAAGCAACAAAACACATTTACGTTAAAATTGTGTAGACTACTTATATTTATGCACTAATTTAAACTACACGGTGAAAATTAATGCTGCTAATAGAAACACTGTGTAAGACTCGCGCGCTGCGGCGATTGTTCAAGGGTCAGTGAGGTGTGACATAGGCAAGAATTTTGCAAACATTTGCCAATACTGTGTAAATTGTTCAGTTAATTAAGTAACAAACTATCAAAGGCAACGTTGTTTGTGTACAAATATTGTAATCGACATAAACTATGTAAATAGAAGTTTAGATATTATTATATGTTTAAATTAGTAATTCGTAAGAAATGCCCTGTAGGTTTTAAAAGACTGAATTTTTTCAGGAAACTAAACATGCGAGTTATGGAGGGTATTTTATTTTTGTCGAAGTTTAGATCTATAAGTAAATAAACATTTATTATCCAATTAATCTGTGATATAGATAATACTGTTTGTTTAAATTAGTAATTCGTAAGAAATGCCCTGTAGGTAATAAGAAAGACTGAATTTTTTCAGGAAACTAAAAACTCTTCATCGAAGTTTAGATCTATAAGTAAATAAACATTTATTATCCAATTAATCTGTGATTTAGATAATACTGTTTGTTTAAATTAGTAATTCGTAAGAAATGCCCTGTAGGTAATAAGAAAGACTGAATTTTTTCAGGAAACTAAAAACTCTTCATCGAAGTTTAGATCTATATGTAAATAAATATTTATTATCCAATTAATCTGTGAATACCAACACGTAAGTATCTTAAATAATCAATTAAGCAGAACCCAGATTTCGTGCCAATATCTTATTGTACAATATTCGTAATATATTAAAGACGAAACATTATTTTGTTATCGATAAAGTACTTAACTGATTTTTTGCTATTCTAACTTCCACCTTATTAGTTTGAAATTACAATAGCAAAGTTAATGCTGTAGAAGTAGGTAAACATTTTTCAAATATTCCCAAGGGACCAAAAGCTACGTGGGTGAAACTGCGCGTCAGGGAATCTACCCGAATGCTCGGGCTGGCTTTATTCGGCACTGCACATGCCAAATCACGTCAAATGTTTGAAGATGAACGTTCAGGACAAATGTCGCCCGGCCAATGGCGTTCTATTTTTGCCGAGGCGAACCGATTGAGCCGACTTGCAAAAAGCCCGAATTTACTACCCCATAGAAACAAGTCAAATGCCTGTAACTGTTTCGGATCAGCCTTGTCTTCTATAATATACTATATTATATTATATACTTATATAATATACCGCCGACCCGAATTTGCCAGGCGAAAATGTAGGTTAAAGAAGCTAAATTAACGTTTGTCAAGGCAACGATAAGGCAACATTGATGCTAAAAAATATTATAATAAAATGTAGATGACGGCCGCCGACATTTTTTTATTGAAAAAAAATACAGAATTTTAGTTTCCAATGTTTTTTTTATTTCTCTTAACCTAAAGTAAGCAAAGACTTTGTTATGAATGGTCTTATAGTGAACGAAATAAATCTACATATATAAATAAATAGTTAGAAAAAAAACATCTATATTTATCGCATAAATGTATGTCTCATGTCCGCCAGGACTTGAATCCGTACCATTCACAACTTCGATTTCATAGTCAAAAATGTGTTTGTATTTGAAAACCACAATAAATGTGCAGGGTTACGTATCTCTACCTATATTCGCCTTACCTTTAATAGCACATATCTAAGAAATTATCTCAACTATAGATTTCCTGTTACCACCTCCTTAGTCGGGTCACGCTGAAGTCCCAACTTTGGGGCTGTTGTCATAATACACCGTCCTCGCAATATTTATTTTATTTTATTTATTCCCCAGACAAACACACCAACTGTATGGCCCCAAAGTAAGCAGAGCTTGTGTTATGGATGACCATACAGCAAACTGGGGGGACCCAGAATAAGCATAGATATATAAATATCAACAACCATGACCCGAAAACAAACATCTGTGTTCATCACACAAATATGAATGCCCCGACCAGGACTTGAACCTGGGACCTACATCAATCGGTCGTCAATATTGAATTTATTATAGGATTAATTTATTCTCTTATTGAATAACTGATTTGAATGATTTAAAAACTAGATATTGAATTGTTGGGGAAGTCAGAGGAGGCTCACTCTAAGGCAAGAATCGCTTGCACGTTGTTCGGTCTTTTGTAGGCGCTCCGCATACCAACGGGCTACGACACTGCAGGGGATTCGAATGCGAATCTGAGCCCGCACCAACTTCCCTGACTGTACCATTGTTAGTTTACAATAATATTTTTTTCAATTATTTAAACATTTTATGTTCTAACAATTATTCCGTTATATTAAAAAGATGTTATGTGATGTTCTAAAATAATATTAATTGTTTCCTAATAGCCTTTAATCGCCGCAAATACAAAGGCAGACTAAGAGTATTATTAAATAATAGTTCAAGTTGAGTTGTTAACATATTGCTGCCTGAGCTATTTTGTATGTGGAACACGTCTGTACCACTGAGTTCTGATCTTAATATAGAACTTAATGAGTTTTAACAACTGATGAGGAATCTCGTCTTAATTTTTGTATCTAAAATTGAAACGACTGATTTTTATAAATAAATAGCAATGCAATAAAGTTCCCGCCAAAGTAGGTTAAATAAAATGATAAATTTGTAGGTATTTGAGGTATAGATTTAGATTTCTGTTATCTCTTTCTCAAATTAATCAAATTTTATAAGTCTTTATGGCATTTGCCCTTCCTTATTCACCATTAATTTTCAAATCAGTGTTGTTGAATCTGCAGTATCATTTGAATTATTTATTATCGAATAATGAAAGATTTTTTTAATCAAAACAACTGGAAGTAAAAACGTATACCTAACTATCATTTGGTATTAAAACCGTAAATGAAACCTACGTATTCCCGAAGCAGAAGCTACGAAAGAAAACAAAACGGAGTGTGAACGTTATAGCATACTTTACGATACCGCCATTTTTTTTTAAATACTCATACAAAAAATAAGTTGCGCGTATGTTCTTTACACATTACACATATAAATCAAATGCAATTTGAATTTTTCTATTATGTAAGTACCGTACATGAAAATTATGTTAGTAATGATACTTAGGTATTTATAAATAAATAAAACTTATGAATAAGTGGAAAATCTGTCGCACGCGGATGTTTGAATTAGTTAGACATTCTACTAAACCACTAGCCATTTGGTTTAAAAGGTTTGTTCAGGTAACCGGCTAGTGTGTAATAATGAAGCAAGGACTATACAAATTGTTAATTATTTTCTTACAAACTAGTTGATATCGCGCGATTGAACCATGCTGCCATGTTGAACATTTAAGACAATGCATAAAACGTTTAATCAAATTTTAAATGTCTAATTCAACTATCCGCCTGTGACATAGATATTGTGTCTTAAATTCATGCAAAAAGTTACAGATAAACGTGCGCCAATGTAAAATGTGTCGTTATGTTGGAGATGTGTACGCACAACGTAGTGTGTACCGACATTAAGTACTAGTATAACTATTATTTTATCGTGGGCCCTGGCACAAGACATTGCTTAGTTTTTTGAATAGCATGCATTGATAAATATTGTGTTTTTGTTCTAATCAATTAGTTAATTTCTTGCGATGATCAATGTAGAGTCTCAGTTATAGCATTTTTACATACAACCTGTACATCAGACCTTCAAATTAATGCTTACAAAAAGGTTTAACAATAGGTGTTTCTCTGATCCCCAATTTTAAGGAGCACACAGAAATACCTGCATCGTAAGGATGAAAAAAAAAAAAAGTACGTTTACCAACCGTGAAAAAATTGTAAAAATAAAAATGCTTGAAGGTGTTGTACATCGTGTTTATATGCAAAACAGAACAAATATCTAAGCCGGTTATATATATTCTATTTAAGATAAAGTTTGCAAAGACCCGTTTATAACATCAAGTAGGGCAATAATCATTTTATAATTGGTGTTTGTCCAGGTTTTATGACCTGTTAGTTATTGTAACATGTTCAATTAGCTTAGTACGAGACACTCAAGGGCAGCAATTGTTTTTGTTTGAATGTTGTCTTGGCAGCTAATTAAACCTATTAGGTTGAGTACCTTATTTATTAGTAAACAGAAAAAAAATTATTTAATAAGACTTATTTTTATATATTATAAAGATATAAAAATAAGTCTATTTTATTAATATTTATTTATATTACATGGTTATTTTTAAATTGAAATTGTTCTTAATAATTGAAGCTAGTACCTAGTTTACAAAGTATTATAAATATAAGATGATCATCTTTGTGGTCAATATATACTTTCAGAATTTCAATTCAACAATTTACTTACTAAACATTAATTTAAAAAAAATATTAAAATTACAAACCTTACTGTTACTCCAACACTAGTTGTTTCTCATAAAATATTTACTATCCACGTATATCAACTTACAACTGATTACTACTTTCTAAAAAAAAACAATCAGCACATCCACTACAAAACAGTTCACTGGTTTATAAAAATTAAATTCTGATTAAACGCGGTATATCGAAGTTTAATTTTCGAATTTCGTTTATAGAGATTGCGCGTGCGCGTGATGCGTCGACGGCTGCGCGGTGAAACTAAAGTGAAATGCGCTTGCGCCTACTCGGAGTTAGTTAGCTGTGTTACATCAACGAGAGGGCTCAGGCTTTACGCCAGTTTAATAATAATTATTATTTTATTTCTTAGCAAATGTAGGAAATTATAGACATATATATATATATATATATATACACATATATATATATATATATACATACATATACATATATATACACATATATGTAACTGAACTTGCCAATATTATGACATGTTAAATTATATTTTATTTTAAGTACACAAACAAAAGGGTCTTATGGATTTTTTTGTGGGGCTTGGCATCATCTTCGATCTTCTTTTGGTTATTTTTCAAAATCACGGCTCACAATAAAACTTAAGTTTATCGATCTGGGACGCTGTGAACACAAAGATGTTCTAAAGTGTCACATTTCAGTAGCCCTTACAAAGTTTTTCTGTTACTGACAGACACAGGCAGACAAACACACCAACTGTATGGCCCACTTTGAACAGATGGGGAACCCAGAATAAACATACATATATAAATGTGAAACTTTACGGTATAGTGGCTCTTTTCCTCGGGTTCCAAAAAAGAGTGTTATTAAGGCCAAATCGTGCGCGCTGATTTTGAAAAAAAAAAATTACATTCGGATATCAAAATCTTCAAACCCCGTTAAAGATAAAGTCATTATTTATTCAAATTAAAATTAAAATATTTATTTCTCAACACTGACAATTACTTGCTCTTATTGACGTCAAATAAAACAAGACTCTACCACCAGTTCCTTCGTGAAGAAGAACTGGCAAGAAAATTCACAAGTTTTCTAACCCAAATGTATCAATTATGCTTATCGAAATTCTGATTGTGATTTTAATTATTTACGAGTTAATAATACAAAGGTATTTCATAAATTTACGTCAATAATAACATTAGTATGCAAAAGCATTAGTTTTTTTTGGTCCAAACCATCAATAGTGCGTTCGTTGATTCCAGCATATTCACGCAGCGGCGCAACCAATATGCTTCCTCTTTCCGCTTCATGACTTAGAACGTAACTGTGCGAGTACTTACTATGTATTGTGTGATTATGTGATACAGTAACTGTGGAAACAGTTACCTAAAACACTGAAAGCCTTTTTTTACTTAGAAAATGTAGATTATACTTAATATGAATTGTTAAATTGAAACATAAGAGTTGTTTTGTAAGCGAATGTGTTTTAGTTATACAAAAATGAGTGATGGTATAATTGCTTCCGTAAGGAGCGGTACCCAAATGTCCAGGTAGGTGCATTTGGGAGGGCAGTTTTTGAACAACTAAGCCGGCCCGAAGCGAATACCTTTTTGCTCGCCAAAACATGAACGGCATAAACCGAACGATCACCTACACCTACCCGAATATGTCGGTAAATTCAAATTGAAATATGTATTTCTCAGCATTGACAATGAATTGTTCTTATTGACGTTTAATAAAGCATGACTCTACCGCCAGTTCGGTAGCACCGCTGGTTTTATTTTCAACTAGAGATTTCACCCGCACTCCTAATCCCCTGGGAATTAATGGATAAAAGGAAGCCTTTGTTACTGGTTCTATTCGGTTCAGTCGTTTTCGAGTTTTTCGATCACAGCATACAAACAAAAGAACAAGCAAATCTTTCTAGGTTATAATAATTGTGTTGATATTCAACAAGGTACCGAAAACAAAGAATCCTCTTAATATCAAACCGAAAGGTTGTTAAACTTGAATAAAACACTTTTTCATTATATTAGATTCAGTATATTAAATCTAATTCTTTTTAACCGGATTTTATCGCGTAAATTTTTTTACATTTTATATCGACGTTATGGACAGATGCCGTGGTCACGTAAAAATATTATTAAACGCCATTTAAATGTTTTTAGTAATATAATGAATCGTGAAAATTTAAGGATATATTTGTTACTCTTTTCATCAAAAAGTACCTACTGAACGGTTTTGAATGAAATTTAATATTGACTTGTAAGCCCAAAATCCCTATGGAAATTTACGCCAACGAACATGCTTTTTGAAAGAGTATTAATAGACACTATATCAGCAGCATAAAATAAAAACATTAAAGGTCAGATTTATCTAGAATTGTACAATAACAACCTTCTACAACACTTAACATTGAAAGACTATACTTTTAAAATTATTATTCCAGTCACACAAAGAAACCTACGTAAACCTAAATGCCAAAACAGAAATAATATGAAAAAACGACGTACACAAGATTGCCTATTATAAGGCCCAGCATTTACGAGTATCTAAAAGCAAAACAACTTTTGCTGGAAACTGGATTCAAACGCGGAACCGCCACTCGCCGTGCCTGTCACTTCTGCGTACCAACCAATGAACACTACTTTGTTTAGGAACCACATTTTCTATCTTAAATGCTCGTAAATGGGCCATTTATACTTTATGATGTGGCTTCAATACAATGCCTAAACGTTTTCTTTGATTTATAGTTAGACTATGCAATAGCTGTAACACAATTTCGAAAGAACACTTATTTATTTTTATGTTAATAACGTCCCGCAGTGACTTGTCTGTCAGCTTAAAAATGCCCACGTATTGCCATGTTATAAGCTGACTTTAATCTAAATTTTTATATCAAATCGGTTCCGTAGGCTCATCCCTATTCATCCCTAAAAATTATTCGAGTTTGTCATATTTGCTCGGTTTTAGAAGTTTCTAAGGGTACATTCCCATCATTGTTCTGGTTTAAGGATATGAACAATCAGTTAAATTATATGAAACTTAGGCTATCCCAACTTAAGCCTTCGGTGGTTCAGGTATCATTCATCGATATTTTAACATACTTCTCATTAATAATGTTTGCCGGCTATGCATAAAGTAAAAATCTAGTGTCTGCAGCGAGAGAACAATTGGCACAAAAATATTTTTCATGTAAAATACCCTAAAAAGGAAAGGTATCAATGGCTCTGTCGATCGATGATATTGGGTGGGCAAGTATTTAAAAATACTACCTACAAATTAAAAACCCTACCTAACACTAAGATAATTACGCATAATTTTGAACCGCAAAACTTATTTTCACCGAAGCTCATGATTTATACATTTTTCCAATTAAAAAATCAAACAACTTTATTCATAAAATCGGTTTTTTCATATGAGAGCCACAAACACACACACAAATATAACTTCTTAGCATTGGGATAGTAAAAATCTTTTGACTAACGTTGCCTGTATAAATCGTATGTTGTAATTTTAAGTACATATAATGACTGTTTGTTTCCTGAATAAAGTAAAATAAATAAAAACACTGTATTTTTGATATCCGTTTCTTTATTCAACGTTGTTCCTGATTCATCCGAGTTGTCGGAAAATTCCTCAATGTCACTTTTTAGTAAATAAATTACACAATAGGTGGCACTAGTAAAAGATGGTCCTATTTTTTTAGGTAACGTTTGTCTTATAGAAAAGGCAAACAATTATGCCATACAGCCTGGTCTGTTGTAAATATTTATTTAGTTTTATTTTTACATTTATTTAACTATTTGAGTACTGAATAGGTATATTGTGTTATTGAAGTAATTTTGGCTTCTTTTTAGACTACATATCTTATACCATATATTCGAACTACAGGATACTATCTATCGAGGTAACTTGAACTATGTTTTTTCTTAATTTGGGTGAGAAAAATCCCTCAAACTGTTTTCAATTTAAAGGAATCTCTTTTAGATACTTATGATGTAATTTTAACAACCCATTTGGGTAGAGTCGTTATCAAGACGAATCTTCGCAAAAAATGTTTCAAAGGATATTACTTTAAATTGAGTCATTTTTAACTCCTCTGAAATAACTAGAGCATTTAACACATTTAAAACTTTCGATTTTGGTCTTAACCAGAGTAGAAAAACGGTTCTTTGGTTCATTTTGATTTCGAACCCCTAAGGTATGGACTGAACTGCCGCCGTCTACTTATCCAGATAAATACAAACCCGGATCCAGTTAAATTCAAGAGTAAATACTAAGTAGGCTCACTTTACTTACTATCAGCTTAGATGGAACACAAACGCCTGCTCATTGTTAGTAAAAAAAAAACAACCAAGTTATTTTATATTGCAATAAAATTCAGGTTAGCAAAGCTCATTTTTTTAAATATTACTTACTTTAAACTTTATTGCTGCATGTCTTGGCGCATGGCTGGCGCTTGGCGCATGGTATGTCTTCTAAACAAGAGATGTCGGATACATCATGCAAGAACACGAATAACGAAACTTTAAGTAACCAACTACATGTTGTGTAGAACCAAAACAAGTCGCGCCCTTTCTCAAACAAAGCTCCATTCATAAAAACAAGACGAGCTTACCTTTTAAGGATAGTTAAAGTTAGGTTTTTCTTTGAAGTTTTGCAACCTTAGATATAAGGAATTTTTCAATATGTAACCCGATATAAATAGAACACATTTTTGAACTACAAACTGTTTTAAAACAGATTTTCTGCCAATACAAAAGATGCTGGCCAAAACCGTACCTTAAGTTTTTATTAAAGACCTACGTCACAGTTTAGGGGCTTAGCGATGACATGGAAAGTAAGACTTTTAGCAAATTATTATTTAATTATTTAAATATCTTACAATGTAAAACCAACTAATAATAATACTATTTACAAAATGTTGTATATAAAATAATTACTTTATACCTATAGGTATTAAACTATACGTAACATTTAGTTTTTTTTTCCAAAAGTGACAATTACTTGTTCTTATTGATGTCAAATAAAACATGACTCTACCACCAGTTCGAAAAAACCTCGTGAAGAAGAACTGGCAAGAATCTTCACGGGTATGTTTTTTTTCAAAATAAATTTACAGAGTCTCTTTATGTATACAAAATTATTCTTATCTGCATCTGTTAGCTCGGCAAGTCTCCCTCCCCCCAAGTATCCAAACGACGAACACCCTCAAACGGCACCCGTTCACGAGTTAACGCGGGATCCAGCCATCGCCCTCCTCAACCATATTAGAGGGAAGTGAGCGACCCGTCACCCACCATATTTCCTCACTAACAGGATAAATACCTAGTTGGTTTTATAGGTACCTACTTATTTGGCAACAACTTGTTTAAGTAAACACAAATTCCGAAGCAATTTACTTGAATCAGCCTAAAGCTTACCTAAGATTAATGACATCCTGTGAAAGAGTGCCACAGTAGCGCAGTGGTTGGTAGAGCTACCTTATATGCCGAAGGCCGGGGCATTCATATTTGTGGTGAACATAGGTGTTTGTTCTCTGGTCATGGTTGCTGATATTTATACATGTACGTTTATTCTGGGTCCCTCCCCAGTTCACTATATGGTCATCCATAACACAAGCTCTGCTTACTTTGGGACCATACAGATGGTGTGTTTGTCTGGGGATTATTACTTTAAGGCTATGACAATATAAAAAGGTAAAGTTACAGTAGCGTAAGTAGAGTTTACTTATCTGATCAAGTTAAAGTTCGACTGTGGCAGTAGATACTACACTCGCGCTCCTATTTTAACCTCCGCTACATCCACGTCTTCGTAGTTGTATCATCGTAGTTTGTGAACAGCCAATAAATAGGCACAAAGGCAATTCATTCAATTCAAATACATTATCTTCTTCCAGAAAAGTAGTACTTTTTCTGTGATTGATTTACGATCTACGATTGATGATCACAATTCACAGATCGCGGATGCCACTACATTATGTCAATCTTACGCCGGCTACAAAATGTAAAAAGGGAAGCTTGAGCTGAAATAAGGTAAAACTGCGACACAAATACTTAGTTAAACATCAGAAAGAGGTTCAAGGAAACCGATGAGTCGCAGACACGTCTGCACACGCGCGTGGCGCCATATTTGCGGTTCTCTTTAGAGCAATCTCGCGCAGTGAAAGTTGTTACGTAACCACACCGCCGACCGGCCGCTAAATCGGTCATAGGTTGTTGGCTAATTGATATTGCACTAGGTAATTCAATTATATTTAATGATGTTGTGTAGTTTATTTTGTTACACCTTTTGTTGTTTTATTTGGTTTTTTTATACTGTCTTTGTTAAAATGTCGACTTTGCATGCATGTTATCTTTTGATTGTTGTCAAAAAAATTAAACTCAATTTTTGTCGACGTAACGTTGGTAAGTGAAAATGGGACTAAATTCAATAATAGTTTTTATAGCATTTAGTAATTGAATACAATTTTATTGCACACATTACACTTGAATATAAAGCTGAAGAATTTCTTTGCTTGAATGCGTAAAGTATCAAAGTATCGAAAGTTCATTTTGTTCATTCAACTAAATACCAGCATTACTAAAAAATTCTGGAATTCTACAGAACGTAGGTAATTTACGTAAGTAATTAGTAGGTAGATGCATCAATAACTTAAATACGAGGGCAAATGGTAATGTAAAAAAGAAAGTTACAATTTCTAGGTAAAAAATAATTTTATATTTAAAGATTGTTGTTGACTAAACTTGGCATTGATCAAACCAGCAAGAGTTTACTAATTTTTAATAAGCCTATAATAAATGAGGAGGAAAATTTAAAGTATTCCAAACAGAATCAAGTTTTCTATTTGTCAACCTCTTGGTGGATCCGAAATAGATATATGGCTTTTGATACGAAGTTTTGTTAGGATGTCATCCGTATCACGAGATGTCCCCACTTTTGAGACATGAGGCTGCAAAACTTTAAACCAAACATATCTTAGTGTTAGTCTTCTTAGTTTCGTGCTGAAAAGTATCGATGAAGATAAATTACACGCCTGGAAGGGTTCATAAATAATAATAATAATAAAATAAGCAAATCTATTACTGCATCAGCTGTGAAAATTTGTATATTATTCTCGTTTACAGGAAGTAATTTTATTAGCTTAATTTTTTTTTTATCTTAAAACTTTAGGGTTTGTAAGAATTAATTTATCACTTTAATAATAATTTGCATTTCTTCTTAATTTTTTTTTATTACATTGAAAACGTAGAAAAAACACAGAGTACAGAATCTCTATCAAAAACGAACTGCCAGAGATGTGGAAAAAATATTTGACGTAAAAAAATTCCAAGTTTTTAAAGTATGTATGCCGCCAGGACAGCGTATTGTGAAAAAAAAGGTTTTTAGTTAGCAAGCCTATTTAAATTATGTAGAAAGATTCCGGAATCTTCATACAGAAAGACCAGCCAATTTTATTTTCAGGTCGATATAAGAACAAATTTGTTCAGTAAAAAAATAAAGGATTCCTATTGCAAAAATGTCAGTATACAGTAATACATGAACGACAAATTTGTAGTTTAATTAGGTTGATATTCGTGTAATAATAATTACATCTTGGTTATGTATTCTTTGATTTTATGTATTCCTTCTTTTTATAAGCCCCCTTATGTATGTTGCAGTGAGGATAAAAGTAACCGGTACGCCGTAAATATGTTATGAATTGGTGAGTTGTTAAACATAACGTATATTGAAAGCCGACACATACTAATTAATAAAATGAGAAGAACCTCTAGACAAACTTATCTACGTACGAAGTGTATGCAGTTAACTCGGGAACTCTGAATAAGTACGTCTTGTGAATGAACTTGCGTGTTTATAGCATTAGTGGCAGTACCTAGAGATGCTTATGTTCATATCTTGTCTGGGTCGATACTACAGTCCTTCCTATTTTAACCTCCATAACAAGTACCAGGCCACTCAGAAAGTTTTGCGAAAAAAAGTTTTCATGTTTAAAATGCTGGCGAGTTATAATTACGTTAAAAATTCGAAAAATATGCGATAGATGCCGTATACACCGACTTCTCGCGCGTCTTCGATAAAATTAATCACAAACATTAATCAACAATTAGGGGCAGCCGGTTTGCATGGCAACCTCCTTAGATGGATACAATCCTACATCAAAAATAGAAGTCAAACATGTGTAAAAGGATACTGTTCTTGATTCCTTCCAGTGCCTTCTGGTATTCCTCAAGGTTCACACCTCGGGCCTCGGACCCCTTCTGTTTTCGTTTTACATAAACGACATAGGCAATATCTTTCTACACAGTCAGCACTTACAGTACGCGGACGATACAAAATTGTACAGAATAATATATTCTCAGGGTGATTGTGTTAATCTTCAGAATGATCTAAATGCGCTTAACACCTACTGTACTACCAAAGAATTAATTATTAACACTGATAAATGTTACTCTATATCATCTCGCAGAAAGAAACCAATACTTACGATTATCAAATCAATGATAGTCCTCTGAAGAAAGTAACACAAATTAGGGATTTAGGAATTGTTTGAGTACATAAGCTTTCATTTAATAATCATATAAATCATTTAGTATCAACAACTTTTCGTAGATTAGGTTTCATTCTTAGAATTAGCAAACCATTAAAAATACAAATACGTTAAAAGTACTTTATTTTATATTTGTGCGCTCCAGCTTAGTCTTTTGTAGCTTCGTCTGGAACCCATATATACACATCAACAGAATTGAAAAAATTCAAAATAAGTTTATAAAGTCGTTTAATTATCGCTACAACACTGTTAATGAAGATTATAATGAAACACTGAATAGATTAAAACTACGCACTTTATTAATTATTATTATTATAATTTTTCTTTTGTTTAATGACCTGTTTCTTCTTAGTCTCTCTTTTCTATTTTTACTTTTCTAGTTAATTTGTTGACCACTTTTGAACTTGGCACTGTTGGTCTTTTATTGTGAACCTTTTTTTTTGTAAAACTGTAGTCTAAGCACGCCTGTTTGTTGCCAAAATAAAATAAAATAAATGAAATGAAATGAAAATGAATATAAAAATATATTTGTTCCACTCTCGACATTTTTTTTCTATCGTAGAAGAATGGATCTGCGTTGGGAACATTTTCGTAAATGATTTTTTACGACTTCAAACTTGAAACTTGATAAATCGCTTAATCGACTTCAATTAGCTTTTATGTATAAAGCGTCTTCTAAAGCAACAGTTTAATTGCAGTCGCTTAAATATGAAGGATGAAGAAAACTTGCTACAGGTGAAAAACTACCACTGACGACAGGAAGCTGTCAAAGGGAATTAGTATTGTTTCACAGAGGATAAAACTTACCATATTTGCCTACTATGTATGCTGGTTGCCAAAAAATTCGACAGCAATGAAATCCAAGCATTGCTTAAAATGACAATCGAACTAGTACTTTCTCATTCAAAATAAGAATTTGTGTTTCTTCAGATTGCAGTAACTCTAACTGAAAGTAAAAGGATGACCCGATGAGTGAATCACGCGCATTTGGTCGCGTAACCAGAGCACTGATTTTACAATCTCCGGTTCAACGAGATTGGGCATAAGTTGGTATGTGACCTAGAATAACTTTAGCCTTTTTATACTGTGTTTTAAAGGTTGTAAAGGCTTCTAGAACACGATGCGTTTAGAGTTAATACCTACTATTTATAATCTTACCAACCTACCTTGTCGCATTAGGAAGTTTCAGCCAGTCACCCAAAATGGCACTTACAAAAGGTAGTGATCATTAATTCTGTTCTCCAATTCTTACTTATCTAATTAATTGCTCATTAAACTCGGATTATTCCACTGTGTTGGCGTTCCACTTGCCTTAACGATATCTACGTATACATATATGTTGATTATTTATAAAAGCCCATTGAGAGGGAGCTTACAAGCAGATCTTAACCTTGAAGAGCACGAACTATTAAACTCATCTAAACCAATCTAGATTTAGGTCACAGCATTACTACTGCCTCACTCACGATTATATAATTATGTATCTATGATGACGTATCGCAAGTAGGAGTAGTTTAGGTTCCGGCTTAGCTTCCTCATTATGAGGCCACTAAGTCTGGTGAAATTTAAAAGGCCAATAGGACCATAAATAAATAAACAATCCAGTTCAACTAAAAATAACTCTTAATGATGTATGCAAAACAACTAATCACAAAAACTAACTAAACTTGTCCTTATCGACTTTCCTAACGCCTTTAATTGTGTCGATAGCGACACTTTATTTACCCCCAAATTTTTCTTCGTTATCGCTTGCTTGGTTCTATTCATATTCACTGGACCGAGGCAGTGCAGCCTGTGCGCCCTAGTGAAGTTACCTCTGATTGGTCTGACTTGCATGCTAGCGTCCCGCAAGGAAGCATTCTCTTATCCATATTTATCAATCACGTTACTCCTTGATTGAATTCCGTATATCATGTTTACGTTAATGACCTGGATACGACGGATAGGCTAAAGCGAAATCATTAATAAGGATATACGTGCATAAGGTATTTATAAAGTGCATAAGGTTGGCATTAGCGCCCGTGGCAGTCTTTGATCGAAGGTATTTGTGTAACCTAAGGATGTACTAAGTATCCTTAAATAATTCAAACATACAGTACAACGATCCCGAAAGTGAACTCAAGATATTTTTTTTTTGGTTCGTGTTCATTATCCATTCGGAACTCTGTAATGATCTGGCTATCGGAAAGAGCTATAATGCCTAATTCAGTAACGTGATGACCTTTGCCAGCTCTGTGTTTTTGACTCAAACTAACCACAGTAATTTAAAGATAAATGTTCGTTTTTACGATACATTACGGACGACTGACAGACAACTGCAAACTTTGAAGCGTATAACTCCAATGCAGGCTGCTTCCGATTCTTCTTCACTTGCAGTAAGGAATCTGTAGCGCCTTCTTAACTTGTCTCAATTCATAATTATGTTCACTGATTTTAGGGTGGTATTATAATGGCTTTACCTTACCTTAATTTTATTAGTTTTTTAGTTTTAGTTCCAGGTAGGTTCCAAAAAATATGGTACTTTGTTACGTGACTCACCGGCTGTAAAATACACACATTTAATTTAGTTTGTTACTCGTTTATCTCATCTTTAATATCTATTATACGTCTTTTAAAGACCTCCGTTTGAAAAATATGTAAAAAGTCAATAAAATATCAAAACCCTGACATTTAATTTTCTTTAAAAGAAACATTGCATTCTTTTCATTCATTAATTCTTAGCGCCTCATGCTAAGAAAAAAGAGATCTTTCCTACTTGAGAATTGTCATATCTCTTGAAGAATACTCCCGCCAGTATTCTTTACTTTGTCTTTTATGCCGATTTCGGTGAGTGTGTTTTACTGTATATTTGTGGTAAAAAAGGATGATTTAAATGGGTGCTAATTAAACAGACATCTTTTTAATAGCATTATACGCCACAAAAAATCTATATTGGCATCTAAATTAATAACTCAGCCACAACCAACGAGCTTCTAAATAATACTATCTTAGCCACTAAAAATATGTTGTTTTTTGAATTATTATCCAATTTCGATTATGGCGCTTCACAGGGTGCGGCCACACCACGCTCGCTTCGCTCGCTCGGCTCGCGCATGCGATAAATACAGCCTAACATTAACCTAACCCAAATTTTACTACTACGCTTTCTATAGAATATTTAGTCGGCGTTGCAAAGAAGACCAATTAGTTTATTAGAGGCTATTTCATTTTCCTGAGGCTTAGTTATAAAATTAGAAGTTTGATCACGTGGCCAATAAAGAAATTTGTGGCTTGACTTATAATTTGCCGATTTAAATGAATGAAACTAGTACAAAATCTTCCTCGTATTTTTATATTACCATGGACGAATCTGTTAATTACAAAGCTTAATGTCTAGCTATATTTCATACCTATTAACCTTTGTGGACTTGTTTACCCAATATCCATCCCTATTCACTCCACAAACTATCTGATTGTGTCAAGACATTAAAAGTGCTGAGAGTATAAATGTGTGCATAACTATGTATAAAAACACGAATAGATTACACAAGCTTTGTTTAAACATTGTTTAAATTTAAAAGCATAAACAACGCTCCTTGCGACGGCGAGCACTTTTTCAAATGTGATGCGACTAACAGTAAGTTTTTATAGTGTGCCCTGTCGTTAAATAAATACTATTAAAAAGGTGACATGTCTTATAAAAGCTACCATTGTGAGTTTAATATCAAAATAAATGTTCATTTGTATCGCAATTCAGCTCTTCATCCCTATTCACCCCGTTTTACTGGTATCTTTAAAGTCGTGTAACTTACTGCAAGTTCAGATTCACAATCGAATCCCCTGTAGTGGCGACGTCCCCTAGTATGCGGATCGCCTACACATGACCAAGCAACGCGCAAGTGATCATTGCCCTTAGCCTGGGCCTCCACCGAGTGAGCCAACCCTACTAGCTACCAACCCGGCCCAACGAGACCGTGACCCGATTCTAAATATACGAAGAATGTCTTGTTATGTGTGCGAGCTGCCATCTGTTTTTTGAGACTTTTACTAAATTCTAGTATAGTACTCAATTTTAGTAGTGAAATGTGTTGAACTATAAAACAAACCATAGCTTTTCGCTAGATGTCACGCAAAACAATCAAAAACCACCATGTTGTCTAAAAATAACACCAGAGTTCGTTCCAAGCGCTAAAATTAGTTCTTCTAAGACATTTGACAAAAAAGATGGCAGCGAGTGCCGACTGCTGTTCTTCGAATTTGATGCGAAAATGGCGCATTATGTGATATTTTCACGTAAAATTATTATTATAAGTGAAAACTTGTGTAGTGCAGAATTGTGATAGTGTGTTATTTTACATGATTGACAGTGTTAAACGTGTGTAAATAGGACAACGACTTTCGTTCTTCTGGATATTGGATTACACATGAAAATTAGGTATTTACTCCTCCTACGCATAAATTATGATATTTGTAGTCCTTGGTATGCAAGAATTTTGTCAGAGCAATATTTAATTTGACAAATACAGGGCAATGTTTAGAATATTACATAAGAATGCGGACTACATCTCAGAATAATGTACAAAAAATTCAATTATTACTTTAAATGTTTACATATTAACTTATATATTAAGAAGTAAACATAACCTCTTTTTTAAATAAATCTGAAAACCAAAAGTACATTTAAATTATACTGTTACACGTTTCCGATAGAACTTGAATGACATCAGCAGGCATACCTTGTATCCACGTAAAGTTTAGAACCATGATTCATCTTGTGTTTTCGTCGACTGTTATAAAGCTAAACTGCAACAATATTTAAAATTCGGTCAATGTTTATTGCTTACTTTAAAAACTTGTTATCAGAAAACAGCTGACTGAGTCAAGTTGATTCAAATTAATGTGACCTTCTAATCATAGAAACCATTTTATCAATTATTTACAAAAACTTGATCAGATCAAAAGATTTAAATGTATTGATAGACAAATCACAAATTTTGATTATCAAACTTTCAGTTTATTGTTTTGTCATAAGAAAATTACCTTTCAATAAGAAAATTAGACTACAATATGATTTTTTTTAATTATCATTATGATTATAATTACCTAGACGGTATGAAATGTTTTCCATATAAATAGATTAAATTATTCAAAAAATGATTGACCATATTATTCCTACATTCCAAAGTTGAAAAGTTAAATAAAATATGAAGTTCTTTCTTTATGTTTGCAATACTTATTAACAATACACAATAGACAATACCATTTTATATGTAAAAATGTTTTAATATGTCCAACCTTCAATTTTGTCTTAATGCAAATTCCTGCACTACATGGTATGAGAACCTACCAACAAATTGAGTCACCTATAGTTTTTATTTAATAGTTATGATATCACAGTAAGCAAATTTACATTTATTTTCTATCAATTGCTCTTGTATTATGGTTGATGTACAGTTCCCTTTCTTGATGTTGAGGCCATATATCCATTTATATGGAAATGTTGCCAGTTTTAAACAAACTAAGCACAAATTTTGTTATTGTTTTTAGTGTAGTTACCTTCAAATTGAATTGTCTACTTAGTAATTGAAATGGTATTTCTGACAGATTTCATGTGTGAGATCCTTTCTGAAACATTGCCTTATTTCTATTCTACTTTCTCATTCTAGAGAAAGAGGAGTCAAACTGATAATAAGTTTTATGAAAATATTGATACTCATTCATAAATAATTTACACTCATCAATCATTAAAATGCTTAATTTAAAATGTAGACCTACAATGCAAAATATTTGTGTAATTACCTTATAAAAAATATATATTTTGCAAAAGTAACTCTATGTTATGGTAGTGCTATCAGGCATCTTCTTAATCCTAATATTTATGAAACACTTACACTTATTCACTTATGATAAAATTATAAATTCAAATTAGGCTGTATTGGTCCTGAAAGCAACAATTTTGTACTTATTAGAAAAAGGTGATTTATTTTGTACTTTTTAGAAAAAGGTGATTTATTTTGATGCTTTTGTTATGATGTAATCTATCTCCCACAATCTATCGCCACTTGACTTTTTCCTGTGATAGACATTTTTTAGAATATCTTCTGCTATTATTATATTATACCAAAAATATCCATTGCTACTGTTGACTTATTATTACAATATCTGCTGCAGATTTTTTGTCACACCAGTTGGCAATTGTCTTTGGTCAATTAGTCAATGCCATACGCTGGCAGCAACAAGACATCAATGAATGTTCTTGACCTTCATGTATGAGGTACCTACTGTTTGAATACTTCTAGAAGCACAAGTAATAGCTTTGAATAAGGATTGGCTTTTCACCAGTAAGATCTTGAATCTATAAGTTTAACAAGCGAAATTCAATGTTTATTTTATATTTCCATTTATAGCATTGTGTCAAAATGGGGTTTGGTAATTCTCGGTAATGTTCTGTATTTTTAAGCGCAAATATGACACTTTGTTACTATGTTATGCTTACTGCATTAGGCTGCTAGGATACTGCTAGAATAGCAGTAGGCTGCTAGGAAAATTGTTGTTTTATAATTAGTAATCCTGTAATATTTATTAGTATGCAAATTCCCTCTTTTTACAATTAAATATTTCCTCAACCTGGTCATGAAAATAGAGTGGTAGATTAAATATATTTAAATAATTTACAACAAAGGGACTACAAACATTTCACACATGTCTTTGATGCATTCAAGGAATGCTAAGGAAGAATTTAACTAAAAACGGCAGTACCATCCTTTAATAATAATAGGTAATAATACTCTTTATTGCACACCATACAAATACAAAAAAAATTAGCAAGAGCAGGAAATAAAAACAAAGAAGCTTATACAGAATGCACAAAAAGTGGCCTTATCACTACAAAGTGATTTCTTCCAGACAACTTCAGGTTTATGTAATCGTAAACTAAGTTCGTCTAAAAATGTGCATATTTTGCAACATGCAGAAGTATAACATGCATCTTACCAATAAAGTAATATATTATTGTTTAATTGTCCCTATTATACCATTGATATTGGTTATTATTTTTATCAAACTTTTCTTGTAACTGTTCTAGCTAAATGAACCCAATGAGGATACTGAATTTGCAAATTTTATAAATACCTGCTTTAGAAAATCTTCTCAACCCCATCTTTTGTTATCGCTAAAAGGATTTGTAGTGCAAAAGAGACTGCAGACTTCACTGGAATTAATTATTAATCAACTTCAAAATTTTTATGGAATCAATGAGAAGTTGTATCAGTCATCTAACTGATACAACTTCTCCCATTCTGACAATTGAATAACATCAGTCAAAAGGACATCTCCCGGAAACCAACAATAGAATATTTTTTCTGTCTTTATTGGAAAACAAATGTCATCATGTTAAACTATGATTTTGTTTGACATGGCTGCTCTATACATGGTGATAGTAACACAAAGACTGCCACCCTATATAACTATTAAAATTGTGAGTCATACTTTGTCATAAATTGGAGGAAAAATAAAATGGTATTATAACGGGGTTGAAAAGAAGTTGTTTTAGAAACAAAGTCCATGTGCATGTCAACCAGTCATTGGCAACATTAGTAGAAAAAGTTTACTTTACAGATCCTTTAAAATACTGATTTTTTTTTATTTTGTGGTTTGTTTCTATGGCCTAATAAAGTCTTCTAAATGGCAGTGTTCATGACCATGCTCAAAAGGTGCATAACCACAACTATAACTATGTCATACATAACTTATGACGAAACACTTTTTTGATCCGATTTTATAGAGTTTAACTATATTTTTACATTTTTACTCGATGTTTCTGTACCTGAAAATGGAAAGAAATGTTGAGTTTAAATGTAAAAATATAATTAAACACTTTAAAATTGGGTTAAAAAAGTGTTTTGTCACCAAACAAGTAGGTACCTATTGTGGGAAATATTTAATGTTAATAAAATATTATTTTACTCATTTGTTAGGTTGAATTTCCCGTAATCAGGTTTTATAAACAATAAATAATAATAAATGAAAATAAATCTCCAGACAAACACACCAACTGTGTGCCCCAAAGTAAGCAGAGCTTGCATTAATGGATAACCATACAGCGAATTGAGGGGGAACCCAGATTATACATACTTATATATATTAATCAACATCTGTGTTCATCACACAAATGAATGCCCTGGCCAGGACTCGAACCTGGGACCTCCGGCGTGTGAGACAGGGCTACTAACTAACCACTACGCTTTTCGGCTGTCGCCAATGTTGCGTTAATGAATGTTAGCTAACTGCATTTTTATAATGGCATTTTTATCAAAACTAGCACGGTTGGGTCTGGTATAAGCAGAACGCTGTCGCTCATTTATTCTTAAAATAAAACTTGACCTTATTCCTTTTAAAATAGTACATTTTATAGGTTAGTTATGTTCTTAAATTTAATTAGTAAAATCAAGGTTAGTAGGAAGGTTCTGAAAAATGTGAAATGTGAGTTCTGTTACTGTTGTCCCATCTGCTTAGTATCAGATTGGAATTAAGCTCGATTATATAGGCGTTTGTTTAAGAGATAAATTATAGAAATAAAGAGATTTAATTTTGCATATATTTCATTGATATATTGAATAAATATTGTATTTTCAAACAAAACAATAGTAATTTACCATATTTTATTCAGTCAAGACATTTACAGCCTTTTATTAAAGTAAAATGTGGAAGACAGGTGACGTAAGTTAGCTAAAAAACGGCTCTGTCACGGCAATGACAAATTCAATTATATTCCTCCCCGATAGTCATAAAGAGATCGATTGATGCTAAACATGGGCTTCCGAGCAAGCCCAATAATATATCGATGCCGTATAAATACGTTTGTATTCGTGTCGTGTCGTATATTGTCGTTTCTGTTCGCGCAGTGACTAAACCAGTTGACAAGTAAAATCAGGCGACTGGGAACAAGATTTTTGAGGTCTGTTTTTGAAGAGCTTGTCACCTGTCTTACTTTAACTTTAATCAAAGTTTAAGCTATTTTATTTTAATCAAAGTTCACAGCTCTTGTTTAAATTAAGTAGGTACAATGTTAAAGAGAATTGTTTGTAGAAAAATGATGTTTAATAAACTTTGGAAATACATGCTCAATTTTCATCAAATCAATTTTTTTTATAATCCTTTTTCCGTAAGAAGGCAAAATTATTCAAAAGTAACAAAGGCATTTTTTATCCTAAACGGAAACGAACCAGTGAAATGGCGCAAAACGTGCTTATATTGAATAAAAAGTCTTCATCATCACTTTCCTCAGATTCCATCAGGTGAGATGGAAGCAAACACTGGCCAATTCACAATAAACAAAACGAACTTTTCATCTCGTTAGCATATGGGATGCTTTTGATTCGTATCTTCTCAGCTTTTCGTAGTGAAAATAAAATGAATGTCTGTCTGAAATGCGGCAGACGAGCGTCATAGGTAGTAAAAAGTGAACAATCAGAGTCACGGTTGGCTATCCCGTGCTTCAAATTCAAATATTTATTATTTCTCAACATTGACAATTTAGTTGTTGTTATTGTCTTCGAATAAAGTATGACTCTAACACCAGTTCGAAAAAACCCTTCGTAAAAAGAACTGGCGAGAAAATTCACGGGTATAATTTTTTCAAAGTAAATTTACAATGTCTCCTTAATGTTAGCTCTGCAAGTCCCCGCAACTATCCAAACTACAAACACCCATAAACGGCACCCGTTCACGAGTTAATGCCGGATCCAGCCATTTTCTGAAGTGAGCGCCCGTCACCTGATTCTACCGTAACATGATGTATCGATCTACAAAGGTTTAGGTAAATATTGTTATTTCATTTGTCGCCGGTTTAGTTGGTTCCATAAATATATTATACTAGGTCTGCTTGATATGATGTCAAAATATCCATTCCTACTGAGTTTCTTGCCGGTTCTTCGGCAAAAGAAAGCTTCTGAAACAGTGGTAGTTTCAATATACGTCGTACTAAGCCGAGGCCCGTGCCCTTTTGGGTGCATCTTAAGTAGAAGTAGTTAAAGTTCCGGCTTAGTGCCATTAGCGCTAAGCCACCAATTCCAGTAAAATTTAAAAAGCAAATAGGGTAGGATATACCATTTCGAAAAAAAAAAAAGATGTTGAAATCTATTGATGAATATTTATAAATATGTACCTACGTTTTATTTGATTTAATTTATTTCCTATTGGGCTCAGCCAAACAAGAGCTCGGCAGTTAAGCGGTTTATGTAGATCTAAAATGGGATATACGTATTATTGGTAGAATCGACGCAGTCGGCGGAGGCCCACGCTAAGGGCGAGAATGTATTCTGCGTTGTTCGGTCTTTCACGGGCGTCCCGCATACTAGGGAATTCAAATGCTATAGTTGAGCCGTTATAAACGTGCGAACTGAGTCATAAAACATTACGAGAAAACCCTTCTTTGTTGTTACACGCAACATTTGAAGTGCGAGCGAGAGTTCCGATATGCCTTTAAGTGTGAGCGAGAGATCTGATAAAAATGATTTATGACTCAGTTCGCACGTTTGTAATGGCTCAACTTTAATCTGAGCCTGTACCAAATCCCCCGGTTGACCCTTTTTCAATATCCATTGATTATTTTTACCATGCAATCACGAACATGGTTTCCTGCTCGTCACGAGGCACGTTGCTCTGATAATTTCGCAAAAAAAACCTTGTAATTGTGTCATTGTTTCGGCCCGTTTTTTTGCCAAACGCATGTAAGAATTACGCGATTTCCTGTCGAGAATGCTGTACCTTCCTTCAAGTCGATGTTCAGTGAATACGAGTGATGTTTCCGATGATATTGTGCTTTCATGTGCCTCTGGCGGAGTTCCAATTATAAGTATCTGTCCTCCGCCGGCCAATATTGACGGACTGCAAGTTAATCGATTAGTATGTAGTTTTAATTTTGTTGTTATTTTTATGTATGTATGTGTATTGGCGGAAATAACGTCGGTTTTCCTTGTATGGAACATGGATGGAAGGTCAAATTGAACTAAATGTCGCTTATTCATAAGTGTTTCAAATGTTATTAAGATATCCAATCATTGTGTAATATCGATTTTATTGCACGTAATTTTTTAAACATCTGTCGATTATTGTATATTATGGTGAATGTTCTCCTTCAATTAGATATGTTTATACGTTTGAAGGGCAAAACGTAAAGAAAAAAGTTTCCTGTTGTTACGAATAAGTTTGGTTAGCATTCACATGATAATAGAATATTAGAAAAAAACCTGCTTCTTTTTTGGACGGTCTGTTATAAGGAAAAACCATGTTCATTTTCTTATAATTACTTATATTGGTTTTAATAAAGTATTACTTAAATATAATTTTAATTTGGTTAAAGACAGTGAATCAACTAATTACTGTGTGCAACATTAAACTTTTTTTTATATCTTTATAATTTTAAATTTAAGTGACTGCCTTTAAAATCAAATTAAGCAGAAGTATTTGTACTTAAATGTTTAAATTAAGACATGAATATTCCCGGTTTCACATGATAAGAAATATAATGCAGTGTTGAATCACCACTATGGAATTATGCGCTATTTTCGTAACATTCATCGTATTCAAGTTCTATGGATCGTTTGCCAAATTATAAAGTTTACGACAAAAATATGCACAACTGCGTCATTCCGGCGCGGCGGCGTGTTCAAAAGTTTCGCTCATCCTGAGACGCGTGATTGGGTCATTTTAAAAATAATATTCCCGCAATTTTTTCTTGCTATGCTGTGCGCATGATCTTACGGTTGTTAGGCGTGACACTAGTTATTAAAGATGAGACAAATTTGCATACACTTTACATCATTTTATTTCGATCTCGATCAGCAAAATGATCAACAAAAAATATATTGCAAAACTTTCTCTGTTGTCATACGTGTTGGTTCTTTTTTTGCATGTACTCAATACAATTTACCTTACCTATGTTTTATGTCATGATTCATTTACTCCGAAACATTACAATATCTCACTACCTAAAAGTTGGCTGGTAGAGAAAGCCCTGTGGCTTAAGACACCATGTGCTATATATATGTCCAATATTTAATTATAAAATAATTGTATCAGATGATGTTCAGATGGAATTTCAGTATGTTAAAACATGGTTTCATGGTTTGATTTGCGCATTAGTAGATTATTAACGATACGTTTTTTTTTAAGTTCTGCCTAAAAGACTGATTCAATCCCGAATATTTGAAGCTATGTAATTAATAGGTAAGTATTTCATCGACGGATATGTATATTGTCTTCTTGACCATTATCGATCAGGGAGATGGAGACAAATACCTAGTCAAGATTGAATAGATTACTAAGACCAACTCTCCCTTACGATGTCATCCAACAAAGCAGAAAAACGAAAGATATTGTTTGCTATTTCTTTGTAAATCCGCTCTGCGGTTAATCGCCGCGATCGATCTGCCTGTAGACATTTTGAGACGCGCCCTTTATAAATTTTGTCCCCATTCGGCTCGTTAGCTCGTCGCGGCGTGCTCAAGTGCAAACCGTGACTGTACTGCTTGTCTGCAGTTTGAAACTGGACAAGATGGCATTCTGACCTCTTTTGCACATCTCTTACCTTTTTTATAACATGTAGTTTAGGTATCTGTATTAATGTTTTAAAGCTGGAGAGTATGCTTTATGTTTGATCGAGAGAAGGTTATATAAATTGTGAAATAATTTTACCGGACACAGGGAGGGAACATCTCATCTCCAGTCGAAGTGCGAGCAAGGCTGCGTTCTAAAGCTATCCTATAAAGTTGGCAGTCACCAAAAACGGCCATGCACGATCTATTTAAACGATGATTTAGTATGTATTGCTAGCAACATCGAATAAAAAAGTTGATCTATGCGCCATTAGGATTCGTAGTCAAATGCGAATAGTTGATTGGAGGTTATTCAACTGGTGCGTGGACTAAAATAGACGGATCGGTAGCGACGGCGCGCGCGCCGCCCGCGCTGTGACGTAGGTAGCGGACCACCACGCTTCCGGGATACACTTTGATCCGTCCCCCAGCACAAATCGTTCCTTGACTTCGAGTATACCCACTCAGATTTAAGATGAGCATCATTTTTTAATTTAATCTCCCCACTAAGCTTCACGGCTAACAGATTTAGTTTCTTGTTCAGAGACGTTTTGATAGGTACAACTGTTCTTCCTATGGTAACTGAAATTGTAAATGCCTCAAATGCAATTGTGTTCCGGATAAAGCGAAGGCAAGCCCAACTAAATGCAGTAATTTTACTATTGAGTAAATACATTGATGCCATTCGATTTGGTGTTTTTCCGATGGACCACGTGCTCGCTTTTTGGCTAAATGAATTGTACGGTATTGATTGTTTCAAAGAAATTATTAGCCATAAAAGGCAATGTAGGTCGGCGTATGAACATAGCGTGACGTCAACGTTTAGATTTCTGGATTTATGTGAATTCGCGATGTTCGGTGCCGGGTGGTGACGGCGGCGGCGTGGCGGCGGCAGCGCGGCGCCGGTGGCTCGAGCGGATATCTTTATATAAATAGAACTGCCTCTGTTACTTATAGTGTCTCACTTGTTAATTACTTCCAACTGGGTACGAGCGTGCGGTGTCTAACACTTAAAGTCTCGCCGGCGTACTGCGAGAAGTTCCCGCGACCGACAAACATTGACACCTTTGTAACTGGCCTAGATTCGGATCCCGCAAGGCCGCCTGGATTAACCGCTGGCAAAAAATAAACCGTGCCGATAGAAACTTTCGATGTCAACTCGAATATTTTGGCTGAATTTTAAGTGGCAGTTCCACATTGTTTTGACATTGTTAATAGTCGCTCGGAGACGTTTCGTTGAATATTTCAACATTTTTGTTGTTAAAATATATTTTAAATGTCCTACCTACATACTCATGTAGACGTTTAAATGAAATAATATTCATAAGATGTTATTTATAAAGAATAGTCAGAATTGTCACATTGCGTGTTCGTTAGAACCCGTTTCTCTTAAGTATCGATAGAGTATTCTAATTACTAAACGACTAATCGTCGCTGCCGGGTGGCAAAGTCGACTATATGTAGACGATCATTTTAGAGAAATGCCGCCCGGTTGTTACCGTTCGGGTTTTGGCGGGACGAACCAAATGTGCCGAATGCGTGAACCCTGAGTGATCTACACGATCGGCACTAGCCGAGCATGCGTAGTAATTGCTTTGGCCCATGTCGTTCAAGAAGTATTACTGACCCGAATGTGTGGATAGCGCCCTTAACATACACATTCTGTTGTTAAAACTCTCCTGTAAAAGAAGGATTACACAATTAAACATGCAAAAAAATATTTACGTAAATTTCACTTTCAGGTAAAATACTTTGCTGCTGAACAACATAAATCAAGTCGTTAGGATTTATAAATCGTAATGTTTTATAATTCTTAAAAGCATCCCTGACGTGCAATAGACAAGTTCATGTTTTTACTAGTAAAATGCAAGTAAGTTCTTACATTTTAGTACAAAAAGTAACGCTCTACTTAATTAATATTCGTGTATAATGTGGGGTGTGAAATGTTTTGTAGTAATTAATTAGTGTAACCTAAACACACGTACGATTGTCATACACGGCGCGCCCAACATAGACGTTATTCTACAGTGTGTTCGTAAAAAGCCGCCGCCATTTCCTTCCAAACAAACACGATAGACCAGATTGAACATACGACTTCTCTGCAATAATAGTCAGGTGTCTAAGATTTATGTATGTAAATGAAATTCTACCACGGATACCCGAAGTAGAGCACTTCGCGGACGTTATGAATTCACAATGACACGGTCCTGTAAACGCCGCTCTTCCAAACAGTTATATATTGATTCTGGGTCTTAATAAATCGATTTGCAATTATGTCTTCATGTTGAGAATTAGCATCTGGGGATGTTCCTCGTAAAGAGTGTCTCAGAAAATTGACGTGTCCGGGTATTTTCGCCAACGGATCACGTGGGTGGTTTTATATGGGAACGTACAATAACGTCCGTAGGCGAAAAACAGTAATAAGAACAGCATGTATTTCGGTTTTCATTTAGTCTTATTCGCCTAAACTTAAATTTAAGTAAAGGCGAAAATAAAAGAGGTTCTTGTTCTGTTGTTTCATCGTATAAATAATTTCCCACATTTATTTATTTATTACTACACACAACGGAATACAACATAATATAAAATTAATAAAGACACGCGTTTTATCTTTGGCCTAACCATGGCTTGTTTCTAGATAAGCTTGAGACGAATCATTTGATTAACAATAGTTTTAACTTATTCTTAGTTTAGCTACAGACTGGACGTGGTACATAATAAGCTATAAAATAACCTGCAATGGAATCAAAATATGAATGAGAACAAAATTCCTTAGTAACCAACTCCTTGTTTAACATGAAAGTCTTTTTTGATGTTACAGCGTAGGTAGTCATCATCTGCACGAATAACAGTATGTGAAGTGAAGTATCTATCCGTTATCATATTTAATACAGAGAAAAGACTGACGTCAATTTAATTGCAAATAATAACTCAGCTACCTCGCGATATATTTACCCATGTCCAGCTAGACCCAATGGTTCACAAGGTGCCACGTGATATAAGCAATACCGCATATCTTATTGATTTGATTTATCAGTGGTAGATATAAAAACTAATCCTAAAATCGACGTTCAGAACCACCATCGGCTGCGGAACAACATTAGAAGAATCATCAGTGTAATCGTGCGATCATCGCTGAACGTCAAAAAACGTCATATCATATAATTTTTTTTATCGAAATCGCTGGTACGTAATACGTTTTGTTTTGGAATTCTGCTACAGAACTCGCTTTGCTATCCAAGTTACGTAAGAAGCCTAAGGGTTCCCTAAGTAAGATGATTATTTGTTGAAATAGATACATTTAGCAGCAAGCCCGAGGATCGTAAATGCAAACCATCATTAAATAAACATAGGTCTTAAGATGAAAGCTAAAGAATAAAACTTGCAAATCACCTCAATGATATGCTTAATATCTTGTAGATATTGAAAAATTTGCTCAGTTGTCTTATTACAAAGGGTTGGTTTTTGCTAAAATTGTCTTGTTGTATTACTTCCTAATATTATTAAATACGTAATTACTCAAGTTGTTTGTAATAATTTGCATTCAATAATTGATCTGCATATTCAAATATGTATCATGAAAGTGATATTCCTTGTAACACCGATCGGAAAGTAAACACTTTCTCATTTGGTCCAAAGGAATGAAAGCCACCGCTGTACGTGCACGGAGTAGCCAAGTGCGCTTGCGTTTGCAATGGGGCGTATGATGCTTAAGTTGATGATTAATTATGGACGGTACACGGTGGTATATAAGGCATGTTTTTCTGTGGCAAGTCTTCGTCACATCCCTGTCTAGTCATCTTATTAGCAGTCAAAGAGATCGCGAGTAAATCACGCGGCGGTGGACGGGACGGCGCGCGTCCCTTGCCAACGGATGCTGATAACCAAACCGCTGCCAGTACATTCCGATTACAGTAAAACTAGCTTAGAAAATGACGTTGCTAAGGTGTTTCCCGAAACTGTCATACGGTACTATCCAATAATATAACATTTTATTCACAATCAATGATTAATAACTAAATTAGAAACAATATCAAACAATATTTAGTGTTAATAATTAGAGATAATATTGTTTTGACAACAATACACAATGCGGTGTTTGTGTTGACAGTGACAATGGTGGTTGGCGAAAACAAACGGCCTACCAACATCATGGATGGCATCGAGAACACGGGAGATGTCCGACTGCACGACCACCGGCTGAGGCTCAAACAGAGGTAAATGGTCCCTAGTCCCTACTAAACAAACATAATTTATTCCATATCAACTTATGCCCTGCCAAGTTTAGTTAAGCAGTAAGTTCCTGAGTATTCCAGGATACAAATTAGCCTAGACCGCACTACCAGGTATTATTATAGGTCCTTGGTTATATTTGTATTCAATTTCAACGAAACCTGCAGTTTTCGCAAACCTTCAAATATCATCAAAAAGTGGTTTTTGCTAGGTACTGGCTGATTAATAAGTTGGCGATAAATCAGCATTTTTTAGTAATCTCGAATTCATCGTCGCCCTTCTTTGAGGTTACCTATAGACCGAGGAGCTAAAATACATTCAGAAATTACATTGTCCACCAGATTGAAAAATAATTGCCTGCAATGGAACGTAGACAGAAGTTTAACAGAAACCTCGTTTTCAAATATACCCAAGTGTACAAATGTGCCCAGTTCTTTTTTAGCTTAAGTTGGCAAGGCGTGATGTTCGTAATGCATGAACGACGTCTGGGTTTAAAAAATAAATGTCTGAAACACATGTCTGCGTGTAGAGAAAAACGTTTCGTTTATATTCTATTTAGAACTCGTTTTTGTTCTACAAAATATTTTGCTACTGTTGAAAATAATGAAATATATTGTTTTTGATCGGAACATGGTAATGGTTTGTAGAAATATATCAAAAATACGTAGTATACAGTTTTATTTTACATTAGATGTGTTAAAAAGATGCCATGAGTGACTGGTCCAGATATTCAGTTTCTTTTAGATTGTGAGAGTATCTTTTGTGTGTTGTCTGTCTTCTTGACTGATAGACAGCTTGGCAATGATCAAGTTAATACGAGAATGTGTTACCTCCTAGTCTTCATCATTAACTTTGGGTTCAGGTAATTTAAACGCGTATCCAATAAGCTATACAATATATATGTAGACATTTATACAGAGACTATGTTGAAAGTATACTAGGATATGCCATGGATTTTAAGACAAGTTTCCCAAGATTGCCACTAAAGTACCTTGATATTTATTGACATGTGTACTGACGAATATTGACAATCATAAATTATCAATCCACACACTTAGTATATTTTTTTGTCCTTGTATGAATTAATTATAATAACTTGAGTTAAATATTACGTACATCGCGATTAGACAACATCGGGACTAAATGTATGGCAAAAAGGTTCTAAAAGAAAAGTTATCATGGTTTGCAGCGCTGCCTTAGACTGCACAGGTAACTTGAAATTGTGTGCCGACTTGTGACGACGTTAATTTGCTTTCCTTTTCTGTCTTGGTATATTTACATTTATGAATCAAACTGAATCTTAATTTATGCACCACAATAAAATGAACACTAAGGGGTAAATAAACCAATTAGAGCGCGTGACTGCCGCGGTGAACAATGGCTTGTCAACGCTAATGAAAGAGCCTCCTAACAATTCATTAATTGTAACTCGGTGTGTACTCATGCCTGACTTTGCTTTTATAAGATGAGCACCTCCTTTGTTTCAATATGTTATACAAATGAGTTTTATATTCTACTTATAGGTATTATGAACGCGAGAGTTGTAAGGATGTACGTATTCATGTTGTTAGTCTTTCGCGCCAAACAAAACAAATCGCTGCGAGGTTTAGATGTAATTTTATAAATTTGTGACTGTTTATGTCCAAGATTTTTTTTGCACCTTAGCAGTCATCTTCCAAGGTGGCGCGTACCCTGCAGCCGGTCTGCGAGGTGATGTGGGACGAACTCTGAACGACTATAGTCACTAAAATCCACCTTAACGGATGTGGCAAGGGATTGCTAAGCATTTATATCTATGAAGTGGTAGAAAGTATCCTTTCTTATTCATTAAAAGAATTTCCTATAGTTTTTTAATATTTTTTTGAAGGAATTGCAGTAAGTATGCGAAAACGGATTCCGCTAAGTTTCCTAAAAATTATATGCCCAAAGGGCCCAAAGTAGGTACAGTCGGGAAAATTGGTGCAGGCTCAGATTTGCTTTTGAATCCCTCGTTGTGACGTCATCTCCTAGTAACCAGAGTGCCTACAAACGATCGAACAACATGCATACTATTCTCTATATCTCTTAAATTTTTGTATATTTTCACATTCTCCATTCAAATCCAAAGAAGTAGGTCAAATGTATCTTATTACGTACAAGAAATTCCAAGTAAGAAGCAATATCGAATTCAAAAGGTTTGTCACCTACGTTCTTTCCATTTTCGTAGGCGGTAAGCGGGGAAGGTTATAATTGTGATTGTTGCATCACAGTTTGGTGTCATGTCATTTGGTCCGTTCAGAATGCCTGTGAGCGCGCTCACAGCGATATGGATACGTCATCAATGAAGTCATAAATGTCGCCATCTTCCCGCTCTCAGTACCCAAGCTACTTCTACGCTCTAAAAGCCCAGTCAAAACTGACACATGCCGTTTCTTTGTTGATGTTTTTATATAAAACTTTTCTTTTGTATAATTAAAAAATGGCTCCTGTTTCAAACAGACTCAAAGATATTAATGAAGATATAACTTTGGATTTAAGTGAGGAACAATTGGAATTTTAGAACGCTATTTACCGTTCCGATTGAAATGTTAAAAGTATCACTTTTAGCGCGCTAAAACGAATCGGAACGGTTATGAGCAGTTTTAGCGCTGATAGCGTTGTGAACGGCAATCGGAACGCACCTATACTCAAGCTGTGTCATTAGCTCGATCGACCATGGATATCGAAGGTATCAATGGCTATTTCTATAAGTATACGTGATGGATTATATGCTAGGTTGAAGATGAGGCTTTTTTATGGGTAGTGGGTTAAAGTAAGAGTTATAGATATTTAAGAAGTTGGTCGAAGAGATGAAAATCCTTATGGGTTTCTACATAGTTTACGGGCTCAGCTTTTGATTTGTTAAATCTTGCTCCTTTATACTGAAATATTTTTTAAAATTAAATGTTGCTTCCAACGAAAAATCACGCAGGCAAAAAATTCACTTTTTGACTTATTAACAACAATATGAACTTTATCACAGCAGCTAAAGGTTTGAATCAGTTCTGTTTTGTAGCCATGATCAATCTATGCAAAGCCATTAATTTAAAAAACTACAAAAACTTTTGCGAATGTTCGACAACATATAAAATAATCTTAACGATAGCTTTGTAAAAGTAGCTTAAAATAAAACGTTACAATGCCTTTCCTCATTGCTTGTCTCAGTTAACGAATCGTCGATTTAAATAGCCCATCTTCCTCAGGCACGACTCACGAGTTTTTCATAAATAGTTACACATGTTGAATGTGTAACTATTAATTTAACTACAAGTTAAATGTCTCATTGCGACGATACAGTCTGTGTAATCTGTGCTGCGACCAATCTCTTTTCTACCAAGGCCGATGTTTAGGCAGACGTGCGTGGGCGTGCTATGCAAGACTCGATGGCATACTGAAAATTGTCTATGATTAGATATAGATACATAAATAATAATGCGGAATGCCGCCTTCGTCATGGGTAGGCTGCACCCTCTAATTTGCAAGAAGAGTAAAATGTAGCTTAGAAATAAGCTTACACTTTACAAAACTTGCATCCGCCCCATCATGACATATGCCAGTGTGGCTTTCGCTCATGCCAGCAAGTCGAACCTCAATCACTTGCAGGTTATTCAAAATAGGTTCTTACGCAAATGCGTCGGGGCCCCGCCCTATGTCCGCAACTTAGATCTGCACAAAGATCTCGAGCTGCCCACCATTGCCGCATTCATGAAGTTGGCGTCTAGACGCTACTTTGATAATGCTCCCCACCATCCCAACCCGCTGGTCAATAAGTCATCTGAATACACCACAAACCCAGACGCGGCGGTTCGTTATAGGCGTCCGCGTAACGATATTACAACAAGGAACGCCGGTGTTCCAGTTAGAAATAGGGCAACACGGCATTCGAATCGCCTAACCCACCGGTGGGCCAGGCTAACGCGTCGTACGCATTCCTACTGAGTTTCTTGCTGGTTCTTTGGCAGAAGATGACCCTTCCGAACCAGTGGTAGTTTCAATATACGACGTCCTAAGCCGAGGTCCGTACCCTCTCGGGTGGCCTTAGGCATATCGTATGTAGGAGTAGTTTAAGTTCCAGCTAAGCGCCGTCAGCGCTAGGCCACAAAGTCCGGAGAAATTTAAAAGGCCCATAGGGCCATAAATAAACTATCCATTTCAAAAAAAAAAAAAAATTGGGGAATGTATAAATGACAGCTCCTTGTAAATTAATGGATCGCTTTTCTAATACAATTCTGTATGTAAAGTAACTCTAAGGTATATTTTTTTCTGGATGGAAAAGGTGTTTTGAGAAAACATCTTGAATATTTATAATATACAGCGTGTCCCATAACCTGCACGACAAAATGAAATGAAAGAATGATTGAGGTGTGCCCTACCATACAAAATAAAATTACATTAGTAAAATTGTCACCGTTTTGGAAATATTCCCGACTTTTTATTTTTTTCGAAAAATGCCGCTTTTGGTCAGTTTTATTGTTGGTGTGTGTACAAACAAGCAAATACTTTTGTATTTTTTATTTCGTAATTATTCTAGAATAAGTAGATCTACCATATGCAAATATCATCTTGTTAAATATCATTAGGTATCATTGAGAAAAACATATTATTCTCATTATTTTTTTTATATTCATCCTGTTTGAGCGATGGTTGTACATACTTAGGGGCTAGTAGTGCACCTATTTTTATCGATCGACATATATGACATGTCATATATGTGAATATCAAAACTCAAACCACTCCATGTGGCAGCCATTGCCAGAGCCACATGGTATGTAGCCCTGAAAGTATGTACAGCCGTCGCACAAACACTCTGTATCTTTTTCTTTACATACTGAGTTGGCAAAGTTGTGGTTTGCATTAGAATTACTTGGCTCTTGGAGTTCCTTCAAACCTGAATGTAATTTTCCGGATTTTTTGTACAAATACCATAATAGATCCAGTAGGTACTTTATTTGTAATGAGCAAATAATGGATTTTATCTAGGTATCTGGCGATTAACGCTAAACGCGTACGAAAATTATGGCGGCGTGGTTCGCGAATACATTGATTTTTTGTACGACCCAGAATATCTTTTTGCATGCAATACAAAATATGAATACATTTTTAGTACCGTCTGAGCATTGATAGTACTAATTAGAAATGAGTTTGAAATTTTATAGTAACTTGTAGTCTAAAATCCAAACAAGCCACTTTTATTCTAAACCCCAGACGAAAAAGCATCAAATATTCACGCGACCTTTAATCTTTTCCAGATTTGACATAGTCAGAAAACTAGGCCAAGGCACATACGGCAAAGTTCAGCTGGGAATCAACAAGAAAACCGGTCAAGAGGTGGCCATCAAGACTATTAAGAAATGCAAGATAGAAACGGAAGCAGATCTCGTGAGGATACGGCGGGAAGTGCAAATTATGTCGTCGGTGCGGCATCCTAACATTGTACATATTTATGAAGGTGGGTGAGCGCTGAATTTAGAATCCGCATTTCTCTTAAATATATTATGATAAGTCTATTTAAAATGAAAAGGAAAATGTCTTTTTTTGCGTGAAATAGAGGTACAAACAAGCGGATATAACGACATACAAATCATATCATAATCAAGCATATCATGATCATACAATGTCAAATTACATTAGAAAGACATTAAAACATTAGGTACAGTCGACTCCATGTATGATGTCAGTTCCGTAAACAACATTACGATAAAAGATTTAAAATATCCAACTTAATGTCAGAACGGTCAAATGTAATTATTTATTTGTAGCTTTTCTTTTAAGTCTAAGATTTGACTGAATCAATAACTCTGCCATTTGTGATAAAACGTTAATATAGAATCAAAATAAATTTGTCGTCATAGTTGTAATCTATAAAACCATTTATTTTATTATGTAAATCTTTATACATTTACTACATACATACATACACATACCTTACATACTAACTTATGTTCGTTATTGGAAGAATAAGCTTGCGGCTGTAACGTTCGTTATTTTTTAAATTAAATTATGTTTGTTACTCTTATGAATAGAATATAAAATCATTGATCACTTATAAAAACTAGACACTCAATCAGTGTCAGTAAAACGTCCTTGCCCAAGAGTGCATGCGGGGGGGGGGGCTGATTATTTAATTTCTCTTTCAATATAGTAGCATCCGGTCACTTCCACTATAAAAAATTGTAAAATTACACGTCACGTCATGTTCCTGCATCAAAGCATGAATTATCATATTTTCGGGAAGTATCAATTCTTTCAAATGCTTTTGATTACTTCGACATATTTTGGAGTTGAATTTCAGCTTGAACCAACAGCCGAGTCTAATACATTAAAAAATCGATTTCTGTAAGTGGCTTTATTATATTTTAAACCGTGCATATTTCAACGTTGAATTTACAATAACAAGTTGTTATGTTCGAATTGTCATTTCATGACACACTTCTTTCTTAAACATAGTAGAGAGCTTTAAAAACTGTGTATCTAGTTTTAATTTGTAATCAATTTTTACTACTAAATTACAGTACAATATAAGTTAATTAGCTAATAATAATAAAAATAATCTAATCGGAATAATGCACACTTATATAAAACTAATGCATACTTATGAAAAAACTTCTTGTGTATTCAAAAAAGCAGTAAGATTGTGTCCATCGTTGTCAGAATATTAATACACGGGAATCAATCTTGGTGTTTTTTGACGTGCAAATAAATTTCACACGTTGGGTGTCGATTACATTTTTTACCCACTTCTAATTAATAAGTGAATAACGCCATAAAGAAAATTAAGAAGGTTTTACACGTAAACATAATTTACTTAGTTTTGGTAATGGAAACGTAATTTCAATTTCAATACCACAAAATCTCTATTCAGGCCTCAAATAATAAAACAAATTATAATTATACTAATAACACACAAATGACTGAATATCATAAGAAATCCTTCAAAACAAACTAATATTTCTTGTGTCTCAACCGGCTTTTGTGAAGTTTTCAAAGAACTGAAAACAAAATTTATTTATTTCTTGTCCTGTTGCGGAAAGAAGACATGAAGTCTTATTTCTTATGTCAAAATTGCTTGATTTGTTTTGGGGTCACATGTTAGGAAGAAAAGACATCTCGCGTGATCGTAGACAATTGTCTTCGATTGTCACATGTCAAATTGTGGCGCTACAGCATCATGCGGGTGACATTACAGGAATGCTCCCTTCCACTCTTGAACTTAGCTGTGATCTATAATTATGACTAACCTAAAACCCTACATATTAGAGTCGTCCATCACGTGGTTTTAATAAAAATAGTAAATAATTTTATCCTGCCAGAATGTTGCTGTCCACGAATGAAAGAAAAATAAAGCAAAGTATAATGCGTAACTCAACACCATAAATTATAGTTGTGGTTAGGTATATTGCTATGTCAAGCCGGCTCTACCCTCGCGTGTGAAGTCGCGTCGTGAATACTCGCCGTGAATATACGCCGCGATCCAAGCGTGAATTGTGTCCCTCCACACTCGCATTCTTTCACTATAGTAGTATAGATATTAATCACGATCACTGTTAATAAATATCTAATGATGTCTATAGCTGCGGATGCCAACCATGAGGTGGGTTGCGTGCTCCTTTTTGCCGGCTACGAACACAGTTACAAACGGTGCACCACGTCTTTCTTTGACATGTATGAAAGTGTATAAAAGTAAACACAAAATGGCCTTGTCATATATCAAAGGCACAATATACGTATAGTGCATGCGTATCATTAATACTAGCTAACATATTTCTGTGCAAAATTGCCAGTAAGTTTAGTACTAGAGTCACGTTGTAGCAAGAGTTAACGTCCACATTGTACGCACGTGCCCGCCATGAAAACACGCAACTGCGAAGTAGATGTCTTCATTTGAAACTATTCCCAATGCTCGCTGGATGAGCTATTTAAAGTGACGCTGCCACTTTATTTCATTTCTAGCGGGGCACTTGAGCTAGAACCAAAAAACGATCTTTTTTATGTAAAATCTAAATGTTATATTTGTTTTGATGGTCTTACCTTGCCAAACGCCTGATATCTGTTATTGTTATTCGAATGTTTATTTCTCAACATTGACAATTACTTGTTCTTATTGACGTCAAATAAAACATGACTCTACCACCAGTTCGGAAAAAACTTCGTGAAGAAGAACTGCCAAGAAGGCTCCTTATGTCTATACAAAATTATTCTTATCTGCATCTGTTAGCTCGGCAAGTCTCCCTCCCCCCAAGTATCCAAACGACGAACACCCCCAAACGGCACCCGTTCACGAGTTAACGCGGGGTCCAGCCATCGCCCTTGTCAACCGTGTTAGAGGGAAGTGAGCGACCCGTCACCCGACGCTACCATATTTAATTTCTATGGGCTTACATGCCCATAGCATTTATCATATGTGTTTAATAAATGAAAACTTACCAATACATTGGAGTGTTCGAGAGACATAGACTTCTTGTGGTTTCTGTAATTTTTCTGGCTGTTCCTTTCCCTTAACCGACAACACAACAACGAACGTGGTTGATGACGTCACGGTGAGCACCCACGAGTTTCCGTTACCTCGTGTAAAGATTACAAAATCACTCATATTTATACACATTCTTTAGATATTCTTGACCTAGGTAATTGCAATGTTATCTATGACATGCTTAAAAAATGTTACAATAAGTTTTAAAAAGTAGTAAACAAAAAAGCAATTTTTAAGAAAAGAAATTTCACCATGACATTGATGCATATTTTTATTGTTATACTGTTAATAATTCAGCGATTAACTCAAATTGTTGCGATCTGTTCATTGGGTCAAAATTCCCACACGCGAGATTAGAAAGAAATTAAATAGGTGTTTTTCGGTTTATGGGTTTTTTATCACACGCACATACGATGTTGCCACACTTTGGCAATCTGGCATTGGTCATTTAATAAAATATCAGAAATGTATAGGGTAATATCTATTGTTAACTTTTGTACGCTGAGAGAGGCAATATTGGTAGTAAAAACTTAAGCAGGGTCGTATTTAGTTAACTATAATTCAAATTTTACTTGAATTATTAAAAGTTAAGATAATTGTTTGATGGCGCAGCCGGTGCTTTCCCATGTAAAATTACACCTTTCAATGGTTTTATTTCCGGCGTTGTATTCGTTTTGAACATAATATTGTTTAGTCAAAGTTAAAGTGAACTAAAGAAAGTTAAATATAACACTAAATAAAAAAATATTTGTAACTAGTAGTACCATCACCATTTTACTTTTACGTATAAAAGTATGAAATTTAAACTTTTTAAAATTCACATTGTATAATGCTGAATAAAAAAATGGTGACTTGTCCCAATATGTCACAAATTATTATTGTCATGGCACAAATTGTCAAACATGGAGCTTTTAAAACCGAATACGAAATAAACTTCTTGAATATGTTCTCGTTTAGAGCGGCCCGTTAGTGCCGTATTATTACTAGTTATTTATTTGTTTACATCTTTGTAACAAACGGTATGTTGTTTGTAAATCAAGTAACTATTTATAGTATTTGGCAATAGGTGCATGCTATACAACGCGATTTTGTATAGCAACAAAGTTTTTGCCTACAAAGGATCTGGCGGATTCACACTACAGAAACCACATAAATCAATGGTAGCACAAATTCAAATTCTTGACTCCAGTTACGTACCCTTCCTTCGACAGCCTTAGTTCAATTATGTGATATGGTTAGATTTTGTTAGCGAATTTATACTTTATCTATACTTCATCTTAGGCTATATTTGCTAAGCAAAATCTATAATTAAGAGTGCCCTTAGTTTGACGTCTCTGAGTGTGGCTGTTAAACTTCTACAGTTTAAAACAGCGATGAAGATTTCTTTTTTTTAAAGTAATTAATTGAAAAAATAAACGCCTAATTGCCTATATTCTTCATGCGTGTCGTGGCATCAAATCATTGAGGTGTGAGGTCTTCTTTCTCATGGCATGATTCGCCGACGTTAACCATGTATACTAAAGTATATGTAAACGGGCTATCAATTTGTGTTCGTTCATTCTCGCCGAAAGAGAATTCGGTAGATTTTTTTAAAATACGCTTGATTTGCAATAACTGTTCACTGACAAATAATTAAGCTCGCATCTCTCATTTTTATTTAGTAAATTCAGATTTTGAAACTCACGAGGATACAGGAATAATTTGAACAACTAACTTTATTATGGCCTATATCCACACTGAAATAGACATTTCTTTATAAAATATCTACTTTGAAATGACAGGTGTTTCATTTGTATGTGAATTAGTTTGTTTTAGAGCTTTGTTATTTTAAGGCGTGGGCGATTGTACTAGATTCCTAAACATGTACAGTAACTCGAAGCCAAAATAGTTTTGGATGTAGGACACTTTTTGTGCATAACCTTTGATTTGTATCACTATTTTAGATAACTCGTTTCTAGTCTAACGGTTCTATATATGTTTTATTTTCAGTATTCGAGAACAGTGAAAAGATGATATTAGTTATGGAATACTGTTCGGGTGGAGAATTGTATGACTACCTCAGCCAAAAGAAAGTATTAGAAGAAGACGAAGCCCGAAGGTTTGTTTTTTTATTTACTTATTATCCCACTCATATATGAAATGTTTATCAGTTTGTTCATAATCCAGACAAGATCTAGCAACTGTACGAACAACCACCGAATAAAAAACGCACAGACCGACAGAATTAACGATATCTTTAATAGTCCATTGTGCATAATCAATTTGATTCGTAGTAATATACTCTACAGTTGTATTAGAGGTTCTTCTTTTAAGATCTCGTCTAGTATGGTACTACTAGTTACAATCTACGATCGCGAACGCTATAGAAACCATTGAAATTGTATGGAGCATATCACGTGGTGCACCATACAGTTGACAAGTTTTCTATAGCGTTAGCTATCGTAGATTGCAATTTGGCTAGGGCCCCTGGCCTTCCTATTTTGAGCGCCGTAATAAACCACAATATTGTGGTTGTGTTTTGGTTAAATGGAAGAAACGGCCCGTGCCATTACCGGAACAGAGGCAATTCCAACTGAGGCCTGCGGTTGGCAACGCATCATTAGTCGATATGATAATCACATTCAACATTGATGAATTAAACACTTGCGACTAAAGATTTGCATGGGTGCAGATACCACTTGTCATCAAACGGGTCGCGTGCACATTTGTGAAAGCGCATGTGCAAAAATGGGAACTAGTTAGAATTTTAATCGAATTTAGCCTTTGTTAAAACCAAGAACGAATAAAAAATGCTCTTGCCTTAGTTGCACGTTTGAATTATCGCTTACACATTCTATGACATGTAACTTAAGTACATGGCGAATTGTATTTCTTATATATTTCTTTCTTAATTTCAGGTTATTCCGCCAAATAGCGACTGCTGTATACTATTGCCATATACATAAAATTTGCCATAGGGATTTGAAATTAGAAAATGTATTGTTGGACGACACAGGTAGTGCCAAGGTTAGTAATTGGAACTTTTTGGCTTAAAAAGTAAACTGTATGTGAGTATTATTTATGATGATCGAAATGGATGATATCATAGGTCATATTGTGTAGATACTTTTTTTAAAGACTTTAATTCATTTAAGTCACAATCTTTGCCTTTCATCTGTAAAGAAGCGTATGAAATTTAGCTAAATTGAGTAAGAATGCTTTAGTGAAATCTTAAAATGTCACTTTCAAATATTTTCTTCACATATGCTCAACTCAAAAATACCATAAAGGTTTTATTTAATAAGAACAGATTGCCTAGAGAGTTTCGAATAATTGCTAGCATCCCTTCATTGTTACACTAAATGATAATGAACATAGGAATGTAAAGCCTGACCAATTAATAAAAACCCCGACGAAAATGCAATGCAACAATAATGAAAATACTCCATTGTAATAATATAATAATATTGATCGTTGTCAAATTGTAAACGTGGTGCAAATTTTTGGTTTGTGTTAACTTTATACGTCAAATTGCCCAAAACTATTTATAGCCATGAAAAGAAAATGAATCACAACGTATTTAGTTATTTGTCCGGATATCTGCGGGATTCGCCTCTATTTCTTTAAATAACATTACCGACTTGTTTGTCAACATGATTTGTAGGTACATATTATAGTGTAAATAATGATAACCGGCACAACCATTATTTCTTGTTAATATATTTATTAATTTTTTCTTTAATAAAGTAATGTTCACTAATCTTGGAGTAAAAACCAATACAGAATCTAAACATGTATTTTGTTTTAATTTCTAACGCCATTAGCAAAATATATTTTTTACATTTGCCAACTTTCACCGGCGTGACTGTATACAGTGTTGTATTATTATGAGTTTTATTTGTTTATAGTTTTAGTTGTATAAAATTGAGGTGCCCGTGTCCAGGTTTTTGTCTTGTGTAGGCTTTAAATCAATCTACTGTCACAATTTTATAGTATAGACTAATAATATACTTTTATAATTTTTCAGATCGCCGATTTCGGTCTCTCAAATGTATTTAAAGAATCTTCGGTGCTGTCAACTTTTTGTGGGTCACCACTGTACGCGTCACCAGAGATTGTAAAAGGAACACCTTATATTGGACCTGAGGTAAGTATATTTTATTTTGGAAATGTTCTCAAAGGAAATAAGAAATTATGAATGGCCTAAACGGTTTTCTAAATGTGATTACATGAATTGTTATAAGCTATAAAATTGTATTCTGGTTTACTTATGACTAGTTTTTAAGTGGTAACTTTTCTTGAAACAACAATATAGGAGGTTTCAAATTTCATCCAAATATGTTCAGTATTATTAATAATATATTACCAGAAAAATTTACAATAACATACTTTTGATTTTTTTTAGCCAATTTTGATTAGCCAATTTATACTTTATCTGTACCTTATCTAAGTATATATTTGCTGAGCAAAATGCATAAATAGGATCACCCTAAGTAACCTCTCTAAGTTTGACGTCTCGAAGCGCAGCCGTTACTCTTACTCCATAAAGCCTAACTGCATAAGTCGATTATTTCGGGATTATTTTAAAATAAATTTTACAACACTAACAATTGTAATATGTGTTCATAATTTTTAAGAAAAGTTTCTTCAAACATCCAAATTAGCATACATGTGGAACTAATTTTAATATCCATGTTAATTTATATTGTTTGCTCATAGTGTAGGAGAAGTTTTTGCGCCAAGACTTTTATGACACGTTTTTATAAGACTTATTTAATAATTTTGTTCTGAATCGCAGTGTCAAAAGCATTTGTAGGGAAGTCAATGACCTCGGCGATTTAAAATATACGTACAGGTAGTGGCATGGTGATGTGAAATGCAAGTTTAAATTGGGATATCATCGTAGAAGTAATGTGCTGCGAATGTACCCTTATTACCGAGGGTTAAAAATAAATAACGTTATTATATACATTGACGTTTGCCTTTGTTTATATTTTAAACAATAGATAGAGGTATTACGAAAAGCTACTGTTTGTAGTGTAGTAAATTTAGTCCAAATACATCGGACTTGTGTTTTTTGCAAATATGTGATAAAGTAGCGTTTTGTTCCACGCACGCTTTAACGGCTGAGCCACAATTCACTTGAACATAATGCGTTTTAACCTTCGTATAAATTTATTACGAATAATCTCTTTGGTTTCATTAGCTGTTATTAAAGAAAAAAATACTTTACTGTCTTTATTCACTTACTTACATTCTGAAATTGTTTTCATTTCTAAATGCGTGTATCAATCAATGATATCATTAAAAACTTCTTTTTTTTCCCTGCATAATGAAATAGTAGTTTTTGATCACCGACGCAAAAACTACTATTTCATACAAATTTTATGCTGTTACAAATCTTGGGTCCTAAATGAAAAAATCACCGTTTGTTATTATCGTGGGTTTTTTAATTTTCAATTTATTTATTTTTAATATATAATTACAGGTAGACTGCTGGTCGCTAGGTGTATTGCTCTATACGCTGGTATACGGCGCGATGCCTTTCGATGGATCTAACTTCAAGCGGCTGGTCAGACAGATCAGCAACGGAGATTATTATGAACCGAAGAATCCGTCATGTATGTATTTAAATGATAAACAAATTTCACACTAACACAACAGCTTTCTAACACAAAAGTAAGCAAGGGTTTGTTATGGATTAGGTACATGCAGCATAATGGGGAATTATGAATTATATGCACTTTAAACTTACATATTTGAATAGAAATAATCCATGACACGGGAACGAAAGTCATGTTTATCAAATACGTAGGTACAATCGGGGAGCTTAGCGGAGGCTCAACCTGCGGCGAGAACTGCTTGCGCGTTGTTTGGTTTTACTATTCCGTCTTACGTATAATATACTATATCCATTTCCTTATTTTCTCGATGACAGTTCTAATTTGATATAATGCTCTCTAGCTCCATCCAATAGCTCCATCCCTATCAGTTTCTCCGACTCTGGTATTACATAACCTTGTACGTGTTTAAACGTCATATTTAAAAAAAATAATGCATACATAATGTAAAAAGAAACGCTCGCACAAAGTTACACAGGAGCTGTCATCGAAAAAATTAAGAAATGGAAATAGTATAAGGGGTGACAACATTGCAGGGGATTTGAATGTCTGGACCAAGTTCCCCAACAGTTCAATCAAACAATCCCTACAAGGATTTAAACCTGGGACTCACAATGCATAGGGCACGGATCCTCAGAAACCTAAGCTCAATGTCAAGATAGTATAATGTCTGATATATCATAACTCGGCCGTTTGATGACAGTTAGAATCAGGAAAAGGAAGAATTTTAATACATTCAAAGATTTATATCAAAGCTCTTTGAGACTTTACAATATTATTACAAGGAATCCTAACTAATAGTGACATTGTTTGATTGTTATGTTTTCTAACTGATAATCATAAAATTTTGTTGTATGAACGAACAGAAAAAGGGTTAGGATAGCTTTCATCCTTAAAAAGCATTGTTCCCGAGCAACAACCACGAACAAATAATGTATTTTGATGTATTTGTATGATGTCCACAACAATTTGGTTAATTTTGATTCTTTTTTTTCAGCGGCATCGCCCCTAATAAGAGACATGCTCACAGTAGACCCGGCGAAGCGTGCGGACATTGTGTATATTTGTGATCACCCGTGAGTACAGTCACTAACTTTTTTTTAAAAACGGCCGGTTTGGTATGGAGGTACGTGGCCTTGCCTTTCATGCTAGAGGTCCCGGGTTCGAATCCTGGTAGGGGCAGATATTTTATTATATTTGCTTTCTAGTCATGGATGTGTATTTACGTTTATTTAAGTTTATTTCTAATATTTATATTTAGAAAAAATATCTATGTGTGTTTATATATTTCTTATGTTTATTTATCCATTATCTAGTATTCATAACACAAGTTCTTAATGATACTTAATTTGGGCTAGATAATGTGGTGTGTTAGTTAGAAATATTTATTTATTTAAATTGAAAATTAAGTAATGGTTAAGGTGCTGACTTTTCGATCTTGAAGTCCCGAGTTCGATTCCCGTGACTCTCAAATGTACCAATGGGTTTGTATAGCGTAAGTACATGAAGCCGATGATCTTTTGATTGATTCCAACGGTGAAGGAAAACGTGGTGAGGAAAATCCATATACCTAAGATATTATTTCGAACGTATCTGTACAAGTCTGCCAACCCGCAGTAGGCAAGCGTGGTGGACTGTAGATTGCCCAGTACCACCCTTCAGTTGGGTGAGGCTGATTTGCCCCTGCAGGGGGCTTATTAGGGCAGTCGTGATGACGCAATAAAATGGTAGTATAAGAAACTCTTTATTGCGTATTATGCACAGTAATACACCAGTGGTAAAACACACAAAATATACCATTAGCAATCTCGTAGCTTAATAGCGATTTATTGACGACCGAGTGGTGTATTACCTGCCCTATACGCCGCCGAAAGTCCCAGGTTCGAGTCGCGGCCGGGGCATTCATTTGTGTGATAAACGTTTGTTCTCGGGTCATGGTTGTTTGTATTTATATATGTGTGTTTATTCTGGGACCCTCCCCAGTTCGCTGTATGGTCATCCATAACACAAGCTCGGCTTACTTTGGAGCCATACAGTTGGTGTGTTTGTCTGGGGATTTATTTATTTTATTCCAGACTATGAAGGCTGTATAAAAATATTGCCATCACAATCAAAACAATAAAAATTAAATTGTGTTATTGATTCATAAAATTACAAATTGCTCGTATGGTTAATAGGTAAACAAAAGTTTTTTATGTTGCTTTACAAATATTGCGATTTGTACAATTGTATTGCTATTTAGTCAAGATACTTACATAAACAAACCACTAGTTACCAGGGATTCCCGAAATAAGCTAAAGGTGCCTGTATTTTGGGAAACCATTAGTAGTTCCATCAGTAGAAATATTAAATTAATAAAACGTCTAGCAATCTTTTGCAGACAACTTAGTACGTAAAAGGAAATATAAAAGATATAAACTGTATATGTATATACAAAGACCTTTGTTTGATTCTCTTTACGACAATTTAGCGTATTCTTTACTAATATGATAATGTAGAAAGTTAGATTGTTTCTTTATTACTTTATCACGTCTTAATGACTTAACATCTTTACAATGTGCAGTTACGTTATAAGGATTTCAGGAAAAGATAACCGAAACTACAGTTTTTCATCCATGGGAACAATACTATTCCTAAGGCGTATAAAAATGAAACCGGCAAAAAGTAGTATGACAATAATATAGATATATAGTGAATCTAATAAACACAATATATTTGCAGATGGGTAAACTCTGGAGCGTCGTCATGTTTAGAAATGGCTCAGGATTTAGCTCAACAGACCCCAGTACGACTCGACTTGTTACTTTCTTTAGCTGTCCCTGCCGCTGGATCCCTGGTATTACCTGAGGTAAAACTATGTATTTATGTAAGTAGCGTAGTGGTCAGTAGCCCTGTCGCATACGCCGGAGGTCCCAGGTTCGAGTCCTGGCCGGGGCATTCATTCAGCTCTGCTTAGTTTGGGGCCATACAGTTGGTGTGTTTGTCTGGGGATTATTATTGTTATTTTATCAAAATAATTTGATATTAAATGTGACTCCAAGGACTGTTTATATGTTTGAGATTATCAAAGTAAGTATTTTTATGTAATGTGATACATATTCTGTCGTTATCTTAACTATCACATTGCCTTTTTTAATATAATTTAAATTGACGACATCTTTTATTATTTTGTACATTTACTTGCGGTTTAATTAATTAATACACTATTATATTATTGTATTAGTATCAAAAGCAACAAAACTATTAAGGAAGTTTCGGCGGTGTTCAAAAAAAAACCAGTCCTTAATAGGATTAGGTACTTAATTTTTATTTAATTAAAAAAATGATATGCAACCCTTCAAAATATCGAGAACTACAAAAATAACCATTATGAAATGTTGACACCATCCACCATGTGTTGACGACAATGTACTTCTATTGCAATTGAGTAATAAAAATGTCAAGCTGTCTTTCCTAATTTGATATAATAAAAAACATTGGAAGGGTGTTACCACATCGACCGATCGATCGTCGACCGACGCCATCGATCGATAGTACAATGAGACAGTTGACGTCGATCGACAGTTTTACCAGACCGATCGATACCAGATCGTCGATCGATTGGTGTGGCAACACCCTAACAATTCATATCTTATATTTACAGCAACAGCCAGAATTGAACCGGGACGAGAGCTGCACAGACCTCACTAGTTCTACCTTGACCGCAGTTGAGCCGAGCAATTCAGCCGAGAAAAGGATTTTGGAGTTGGTTGCAGGTAGGTTCAAATTGTTGTGTGTTTAGTGTACCTACTTATATATAAGTAAGAAATACGTGTATTCTGTGCATGAAACTTTGGATGCGATATCTAGATAATTTTTAAATAATTTCACATAATAATATATTTACTTTCTTTATTTACTAAACTAAGAAATATCCGCATTTTATTTAACAGGGTTAAATTTATGTTCTTTAGGCTTAGTTCGTGATATAAATATTCTATTAACTATTTATTTTTACAGAGGGTGGCGAGGACGCAATAAAGCCGTCCCCAACCCGCACTATAGTTTCTGCGGGAGATAACAAACGTAAACTTGAATTAGCGATGTCTGCCAGCGGATTGCAGAGGAAAAAGGAACGTGTGAATAGGTTTGTAGAGTCTATTGTAGAACATAATCTTTCAAAGATATGTATATTTTTTCCCATAGTTATGAAAAGGTACAATTTGGATGGCACTAGTATTTTAATAGTGGCTGTTCTGGATTAATCTTTGTACATCATGTAATTTAAGCACTTAAGAAAGTTATTTTGTTGTTAGTTTTTTATATATCCTTATTATAGAACATAAAATAATAAAAAAAGATATAAATTCATAAAGCCAAGCTGTAAGCAAACAGCCGCCGCCGCTCAGGCGATTTCCTTCTTCAATAATCACTGGTATATACAAATTTTAGCATGAGTTAAACATAATGTACAAATACTTCTAATTATAGCTATACTAATATTTAAATTACAAATATTAACTTATTCATGTTTTGTTTATAATGTCAGCACAACAAGCCTCATAGAACCCCCCGTGTTACCGGAAGAAACTCCGCCGCCGTCACCGCCGGAAGAACCTTATTTAGACGAAGCAGTAAGTACCTGAATTGTTTTCTTACTGCATGGAGGTGAGACATGTGCAAACGTTCATACGTAGTTTGAAGGTTCATAGCACAAAAGTTTTAATATCATTTTTTTTGTATAACTTGTTTTATTATAGTTATAATATATAAGAGACAATAAATAGTTATCTAAGCAGAAAAATTATGATTTATAATTTTATATTTAAACTATTTATTTCCCCAGGCCGCCCAACCTCTAAAATCATCAGCCACAATGACAATATCACCCGCACCAATAGAACTTGCCAAAGATAGGACCCAGGACATAGTTAGAGAACCCCAAGAACAAGTTAAACAAGAAAAGACATCAAAGGTCAAATCACAGTCCAAAGTTGAAGACACAGAGAAAGCGCCAGACAAGGAGGAGGTTAGGGTCAGTAATTTTTTTTCTCTTTGTTTTCAGTTAAAAAGCTTCATAATTATTATGTGCTGATAAGTCAATATTAATAAGTCGGTGTGTTTGTCTGGGTATTTTATTATTTTAATTTTATATTATTGGAAACCACAGAAATTATATAGAGAGAAATAGAAATGCTTTCTTTGGATTTACTTGCAGTGCCACCGATGGCAATTTTTTTTATTCTTCAGACAATACAGCGGACTGGGGGGAAACCCAGAATATAGTAATAAATACATATATAAAGATCAACAACCATGACCCGAGAATAAACATCAGTGTTCTTCACACAAATGAATGGCCTGGTCAGGACTCGAACCCGGGACCTCCGGCGTATGAGACAGGGCTACTAACCACTACGCTACTCGGCCGTCGTCGCATTGCTCCCTACTTCTTGCCAATAGCTTTCACGCCCAATCGATCACCGAGGATCAGCCCGGGGACCTGGCAATTGGGAACCCAGCGTCCTACCAGCGCCCTCGATAAGAATAAGAATTTCTTTATTAGCCAGAATGTGGTATAACAAGGTCTTAATCTACAGTATTATTCTAAAGTACGAAAACACATTCAGTCAGTCTGAGCATGCAAACATATTTTATAACATTAATGCAAACATTAATAATATTATTATATTATATTATTTCATTAACATTTTTCATTTAAATTCAAAATTTATAGTTTATATATAAATTATGTTTATAGTATGTTATAATCCCAACACAATTAAAATATCAAAATAAAATTTAAAATGTCTAGTACAATTAAAAATGTTAGAATACAATTTATGTTCTCAGAACAATATGCAAATGAAAATGTCTTTTAATTGATAAAATATTCATAACTCTATAAAATAAATTGTCTATTTATTTAAAATTGATGTGAGTTCTGTTGCTGATTATTTCTTGACTTTGAAAACATACCATACAACGCAACATGTGAGCATTTTGATTCTATTTATCTAGAATACCGTTGAATGAAACTCTGTAGTAATTTAATAGTATATAGCTGACGAGTTGTTTTTTTTACACATGAATTCGGGATATAACCCTTCGACAAAATTATTTTCATCAAAAAATACTACTGCATAAGTATTGTTGAAAGCGCTAGTTTTGAATAAGGGACGTAAAAAGTGAAAGATAAAACATAGTTATTAATAAATAAAATCCATTGCAGCCTGAAGAACCAAAGCAAAGCTCCGTAGCGTCGGCGGCGGACAAACTCACATCGCTTTCATTAGCACAGCCAAGCCCCGCTGCCCCTGTTACCAAACCGAAGAAGTTCTCTATTCCTGGTGAGTTGTAATATGAATAAAACAGTGGGTGGTTCCAGCCAAGTTATAGTCCTTCATGATTTTTTCTTACGTGATTCTTAGGGGGGAGGGACTCTTGACCAGCTAATAGATACAGATAAGACAGTAAAGAGACATAGCAAATTTATTTTGATAAAATTATACCTGTCAAGTTTTTTGCCAGTTCTTCTTCACCAAGGTTTTACTGAAGTGGTAGTGGAGTCAGGCTTTATTTGACGTCAATAAGAAGAATTCGGGTATAACTTTGCAATAAGTTCTTAGGCATGTGTATTTCCTTCCGATGTTTTCCTCCACCGTAAGAGCAGTCGGCTACAATGGAAGCTGTACATCTCGTTGGGACGTTTGGCAGTCACGTGGATCTAATCTGGGTCCTTGATTTTTTTTTTCTTGAAAAAGGATGAGACGTTTGTCTTCTATCTCACCTGATAAAGTGACGATGAAGACGAAGGTGTTACACGTCTATCCACGAGATATCTATTCAATCCACGCTTGAAAGAACTAGGACTATAGTTTTCTGGAAAAACAGACGCAGGCAGTTCATTCCACACCTTGGCGACCCGCACCAAAAAGGAACTATCGAAGCGTTTGGTTCGACTTCTTGGGACATCCACCATAAAGGGATGGAAGGCCTGTCTGCGTCTAGTAGTCCGATGTAAGAAGAGTGTGGGTTCAACCTGATCAAAAAGAGCATTCGCGCACTCTCCAAAATGTGATCTGTAGAAGACTGCAAAACTGGCAACTTTCCGACGATGGTCGAGGCTTTGCAGTTTTTTGGTGGTGAGGTCAAAGTTGTTAATAATTTTTCGGGCTCTTCGGTCAACTGCGTCCATCGCTTCAAGTTGGTACTTTGCAGAATCATCCCAAAGGTGGCTACAGTACTCCATACGAGACCGAACTTGAGCTGTGTACAAATTAAGTATGTGTTCAGGGCTGAAGTACCGTCGGACCTTCGAGATGATTCCTAACTTCTTTGAACCAGTTTGAGCCAATGGGACACAATTTGTTGCCCGAAGTTTAGTTCTGATGATATAGTTACGCTCAGAAGCCCTAGGTGGCCGGTTAAGGGTACAGAAACATTTTGGAAAGTGGGCGTTAAGTCGAAATTGCTCTTTTTCGCGGAGAATAAACACGCCTGTGTTTTTGACGGGTTAAATTTGACCAAGTTGGACTCGCCCCAATCGGACACTTTCTTTAAGGCCAAATCCACCCGCTCAATCATGGACTCTCTCAAAGCCCGGATTTCTTGGGGACTCGCTCGCGCATTGGACATGTATCTCTCTACAACGGTGCTGTCATCAGCTTAACCAATAATGCCTGGGGTTAGCAGGTCATTAATGTGCAGTAACGTTGCAGAGAGAACAGATCCCTAAGGTACCCCGGCATTAATTGCCATTAGGTCAGAAAAGCAGCCGTCTAGGACTACTCGAATTGACCGTTCCCTCAGAAAATCAGATATCCAGTCGCAGAGCTCTTTAGGTATTCCTTATGCTGGAAGCTTACTCAAGAGACCATCAAAAGCTTTGGAAATGTCTAAAGATACAGCTATAGCTTCACCGTGACCTTCCAAGGCTTCGCTCCATAAGTGAGTTTCATACACAAGAATATCTCCAGTCGAGCGTCCACTGCGAAAACCATATTGGTTGTCACTAAGGAGCTCGTTGGACTCAAGGTATGCCAGGAGACGATTGTTCAATACACGTTCCATAACTTTGCAAAGTATGGAAGTGATTGCAATAGGTTGGTAGTTGATAGGATCTGACCGGCTTCCCTTCTTTGGTACTGGTTGCACGTTAGCCAGCTTCCAGGATTTAGGGACCTTTCCGGATTCCAAAGAGAGTCGATACAGGCGCTCCCATACTAACGGGAGACAACTCGGCTGCGTAGTGTTTTAACACAACTGCACGTATGCCATCGGGGCCGCTGGCATTATTCACATCTAAATTCTGCAAGCATTTAAGAACCTCATTTTAGCGAATATGAACGGTGCCCATTTTGGGCCCGAACTGAGGTAACTGGGGTGAGACTTTACCTTGAGTATTTAGACGTGAATAGTCTGCAAAAAGATTAACAGAAAGGTCTGCTTTCTCTTTTGCGGTGTGGGCCAGTAACCCGTCAGGCTTCTTCAGAGGTGGCAGCGATGGGCGACAGAAGTTCGACTCAACTGACTTGGCCAGAGACCTGAAAGCTTTGCTTCCGGAAGGATATGACGCTATCTTGTCTCCGATGTGGCCAATGTGGTAAAAGCGAGCTTTCCTGATCACCTTTTTGCAAGAATTGGCGGCAGCATTGTATCTTTTCTTCAGTTCATGCGAATCCACGGATTTGCTTCTGCGAGCGTCAGCCCAGGCTTTGTAGGCTTCTTGCTTAAGATTTTCAGCTGTGAGGCAAGCAGCATTAAACCATGGGCGACCTTTGGTTTCAAGGGATAGGTCAGCGTAAGGGATGAAATACTCCATTGCTTGGCCTATCACACTTGATACAGCATCAGCGCAGCACGATGGATCGGTTGATGTAAAACAAGTCTGCCGCTAAGGATAAGACGCGAAAAAAATGCCGCATCTCATCCCAATCTGCTGACTTGTATCGCCATACTCGCCTAGCGCCTTTTGGGCGGGTGTCAGTCGGCGCGTACTGCGACACAAATTTCACCACGCAGTGGTCGGATGTCACCGTAAGGTGCAGCTACGGACACCGAGCACCTGTCAGGATCAGTTGTCAACAGAAGGTCTAAGCAATATGCAGTGTGGCCAGCAATTTCGGGGATGCGCGTGGGCTCGTGCACAAGCTGTGAGAGGCCTTGAATCACGGAAAACTTAAAAGCCTCTCTTCCAGCGTGGTCAGTGTCATAGCCATTGCCCGTGATGAGCGTTCAAATCCCCCAGGAACACCAACTGCTCTGAGGGAAAACGTTGCTGAACCTTATCTGCTGCATCGCTGATAAGGAGATACTCCATGAGCCTCGTTGTCTCCCGATCTCCGCTATATGACCGGTATATACTGGCTTAGACCAATTGGTCAAGGCCGGTATCAATGTGAACCCACATGACGGAAAAGTCCAGATCTTCCAAGTAACGGAGACGCTGACAACAGATCTCGTCACTGGCATACATGCACACCCCGGCGTTCGGGCGTAAATTGGACTCCAGGATGTACCCTGGGTAACAAAGGTATGCCGAGTCTGACGGATTACAGATCTGCGTCTCCGTTAGGAAGAGTAGGTGAGGCCTCTCTGTCTCAAGATGGTGGTGGACACCGTTCATATTTGAGTGCATGCCTCTGATGTTGCAGAAGTGCACTATAAGAGAGAGGAAGTGCAACCGCTGTAGAACCTTACTCTTCTTATGACTTTTCATATTAGTTGTGTGAGTGAATAGGGAGGAGGACAGAAGTTGAGTGAAGCGCGGCAAATGGAACCAAGCAGCTCGCAATAAACAACGCACCGATGGGGAACTGGGTTGGAGACTGCGGGGACGCCCGACCCCCCCCCCCTCCGGGGATTGTCATCGGGTCCTCTCTAACCAGTCGCCAGCTGGCACGATGGATTTTTCGTGAGGTGGCGGGGCAGCCACTACTTGGGCCCCCTACTACCTGCGGTTGGCTAGCGGTGCACCGTTTCTTCGGATCCCGTTACCCTCCAAAACCAGTTACCCGGCGAGCCAATAAATTACAAGCTGAAGACAGTTCTCTGATGCAGCACGATTACTCAGACCTACCCTCCTCAATGGCTACACTAAACATCATGCCGGAACGCGACCATGTCACTTGTCGGCATGGTTTTGTTTAGTGGGTGGTGACAAGCCACGGCCGAAGCCTACCACCAGAAGATACTGCTCGTTTAGCACCACCCAGGGGCCACGTTCAAGTCATCGAAGGCTACAGCTTGCGGACGCGAGCAGTTCCAGGCCTTGAGATCCTTGACATCGATAAGCCGACGCTTTACGCACTGTTAAGGCTGGAGCATGGCGATGTTTGATAAAACAGAATACTGACTTAACTGACGATATATAACTGACTACTATATAGTTACAAGGATTTGTATACAATAGTACAATGTACGTCAATATCAAGGAATGTCTACGCGATGATATTTACTAGTTAGATCAACGGACAGACAACGTATATAACATTATTTTTCTGTAAGCACGAACATGGGACGTCACAGCTACTCCCCTCGTAGGATTTCACCGATGCTCTTACTGTTGACATAATGTTTTCATGATGTTAAATTGCAATTTACACCAATAGAGAAACATTTGTGTGACTTAGGCCGGATTTCGTCAAACTAGAATAAGATAAAATCCTGAGGATAAGTCAGAATTATCCTCGGAATAAACAAATTTTATATTTCATAAATTGCATTTCTAGGAATAAAAACTATGCCCGCTATAATATTTACACCGCCGATTTTGGCGGTATAGCAGAGTTATCCATGGTATTAATAGAAGATGGCGAATGGACTGTCGATTAGCTGTTTGTGTTGGTTTTTTTGGCGAATGTTGATTTTGAAACAACTTTGACGTAAATAATGGGATACATTTAAAAAGATCTGAATTGTTCCGCATTGATATTGTAAATGGTAACTTCGTAAATTACGGATAATATGTTAGTATGGGATAGTTATCCATATTACAAGTTATTCCAAATTCGTTTGATGAAATGGTTTTGATATTAATTTATATTCGAATGACATTAAACCCTGTAAAGTAAAGCAATACCAAGAGATTTTTCAGTTTGATGAATTTCAGTTTAAGGCTGAAATTTTAAATGCGGATTTAACTTATCTCAGATTTACCTCAGCTTAGCGGTCAAATAAAACGCGACTTTGTTTTATATTGTAAAGTATACTTATTGCGAAAACACGGACACTAAACTGTTCGTAAGGAGACATTTCAATTTCGGTTAGCGCGATCTACACCAGTTCGAAATGTATGAAAAATTGTGGTGAACGCACTAAAAATATTTAAAAAAAGTACATTTTGCATTATTTTCTACTTCGAAACTAAAAACAAAACATCGTGGCCACTTCGAGGTGACGTTTCCATATTCCACCATGTTGAACAAAAATATGACACAGCATGCTTGTACCAATTACTCTGTGGTTTGTTCAAGTACGTTCATCGAACAAAAGCCGACTGTTTTCAGTAATCGAAATGTACTACGAGTTACGACGTGGTAAGTTTACCGTAAAGAATTAAAAAATATTTAAACATAAACACTTGAATTACTTTGGAGGTACATATTTAATAATTAATTACAAATAAAAATATAAGTAAAAACTGAATTAATCTAAAACATGAAATTAAAACAAAACATCAACATGACAGATACCGCCATGTTTTTTATATGTAGTGTGGCTGTTTTACGTATTTGAATTTTTTTTCCTGAGAGAAAACAAAAAGAAATCATGGAACATTGGCTTTTAATCCTAGTTCTATTTATTTTATGGAATCGTGGGTACACCCGTACAAAAGCTAGCCAAGCGCCCCTTAATACTGAAATGTCTCCTGAGTCACAAGCGATTTTCATCGCCACACAGTATACAACATACTCGCTTTTCATCTGACCATTTATCAGAGATACCTCTGGGACATTGAAATGCATGTTTTAATTAGCTGAATGTTAGCATCTTGCAGATTGAAGATTTTGTTTATTTTGGTACAGGTGGAAACGTGGGCAATTTCAAAGAGCAGTTTGAGAGGCGCGCCTCTCTTACATCTCCCCCAGAAGTTAAGAAAACTGTCTCTAAACCAGGTAAGTTCCTTTTTACACTTTTTTGCGTAATTTTTTTAATTGCGTATATTATTAAAATTTGTATATTTGTCACATATTCGTATATCATCAAACGTTAGTAATGTTCCAAAAACTTGGATACATTTTATCAGGAATTGAATAAAACATCCATATTTTATTTTACAGTAAATGTTATCATTTACAAAAATGGTTCACAATAAAAACTATGATTATTGCGAATGATTTACTATCGTTATTTATGAATTTAAATCAATACAGTGTATTGTATAATATATTTGTTTAGTATATTTTACTCTTCCGTAACTACAACATAAACAAATTACAGAACATTTGAAACTCGAGCAATAATAACATTCCTTTCAATAAAATGAATTTTATGTTTTACCTGGAAGATAACAACCGGCTTATGCACAGAAATATTATATAAATACAGCGAGTACAATATTATAAGTAATAATCTGATACAGTTCATTGTCAAAAATATTTTGGAAAACTAAAAGACTTTTTTATTTAGATAGACGTAGGATATCATTTCTTTAAAAGCATCATTGCCTTAAAAAAGTAAAGACAAAACATTTGTTCATACTTATTATCTATTATGACAGTAAAATAAATTTTCAAACATAGATTTATTCTAAATTGAGTTAGTTATCCATATATTGCAAAATATAACGTATCCCCATGTCGGTAATACATAGACTAGTCAAAATAAATGTAGCTTTTCCGTGCAACCTGTGCAATAGATTTTTCGTTATTTTTATGTGTTATTTTATTGAACATGTCGATGCATGACATTGTTGGTAACATTTTATACATACAAGTTCCAACTAACTATTCCAGTACATGTTCAGGGCTCATATAAAAGAAAATGTACCACTGGATTTCTGTGAAACTAGATTCAACATGATTATGCGATTGATATATTGCTACATACTCAAAATCTGCTGGGGTAATCCCACAGCTCGATACTACCTGGACGATGTCAACAGAATCGAAAGTTCGTGGCAGCAGTCTATTGGTATTTCAAACGATAAGTCCATTGGTTCTTTGCAACGCCTTGGTGCTATCATAGACAAAGATCATTTTGAAAGCATGGAGAAAATATACCACAAGATCGACCGCCCATTACCGGAACATTTCGATGCCAGAGAAAAATGGAAGAATTGTCCATCCCTTTCTGAAATACGTGATCAAGGATCGTGTGGGAGTTGCTGGGCGAGCGCCACTACCGAGGTCATGACAGATCGAGTATGCATCCACTCCAATGGAACACAAAATTTCCACTTTTCCACCATAGATCTTGTCTGGTGTGGCGACGATGCTGGTAGTTGTAACGGTGGAATACCTTCCCGAGCTTTTGAACATTGGGTAACGTCAGGCATAGTATCTGGTGGAAACTACGATTCCAAAGAAAGGGGCTGCAAACCTTACCCTTTCAAAAAATGTAACCATCACGGGGCGCCACCGAAGAAACTTGAAGAATGCAACAACCACTACTATAATAAGCAATGCGAAAAGGTTTGCGAATCCAAAGATCTTGATTATCAAAAGGATAAACGATTTGGAAAGCGAGCGTACGCGGTCCCAGAAAGCGAGGAACAAATAATGCAAGAAATCTTGACGAACGGTCCTGTGACGTGCGTTTTTGAAGTTTACGAAGATTTCCTTAATTATACGTCAGGCATTTATCGTAACGTAGGTGGGTCTTTAAAAGTTTCTCATGCTGTCAAAATGATTGGCTGGGGTGTTGAAAATGGCACTAAGTACTGGCTGATTGCTAACTCTTGGAACGAACTTTGGGGAGAAAATGGATTCTTTAGAATTGTGCGAGGCGAGAACGTTTGCAATATTGAATCATGGGTTACCGCAGCAATCCCAGCAATATAAAATAAATAAATATTTAAAATCGCTTTCAAATTTAATGTTTGATTAATAAATTCCACATGTCAAATGGTTTTTTATTGTACATATTCAAATGGTGTGATACCTAATTTACAAGATTGTCCTAATTTTCCAAATAAATCACAGTAGAAAGACTTCAAACATATTTTATAATATGGCAAAAGTTTTATTAAGTAGAGTTATAGGAATTCAAATCTATGTATGTAATTGCCAATAGGATTTTAACTGTAAATAAAGCATGCAAGTATCCCAACGTGTAAACAAAACAATCATAGCACGTTTTGCAAAGAATTGGAAAACTTGTAGATGACTATGATTGCAAAACCTATAAAAAATATAGTTATAAGTCCAAACCTACTCAAAAATTTGTACTTGTAAAAATCATTACATAGTATAAAACAGTCGCTTCCCGCTGTGTGTCTGTCCCTATGTATGCTTAGATCTTTAAACTACGTAACGGATTTTGATGCGGTTCTTTTTACTAGATAGAGAGATTCAAGAGGAAGCTTTATATGTATAATACATGCATAATATAGTAGAGGAACATTGATAATCTTAAGGTTTCTAATGTGATGTCGTAAATAAACACATTTTTTTGCGCTTATATTGCAAACGTTGGCTGTACCTTACTAGATAGATCAAAATAATGTGCTACAGTATTGTACACCTTAAAAAGATGTACAAAAAAGTCCGCGGTGGTATATGTCTATCTATTAGGAATAACCCACAATAACCATTTTTTATTCTTTACTTTTTACGCGAAATAATGGCTTGTTTACGAAGTGATTTTAAGCAATACAGCATTAATCCTTATCCAATTAAGTGCCTTAAATACATTGTGTATGTAATATAGATAAATATGGCCCTTTACAGCGTATAATTTAAATGAATATTTTCGAAGATATTACAGATTTAAAATGCAATGACATAGACCCGTGCGAAGCCGGGGCGGGCGGGTCGCTAGTTCTTGATAATTAAAAGTTGATGTGTAGTGTGTGTGTGGTTTTAATAATGAAATCCCTTTCAAATAATTGCACTCTACCTGTGTTTTTACTGTTAGTAATTATTGACTAAACCTAAAGTAGTGAATATAATTGTAAAACTCCACCTTGCGTACTTTACTCCTTTTGAACTCTTCTATAATCTCTACCTCTTTAAATCTTCAAGGTTTGTATCTTTATTGTTCTCCGCCAAAATTTAAACACAAGATTCAAAATTATGTAAATTTTTCGTGATATAATAGCGTAATTACCAAAACGATGTAGACAACAAAAAAATATGACTGTCTCAATTTGGCTGACATCTTTTCAACTATACGAGTACTTCTTTGCAGTTGGATTTTTACGTTATTGTCTTCTTTAGTCATGCAATGTATTCTTCTCACAAATATTCCCATGTTGATCCTTACGTACATATTAACATACAGGATATATTTGCCTTTGTTTGTTTCATAGTGGTGTCAAAGATCGCTAAACCTAAAGCGCAGAGCGAAGATCGTGAGCTGCCTAATAAGATTCAAGAAAATAATTCAGTTCGTCTGCAGCAAATTGGAATTGAACCTTCGCAAACTCAGGTATGGATAATTGAACCTATTATCAAATTGTGAAATATCTATTCTTTACCTTTGAATAATCATTGAAGTACAGTGGTGTATAATATGAACGTAAGATATAGCAAACGAAATGATTATCTAATTAGGTCTTTAGATGCCTTCATCTCACATAACACATATTATATAATTTTATTTCTATATTACAAATCAGTATCTATAACGGTATTTATATTTTTTCATGCCCAGTCTTTTAACAGTTTCTTTTTAATGTTATTATAGTTGTTGCTAGTCTAATAAGCAAATAAAATAACCTTATAATCATTTTATTATGTTTACTAATTACTAATTTTTTAAAACGATTGCTAATTTTGTTATATTTTCTAGCCAAACTGTGATCTACAACCAAATGCGCGTGGTGTTAAATCAAGGTACAGTGTTTTTTTAAGTTTTGGTTTATTATGTAGTTAGGCATTTGATTAATTGATATTATTTGATTCTTTTGCAGGATTATGCAGACTGAGAGTGAGCCGTCCCATGGATCGCCTGTTGATCCATCTGTTTTACTTCAGGATGCTAGAAGGTAAAATGTTATTAACATTGTTATTAAAACTATTGTAAACATTGAAACAGTAGTTTGTACTATCATATAGTTGTCGAATGCATAATCTGAAGTTTGATGACTCAGTTTAATAATTATTCTACTACAACGAATATCCAATCTTCTTCCAGACGTCTGCTGAACTCAATGTCGGAGCTTGCCGAGGAAAAGGCCACCGAGGAGAACAAACGTCGCGCCGCAAGGGATATTATATCCACAGCTATTCGCACTGGTGAGTTTCAATGATATATCCGTAGTTATCGGTCGCCCAAATATTCTGACATAACTGACACGCCTGACATACACTCAACTGATTGTACAACTTTGCATTCACGCGGTCAGGTGTACTCAGTAGGACTTTCAATCAGTAAAGACATCAGATTGTAATAATATCTTATACACCGGATTATAGGTCACATAACGATAGGTGTTTAGTTTCTAGTGTTTTAGTTTATAAATATTTTATTTATTTTATCAGTTTCTTTTGTAGCTTATTTTGTATATAATTACAATTTTTAAGAAGATTTTGTTAGCTCCCTTAATTATAAAATTATAAATTCATGTTATTTTAAAAAACTTGTACCATATTTTCAATAATTTTGAATTTACACCTTGAAGTTAGTATAACTTTTATGTTATCCTTGTAATCAAATACATGTTTATTTTGATTGCACAGTTGTTTTTTAGACAAATATTAATGTAACTAATATAATGAATCACAGACATTCTCTTCATAAATGCGTAGGCAGTACCATATTATTAGAAGCAGAATTTGTATCATGACTTTAGTACATGGAATGCAATTGGTTGCTTTTAAAATTATTGGTGTTAATGAGTCATTCATTTTATAGTTTTTGTTGGTAAAAGACGTGTTTTTTTTTGTAGTGTTGTCGAAAATGTGTATGTCCGTTACAATGTTTGTTTTGGAATGTAAGTTATTTCCTTCAGTATTGATATTTTAGAAATTCAGATCTGTTTTCAGTCTGTATAGGATTTTTGAGTTCTAATATCTTATGGGCACACGGGTAACTAACCGTAGTACCTACCTACTAACTTTAGTTTTCTCAGGTGAACTCAAGCTAATGCAGTTATCTTATATTACAATGTCGTGTATTAATTTCTGTTCACATTCGTAATCTTAATTTAAGGACAGTATGATGGTTGGAAGGCGCGGGATCAGATTCTAGTACGTATAAAATTTTTTGAGATGTATTCATCGCTCCTAATTATGCTGACTCAAAATTCATAATTTTCAAAAACCAAGCTCTACAAGGTCATAACTGGAAAAACTGTTGCAAGCAAAAATCAGGGGTAATGCTATGATAAACGGTTGAAATTAAAATTATTCAATTTATGTATATTTCTATACATGTTTAGCTAAACCAGACCAAATGTGTTTTTTGTGAAAATATTGTATAGAGCTGGTCGGCCATTTGTTTCTACATCGATGGGTGGGGTCTGTGTTTCAGTCATCATTGTCTACTATAAGTCTACTATAAATCGTACGCGTTCTTCTTGGTATCCACAAGCTTTTTATATTTTTTCCTAATTTAGGAATATACAGTTGTCGTTAGGGTTTGTATGAGCTGTATGAAGGATGGTCAAGAATTTCTACGTTTTCCTGCCTCAAATATTGAACCGTTTGACGAGCATTGTGTGAGCTCTCGTTGTCGTGGCGTATGAATTGCATCGCTTTGGGTTAGTTTTCCGAATTTAGGTGATGACTTGATGTAAGCAAATTTTGATATACCACTCTGCTTAAACCCTTTTAAGATCTTTAAGTGCAATCGTTGCAACGTGACTGGTCTTCGTAATGAATGTGGACACCATATTATTTTATGTGCTTTGAGAGCAAACAACTTTTGTTGGCTTTGGTGCGTCTTGGAACACCCAGATTGTAAATTATTGTTTGATTTGGCATTAGTTATACCTATGAGTATAGATCTAAGATGCGTCTCTTATGATGTCGTAGACGTAAGTGGGCTCCCCTCGGTTGAGCAATCGAAGACACCATCTGACGCGGGCAGCCTGATGATCGTCGAAACTGTAGCAACGTCAAACTAGCTTTAACACACAAGTGCTTCGTGCAAGATCTTCTGAATGGTTCTCCCTGGAATGCCCAATAACACCTCTCTCTGTTTGTCACAGCACGGTCTTGAGAGTTGTCTCACAGCAACGATGTTTTTTCGGTGAGGGTGGGTTTCGGATGACCTTCGCGAGATTTGTCTCTAAGACTGGTATAGCTACGATGGACTTCTTAATACCAGCGCACGACTAGTGACATGCGTCCACCTGACAGTTATGAAAACATTCAACCTTGTTTAAAAACAGTTTTTCTCATTCTGCGAGAAATGAGATGGAGATTAATTTACATAATAAATCGTGAAACTTAAGGAAATGTTAAATATATAAACGATAAAACTCAAAAGACATGCCTGGTACATTGGGGACATGCGGTTTGTGTATTATATAGGTTTATACCTTATAGCAGAATAAGAGCAAAGCTAAAATTTAAAACTAATATTTACAAAACTAACGTCTTCCCCAGGCAAACCGCCGGTGCCATACGGGCGGTCGTCGTCCGCCGGTGTGACGTCATTGACGTCTCCGCCCGGGACGCCGCCGGTTAGCGAGAAGCCGCGGGTGTTCCGTACCGAGCTGCATCATAAGGTGGACGACCACAGGAACAGGTAGGTCACAACCTTCGGGCGAAATGCTAGTTAAATTGTAGCGATGCGCTACTCGATCAACCCACGGGCCGGACTGCGGCCTGTTAACCATTTTCTTACAATGAGCAACGGTGAAAAAGTATACCGATTCCTATGAACGTTATAAAATAGAAAATGTTGAATTTCAAGAAACATGTGTGATTTAATAATTATTGTTGATGGATCCGTACACACCAAGGTGAAAACAATTGAGATTCTCACCCTTAGTTGTGCACCAAGCCGTTGTCTCGTAACTAGTTTGCTGAAGGAATTATGGTTCTTTTATGTTGTTCTAGTTTGGATCAAAATTTTACAATACAGCAGTGTCATACATGCCATGATACTTATTGCCTTTCTCCCAAACAGAGGCACATCTGTGGAACGCATCATCCCCATTCAAATGTCGAAAGAGGAGGAATCCCGCGCGCCCTCCCCACCGAAACCCGCCGCTTCGCACACCCTGCCTCGCGCCTCGCATACCCCTGTCAGGTCTGTAAATTAATATGTAATGTTTGTCTTACTAGATTTGCGGGTAACTTTTAGTTGGCAAACAAAACACTTTAAAATTTATTTTAATTACCCTCCGAAAGTAAAGGTACCTGGAGTTGGAGTATTAAGGCTCTATTGAAGGTGCTTCATCAGATCAGCCAATAAGCCAAAAAGACGGTGTTCAACCACTGTATAGCTTAGTCAGATTGTACTGCGAATTGGCTTATTGGAACATATCTTCAAAGTAACAAAATAAGTTCTTAGGTATGTAGGTTTCCTCACAAATTTTCTGGTTACAGTCGGTTTCATTTACCTCCGTTGTCAGTCGGGGTCCGTCAGTCAAACCGTGCGCGACGGGCGCGAAGAGTTGAGAAGCTAGTGCTTATTTTATTCGGTATCAGTGCAGTTTCAAAGTTATGGAAGATTTTATCTGAAGGTGTATTTAATGACATGCCAAAACCAAGAGATAAAAATGATGTTATCTCTACACATAATTCGAATTCAATTATTTAATTTTTAACATGTACAATTGCATGCTCTTGTTGACGTTACATACAGCATGGCTTTGCCACCAGTGTGGAAAGACCTTCGTGAAGTAGAACTGACAAATAAATTTACAATGTCTCTTATGTTGATAAATAAATATTCTCTTCTGCATCTGTAAGCTCGCCAAACGCCGTCCCCACAAACTATCCAAACGACGAACATCCGCAAACGACCCCCGTTCACAAGCTTAACGCGGGAGCCAGGTATCGCCCTGCGCAGCCATATTCAAGGGAACTGAGCGACCTGTCATGCGACGCTACCTTTAAATACACCGAATTATGAAGTATCGAAGCTTCATATTAACTAAAATACTGTGTTGAGTTTCCATTGTGTCTAGGTATGCCTCATTTGTAGTTGATACAATTGTAAAACAACCATTCAACCATTGTGTTTGAATATCATTTGTTTAAAATAAATAAACTAATCACAAAATAAAAACAAATAATAGCTAAAACCTTTTTGCAGACGTTTGCCGTCGAACGAATCAACAGTATCAGAGAGTTCGACCACAGGCGAGCCTATAAAGAAGTCGGCTCGCGAGTTTATTATACCGATTGCAGTCGAAGGAAAGGGATATGTCACGCCAAGACAGGGGAGCCTCGAACCTGAGGCTTCGGGTGTTGCCAACACGCGGTTGAGGACTAAACCAAGGAGGATCAGGTGAGGGGATAACGTTTGTGGTGTGTTGTAGTGATTAATGTGAGGGTTTACATTTATTGAAGTGTGAATTGTGAGCGAAAATAAGTAGAATGTTGAACGCAGTTGAACTTGGGTTTATGTGATAACTGTTAATTTATTTACCTTCTATTATAACTTTGAATAGTTTTACAAAAAATACCTGAAATCGCTAATTTGAGTTTCCACTTTCTTTACTGATATATCAAAGAATTGGCTCTAATTTAATTAATTGAACATTAAATGTAATTCGTAACATTTTGTTGCCTAGTTCACGTTCAGTTTGTTAACTCAACTTCGTATTTAGATGGCAGTTCTCTCTGGAACATTATTGTGTGTGATTATATTTGAGAACAGCAGTACGAATTTAGTAAGGTCTTTTGGTGAATTGCAGGCTCTTAGGCTGACTAGCTTTTAAAGAAAAACTACCAGGGCGCCTGATAAGTTCGCGACCTGAGGTACTTAGCGATGACTAATCATCTCGATACTGATAACATTAGTTGCCCAACTAAGTGGTAGTATAAATAACACCCTTTTGTTTTATTCATTTCATTAACACTTCATCCCTGGAATAAGCAACAACACCATGTCGACTGAAACTGAAAATTCTCGCTATTTTGAGCACTGTGCAGTGATTAAACTCATTGTGTAAAAAGGAAAATCGCCGAAAGACATTTTTGAAGAAATGTCATCGGTTCTTCAAGATTTTGGACCTTCGTATACATGGTAAAAAATGGGCTCGGCCTTTTCAACAAGGAAGAGAGAGCTGTGAAGACGATCTCGCCCGGGTCGCCCAGTGACGGTAGTCACTGAAGAAAATGTTCAAAAAGTTGAAAAATTAGTATTGGCCGACCGTAGAATAAGTTTTGGCAGATAGCTGAAGAGTTGCAAATTAGTAAAGAGCGAATCAGAGGAATTTTGCACCAAAATTTTATTTATTGATTACTTGCCTAAGGGAACTACAATGAATGGTCAACACTACGCCAATTTATTGACCAAGCGCGTGAAGCAGTCGTTCAGAAGGGACGAGGCAAGTTGGCGCGCGGAGTGTGGTTTCTGCAAGACAACGCGCCCGTTCACACCGCTCGCGTGGCGAGGGATGCCTTAGAAGCCAAATAATTCACAGAAATCGATCATCCACCCTACAGTTCGGACCTAGTTTCCAGTGACTATTTCCTTTTTTCAAAACTGAAAAAGGAGTTGCGGGGCGAAGATTTTCGGATGATAATAAAATGCAGTCCGCCGTAGAGAGCCATTTTGAAGAGCAATCTTCAGAATATTTTTAAGTGGTTTTAAGAGCTTGTATTCACCATGTGAAAAGTGTATTTTACTTGAGGGGGATTACATTGAAACATAAAAATAAAAAAATTATGATTTTGTTTCATTAAGTACCCTAGGCCGCCAACTTATCAGCCGCCCCTCCTATATTGTATAATATCTTAGATTGTTTGGGTTGAAAGCTTGAAAATAAAGTTACTATGTTACGCATAAAATATCTTGGCTTAAAAATACGTTTTAGTAGGGCCCTCTTAAGGCAATTAAGTATTTTTTGCTTTTCTAGATTGTGATTATTTCTGTTAAGGTTTTATTCTTCAAATATTGTAAATGTTTGTTTTCAGCAGTCTTGTGAGTGGCGGCGAGTCGGAGGGTGAAGAAGACGAATCGCATATGCACCGTCTCAGGTATATAAATAAATAATGTATAAAATGCATTTTAAATAATTGTTAAGTATCTTGCGATAGGTATCGTCTTAACATCTCCTTTTTTTTTTAAAGAAACGGGTGTAGTTTTTGGTATACACTAATAAGAAAAGTTATTTAAAAGCATTATCTCCGTTTCTGCTTATCCTTGAAAACATATTAATAACTTTACAATTACTCTTGACTTCGTTAACATAATAAAATAATTCAGTTATATACGCAAGACGTATTGTTTAATCTATTTAATATTCCACAGAAAAGTGTTGATTGAAGATTTCAAGAACATCATTCTAATTTTCATAAAAATGTATTTCTAAGGTCAAGTCGTGCAGCTCGCGCAGAATCCGTCAGCTCTGGTGAAGAGGACGAAGAAGATGAGGGTTTCCATCTGCTGACGGCCGAGAATCTTTTCTCTACTCTCTTACATAGGGTGAGTTTGTGGAGGAAAGTGCCAAAACTCCACAGCGCGGCTTTAAATAGTAAAAAAAAATTTCAATAGTATTTACGCCCTTGCAGGGTTTACTCTATCTTGTGTGCTTGTTGTATTGATTCTAGATAGTTACCTGTATTTTTTTCTTTTTGTTTGGACAGTGTTTACCAGAAGTTTTGTTGTAAAAACTAGTAATTAAGTTTATTTAAAAGCGAATATGCGTTTTAGGTCATTCGTCGGTACTTTTCGTAAAACATTAAGTCATTATGCCAATATATTTATTGGAACTAATTAACAACTTTCTTGGTCCAAAGGTCCGCGCTCTAACAAATCGTCTAAACGGCGAAGAAGGCCCGGGATTTTCACAACACCCACATTCTTTGTTCAACAACTTGCATATGTCGCCGTTCTTTAATAGGTAAGTCGCTTTTGTATGTTTTTCTAATAGATAATATTCTTGGAAGTCCTCGAAAAAATATTCATTAAACAGGATCTTTTCTTTCTAATTAACCTTAAATCTTTTAGTAAGAGAAGACCCGCTTCAACAATTTTCTGGTGTAATCCATTAGTAAACCAACACTTATATTAAAACATAATATCATAGATAGTTCAAGTAATTTGTTCGCGCTCCCTATGTGTGCGTTATGCTTGTACATAGTGTGTGTGCGTGACAAAATCGCACTGATTGTACACGCACACCAAAGCGAGGAAAGCGGTTTGACAAGATGGCGGCCGCCACACAAAATTTTGTGGCATATTTATTTTATTTTTTAAGCACAAACACAAAAGGCCGCGTACACAAATAAGTTGAACCATCTATATCATCGTTCTATGATTTCCGTAACATAATGAGTATTATCAAACATATTTTTCTGTCATTCATACTGTAAATATAATTCCATTTTTAACCAATTTTATTTTCGCAATTAATACGTGATAGAATATTATTTCCTCTCGGAATCCATAGCTAATAAATGGTTTTTGCTTCTATGCATGCAGCCCGCACTTACCAAGACGGAATCTTTTGTGAGTATATTTATATTTTATACATAATTTGAATCTTATTTAGCTAAAACTAAGTATCAAAATTTTATTCAGCTATAAAAGTAAAATATGTCACAATACATAGCCGTGACAAACAATTATTTAAAAAAATATTTGAAGATATGAAATTGCTTTATATACTACTTTTAATTTACATGCAGCACACACAAATATGTGGAAAGTAAAAGGAGCGTTTCTGAGACGTAAGTCATATTGAAATAAAAACTATTTACATTTCGAGGTGTAAAATAGTCGATTTTTTAACACAAAATTATGAACTATTGCAACGAAATAGTAATACATACCATATACATGATACTTTTCAATATTCTATTTTTCTATCTTCACGATCGGTAGTGGAGTATAAAAATACACTTATTAAAATAAAATAAATTAAATTAAATAATTTAATTTATCTTAATTTAATAAATTTATTCAATTAAATATATTAATTAAAGTGTAATCCTAGATATTGTGTGTTCCCTAGTGGGTATTACACAATAAAGGACCCATGACAGAATACTTCGACCCTTTATTTCGACCACAGGATTGACTTTATCGTTTCGTTTTGCTCTGTGAAAATACCCACTGGTCTTAATTCTTTTTTACAATATAAAAGACACTTACTTTTCATCTTTTTAAACATTTTAAACGTAATTTCCCTAATCAAATACTTTTCAGACGCGAAGGTTGGGGCTCTCGCGACCTGCACGCAGATTTCGACTCTATGTTCAACAAGCCAAGGCAGCAAATGCCGCGAGGTAAGAGCTCTGGCTTCGCTAATACATAGCACGCTTTGGTTTTTATTGTCGAATTATTGGTCCGTTTATTACGTGCACTTAATATAAGTTTTATTATGAAATTTATTTTGATGTTAGAATAATTCAAACGAGAAGATCGTGATTACGGGTTACGCAATAATATTATTGAAATACTTTTAGTTCAGATCCCGTTTTCGATTATAATTTTTATGGAGTGCATGTAATAAAAGGATGATATCAATAATTCGGTTAGTGCAGGGAAAACGTTGCAAATATTCACGCAAAAAGCTTATAAGGGCATGCAGGCTACGCAAAATGGGTGTGTAAATAAATATCAGCACTGAACATAAGAATACGCAACTTTTTAAATGTCTTTTCGATATAACTTCAATAATCATGAAATGCAGTTCTATTTTGACGGAAGATTGAAAATTAAAATAGAGAGCTGTCATTGTCGTTTGCTGTCATATCTTAATTTTATAAAAATGTATGTATTAGTAACAAATTTCAAATATTTCCAATCGCACTTCACACAACTCTGCACTACAAATTTAATTTATCCACCATTCACGCTTAAAGCTAAAACAAATTAACTAAATACTCATATATATATGATAAATATAATAAACGCCAAATGCCAGACAAATTAAATAAAAGTTTCTAGAATATTCGTAACGTTTCCCATCGGTTTGAGTTTTATCTAACATCATGTATGTAGACTATATCATTAGTTTCATTGTAGAAATTAATCCTGTATAGTCTATCGTACATGCGTTTTCATATCTTTCTTAATTAACAATGTGTTTTTTTAATAATTTTAACAGTGTTTTTTTGCATCGTAGTGTTATTTATTGTACTCAATTTGCATTCTTTGTGCAGGTGTTGACTTTCTACAAACCGCTAACACTGGCAGGAAAATGTTGCGTTATGATATATTGTAATCAATAGTAGAATCGTGTGCATGAAGTGTACAGACAGGCATTTCATATGCATATTACAAAGGCATTTGCTGCTATTCATTTAGTAAACTATAAAGTAGAATTAATAAATTTTTGTTTACAAATTAATATACATATTTTAATTTTGATTATACTTCAAAGTGATTATTTTTCCAAAGTAATGGCATAAATACATGTGTAGTTAATTAGTTGGATGTGGTAGCACTCGGTGTATGATACAAAAACATACATCGAAGCAATTACTAGTTCATTCGTGTATCTGTATAGTTCACTCTAACTTGAAAACCGCTAAACTGTACTCTGATTGGTGACCTCGCGGCACATTGTACTTACCTGCAGCCTTAGGGGTAGATGGAGGAGTTTACGGGTCAGGGGAGACAGACAGACATACAGTGTAGCGGTAGTGAGGTTATTGATGTGGTTGCAGTTGGGTTGCGCGTTACACTGCATGCTCCGACCAAATCTTCACTTCTCAGCGGCACCAGCGAAAACCAAAAACCCGCAACAAACGCAACACAACAATAGGTACTAAACTATTCTATTTTTATTTTATTTATTATCGTTTTAATGTGTTTTGTGCACGCATCGTGCGCGCCGCTCGTCAATGCCTCATATTTGAACATCGCTGATATCGTATCTAGAAAGCATCATAGCAATTTTTTTTGTGATTGGATTGATTGAAAATTGAAAGGCAACATTTTAATGCATACACATAATTCAGTAACATTGTTTTTGTTTTTGCATCGAGCGGCTTCCGGTTTGATCCTAATTCATTTGTATTTAGTTCCTCTAACTGATTAACCCGAAATTCCTTATTTAATGAGTTTCCTTTGAGTTATCTAAATAAAAAGTAAACTTTTCGCTCCCAGAAGGCGTTCATTTCCGAGCATTTGTAAATATTCCATTGAACGAGCGTTCTGCATGATAGAAACGAGTGTTTTTCGATTGGATTGCAGATGAGAGTAGGGAGGAGGGAGGGGCGGGCGAAGTAGACGAGGCGGTGGCGGCAGTGCAGGAGGGTGTAGGGGTGGATGCGGAGCTGGGTGCGTTGGGGCTGGACGCGCGTGCTGCCGCCGCCGTGTGGGGTCTCACGCCGGGGCTGGCGCGCCGCCTGCAGCGCGAGTTGATGGCACAGCTGCCTGCGCGCGCCGCCCGCACTTTGCGCCGCACCCTGTCCCTCAACAATGCGCCTGCGCCCGCGCCTCCGCCGCCGCCGCCCGACCGCCCTGTGCTCACCAAGTACCTCCCCCGCCGACGCTCCCGCTTCCTCCGCGCTGACTTCGAACCTACCGACAATTACTACCTAAAACACCGTCAAGAAAAGGAACTCGAAACTCAACAGATACTTAAAGAAATCAGAGAAAAACGCAGCAAAACGCTTGAACGTGCTGAGAGTAACCCGGCTGAACCCGAAGAAGATCGGACTCACAAATGTCTCACTCCTCCAATCAAAGACCGCAGTCGCTCGAATACCCCGTTCTTTCCTCTCCTCGGAAACATCAAAGAGACGGCGCCGGATTCATCTTCCGTCAAGCCGGATGCTCCGGACTCCCCTGAAAACATGTCTCCAAATTCCGACGTGCCGTCAAATAAAGAATCAAAATTGGCTCGACCAAAAAGTTACCCCGTCAAAACCACTCTCGAAAGCTACGAGGAGACCCCGTCCACTAGGACGAGTGAAAACTTTAGTTACAAGAAGCTTGACGCGCGAGAGGCTTCTCTCCCACGGGAATCCAAACTGCTGCGGCCCAAGAGCTACCCCACTACCAGTCCGTCGCCTGAAAAAGTATTCATCAACCGAAAAATCAAGAAGGATGACCCCAAAATATCGCCCCCAAAACAAAGCCCGACGAATCCTGATAACAAAAATGATGTCGAAGTCAGTTTCAGCATAACTCTGCCCCGAAAGAGTAAACTGTCTAAATCCGAATCCCTCAAAAAGAACGATGAACCTAGGGACCTTAAATCTGATCCAACTAGCAAAGCTTCAGAGAACAACCTAACCTTAAAAAAGTATCAAATAGTTAATTCTGAACCCGGTGCAAAACCTGAACATAAAGAACCAAATATTGGAAATGGGGTCACAAAAGTTAGCATCGCCGAGCCGGTTACTAAAAGCGAGGGAGATGAAACTAAGATAAAAGTCACCAACCACGCCAGTAAGAAAGAAGAAGTTAAATTAAAACCCGTAGAACCTGAGACGACCGATAAGAAAGGAACCATTAAGAAGAAAATTATTAGAAAGGTTTCATCAAAATCTAAGGCAGACAGTAACAACACGGACTCGAGTGAAACTAAACCTGTTGAAAAGAAAAAAGTTACCAAGAAAATTAAAGAAAAGACCGCCGATGATAGTACTAAAACTGTAGTGAAAAAGAAATCAATGCTTCAATCTATTGGACAAAAGTTAGAAAAACTAACGACTAAGTCAAGTTCACCTGAAAAGTCCTCAGATAATTCGGTAGTTGCAAATAATACGAAGAAAGATAGTTCTAAACTGAGCAGGTTACAGAGAGAGCAGTCAGTGCCGGTGGCTGCTGAACCGCCTACCGAGTCAAACCTTATAAAACGGGCTGTCACTCTAACTGATGTAGCTGCTATGGATGTCGCTATACCCAACAAAAATGCAGTTTCTAAAGTATTGGGTCTTTTCAAAAAATTCGAACCTAAAGATAAAAGCAAAACGGCTGATGTGAAAGATGTTCTAAACGGTGAAAGCAGTTATAAAGAAACTAATTTCGATGTCGATGTTAACAGTATTACTACTACGGAAGTGGATCCAGATAAAGATAAACCTAAAAGACCAACATCTTTATTACTTAATGGTTTAGGTCGTAAAAATAGATACTTGAGGGCGACGAGCGATACCACGGCCGTTCTAGAATACGAAGATGCTACCCAAGATAAGGAAAACAATAAAGAAGACAAAAGTTCCAAAAATAGCATTAAATTAGATTTTTCTAGATTGCCAAGAGTTAAGAAAATAGTTCCTACAAATCCTGTGATAGAACCACAAATCATGGACCTAACCTCTACAGAAAAAGAAATTGAAAAGAAAGGCACAATAGAAAATAATGGTAGGTTACAAGATGGCAGTTCATGTCTGGACAGCAAAGATATTAGAATTCGGAGTCGGTCCCGAAGTAGATCAACGTTTTCGAACTCTGAGTTAAAATCTGATCTTAGTGGGGAGTATAGAGACAGGGGTATATTGTCCCCCACAGATGCTGTTGTCCATCACCCCTTCCGAAACCATGAACCAACGTCTCCTGATAAGGAAGATATTGTAGACAGAATCCGCCGAAAAAGTTTCTATACTAGGTTCAACGAAAAGAAACAACGAAGAAAGAGTAGTTTAGTCGGCCCTGGGGCTGCCGAATACGATCCTGTTGCCAGAATACATGCCCCGCCAGAAACTAAATATGACGCATCGCCCTCCTCTCCAAATTCTGGGTCTTACGATTTAAGTTCAAGTTACAATTTGACTTCCGACGTCACGTCCCCAACAGAGAGATATAGGAGTTTACTGACTGACTTGAACCCGAATACTAGGAGTAATTTGAGATACGATACCAATTATGGATTAAATGATAAAATAGATACGTACAGATCTCTAGACAGAAATGATTTTAGAAAGTATCCCGGTAGTCGAAGCTACCTAGATTACGACCAACCCTTATCTTACGGAACGTCCAGATATTCTAGAACGAAATCTTTATTAGACAGCGCAGATGGAGTCGAAGACTCGGTGTTAGGACACACAAGTAACCCCCACAAATACAATAGGACGATCTCAATGTATTCTCCCGGTAGTTACGCGACGTATAGGCCGAAAAGAACTCGGAACTCTGCCATCATACTGAAAGAAAGCGAAAAAGAACCTAGTCCTGAAAATATATTAGAGAAGATAAGACAGAGAAAAAGCTATACAATCAGCGTGACGAGAAAACCGGACCCCGAAAAGGACCCGCCTCCAAGGTGTGTACCCTTTTTACATGTTGATGTCAATAATTGATTAACTTCCCCCAGTTTTTTATCATGTGCACGCTTCTCGCTTTAAAATTATATTTTTACAACACTAATGCATTGATTTATCTTGATCAAGATCATTTTAGTGGGTTTCCAAAGTATGTAAATATTTCTGGTTTTATGGAATAAAAAAATTTTGTGCAACGACATTACGTATTTCAATAAGTTGTGGCCTCATGAAACTCAACAAGGAATCAATTTTTAGAAATGCAATAATATTATGTTTTTGTAATCGTTATCGTTTAATTTTCAGATCCAATTTCACACCTAAAAGCGAAGGCGACGGTACAGAACGCTCTCAAAAGGCTGACTGAAAAGAAATATTAAAGAAAAATAATGTGAGGTGATTTAAAAACGCATTTTTAATTTTGTTACACTTTTTTCATATAAATCAAAATTTACCTAGATTAGTTGCCATTTAGGATTGACTTTTATCTAACTCTTGGACTAATAGAGACTGCGTTAACTGTTCTTGCCAATTTATCGACCATTAATTTAAAAAAGAAACCAAGAAATCTCATATGAATCTAAATTAGATGAAGTAAATAATTTACTTCAAAAACGTCTCGTCGTATTAGGAATCTCACATAATTTAGTTATATGGTGTAGAGTTTACACACTACAGTTGAGTTTATACATTAAAGTTATAATTTAGTAAAATAAATTGTCGGTATTTTGACGCTGTTTGAGCCAAACTGAGTTTGTAACATTTTATATTCATCCTAAATATACTTCAATAGAATTGATTCGAAGGCTGAACTTTTGCTAAAAAAATGTTTATAAAAACTTTATTTAGAGTTTATTGTAAATTGATTCTTATGTGCCTTTAAAAAAGAAAGTTGGATTGATGAAGTCCGTATATTATTACACAAAGATGTAACACGTTTTTAGTGTGTTTGCACAAAGTAAGTTTTACTTAATATATTATTTTCATAGCTTATGACCTCAGTCAATTTTAAGTTTAAATGATTGTAATTATTCAGATAGTATTGAATGCTAAGTCACATACAATACCAGTTATCGAATAGAATGGTGCTTAGAAATGTATTAATTTATATTTGATTGAACAAGAAATTATAATTACCAGAGGATAATGTATATTTTAGCAGTAGTCATGCAATATCTGGTTTGGTTGTAATGCATTTGCAGTTTATTTTGCTGGTTCTTAATGTAAACTATTGTACTTATTACTATCATGTTTTTATTAGATTTAATGATTTTTTTGTTGCCATCTTCCAGTGTACGTCATAACTGATTTATAGCAATAATTTTATATGTATCTTAATTTTACCACGATCATCCTATTTATTTAATTAGATTGAGATTATTTATTAGTGTGTAGTAATTTTAATGTTAATCATGAAAGGTTCTGTTAATGTTGAAATTGCTATTTCACATGTTTTGTATTGAATGTGAATAAAGTATATAGTTGAATAGTTTTGTTTTATTTTGCTTCATCTCGAACTATTAATACTTTTTAGAATTGTAATTATATTTCGTTTGGCAGCTACATAATCGAGCAACTGAAAATTTAAAGACTGTTTCTAAATTCTCGCATTGGCTTCGTTCCAGTGTCAGATAATATATAAATCGGACAATTCTTGAAAGTTTCTTATTTCACTTTAGATAAAAAAAGAATTGACCGGAAACACCGTTCACGTATTTATTTTATATCATGGAACGAAACTTAACTCCATCGAAACTGATTTAACTAAAATTAGGTATTTTGCAAAGGATTAGGATTTAATTTTGTAATTCAATCTCAACAATTTCATTTCGGTAGGGTTTCATCATATTTTTGATGCAGTCTCATGAGGCTCTGGTAAAAATAAAGTTTTAATAGTTTGTCGATATAAACCTGTAAAGAGAAGATTAATGCAGTTACTTGACTATGAAGCTGAGACATAAAGAAAACATTGGTACCTATTTACAAATTTGCTTTTTTACACTATTTTGAAGCTGAACTGAATTATGAGATCAAAATTAAATAGGACCTAAATTTTGGCCACCGTTTTGCGAGAATTAGTTGGTTACCCCTCCAATTTATTTCATATCTTATCATATCATTGTCTTCTGTTGCAGGCAACTGAATTTGTCCAGTTCCGTTAATCCTTTATTTGATTGTTTTCTCGCGCTGCACATATTTTTGCTGCAATTAGTTGTTGCTCGGAAATAAGAAGAAAAAGGATCGCTGATAACTTCTGTACAGATACCAAACCAGTGCGAAAAGGCTAGGGTTGTGGGAGGTGAAAAACTTACCGATGTAATGACTTCAAAAACAAGTTTAGTAATCCTGTTGGTCGATTTTTAGCTCGCAAACCGACGTCATTTATTAAGAACACTAATAGAGGTGGCTAGACAAGACAACCTTACTAGTTACTACTGACAGGAAGTTAGGTATTCTTTTATGGGTAGCTCTATTTCAGTAGGTATCTCAGAGGTCACGTGTGGAAAGCGTGACAAACTTTACAGGAGAGTTAAAAGATGAAAATATTTGTGAAAATGATGGCACTGTTTTCTTTTGTTTTTAGGCAGGATGGATTTAGTGCTTGATTTTTATGCAAAATTAACTTCCTTTCGGAAATCCCACAATAAATTTGTCCAGTCCATCCCTGGTAGCTAAGTAGGTGGTAATTCAGCTACCAGGGATGGACTTAACACACTTTTCTCCAAAGGGACTATTTCTTTCCCAGAGTTAAATTACTACGTCAAGACCAATACCAAGAAGAGAACTTTGTCATCATTTAGGTTTAACGTACATATTATAAAAGATAACTGCACAATACTACATACTACACAATACAATAACATATATTAGGGAATACATATGTTACCAAACAAATATACAAAAATTTTAACTTATATCTTTAGATGTGAACATGTATGTATTAGGTCCTTACATATGAAATTGGCGTTTTGTCGTACTGGCCACATTGATCTATATTATCTCCTCTTTGGTCAAGAATTCCAATTTCAAATTAAACAGTTATTTACTCACGCATTTGTGTTTCGAAAACCGTAATTTATATGATTTTTCCTCTTTTGGATTGTTCTTTGCGTCACTTAGTTTACCAAAATTGATAATGAAGAGTTGAAGGCTATTGTGGAAGCAGATCCATCGCAAATCACGTCCGAGTTAGCTGTAGGCTGCGCTGTTAGTGACAAAACTGTTTAAATCCACTTAAGGCAAATTGGGAAGGTGAAAAAGCTTGAGATACCTCACAAATTGAGTGCAGCAAACAGACAAACGCGCGTAGACAGCTGCGTTAGGGTGTTACCACACCAAACGATCGACCTTGAATTGATGGTAGAATGGAACAGTCGACGTCGATCGACGGTTTCTACCACACCAATCGATCAACGTGGATGGTGTTGTAATACCCTTACATTACTCAGCCGGCCCATTAATGAAAGTATTTTAAATCGAATCATTACCTGCGGTGAAAAGGGGATCCTGTAAACACTCATCGCAATGGTTGAACCCTGGCGAACTAGCCAAATCCTGCCCTAAGCGAAATTGACTCAAAAAAATTACTTCTTAGCGTTTGGTGCCGGCGTCATTCACTACAGCTTTGTTAAATCTGGCCACACGATTACGGCAGATGTCTATTGTCAGCAGCTGCAAACCATGATGGAAAAGCTAGCTGGTCAATCGCTCTAAGCCACTGCTGCTTCAGGACAACGCTAGACCACACACTGCCCAACAGACAGCTATGATGAAATGAAAATAAAATTATTTTATTAAAAAGGAAACCGACTTCAAAACGTAAGTTACAATACAAAAATAATAACTTTTCATACAAAAGGGGTACAGTTTACCTCTGTAGGTAAACACGCTAAATGTTTGTCTTTTTACATGCGAGTCTTACCATATGATGCTGCTGGACCGACTTCAAAAAAAATATTTAGCTTATGTACCTACCTAACAATGGTACAAACCCATTTTTTCGAAATGGACAGTTTATTTATGGCCCTATTAATTCAAATTCAAATATTTATTTCTCAACATTGACAATTACTTGTTCTTATTGACGTCAAATAAAACATGATTCTACCACCAGTTCGAAAAAAACCTTCGTGAAGAAGAACTGGCAAGAAACTTCACGGGTATATTTTTTTTCAAAATATACAGTATTAGCCTTTTCAATTTCACGGGACTTTGGGGCCGAGCGCTGAGGGCCGGAACTTAAAGTACTCCTACATACGATACGCCTAAGGGCACTGATCTCGGTTTAGGACGTCGTATATTGAAACTACCACTGGTTCGCAAGGGTCATCTACTGCCAAAGAACCAGCAAGAAACTCAATAGGAATACGTGCGACGTTAGCCTGGCCCACCGGTGGGTTAGGCGATTCGAATGCCGTGTTGCTCTATTTTTAACTGGAACGCCGACGTTCCTTGTAATAGGATCATGTCGTTACGATCTGTTAAGACGTAACGCGGACGCCTGTAAGGTAAAAACCTCTTTCGCATGATTAGATACGAGACACAAGCCAGTTCAGCAGCTGATTCTCTAAAAAAATATTGTGTCGTAATTGTTTTGCTTTCCTTTAATTTAGGACATTTTGGTAATAATTTTTTCAAAGTTGTTTTTGGGTTTTTAACAAAACATTATAATTTTATTTAGTCAGACTATATTAGTTATAATGAAAGCATGAAGTTTCATCTTTTCTTACTCATATTTTCCCATGCGAATTCATATGAGTCGATATCGTAAAGTTTTTTTGTGTGGCAGCAGCTTGAAGCGTATTGTTCTCTGGTGAAAAGTTCAGAACTATAGATAAGCACTTTATCGCCGACTATGCCTTTGTCATTACTATTCAATTTCTTTTTCAATGTTCGAATTCGCTTTGTTATAAGTACTAGCAGGGCAGGATTTAGAGGTCTGGAGGCCCCAAATTAACTTCCGAATAAAACAAAAAATAAATAAAGTAATGAGAAACAAACTCATTATTAGAATTAACACGTTAATTAATAATTAATAATTTTGTGCGAATTTTCGCATTCGCGTATATTAGCATATTTTTCAATATTCGAATTCGCATAAAACGATGCGAATATTTAGCTAATGTATTTATCAAACAAAAAGGAAATTATAATATGGATCATGGATGCATATGAAATGATAATACAACAGATAAGATGTATATATTTTTTTTATTTAATCATACTTGAATGCAAAAAGTATTATGGAACAGTCTTGGTAAGTAATTATGTTAGAAATACTTTCTCTTTTGTTATTGTTAGTTTCATTAAAATATTAACAAAATCACAATTAAAATCCACAGAAACCACCACAGAAAAAATAATTAATGTCCATGCCTTACATACATTTTGAAAAAATCTAATTCTAAATTAAAGTATCTTTTGTGAAAAAGAACTTCAGAGATCTAATCAAATCTAAGTATAACATTAATAAGCCTTGTTACAACTACGTAAGGTTTGCATTTATTTAGTAAATAGATAATTACTACTACCATTTTTAATTAAAGTTTACAATTTCTTTTTACTAAAACCAAACAATTACTTGAAACAAAATTAAACTTCTAATATCCAATGTATTATATCCTACAAAGCTTTGGCTTTAATTATATATTTTAGAGGAATTAAATATAATGATAATTAATGAAATATAAACTTAAAAATCAAATAATGAATCCCTACTTAACTATATGTAAATAAACTTCTAATATTCGTAATGTTAACATTTGGTTTCAATTGCAAATTTCTTCACTAATTTTCTTTATCTATGTATTAAAAATAATGAAACATAAACTACACAATTATAGTTTTGCTATTAACAAGTTGACACAGTTGACTATTCAAATAATTAAATTTGCTGTAACTTTTAATTCTTAATAATTAAATTAAATTGAAGTAATGGAATGTTAAATTAAAAAAATAAAGTTTTTAGGCTCTTTCTCCGCGCAGCCTGCTTCGGTGAGGTGTGTAAGTGCTTGTTCACATAGAACGCGCGGGCGCGATAGACCTGGCGAGCTCGTGTTCACATTGGCCGCCAAGCGTTTGCGCGAGTGTGACGTTATTTCAGAGGTTGAAAACATGGATGACGATGTTTTATTTTTAACCGAAAATTCATATGTTTTGTATCTTGTCATAATACTCCTATAAAAAAATAAACTGTTTAAAATACCTATAAGTATGACATTATTTCATTTAAGTACTCGCCCTCAATATCAGGAAACAATTCAGCAATTTCTTTCCAGAACTTATTCAGAACGTTTCTGTTCATATGATGAGAGTGTTTACGGTGCCAAATCGCAGTTTTAGCCTGAACAGCACTAATCAATTCTTCTGTATTGAACGACATGATGAATTGGGTGCTGTCCTTTCTAGAACAAATTCAAACTGGTTGAACTTACCTGACGTCGCGAGTGAATCGCGCGCTCCGCCGCTAGTTCGACGTGAATACGCACACACATCTCACGCGTTTCACAATGTCGCGCTTGTCGCTAGCTAGCCCGCTACTTAGGCCGCACGTGCGTTGCGTACGTAAAATACTTGCATATAACGTCATATGATTGATATTTCGCGCACGCGCCCGCCACCGCGCCCGCGAGTTAACGTGAACAAGCACTAAGGTAGTTCCAGCTCCACTGAAAACTCTGTCACTGGGGACACCTGTGGGTGGTTACCAAATATTTTTTTTTAAATATTTGTAACAATCACACCACATTATCTAGCCCAAATTAAGTATCATTGAAGAACTTGTGTTATGGATACTAGATAACGGATAAATAAACTTAAGAAATATATAAGCACACATAGATATTTTTTTTATATATAAATATATTAGAAATAAACGTAAATACACATCCATGACTAGAAAGCAAATATAATAATACATCTGCCCCTACCAGGATTCGAACCCGGGACCTCTGGCATAGAAGGCAAGGCTACTTACCTCCACACCAAACAGGCCGTCATATATTCTCTGGCTACTGGAGAAATTTGCTATTTACTTTCCACCAAAGAAGTGGGTCTTCTTCATTTTCAATACGTTTATCCAAAACATATTAATTAATATTTTTTTATTTATACGCATTCGCGAATATTGCAGATAAATATTCGCAATAGAAAAATCCAACATTCGTCGGCGTGGTAGAGTGCGTTTGCGCACTAACAATACGACACGCAAGATGCCTTCTATGTTAACAATTCTTTTCACAACATAGCTTCCATAGTAGTCTTTTAGGGCCGATTTTGTCTTCTGTGATGGGGTGTTGGGGAGGAATTCACACACAACGCTGGTAATAAATATATATTTATTGAAGAATCAATAACCTTACTTTTATTGAAATAAAAAACGAAAATGTTATCAATAAAAATGTGTATTGCAAATATTTAGGACATATGATAAGAGTTTGCTTAACCTTAGTTAATTCTATATCTAGGCTTCCACAATTATTTTTTCAAGTTCTTCGAAGTATGGTCGATCTGCCTCGGCTAATTGTTCAAGAATGTCATCAATTTTCGTAGAGGGGAATCTTTCTACGAGAGATGTCACCATACCTTCTGCACTAGCTGGGTATCTCTTCAGTTCTACTGAATCTCCTGAAAAACGTGACTTTAGTTACAAATTTGGAAGCAAAGGCTTCTCTGACTCCATACTTAAAGCTTTATTAAAAAAACTTACATCTTTGGTATAAACTAAAAAATTTCATTATTTTACATTGCTGTCAGAATTTGTTTTTGATATTGATAGTGTATTATATATCTTTCGATCCTAATAAAAAAAAGTTATGAAGAAACGACAATTTGTTTGCGTTACCAAAGTGATAAATTAAATTTCAACAGTGCTATCGTAATGTTGAATGTAAGAAAATATATTGAAACCAATAAAATGGTTTTCTGTTAATGAGATTAATACATACTAGGTATATTTTAAGACAATACATTTAGCATTCTAGTTTACTCAGACGAATTCAAGCGGAACGACTACAATTTCAACAGAACTGACCCAGGGCAGGTAAAAATGTAAATACAGGCAAGAAGTAAGGAAGATTTGTGGATGAATATATAAATGAATTTATGTGTGATTTGTATTGATAGCCTACTTTGAAACCTTGAACAAATCTGTTATATTAAATTTACTGTTTTATTATATACTTGGTTTTCAAAACTCCACCCACCTTTATGTATCGTGTTGGGCTGAACAAATATGTTCCTAGGTTGTTTATGCAGAACCACGATGTCCCTCCACTTGTTCCAGGGTTCGTCCAAGCGGCTGTACTTGTCGAACAGCTGCTCTGCAGCCGCGAAGTCGCCGGTGGCTTTGATCGTTTGCAATTTTACTAGGAAATCACCTGTCGATGTACATTGGACTATGTTATTGACATAATAATGACCATATTCGAATTGAGTTCAATAAGAGCTTAACACAATCACACTGCAGAGACACCGGCCTCGCACCAAAGTTGGTGACTTCTTCAGCTTCCTTCGAAAACTTATCAGGTATATGGTTTTCTTAATTATATTTTCTTTCACCGTCTGAGCAGTATAATAGGTCTTTACCTATGAAACTGCCGTTTTGCCGTACTGGCCATTTCAAATGAAAATATTTTTTTTTTGACTGATAATTCTAATTTCAAATTAATTTTATTTGACAATCATGGAATTCTTTTTCTAAAATCGTCATTTGTTTAATACTTAGTGTTTTGTTTTCAACGCATTCGAACATTTTTCGTCATCATGGATAAGTTAAAAATTCGAGTAATTATGGAGTATGAGTACTGTCGTGGCAGCAAAGCGGCACAAGCGGCACGCAACATCAACGACGTTTACGGAGCGAACACTACAAACGAACGCACCACCCGTTATTGGTTTACCCGCTTCCGTTCTGGAAATTTTGACCTGAAAAATGAACCCCGTGGTCGTCCGAAAACTTTGGTCGACAATGACGAATTAAAGGCAATTGTGGAAGCTGATGAAACTCAATCCACGGCTGAATTAGCAGCAGCTTTCGACGTTAGCATCAAAACAATATTGGTCCATTTGCGTCAAATTGGCAAGGTAAAAAAGCTTGACAAATGGGTACCCCACGAACTCAATGACCGCCAGCGCGAAGTACGCGTGGAGACGTGCCTTGCACTGCTCAGCAGGCATACAAATGAAGGAATTCTGAACCGCATTGCTACTTGTGACGAGAAATGGATCCTGTTTGACAATCGTAAGCGCTCAGCAAGTTGGTTGGACCCTGGTTCAGCAGCCAAACAATGCCCTAAACGAAAACTTACCCCTAGAAAAGTGATGGTCACTGTTTGGTGGTCTAACGCGGGTGTAATTCATCACAGCTTCTTGCCAAACGGGACAAGCATTACTGCAGATGTGTACTGTGAAGAACTGAACACAATGATGGAGAAGCTCGCACTTCTCCTACCAGCTTTGGTCAATCGTTCGGCTCCACTGCTCCTGCACGACAACGCGCGACCTCATACTGCACAGCAGACGGTCTCCAAGCTACAAGAGTTGGGGTTGGAAGTTCTCCGTCATCCGCCGTACTCACCAGACCTTGCGCCTACAGACTTCTACTTTTTCCAGAATTTGGATAACTTCTTGGCGGGAAAAAAATTCAATACCCGAGAGGCAGTACAAAATGCCTTTGAAGAATTTGTTGCCTCCCGTCCAGCTGATTTCTTCAAGAAAGGCATCAATAAGCTACCAATGCGTTGGCAGAGATGCATTGATTGCATGGGTGATTATTTTGATTAATAGAAATAAAAAATATATAAAAAAATTACGCTTCATTTATTTCGTGAAAAACGGCAATTTCATAGGTAAAGACCTAATATTTCATGAACGCAGTCGTAAATCCTCATTAGTACACTTGGAAATCACCGGCATCGAACCCACGACCTTAGATCAAGATGCCTGAGCTAATTGATTGCACCTCAGATATCTCACCTGACCTAAATCCAAGCCGGAAACAGTCGAACATTGGAGTAGAGAAAATATCCCAAGTTAAACTATCGCGTCAGCTAGCCCACCAGTTAAGGTGCTGCGCAAATGTGGACATTTGTGTGACTTGCACCGGACAAAACAAGCCAGCGAATAATATGTTTTCATATAATCAGTATGAAATGAATCAAGCAGGTGTAGATACTATTTGTGTCCAGTTACTTGTTAGTTGTTAGTTCAGTTGGATAAAGTGTTCGGTCTAGGTTTTGAGTTTGCAATTTGCAATTGAAGACACAAGCAACATTAAGTTTTCAAACCATTGTACTGCGCAAGTATCTTGTGGTATGCTGACGCAGCATACGATTCCTGCGCTGATGTGCTGTGTCAGCAACAAAGTGGCCGCGTTTGCGCAGCGCCTGTAAGTTGCTGACCTATACCGGCGGGGCGACGGTTTTAATGTATGCGCTTATAAAAATTTTATATTTCAATCTAAGTGATGCGTCATTACATTACTTTTTGCGTTTGCTTGCACCATTTTATCCCCTTTCGCAGCCACACTGTACAACCGCCTGCGCAGCTTCCTTTACCCTTTGGTTCAGACACTTTTAGGAGGTCAGTTGTATATCGTGGAACAACATTTTTAGGGACCTACCAATAATCCTCTTGCCGTCAGTAGGCAGCCTGTCTTTCTGCAGCTTCAACAACAAGTCCTTGCCGGGTTCCGACTCGGTGACCCTCAGGATTCCATCGCCTTCCAACTCAAGCAGACGCATCAGTACGAAACGGGCGCGAGCATGAGCCTGTAATATCACAAAAAAATGAAAACCTCCCTTGTCAACTACGCTTTAAGGTATGTTCTCGGTCCATGCGTATCCCACAAGTATTCAACATTCCATATGCTAACAATAATGTATCTCAAAATTCTCTCCTATTGCGTATGTGCCGTTATCATAACGAACTATGTTCGCAAATTGAAATTTCAATTGTAGCCTCGCCACATATAAATCATTTTTGTACGTTAATCTTCGATAAATAATAGAACCAAGTGAGAGTCTGTAATATTGTTTCAAAACATCAGTCACAATTTCAGTAAAAGTTAAATTATAAAATTAGAATAATAAGTTTTATGTAAAATAATTAAGTTTTCAAGTTAAATAAAATAATTGTTTGTCAAATGTAAATGTTGTGTACAACTTTAATTGGTTTGCAAACTTACAAATGTTGTATAATGTAAATGTAGATTTTTACGTATTCGTTTGTAAGCTGTTGTTCCCAAATAAATAAAATTAAAATAAATAAATATTAATAACTGTTTTAACTACAGCTTTCATTTCGCGCGTCCGATATTTTGATGCTTTTGCAAGCACCATGATCGCGGACTATAAAAATCGAAAATCGTGGTAAAAATCCTAGTGAAAATAACCGCGATGGTTTAAAACAGTTATTAATATATATATACACACACACACACATATATATATATATATATATATATATATATTTTAACACCCTTACAAAAGTTCAGAATGCGTATCCACAAAGCTATACATCAAACGGAGGTAATCCGCTTAGCATCTAGCACAGCTTTTTAAATATTTTCACAGCCAGCAAACGAGCACGCGATCCACCTGATGGCGAGTTGCATGTGCACCCGTGGTCATCATTTGTCGTAGGTGTTTTGTTTATTAATATCGAATGTGACTACTATATCGACGAATGATGCGTTGAAGACCGCGGGCTTCAGCTGGAACTGTCACGACCGACCCAGGTGAAATCTTAACAAAAGAAACTCTCTTACCAGTAAAACAAGCCAACCCAGGCGCGGTGGTTTGTTACAGAAGTACGCGTAACTTCTTAACAGATCCCGACGACGCTATTACAACAAGGAACGCCGGCGTTCCAGTTAGAAATAGGGCAACACGGCATTCGAATCGCCTAACCCACCGGTGGGCCAGGCTAACGCGTCGTACGCATTCCTACTGAGTTTCTTGCTGGTTCTTTGGCAGTAGATGATCCTTTCGAACCAGTGGTAGTTGCAATTTACGACGTCCTAAGCCGAGATCCGTGCCCTGTCGTGTGCCCTTAGGCGAATCGTATGTAGGAATAGTTTAAGTTCCGGCTAAGCGCCGTCAGCGCTAAGCTACAAAGTCCGGTGAAATTTAAAAGTCCATAAAAAAAACCAGTAAAACAAAAAAAGCTTGGGAGGTAACACAGTCTTATGCTGGAAAATACTACCCTTTTTCAGTATCAATTACTTAAAGACATATTTTGTTTGTGCGAAATGACAATGTGACAAAAATGTCAGAAAAATACACGTACTGTATTCCTAAGAAATGACCTATGCAGGTAATGCCTCAAAGCTACAGTAGGTCGGCGGTGTGAACGACAAACAGCCGAAAATCACCCCAAATCATGATACAGAAATTTATATTTTTTGAATGAATAAATTCTATTCATTTTATAAGATTCCCAAACGTGTGTTAACGCTTATAAAATAGCAGAAGATAGGTGACAAGTTATTTTACGCATGGACCTCATAGATTAGGTCCCCGTATCACGTTGTCCAACTTAGGCGCAACCCGAGGCGTCACTAACGGAATTAAACAAACATCTATGTTCCGTCGGGTGACGGGTCACTCACTTCCCTCTAATATGGTTGAGGAGGGCGATGGCTGGATCCCGCGTTAACTCGTGAACGGGTGCCGTTTGAGGGTCTTTGACGTATGGATACTTGGGGGGAGGGAGACTTGCCGAGCTAACGGATGCAGATAAGAATGACTTTGTATAGACATAAAGAGACTCGGTAAATTTAATTTGAAAAAAAAACATACCCGTGAAGTTTCTTGCCAGTTCTCCTTCACGAAGGTTTTTCAGAACTGGTGGCAGAGTCCTGTTTTATTTGACATCAATAAAACAAGTTATTGTCAATGTCGAGAAAATAAATAAGTATTTCATTTCATTTCGTCTTACTCGCACCAACTCTGTCTCTTTCCCAGTTGAATTAATGTAACATTTCTTAAGTGTAACATAGTCACTTGAGTTTCGAGTCAGTAAAGAATCTAATTCGATCGTTGCTCAAATACGTCATGTAAGAACGCCACAAACCTTCGTCATATAATTTTAATTTAAACATAGCATACCTATACATTTCTTCATACCTACATTATGTTGATTAAAAAACGTGTCTCTCCCAGGATTTAACCTCTGGACCCCTGTACGAGGCAGGATTACCACTTACTCAAGGCGATTGTCTTTAAACCCAAATCGACGCAAAAATGAACTCCTCTTTATTCTTTATTATTTATACATTCATAAGTTCATTATTTAAAATAATCAATCCTCGTCCTACTTTACCGGGAGCCTAGATAAAGTCAAAAACACAAAACCACAAAAACTTGCGACACTGTTTCTCACACGATAAACAATCGAGTGTTTTATCACTACGTTTCCTTCTCTGCGCAAAAGATTCATTTTAAGTACAAACATAAAAAAAATTCAAATTTAGATTAATTTACAAATTGTTGATGTAAATCTATGTAAACCTTTTGTTAAATAGATTCTGACGAAGAATAACTATGTATTAGGAGTATAATCTTAAACAATGTCATATTGTTTTGATAAACATATGGCAAGGAGAAAATACCGCCCCTACACCTAAAATAACATTGCTCAATATAGTAGCGTGTTGTCTCCAACTATGCAAAGAAACCCAAGAGGTTTACCTTGCACATGTGTGTAATATTTGTGCTTTTGCGTTTGACTAGTATTATATATTAAATGAAATTAAATGGGCATGAACATGAACATTTAAAATTTTAAAAGAAACAAATGAATACACATACATTTTTTTTAACAGACAATAAAGAAAATTGTATTTCTTTAACCCTTCAGAATAAAGCTACTATTGTCTATAAAAAGAGTATTTACAAACCTGTAGCCAAGTCTTCGTAGAAGGCTGGTACATCTCCGTGGCTTTGGCAGCGCCATTCCACAGCAAACTGAGCCAATTGACGTAGGTCACATTTTGCGCTTCTTCACCTTCGTAGCCGAAGATTCTAGAATATATCATGTATTTTAGTATTGTAGCCAGTCGGTACATAGTGTAAAAGTCATAAAACCACACAAAACGCAAGGGTATGTCAATTATTGTTGTAAAAATAATAGCGTTCCAGATAACTGTTTGATCGTTTGTTCTTATCGCGAACATTAAATGTATACTGCCATTTATGTATTGATTTAATAGGTAATTTTTGGGATGGCCAAAATATAAAAACAAAGCTATTAAACAATCACAGCGTGTCCTAGAAATCATTGACAAACCGGAACTGGGTGATAGGCCAAATCGTGACTTTTGGCATGAAGTTCATATCTAGGGCACCCTGTATATGTCAGGTTGGTCTACCTACTACGGTCCGTAAATTTAAACGATTTTCAGTAGCCATAAATAGGTATTTTTATTATATATATAATTTTACATTGAAAGTAGACGATTCATTAATTTATCTCGACGTAGGGTACCTGCTTATATCTCTAAAGCAGACGGTAAAAAACAACCATAACTTTCAAATATTTATTTCGGGAGTGGTTTTGAAACCATCGTTTTGGTAAGATCACAATTAAAAAATAACTATATGATAGAACTACCCACTCACGTAACTCACTGATTAGTAACATTTTATAATGTGCAAGAATGTCGGTCTCCCTGTAATAACACGGGAGAAGCGATGAGGCCGCCCACATTGTCCGTTTCTTTAATTAATTGATTTTTTTATTTTATTGTATGTTGTTTTGTTAATGGCAATAAAGAGTTTTTATTATTATTATTATTATTATTATTAATACTATTTAAAAGTAGAAGTCCTAAATAACATTATGTATTTTGTGCACAAAAATTGTGTACTCTCATTAAGAAATAAAAGAAATAATTATCCAAAATTATATAAATACGATTTATTTACATTCATGGGATAAGTTTTCAATAATTCCTAGAAGCACTTACTTGAGAATCTCCGGCTCCAAAGACAAATACAGGCCGACGGCCTCGGCGCGGCACTCCTCGAACGCAGAGCCGAGGGTTGTAAACTTGCTGTCGTACGTCTCGCCCTCCGTATACCAGGACTCGATGGTTTTACCTGTGGGTAGAAGTTCCACCTGATAATTAACTATGGATACCTATCTACGATATTTATTTATTTACACTGCATTTTACATATAATAAAATAAACAAATTTTGATCACAGTTATACATACAACACGGCGGCCTTACCGTTCAAGAGCGATCTCTTCCAGACGACCGTTTATAGTTGATGAAGATTTAATTAGTACATATTATTAAATTATAACATACTATTTTTATTCTATTGAAATGTTATTCCAGCAGTCATTAAATATTTTGTGTTCACTCGTTTAAAATTACAAATACAACTAACTAATATGACAAAATAATCATACAATTAGTAGGCTTACCAGTAAGTGGGTTCTTGACCTTGTCCTTATCAAAATTGAAAGAACCATCAGCGTTCTGCCGCAGGAGCTTCCCACTGCCGTGACCCAGCAGCTCGTGCAGTCCCACTTGAACCTAGAGAAACAACATCAATCCTTGCAATTCCCTGTCTTCCTTATTGCACTACACCTACAGTCGGTGAACAAGCACACTTATGACCTGGTGGTCAGTGGCAATAACTTTCTAGACATATTTTTATTTAGTAGATATACTGGAATAACGATATAGACGTTAATTTGAACTGTAAATTAGGTTTTATACATTTTCGTGAAATGTTTTCTATGTCCACTATTAAAAATCTTTCTTTTTTTCCGGTTTTGACTAGGTATGTTGTAATAAAAAGACAATGCTGCTGTTTAAAAATACTATTTGAAGTAACATCAAATTACCTATTTAATGAATCGGAATAGAGCTCACAAGCAAAACTCGAAGTATCACTAAGTTATACTAGAAATATTCTAACTTAAAGTTCACTTATTTTATATGAAGAATTAGTAATAATAAGAGAAAATTTATTACCGCCTGCTGGCTGTCACAACTTCGAATAAAAAACATACTCAATCGTTTTTATTTGTTTGGTACGGGAATACGACAAATAGTACACAAATATTAGTGAATTATTTCGTCAGCGGCGCAGTGGTTTTTTTACACAGAAATTCAGACGAACAGTGAGATGGGTCACATATTATGTTTTGTTACTTATATAGCCGGTGGGGATTTCATTGCCACGCCCTTTTGTCATTCAAATGATCCTTGACCTTAGCTTTTTGATATAGTGTTTCCTTAAGTTTTCTTGAACTTATTAAGGGGCTAATTGAACTAATTTCGATATTTTATTGTAACAACGTATTGATATTCCAATAAATGATTTGCTGTTTTTAGCCAGCCTACATTTTACAGATAGTAGATATAGATATAGTTTCGATTTCTTCGGCATTTTTCCACAGTAGTATACCATAAGATATAAAACTTACTAAAATATACATACAAAAAACCATGTCCCCAGAACCAACATTTGTGTTCATCACACAAATGAATGTCCCAACCAGGACTTGAACCTGGGACCTCTAGTGTATGAGACAGCCTATATACTTAACTATAACCCAATTATCTTTGCAACAATAGAAACAAACATCAATAATTCTCACCTCAAAAGCAGCTACCCTATACTTCTCTAGTAATTCCTTGTCACTTTGAGACAAGAAAGGTATAACAGACTCCTTGTAGGCCGCAGGTATGACATTGCCTAGCGACACATTCTTGAAACCCTCGTTTTGTCGAATTTCATCATCTAAAAGTATATTTATAAGTCATTCTTGAGACAAAAATAAATATTGTACTCAAAGCAAATTTGAATACAAGTTGATAAGATTATGAGTAAACAATTTACTACTTGCAGTATTTACATTAATTTGAAACAGGGAATTATCAACAACTCACAGTTAGGAATATTGATGCCAGCTGGTATACCACTTCCAGAGAAAGTCAATACATCCAAACTAGTAAAATCCGGTCTCAAAAAAGAGTCTTTCTCAAAATCATCACCCCAGGGCAGTAGCTTAATAAACTTCTCAGCTCCATCAACAAGATTTCCGAATTTTTTGGACATTTCCTTATTAACCATAGCAACAAATCCTTCAAATTCACCACGCTGACCACTTGGGTCTCTGTATGTTTCTATGAAACCTTGGTACCTGATGGAAAAATATATGAATTATTATTCAATTTTTTTATCAATTACTAACTTTGTGATAAGGCTGCCTATATTGTATGTGTATCTCTTTTTTATTTATTTATATTTATGGGCATTAAAATGATTTGTTTATACGTTTAAAATATCTTACGTCTCAATAATAGGTCCTTTATCTTTAATCCAGTATCTGCTGCCTTCTTTGTGTTCATCCAGACTACCTTCCTTAAAACTGTTAATATAATGCTTAATCATATTCTTTTCATTTTCATTCGCAGCATATTCCTGTGCTTTCGCTAAGTGTTCATTGACAATCTTGAGAAGGGGAGCATAGTCACCTCTGGTAACTTGAAAATATGCATTTTTGTATTTTTCCTTATCCATTGTAAGTGAAGGCTTTTTACTTGTTTCAGAACTTGCCAAGTGGATTGTATATAGCGGTACTGAAATTGTATTTAATAATAGAGATCTTATCTCAATAAAATATTCAAGATGTTATTGAAATAATTTATAATCATAATTTAAAACAAAGTAAAACAAACAGTAAACATAATCTACACTATTATTGTTAAAAGAAAATTTTAAAGAAAAATAGTTAACCACTTTTTCTTTGTTGCAAATAAATAATAATTTATAATTATTACTTAAAAAAAAAGTTAAATAACAGTTAAAAAGATAGATTATCCTAAAGTAATATAGGCTGTATCTTATCCCAATATTCCTTCAAGATCAGAAGTTACTCGGATGAAACCACACTGATTTTTTATAAAACAACTGGTATTAGAAAAAGGCCAAAACTGAAAGATCATGCAAATAGCTGACTTGCATGATTTATGCACATTTAGAAATATAAAGAAAAAGATCTTTCCATATAAAAATATTCAGGTAGAAAATACAAATAAATTGATATGAAAAAATATAGTATTAGCTGCACTTGTATATTGTCTCAGGTGTATGCAACACTAGTCATTGTTCCATGAGAAGCATTAAGAAGAAACATGAAGGATTTACTAAGACATATAGGTAAGATTTTGTCTGAATAATTTGAAACCTGATTAAGATAAAAAATATCTCTCTATTATCTACTTACATCCATCATCTGCTGTAGTTTTGAATGTTCTGCAAATGTAAGCCTCAATTCTCTTCGTTTTCATCCATTCATTAACTAAGTTAGAGTCTTCTTCTGTTACATTGCTTGAAAAGTATGTTGTGATACCCTAGGATTCAAGAATTTGGATAAGTACCTACTGAAAACTGTGTATCTAAATTTTTTATAATAAAAATTACAAATCACAAGTTTGGGTGAAAAATTATTAAATAAACTTTCTTTCTAACTTTCAACAAATATTACATTAGATTAACATTTGAATATTAATATGAATTTAAATAATACAATTACCTTATTAGCTAAGCCAAGACTAGTCAGTCTTGGAGCTAAGCTGTAAATAGCAGAGCTAGTATTTTGCCACAATTTGGTTAAATGGGTACCATCATTTTCACATGCCTTCGAGTTCTTAACAATAAGTTCAAAGGATTCTTTTGACAGATTAGGAATAATCTTCGTGTCTCCAAATCCTTTATAATTGCCACTGTTAGCAAATACTCCTCCAGCATAAACTAAAAATGCCTAAAAAAGAAAACTAATTATTTAGCAACATCTTTATTTTGAGTGTAGTGAACATCGAATTTATCAATTAAATTTACCTGAAAATCATTTTCAGTAACACCAGCCTTTAATGCAGAAGCTTTAAGGTTTTCAAGTGGTTCAGCTACAAAAATCCTATGTAGCAATGAAAATATTTTAGGGGATTCTGGACTTGTTTGCAGAAGAACTATAAGCCCACCATTCCATGCGGACTGCAATACATAAATACTCATTAAAATTTATTGATAAATCAACTACAGATATTGGATAAGGCTGTCTATTTGAATTGCATTACCTGACTCAAATAATGTGCATACAACTTTTCTTGATTTGTTAAATTATTAAACGCCTGAGAGCTATCAAGTTCCACAAATCTCTGGTTGTTAGGCAAGAAGAAATTTGACTTATCTACACCAGCCATAGCTGAAAAGAAATCAAAATAACCTAGAAACATTGACCCAATACTTATTAGTTTGTAATAAAATAAACCAATAAGGTTTCGATACTGACCATTAACTAAACTGTGCGCTGAACTAGAATAATTAGGGGATCCAAGAAACTTTGAAGTTGGAGGTGAACATTTTTTAACGAATGATTCAGCTAATCCCAGATGCCGGCATTTGCAAACGTTAATAGTCAGCCTCCGCAACATAGTATTGGATAAATAAGTTAAATATATACTGTTTAAAAAAATATAATTGTACTCACTTAGGTATTCAAAATATATTATGGCTTTTTCAAATAATTTATTGAATACAATTTTATTACAATCACCAGAAGTCAAGGTATACACACAATAGGAGCAAGCAAGCAAGCAAACCACAGAGTAGCTAGCTAGCTAGTCAGTGGTAAAACTGGTAAACGTAGTGATTGACAATGTCCTTGCATATTGGAATGAGGGTTTTTCATTCTACGATAAAAAAATAGTTCCTTTTTCAACATTAGATGGCGCTGATCAAAACTCAAGAGTCAAAAAAAGGATGACATGACAGCAATGACTGAGTGAGTGATAGACTAATAAAATATGCGCCCGAAAGGGCTTCTTTTGAATATTAATCATTCGTCACTGGTTCTTGCTATGTGTGCCGTCTTTTGTGTCAATCCGGGACGTTATGCGAGAAGACTGAGAAACAGATGGCGTTAATATGTATTGACAATCATGTAGTTTTTATTACTGGCAATAGATGAACAACACCTTAGTCTATCGTGACCACGGCAACTGCAAAGATGCCGAAACGTCGAAATAATTTTAAAATTAACTAAAATATACGCGATAATATCCGGTAAAAAGTGTTTTATTTAAAGTATGTATCGTGAAAACTTAAGAAAAGATTTAGTATATTATTAATCTATAATTAAGATGTGTGTGTAAATATGTAACTGGTATAAATGTATATATCGTTATATAAACATATGATCAGTCAACAAACAAAGAGATTGCCATTAACTCTTGAGTTTTGTTCAACGCCATCTAGTTTAGAATGAAACATTAAAAAAAATAGAAACGAAAAGCTCTCATTACGATTAGCATTTTTAAATGTTTGGAAAGACACCTTATCGATGCATAGGTTTAAAACGTCATTGTGTGTGTACTAAAACAGGAGAAAGAGTTGACTTGAAATTTTTTTAATATGTTGGTTGAAATATTATCCCATCAGATATAAAATCACTTTTAATCCGAAAACAATTTTTTTGAGCTTTCTAATGTCAGTTGGAATCAACACAAAATAATTTGTTTCATGGTAATATAATTTGATCGTGGCAAGGAGCTTTGAGGAATGTTTTCTGCTAGGGAACTATCCACATTCGCGGAATAGTTGTTAATGTAACATTTGTTGTTGTGCCGAATTATCCGTCAGTTTATTAAAAGTAATAGATTTAATGGCTTTTCTTAAATTTGAGTTCTCTTTCGTATTGTGTTTTGATTTGTTTCACACGGTTAAAGTATAACTTTTATAGCGAAATTATTTTTCAGGATTATGTGGGATGGAGCTTACATTTTCATTTACATTTACATTTCACATGGAGAGTCATCCAAAATCCAAGGCTTTTTTATAATTTTCCTTTGATAGGATTTGTATGAACATTTGTCGAATTGTCTTCGATAATCTGTTGAAAAGTGGAATTTAAGAGTCAATAGCAAAAGTAAAATCCCCACTCAACCTTTTTTATAGTATATAGTGGTTTTAGTAATAACCAATTCCAAAAGGACTAGGTTATGGTCAGTAATATTAGTCTGTAGTACAATGGTTAGTGAGAAGTAATTAGTTTTCAGGGAAATATTTATATTAGTCCCATAATTCAGTAGGATTTGATAGTCCGCAATAAGGAGGATATAAGAGTTGCATAAAAGATTTTTGCTGGTGATTGGCACTGCACGGCTTCTTCCATAGTTTTGTCCCTAGTAATTGTCATTTTCTAACAGACACAGAATTTCACATGCTTCTCTATATATTTCGCATTCCTGGATATTTGCCATTTTAAGATCTTTATAGACAGTTGGACCCCGAACATGGTGCAGCAGCAAACGTAAACAGAAGCATTCAAAATTCACGGCTTCCACGATAATGTGAAATACATATAAATGTCCAGATTTTTAACTTTGTCACTGTATGGTATTCGGACATTATCGAAAATTACAAGAGGAAGTTGATTTTTAAATAGTTTTTGCATCATTTTCTGGTTACCAACAAAGATATCTTGCTTTTCAAGGGATTTACTTAAAGTCCATGGTTCTTACTCAAGTTCCCGATAGAAGCAAGGTCCCTGTTCATGCTTTTTATTGCAGTACTGATTTCAATGAAGTTTGCCTGGGTGTAAACTTGTAAAGCATCCGCGTAAAGGTGGTAGGAAGAAAAAGGGAATGCGTTATATTTTTAATAAATACAGAAAATACCAATGGGGAAAGCACACAACCTTGAGACCCGCCAGCAGTGTATCACACCAGTCGGATATGGTATCGTTAATATAAATGCGCTGTCGACGGCCCTACATATAATTGCGCAACCACTCAATAAAGACTGGAGATATGTTAACCGAGCTTTAGATGCGCAAAGGTAGTTTATAATAAATAAACCACATTAAACGCATTACTAAAGTCTAGCAATGCGAAAAAGTTAATTTCTGGTTTTACATGCCTTGTCTTATGTCACTTGTGATTTTAATGAGAGCTATAGCCGTACTACACCCTGGACGAAACTCAGACTGTATTGGGTTCAGGAGATTATTTTTATTCAAGAAAGTTGCTGGTTACTTAGTCTAAGTGACGAAGTTGTTAACGTTGCTGGTAAATAAGGCATTCAAAAATATAAAAAAAGGGTAGGAATGAAGTGGGGCGATAATCGGAGAAAGTAACGAGGATGGAGTTTTTTGGGAATGATTAAAACGTTTGCATTATTCTAGGTTCCATTATTTGGTTTCGCAAGTTTATAGCTTACAACTACTTCCGGTCTCTTACTGTAAACACTGTATTCGTGAACTCCTGAAAAGATTATTATAATAACTGTCCAAAAAGTACCTCGTAGCGGTGAAATTGCAGAAATCGGGCACAAGTGAATCATCATAAGTGCATTCCAATATAAATCTCGGTGCAATTAGAGAACTTAACAACTGTATCACAAAGAAGAATTCTATATATATTCATTTTCAGCAACCTGTGAGTGGTGAGTTGTGGATTGCGGCTCTGAAACTTAATTTAAGGTATTTATAGCCCAGTTAATTTTGTACGTATATTATATTACTAACATTTTATTATATATATATATATATATATATATATGTATATATATATATATATATGTATATATATTTTATTGTATTGTTTATTTATTTATATTAAATTGTTTTCATGGAATCTATTGATGAAATAATTGACAGTTTCTTCTCTTGCTCAACTTCATCTTGCGGTTTCGCAAGTGCAGATAGTTCTTCTTCCCTATCACCAACTCTGCATGAACAAATATCTTCCTCCTTCTCAAACCATCCACATAAATTAAAAATTGTCCACATTAATGCACAAAGCGTACCTAGTCACTACTCTGACCTTGTGGCTACCTTTTCTACTAGCAATGCCGATGCCATACTTATATCAGAGACGTTTCTCAAGCCATCCCTTCCTTCTACACAGTATTCTCTTCCTGGATTCAAACTTATTCGCAATGATCGTACCGGAAAAGGCGGTGGTGGAGTGGCCATCTATCTCCGCGCCGACATCCCTTATACAATAGTAAGCTCCTCTCCTTCTCCTTATTCAGAATCTGCAGAGTATCTTGGGATCGAAATAATTGTTCATCATGTTAAGATTTTACTTACAGTTTTTTACAGTCCCAATATGTACATCAATTATTTCGAGACTCTTGATAACTATTTCCATAATTTTTGTTCCACCTATGATCACGTTCTTGTATTAGGTGATTTTAACACTTGCATGATTAAAAACAACTCACGATCTCGCAGATTACAATCCATCCTCTCTTCCTATAATCTATCCATGTTACCTTTATCTCCCACCCATCATTTCCCTGGTTGTGTTCCCTCTCTTATAGACCTCATGTTAGTATCATCCCCACATTATATAGTGAACCACGGGCAACTCAATGCACCTTTCTCTTACCATGATTTAATTTATTTATCTTTTCGTGTACGTCTCCCCAAACAGAAACCACCATCCTTACTACTCCGGAGCTTTAATAACATCAATATTGAATCCCTACAGCTTGACGCTGAAACCATAGATTGGTCGCCAGTGGTATTATGCAACGACATCGATGGCAAAGTCGAAAACTTTAACTTGCTACTTTTGGAATTGTATGATAGACATGCCCCGCTTAAAAGAGTTAAAATTAAGCATAATCCAGCTCCCTGGTTGTCAGTAACTATTAAAGACGCCATGTGTCTCAGAGATAAGGCCAAACGCAGGTACAAACGCACTCCAACTGAACATAACTTGATTTCTTATAAAAATCTAAGAAACCGATGCAGCCGCCTATGTCGCGATGCCAAAAAGCGCCACTTCCATGATTCCCTTATAAACCGTAGCCCTGCAGAAGTCTGGAAATTTCTCAAGACCGTAGGCATTGGCAGATCTCCATCTACTGAACTTCACAACTTCAATTTAGATTCACTGAACCAACTGTTTTCCCAACCTCCTGTTGTTGTTAGTTCTGCCATTAAAGATAATACTTTAGTATCGTTATCGAATATTCCTTCGACTCATTCTGCTTTTGTGTTAAAAACTGTAACAGAAGATAACGTTAAGAAGTCCATTCTCTCCATAACATCTCCAGCTATCGGTGAGGACAAGCTGTGTTCAAAAATGATTACTTTGATATTACCGATTCTGCTACCAGTACTCACACATATTTTTAATTTCTCCCTTACAACCAGCACTTTCCCTACTTCCTGGAAACATGCTCATGTTATTCCGTTACCCAAGATTCCTAACCCTAGTTCTCTTTCCCATTTTCGTCCAATATCCATCCTACCTTTTCTCTCCAAAGTGCTTGAGCATATCGTACACGCTCAACTTTCAAAGTTCCTTGTAGACAATAACCTTATTAGTAGCTTTCAATCCGGCTTCCGACCAGGGCACAGTACAACTTCTGCGCTTATAAATGTCACCGATGACATTCGATGGGCCATGGAAAATAAATCCCTTACACTATTAGTACTACTAGACTTTAGTAGTGCATTCAATTCTGTCGACTTTGACATTCTCCTTGGCACTTTAACATCTCTAAACGTCTCTCCTTCTGCAGTGGCCTGGTTCAACTCTTATCTTCGAGGCCGGTCGCAGCGGGTTCGCCATGGTGAGTCTCACTCTAACTGGTGTGATCTTGTAGCGGGCGTGCCTCAGGGTGGCGTTCTCTCCCCTCTGCTCTTCTTAGTATTTATTGACTCTATTACCACAGTTCTTTCGTGTAATTTCCACCTTTACGCTGATGATTTGCAGATTTACCGCCATTTTGCTGTCCCAGATTGTTCAGCAACTATTGCTGCTATAAATAAAGATCTTAGTTGCATCAGTAACTGGGCTAAGTCATACGGCTTGTGTGTAAATCCGAGCAAATCAAAAGCCATGATTATTGGCAGTCGGCATATGCGTGGCTGCATCGATTTGACCAACTTGCCCTCTGTTGTCCTTGATAGTACTCCTATTGAGTTCACTGACACGGCTAAAAACTTAGGGGTTATATTTGATTCTTGTCTCACTTGATATGCAAATGTCAGTGAAATCAGTAGAAAAGTATATTATTCTTATCACAAGCTCAAGTGCCTTCGCAGTTTTCTGCCGTTTCAGACCAAGATTTCTCTTGCTCAAACCCTCATCCAATCAATTATCGAATACGCAGACGTCTGTTACTTGGATATTACTGAGGATCTCCTAAATAAACTAGAACGATTACAGAATCTGTGTATTCGATTTATCTTTGGTCTCAAGAAATTTGATCATGTCTCTGAATACCGTAGAAGACTCCGATGGCTTCCCATAAGACATCGTAGAAACGCCCGCATCCTAAATGTACTCTTTAACGTCCTGTATAACCCATGCTCTCCACGTTACCTGAGTGACCGTTTTTCCTTTGCGCACAATGAAGATGAGCATTGCAGAGTGAATAAGCGAACTTTATTAAATTTAAAATTACATAAAACAGACTTTTTTTCCTACTCTTTCACAATACATGCGGTAAGGTTGTGGAACTCATTACCCTACGAAATTCGGGAATCCAAAACTCTATCCTCATTCAAGAAACGAGTAAGAGAACATTACTTGTCGAATATTTAAGTTTCTGTCACTATTTCACTAGTTTATTTACAAGTTATCGTTTTATATTTATGTAGGTATGTATATATTTATGTATGTATGTATGTATGTTTATTGTATTTTATATGGATTTATTTCCTATGTGTATGTATTTATTGTTTTTGTTTTACATGTGTATTTTTATTTAGTACTACTAGTACACTAAATTTGCTCTTTTTACACACTCTCCAGTCTCAGGTCTGCTGGAAGAGATTTCTGTTAGAAATAAGCTGTACCTTTGTACAATATCTATAAGTTTTATTATGTATTTTATATTGTAGTTACAAAAACGATAAAATAAAAATAAATAAATTGTCGGTTAGTGAGCCATCTTTTCTTTATTTACACCTTTGAATGTTGAACAACAATCCAATAACACAGCAATGCGTAAATTTCGTCATAACCTATGCGCATGCGCTTTGTTTATTTTGATACCACAACGCGCACAGACAACATTGACGTTTGACGTTCCAACGGCTGACAGGTCGAATGATTGATGAAGTGAGTGTTGCCAGAACAGAAAAATAAATAAATACAAGAATCAAATTAAATAAGGGCTTCCACGTATGATAATTAATAAATTATTCCAACTTTGCTACTGTGGCTTAATTATTTGGCATTTGCATAAATTTTGCTTGGTTTTTATTGCGTACAGTTGAAATAGAATGCCTCCGAAAGCAAAAAGCTGTATGGGTTGTTCAAAAAAAATAACAACTCGCGAATTTTTATCTTGTTGCTTGTGTACTGACACTTATGATCTTGAATGCGTAAATTTCTCTCACAAGTCTTTTTGCTTATTGGATAAAGAAAGGAAAGACAACTGGAAATGCTTTTCATGCAAAAGTAAACAGAAAAAGTTTGACAATAGCAACACCCCTGTACAAGGCTCTCGTATGGATTTGCTTTCATCTACATCCCATCAGATGGCTGACAACCTCGATGAATACAACATAACGCAACGCAAACCATCAGAGAAAAAAGCAATCTCCCCTGGTTGTGTAGATGATGAAATTTTAGTTAAAATTATACGTCGTGAAATACAACAGTCTGTAGCGGATGCTGTTGAATCAGCGGTCAAAATTTATTTTTCTAAGGAGTTTGATGAGATCAAATGTGAATTGGCTACTTTGCGAGAGATCCGTAATAGTGTTGAATTTCTTAGCTCACAATATGACCTGGTGAATTCAGAGGTAAAAGACCTACAGACTCGACTTGCTTTGGTTACTAAGGAAAACTTATCTTTGTCCAGTCAAGTGACAAATATCTCCGATATACTTAATCTTATGGAGCAACACTCTCGCGAAACGAACATTGAGATTAACGGCGTTCCGGAAAATAAGACTGAAAACTTGTTATCATTAGCGAAACAACTTTGCAAGACCATATCCGTCCCTTTGCTGGATGCGGAACTATTATCTGCAATTCGAGTTAGGAAAATGAACGAAAATAATGACCGCCCTCGTTCTATTATAATCAAGTTGCAATCCACAGTGAAACGCGACGAGATGCTAGCAGCGGTTTCCACTTTCAATAAAAAGAACGCAGCGGATAAACTCAATTCTTCTCATTGGGATACGGAGGTAAAAAAGTACCTATATACGTTTCTGAACATTTATCTCCGCATTACAAAAAACTACATGCCAGTACCAGAAACATCGCACGCGAAAAGGGATATAAATATGTCTGGATTCGTAATGGTCGTATATTTGTGCGTAAGGGGGATGATACAGCGGCAAAGCAGATAAAATGTTACGAATCACTTAAAAAATTGTGAAAAAATTAAATAATATGCCCTATTGATACTAAGACCGTGACGGTTCAAACAAAATTCAGTATATATTATCAAAATTTTAGAGGCCTAAAAACTAAGACGCACAATCTTAAGCTGTCATCTCAAGTTAGCAATTTTGATATAGTCGTGGGAACGGAAACATGGCTTGATGACACAGTATTTGACGGTGAATTATTTGACGCAAATTACAATATTTATAGACGTGATCGCAACTCTACCCATCTCGCCGGCAAGCTAGGTGGAGGTGTCCTGATAGCCGTATCGAAGAAACTCTGCTCTAAAAGAGTGAATCACTTTGAGAGCCGTTATGAAGACTTATGGGTTTCAGTGAAACTGAAAATTAATGAAAAGCTTGTGGACTTTTTGATTTGTGCAGTTTACTTACCCCCGCCGTTGACTAATAGTTTATTAGGTGGGTTTCTAGAAAATTGTAATATTGTTATGCAATCATGTAGTAATGACATAATAGTTTTGGGTGATTTTAATTTAAATTTTATAGACTGGTCCGTTGATGCCAATTCCGTTAATAAGTTAACTCCTAACAACTATCAATGTAATTTAGGCTTTCAGTTCATTGATTTTTTGTCCTTAAACAATTTATCACAATTTAATGCTGTAAAAAACTCCAATAACAGAACACTCGACCTTGTATTAAGTAATCTTAATTATATAAAAGTTACTGAATGTGCATGTCCCATGAGTAAAAGTAAAATAGAGATAAATGTTCATATGTCAACATCGCAGCTGCTTAAAAGTAAATCTTTTGCTACTCACAACTTTAAAAAGGCAGATTATACTAAAGTTAATTATTTTTTAGGTACAGTTGATTGGGATTTTGAATTTCTAAATTGTCGGGATGTGGATGTCATGGTGTTTATGTTTTATAAAATACTTTATTCCATCATGGATGGAACTGTACCCAAAACGAAACCTCGTAAATTAAAGTTTCCTGTTTGGTTTACACTGAACTTAATCAAACTGCTGAAAGAAAAAGAGAAAATCCGCCTAAGGCACAAAATTTACAAAAATCCAAGAGACACTCTCGAACTTAAGCTCTTAACATACGGGTTAGGTCTTTGGCATCTAAAAGTTATTAAGATTATATTAATGACACTGAAAAAGCCATTAAATCTAATCCAAAAAAGTTTTGGTCGTTCGTCCATCATCACAAATCCTCCGTTTCAGGCTTTCCAGAAGAAATGTACCTAGACGATCTCTCGGCTGACAGGAGATATGTAATCTTTTTGCGCAACACTTCTCATCCGTGTTCTCCCAACCCCAAAGTCATACAGCCCCTGTTTTATCCGATGCGTTTCCACAAAATAATCTTAATGACATAGAAATTACTGAACGAAAAATTCTAAGAATAATCAAAACATTAGATATTCATAAAGGAGCGGGCCCTGATGGCATTCCTCCTATTTTTATTAAAATGACTTCAAAAAATCTAACCCTACCACTAAAATTAATATTTAATAAATCTTTATCAACCGGATCTTTTCCATCCGAGTGGAAACGTTCTAATGTAATATTAGGTCTTTACCTATGAAATTGCCGTTTTTCACGAAATAAATGAAGCGTATTTTTTTTGTATATTTTTTATTTCTATTAATCAAAATAATCACCCATGCAATCAATGCATCTTTGCCAACGCATTGGTAGCTTATTGATGCCTTTCTTGAAGAAATCAGCTGGACGGGAGGCAACAAATTCTTGAAAGGCATTTTGTACTGCCTCTCGGGTATTGAATTTTTTTCCCGCCAAGAAGTTATCCAAATTCTGGAAAAAGTAGAAGTCTGTAGGCGCAAGGTCTGGTGAGTACGGCGGATGACGGAGAACTTCCAACCCCAACTCTTGTAGCTTGGAGACCGTCTGCTGTGCAGTATGAGGTCGCGCGTTGTCGTGCAGGAGCAGTGGAGCCGAACGATTGACCAAAGCTGGTTGGAGACGTGCGAGCTTCTCCGTCATTGTGTTCAGTTCTTCACAGTACACATCTGCAGTAATGCTTGTCCCGTTTGGCAAGAAGCTGTGATGAATTACACCCGCGTTAGACCACCAAACAGTGACCATCACTTTTCTAGGGGTAAGTTTTCGTTTAGGGCATTGTTTGGGTGCTGAACCAGGGTCCAAACAACTTGCTGAGCGCTTACGATTGTCAAACAGGATCCATTTCTCGTCACAAGTAACAATGCGGTTCACAATTCCTTCATTTGTATGGCTGCTGAGCAGTGCAAGGCACGTCTCCACGCGTACTTCGCGCTGGCGGTCATTGAGTTCGTGGGGTACCCATTTGTCAAGCTTTTTTACCTTGCCAATTTGACGCAAATGGACCAATATTGTTTTGATGCTAACGTCGAAAGCTGCTGCTAATTCAGCCGTGGATTGAGTTTCATCAGCTTCAGCAATTGCCTTTAATTCGTCATTGTCGACCAAAGTTTTCGGACGACCACGGGGTTCATTTTTCAGGTCAAAATTTCCAGAACGGAAGCGGGTAAACCAATAACGGGTGGTGCGTTCGTTTGTAGTGTTTGCTCCGTAAACGTCGTTGATGTTGCGTGCCGCTTGTGCCGCTTTGCTGCCACGACGGTACTCTTACTCCATAATTACTCGAATTTTTAACTTATCCATGATGACGAAAAATGTTCGAATGCGTTGAAAACAAAACACTGACTATTAAACAAATGACGATTTTAGAAAAAGGATTCCATGTTTGTCAAATAAAATTAATTTGAAATTAGAATTATCGGTCAAAAAAAAAAATATTTTCATTTGAAATGGCCAGTACGGCAAAACGGCAGTTTCATAGGTAAACCTATTACCAATACACAAGAAAGGTGATAAAAATAATGTAAAAAATTACAGACCAGTTTCGATAATAACTTTATTCCCTAAGATATTTGAATTTACTAAAAATAAATCAACTGTTAGCAATTTAATGGACTATGTCATGAAAGTAGCAAGTGCCATGGATGAACAAGTGCAAGTGGACTCCATCTACACTGACTTCTCTAATGCATTTGATATTGTGGATCACAAATTACTTGTTACTAAACTTAAATCATTTGGAGTACATGGAAATTTACTACGATGGTTAGAATCATATCTAGACAACAGATTACAAAGTGTAGTAGTTCATGGATATAGGTCTAATGAATATGTTGCTCAGTCAGGCGTTCCTCAAGGATCACATATCGGCCCTATTCTCTTTTTAGCATTTATAAATGACATTACCAATAATTTAAACTACAGCCACTGCTCTATTTTTGCCGACGATTTAAAATTATTCAAAATGACCTTTGTTTACAAAATGACCTAGATGCCGTTAATGAATGGTGCATACAAAACAAAATGAAACTTAATCCTAGTAAATGCACCTTCATTAAATTTACAAAGAATAAAACCACCGTTGCCTCTTGTTATTCTATTGATAAAGACCCATTACGAGAATCTCATTCCGCCAGAGATCTTGGGGTGATTCTAGATAATAAACTTAGCTTTATTAAACATATAGATAACATGGTTACGCGCGCTTGGAAAATGCTAGGTTTTGTTAAACGTACGTGTAAGGACTTCAAAAATGCTCAGACCCTTATTACAATTTATAATGCTTTGATCCGTAGTAGTTTGGAATACGCCTCAGTGATATGGAATCCTCACTATAAAACTCACATTCAGAGAATTGAGCGTATTCAAAAAAACTTTACGCGGTTTATCGCTTACAAAGTTAAAAGATGTCCCTACCACGCCGATTATGATACTAGACTTGCACAATTAAAAATATCATCACTGGCTGATCGTCGTAAACTATTGGACCTATTAACACTTCATAAACTTCTGCATAGTAAATTAATGTCACACTCTTTGTTGCAGCAAGTTTGCATGAAAATTCCATATCATACTCCTAGCTAGACACCCTGTGACTAATATTTTTAATATTTCCTTCAGCAGAACCAATTTGGGTAAGTTTTCTACATTGAACAGATGTATGAGAACTTATAACAATCTGGACAACCGTGACATCGACATCTTTTGCGACCCTGAACCTGTATTCAAAAGTAAATGCCAAGATCTGTTACTTGCTTTGCCCGATTACTAGTTCAAAGAAAATTAAAAATAATAATGTATATTTTTTATGATTGTTACTTGCTCTTAGTTTTTGGTTAGGTTCTGTATTGTTTACAATTTTTGTTATTGTTGTATACACCTGTAAAGACGTATCTGTTATACTATAATATTGTTTATCTTTGTGAAATTGTATATTGATATTGTCATTGGTGTAGCTATTTAAATAAATAAATAAATAAATAGCTTCTTACAAAACTCCGATTAGCAATATCAATTTGTCGGCCTGTTTGATGTGGAGGTAAGTACCCTTGCCTTCCATGCCAGATGTCCGGGGTTCCAATCCTGGTAGGGGCAGATATTTTATGATATTTGCTTTCTATCCATGGATGTGTATGTACGTTTATTTAAGTTTATTTCTAATATATATAAATAAAAAAAAAAAATATATATATATATATATATATATGTGTAGATTGCACGGATTTTATTAGTCGAAACATGATTTTGCCTATTATAGATTAAATTCTTATGGTCATTAGTTATATTCTTAACGCATCTGTTGAAAAAGGTATGTTTCCTTCGGCCTGGAAAGAAGCTCAGATTATTCCCTTACCTAAAAAATCAAACCCATCATGTTTTTCCGAATATCGACCTATTTCAATCCTTCCATTCCTTTCTAAAGTTCTGGAGCGTCTTGTACATAATCAATTAAATACATTCCTAGTCCAAAACTCCTTATTAAATCCTTACCAATCTGGCTTCCGACCGGGTCCCAGCACGACAACTGCTCTTTTAAATATAACTGATGACATAAGACATGGTATGAAGGAGGGAAAGTTAACTGTGCTTGTTCTCCTAGACTTTAGCAATGCTTTTAACAATGTTGATTTTGACACACTTATAGGCATTCTCCGGTCTCTTCACATATCTCCTGCGGCTATTGAATGGTTTGAAAATTACCTGTACGGACGCCGGCAACGAATTTGCGTCGACAAAGTTGTTTCTTCATGGTGTGATCTATCTGCCGGTGTACCTCAGGGCGGCGTGCTCTCTCTATTGCTCTTCGTGATCTTTATCAATTCTATATCCACTAATTTATCTTCTTCCTACCACCTGCATGCAGATGACCTACAAATTTATACTCAGGCTTCATTAGAAAATATAGATCAAGCTATCAAAGCTATAAATGATGATTTTTGCAAAATTTGTGATTGGAGTATATCCTTCGGTCTTGGAGTCAACCCTAATAAAAAACAAACCATTATTATTGGCAGTTCAAGGTTGATTTCCAAGCTTAACTTAACGGACTTACCTAATATTGTTTTTGACGGTATTCACATTCCCATCTCCTCTACAGTCAAAAACTTGGGTGTCGTCATGGACAGCAAACTGAATTGGGATCCGTGGTTGAACGAAGTAAGTCAAAAAATATATGCATCTTCTGCATCGCTCAGAAGACTTCAGAACTTTCTTCCTACTGCCACCAAGGTAACGCTTGCACAGTCACTTCTTTTGCCAATACTAGATTACGCAGATTCGTGCTCCCTCGATTTGACGGAAGTTCAGTTGAATAAGCTGGAGCTGCTCCAAAATTTCTGCATCAGGTTCATATTTGGCTTAAGCAAGTATGACCATGTATCCGAATTTCGCACAAAACTCAAGGGGCTCCCCATCCGACACCGTCGAATCTCCCACATACTATTCCTATTGTACTCTATCCTATTTATTCAAACAACCCCTCAATATCTAATAGACCGTTTCCAGTTCCTTCAGCAATTCAATAATTTTAATTGACCGATCTTCAAATAGGTTTCAACTGATGACAACTGTGCATAGCTCTTCCTTTTACGGTAACTCCTTCACAGTACAGGCCGTCAAACTGTGGAATGCTCCGCCTACTGCCATACTACTGGCTAAATCTCCTTCAGCCTTTAAATCAGAAGTTTTTAACTATTTCCTGTCAATGACAAGCTGCTAATTAAGTATTTTATTTTTTTATTAGTTTATTTAGTAATAACTAATTATTGTTATTAAATGTAGTATTTAAGTATTTTACGAATGTAAATATTGATATATAGTTTACATGTATATGTAGTATGTAATTCTTGTTTTGTATTGTATATATGTATGTTTATGTAAATATGAAACTATTTATTTGTGTACACCGTAACGCCTTGTTACAATCTGGTTATGCTTGTCCATTCTACGGTTGACTGGAATAGATCGCTTTTAGCAATAAGGCCGCCCTTTCTACTCTATCTTGTTTTTTATTTTATTTTTTGTATTTGCATATATGGTGTGCAATAAAGAGTTTTTGTATTGTATTGTATTGTACTGTTTATATATTTCTTAAGTTTATCTATCCCTTATCTAGTATCCATAACACAAGTTCTTAATGATACTTAATTTGGGCTAGATAATGTGGTGTGATTGTTAGAAATATTATTAAAAAACCAATATCTTTCCAAGAATACCCAAGAGAGCCCAAAAAAATCTACTTATAAAAAAGAGAATAAAACAATTTGTATCAATGTGAATTAATTTATTAATATAGGGTGTCTCAGTAAGAGTGCACTTTTTAAAATTGGAATATTGTTTGTTCATGCAAGTGGCAACTCTGAAATTTGACAGCTATCACCTCTGTTTATTCCATTGACCTCAACCAATGGACAAGCCCTAAGTAAGAAAAAAACCTGCATACCTAAACTTGAAATGTAACATAAAATGGCGTCCATTTTTAGTGTTGCACAGAGAGTATCGAATCTACTATCGATATTTTAGAACTAAATATTGAACTTGAAATATAATATTGAAATTTAATGAACTTTTGTAAGAGATTGACGTAAATGAAATAATCATAGTTTATAGTTTATTTACTTTCATTATAATTCTTTTAATATAAAAAATAAAGAACTATACAGTTTATTTTCTTATTCCTGATATAGTCCCGTCGAATTATCCAAAAAATAGTGGTCAGTTTGCAATAATTCCCAACATGCTGAATTTTGGTACAGACCTGGGGTACACTATTATAAATAAAAACCGAAGGATCCCATGTTTGCTTAAAAAGTTATTCAAGGTCAAGCATCAAAGTTTTTGGTTCAATCAATTAAAGTCTGGCTTGTCTCCAATGATAACGATTAAAAAATAGACCAAAAAAACTACCTGCCCATTCAATAACGAAATTAACAATTCTAAGCAAACTTAATTTCCTCTTTCTTCACGCCTTTTTGTTTCAAAAATACACGCACAACGGCAAGCAAAGCAAATACCGTTTCGATATGATTTACTGCGTAAGCGCCTGTTATCATTTGCATCGAAAGTATGTAAAATAAAAACATATTAATAATGATTATCGATATCTGTTTAAATAATCAAAGCTCCGGAACATCACTTTTGACAGCTTTTTTTGACAGACTTGTAACAATAAATGGCGATTTGTGGCACGCTAGCCACCTGCTATGACGTCACTACACGATTGATATTTTAGTGACAACATTCAAAAACAGTACCATCTCTTTCTTTTATTAGCATTTTTGTATAAGTAGAGGGAGACAACCAAGTTCTTCCTCTTCTATGATTCGATATACATAACTACTTATTTATATAGGACATTACGGCTACTCCATGTATTTATCACCTAGCTGGTTTATTCCGATTATTAAAAATGGAGCGCTTTTCGAAAGAACAACGCGTTATAATTGTGAAAACTCATTACAAAAATGGGGAAAGTTACGCTGAAACCGCTCGCAAACTTCGCCAAATTTTCAGCCGAAAAAGTGCACCTAATGTGTCAACCATTCGAAGAGTGGTCAAACAATTTGAAGAAACTGGGTCAATTATGGATAATAAGAATCCTTTGCGTCAAAAACATTGCTGCTGTAAACGAGAGTGTCACCGAAAACCCGAAAACATCAATTCGACATCGTTCTCAACAACTTCAAATTTCACGAAGCACTACGCAGCGAATTTTGACTAAAGACCTCCACCTATATGCGTACAAGATTCAGTTAACTCAGGAGCTCAAACCAGCCGACCACGGAAAGTGCCGGCAATTCGTTCAATGGGTAATGGAGCAAAGTGAAGTCGATGCCAATTTTTCGAAAAAAGTCATTTTCTCCGATGAAGCGCATTTCCATATGGCTTCGTGAATACACAAACAAATGCACCCACAACGAGTAACTGTCTGGTGCGGATTTTGGTCAGGCGGCGTGATTGGACCTTACTTTTTTGTAAATGAGGCCGAAATTGCAGTTGCTGTGAATGGCATTCGTTACAGGAATATGATAACGGACTTCTTGTGGCCTCAACTGGACGGCATGAATCTGGACAACATGTGGTTTCAGCAGGACGGCGCAACCTGCCACACTTAAACGCGTATGAAACAATCGACTTATTGCAGCAACGATTTCCAGAACACATTATCTCACGAAATTCTGATGTCAACTGGCCACCAAGATCGTGCGATTTACCGCCATGCGATTTTTTTTGGGTTTTGTGAAATCTCGGGTTTATGCGAATAAACCCGAAATAATTCCTGAGCTCAAATCGGAAATCCAACGCGTCATCGGTGAGATACAGCCTGTGCAAAAGTCATGGAAAATTTCATGAAAAGAGTAATGTCGGCCTGTCATCGGAGCCGTGGGGGTAATTTGCCGGATATTTTATTCCATACTTAATTGGAACATGTCTTCTTTACAATACAATAAAAATATCACAACACTGTCATAAAATACTTGTTTTTATTTTAAAATGAAAAAGTGCACTCTTAATGAGACACCCTTTATATTAAGTTGTCTTCCATCAAATTATGTATTCAATTCAAGTTACTAAAATTTCATTTGTTTAACTTTCTTATGACTTTGTTATCAAAATACTATAGATGCTGTATGCAGTTTTGACAATCTGAAAAACAAAATGAAAGTATTATTTATTTACATACCATAAAATCACTATCAGTACAAATTCAAATATTCAAATTCAGATATCTTTATTTACGAGAATTGTGGTACATAAAGTTGTTACAAATGAAAATTATTGTTTAGTCACATTCTATCACAACAGTGGTGCGTAAACATGTCTACAGGCATTGAGGTTCTATGTTAAGCAATAAAATACTTAATCCCACTCTTCTAGAATAAAATAATTTAACTACCCACATTTGGAGTAGAATGAACGTAGCTTAATTTAATTTTTAACGAATACCTACTCTTCTTAACATAAGTATGAGTTGATAGTGTGCTAAGCCATGGTTGACGAAAAGCAAAAGTTATGCATACTTTTTTTAAAAATTCTGAAAGATATATTAATCATCTAAACATAATCAGTTGCGCAACTTGTTAAATTTCTTAAAGCTATGTAGGTATAGGTAAAGATATGAACTTATCCTATAGATGTACACCTAAAATGTTCTAATAAATACAAAAAAAATAAAAATAAAACACTTACTGAAAGATAGGTTCTTAACGATAAGGGCACCACAAAAGCTACTTTTGGCGTCAAGGGTCTTTGCCACCTCGCCATTACAATCAGAAGTTGTTTCCTAAACTTGGGCGACACAGACCACCAATCGCTTTTATAAAGTGCTGTGTTGATAGACTCGCTCTGAAAAACCCGTACAGAAAAATAATAGGTCTGAAAAAAGCATTGACTGCAACGAGACTTTGCTTCCGTCAAAATGATATTAACTCAAACATTAAAACAGAACTAATCAAATGATAAAAAAAACTAATAAAAAAAAGACAAATGAAAAATGTGCACTGAGTGCTACAAGGAACAACGCAAAGAACTGTCAAATGCAATATCAAATACATAAGAAGTAAGAAAATGATTTATACCCATGCGTTTAATGCAATTAAAAGATATACATATTTTGATGTTTGTGAGTTCATAATTTGTGCCATTTTATTTAATAAATAAGAAAAAATATAAATATTAATGCTTATTTTTTAAATAAAATGGCACAAATTATTTAATAAATAAGAAAAAATATAAATATTAATGCTTATTTATAATCATCCCATCCCTATGAACAGTCAAAATCAAAATCATCTGTGCTGAAAATATGGTAGTCTATGGTGGTTAATTACATAATTATTCGTTCTCATATTTTACTGTGTAACAGCATGCAATGTCAACTAAAAAAAAAATATATATATTTGGATTTGTTATTTATTACAGTGATACTCAAATCATTAAATCATGTCAACTCAAAACATCATTTACAAATTACAAAGTCAAACAATTTTAGCTAAATACCAGGCCACTCAGAAAGTTTTGTGAAATAAAGTTTTATGAGTTATGATTTATTTTGAAAATTCGATTATTTAGAACTAAAAATATATTTGTTCCAAATTTGAATTTCCCTCTAAATCTTTTTAACCAGCATTATGAAACTATTGTGTGTCATAGAAAAATCGATCTGCGTCGGGAACATTGACGTGCAATGATTTTATACGACTTCAAGTCCAACCCTGAAACCTGATGAATCGTTCAGTTGGAATCAATTAGCTTTTATGAACAAGGCGCCTTCTAAAGCAACTGTTTACCTCTGGTGAAACGAGTTTAAGTGCGGTCACTTAAATCTTTGGCTAAGAAGGATTGTTTCACGCAGGGTACCCCACAACCGCACCGATGCTCAGAAGCATGTGCACCTGGAATGGTGCCATGATATTATAGATAAATTCAAAGCTGGTTTATCCCGTCGTGTTTACTATATCATAACAACATGATCCAGAAACAAAGTGCCAGCCAACAGTAAAACATTGCAGCGCATTAGTTGATAAAATTCTTACTAAACAGGACCATGGGCGCGGTACATTGCACTGCTTGAATTTTCCCGCGCATTTGACAGCTTGAGCATTCCGTTGCTCCTTTCAAAACTTTCTTTTTACGGCTTAATCTCATGGTCCACAGCAACCTAAGTGGGCGCTACTAATCAGTAAAGATCCGTCAACATGATGGTACTAACCTAACATCAGAACCTAAGCCGTTTCTGCGAGGCGTACCTCAAGGATACTCCCTAACGTTTTAACGCATTGTAGGTACGCTGACGATATTCAGTTATATATTTCGGACAATCTCCACAATTAGTCCAAAGCAACTAATGCACTGAACGTGGATTTGGAAAACTTTACAAAACAAACACTGGGAAGTACATCACAAACAGAAATAATTCTTTAATCTAAGCCAAAGTCAAAATTAACGGTATCGATCTAGACTGTGTCAGTGAGGCAAATTTGGGCATTATTTTCGACAGCCACTTGAGAGTCATGTCTTAAATCTAGTTAGGAGCTGCTTTTTTAGATTAAAAGTCTTGTATAACATTCGAAATTACCTATCAGAAAAATTTAGAATAACTCTCTGCGAATCTTTGATCTTATCAAAACTTAACTATGGGGACTTGATTTATGGACCTCGTTTGTTATACAAAACCAAAGCAATGGTTCAACGGGTGCAAAATGCATGTAGTCATGTCACACCTTTTCTAAATAATGCTGGTATGCTCAATATTGAAGCTCGGCGGCAACTACGCCTCGCTGCACTTAGGTTCGATCTATTAAATTACAAAAACCCAGAATATCTTTATAAATTTCCAAGTTCTCATAATAGGTACGGACAAAGTGTTGCGAGAGCGTTACGGGCGCCTTTGGCTCATCACATGCATAAGACTGTGGCTTTTAAAGGATCCCTAAAGTACCAAGCAACCAAGTGCTGGAATAACGTACCGCCTCCTACAAGAACCGTTTTTTCTAAAAATACATTTAAGAAAAGGATTAAAGCTTATTTGCTTCTTCTTCAAAAAGAACCTGTTTACTTGTAAAACTTGGTTGCTTGGTACAACTTATTATAATGATATATATAAATTTTATAAATCAATCACAATTTATATCTATTAATGATTTGTTATAAATAACCCATATTTAAGTACTATATTTATATTCAATAATCTTAATAGAAGTTAACAATATTAACGTCGTCATAGCTAAGTGTTTATCTGCGTGCACTCGCATCCAGTTGCTACCATTTTGCATCATCATGGCTGACATGTTACTATGCAGATATGTACTTAGTTTAAATGTACGGTTATTTAATTGTTTTAATGTGTCTTTCTTTATTTTTTGTATATTTTCCTTTCTGCTTGTCAGCTGAAATTTGTATTGTTGTTTTTGTTTTACCTTTGTATTTGATGCAAATAAACGTTCTATATATATATAAAGATTATATTAAGACTGCATCGGTGGCTCCTCCGGATAAGCGAATGTCTTTTTGAACTTTGGGTTCTAAAACATGTCGGTATCCTCATGATGTTATTTGTTTATAGGTCAGAGCATGTTTGTATACGCTCGTACATTTTTCGAAAATAAAAATTCATTAGTGCATGGCTGGGTTCGTTCGAATGAATGACCCTAGGATTCAGAGGCCAGCCACTGCGCCACCACAGCTCTGAATGATCATCCTCATCATCAACCCGTTTTCAACCCACTGCAGGGTGCTAGCCTTCTCGCGGCTCTGAATAATATGTGTAATGAATGAATTAATACATAATAATAAGGCTACGTGACTTTTTGCTTTGCCTTCGCGATATTATTATTTTGGCCATCGCTACGTTTTTTTTACATTTTAAAAGTTGACGGTAAGTACCTAAAAACGAGGACTTTTATAGATTTGTGTCTTACTTATTAGTAAAACAATACTTGGAAAAATGCAGTACTTAAATATAAATTTATATAAATATATAATATAATATAAATATTATTTTTTATAATAAAAATAGATATTTATACCAAAATTATCAAAATTGATGGCAGGTGTTCGATATTTGCGACGGAGTACGATAGCACTGGGTGACAGCGTGGGAAAAAAAGCGATACATCCACACTCTGGAAGGCCTCGGCCAGTACTAAATTGAGCAGTGCGTGCACTAGATTTTATATCAGTTTTAGACATTAAAAAAAATTTCTTAGAAGTATTTTATCATGGGCTTGAACAATATTTCTGTTTTATTTCATTAGTTTCATCTTTGTAAGTAATTAGAAGTAAGAATTATTACTATTGTAACAATACAAATGCATCGAAAACTGCGACAAACTAGACGGAAATTTAACTATTTCGCGCTTTGATTTTTATGTTTTAGTCTTAAAAAAAATAATATTTTGTACTATTTTCTCTATAGATTCTTTTGACAATAATACAGAGGCCATAGAAAACTTTTATTTTTCTGTTTGTATTAGTTACTTTTATACTTATCGAACGGCAAAGTACGCAACTTTCGTCGGAATACAAGAAAAGGCGTATGAACAATGAATTGCTTTTAAAAAACTGAAGAAATAAAAATTTTCTCTATACATGTTTTAGACGAGAAACTTTTGAATAATTTGAACTCATATTTTGATGCATACGTGTTATATTTCGATCGGAAACGAACACTGAAAACTCCTAAAATAGATATTGTATAAACGCTCTTAAGTTAAGCTGTAAAACAATCAATCAATCAGCATGATTAATAATAATTCAATTACAAGACAGGTAATATAATGTGACAAGGGATTAAATGTATTTTATACTATACAAGTTAATGATTAAAGTCTATGTGTTAATGTGAACCCCCGTACGTTTAATTTAGCTGCACCCAACGCTCATACCGTGGCCAACCAGGCCCCGAGTATCCTCGTCCAAACCGTCTTCAAAAAATTTTTCAGATAGATCGGGAGAGCCCATGGAACCTTCAAATACTTAAGTTAACCTTTGCAGCGACGTTCACTTTGCTGGATAACAATACTTTACCATTCTGCTGTTATCGTTGCTGACAGTATTAAAAACAACTAGTAACCTCATATTGTATAAGTCCCCCGTTGTAACAGTACAAAAGAAGTTGAACTTGCAGAACAGCAGTAAGCAGAATATAGAAGAGATGTTGCGTTGTAAACCCGCTCATCTGAAATTGTTATTCAAAATATATTAAACGTAATTGTGGACTATTAACCACATTTTTGCACAAGAAATCGTAATGAGCAATGTACTTAAACATACAACACTTAGTTTGTACACGGCCATACAAATCTCTCCCGATGATAGTAGAAGGTGTGCAGATAGGGGGAAATTGAACACGCTGCATATTTCCTGTAAGAACCTGCAATGGAATGATAATTAAAATCATTTGCTGTTGTCTTTATTATTTAGTAGTATTCATAAATAGTAGTTAGTAAAACTCTGTCATTTAAAGAAAGGGAATGCAGGCAAGCTCTTCTCTTTGTCTCTCACTCACACAATACTGTCAAGAAAAAAAATCAATTTTAATTGATTTTAGTTTAGGTGTAGTTTTTTATTTGTATTATATATATCCTTATATTTATATATATCCTTCTTATTTTGATTATTATTAAATACTTATAAATATTTTAATAAATTTTAGTATTTTACGCTGGTTATATAAATATATTAAGGTTTCAGTCTCAGAATGGATGTAATTTTATATTTCCTACAGTTTCGTAACAAAATTATAAAACGTGGCCGTTTTTCGTAATAAATTGTAATACTATTATTTACACTAAAATTTTTTGTCCTAATTTCAATAACCTGTCGTTTACCTATAGGCTTCGGTATCGTTGCAGTTTTAAAATATGGTAATAAAAAAGTCAAAAACATTATTCTATAACTTAAAAACTATACCTACTTATGAAAATACGAATTTATGTACCGACCGAACACCACTGGCACACGCTGGGGGGAGAGGGACAGCCTTCCATCCACTCTTTAATTGACAGAGTTGCAAGATACGTATCCCCAAGAGCTGTGTGGAGGAAACACGATGTGCAGAATGTTTAAACATTTATTTTTGTCTTTTGCTACTAAGAAAATACCGCAATCTGTTGGCGGGTTTTTTCTTAGCACACCGCTGACCTTGTTCACACGGCTTTGGTGAAGCAATCCGCTAACTAAATGAACAACACACTATTTCCATTTCTTTATTTTCTCGATGCCAGCTCCTGTGAAAACTTGTGCGAGCGTTTTTTTCACATTATGTATGCATTATTTTATAAAAATATGACGTTTACACACATACAAGGTTATATAATACCAGAGTCGGAGAAACTGATAGGGATGGAGCTATTCGATGGAGCTAGAGAGCATTATATCAAATTAGAACTGTCATCGAGAAAATAAAGAAAATGGAAATAGTATAGTGTAACAAAACATTTTACGAACAGAAAAATCTATTACTCGTAAATAAACATGTACGATCTGTTAGACGGGGTTTGGTAAAACACTTTTTAAAAAAAGATTATTTTTATTAACTGAAAGGAACTAGGTACACTTTCACAATATAGAATTAGAAATAAAATAAAATAAAATAATGAATTAAAACGATGTTACATGAATGGAATCCCGAGCTGAACTAACTTTTGTTATTTTAAAATACATTAGGTTGAGGAGGATGTTTAGACTAACCTAAGTCAGCAGAATGCTGACTTTACATTTCATCAGCTTTTCTAAGAACATTGTATGTATATAACAGCCCCCCGTTTGAAAGGAAACTTACCCTTTAAAGGTAAGTTTTGTAATTACAAGATACAATTTAATTTGTTCTTATTTTAGGTTGATTGTCCGATAGCTCAATTTGTTCTAAATCATTATCAGATTTTACATTTTTATTTAGTTTACAATATTTAAAATATATCAATACAATTGTCAGGCTTATAATAGAAATAAAAGAAATTAAAGAAATAATGGGGAAGCTAGGATGATACAAATATGTTTGTGGATCTATTAAATTTACATTATTCAAAATGTCATCTGTCTTAGCTTTAAAATATTTAAGTTGATTTAGGTTTACATTGTTAATCTTCAAGTTAGGAACTTTATATTGAAGTTTATTAAAATTATTTAAATTACAGCAGCTATCATTGACAATGTTAAAATCGGACATTAAAATTGGAACATTTAATTTGGGATTCGTTTTTGAAATAAATTTAAAATTTTTAAAATATGCTATACAATTATCAGGGACACTTAATACACCTGTACCGGATATAATGGTTTCGGATACAATACTATTATTACATTCAATTGAGAGTTTAGATTGATGCGACTGAACAAATATGAGTTTATTATTATTTAATTTATGCCATACATTTATATCTCCATATATAAATTTATGTTTACATGTGGTTGGTATATCTGTAAGGGCTTTGGTAATTATATCTATTTCACAAGCCGGGTTACTGGGAATATTATACATATCAGAAATTTCGCAAAGGTAAATATTCGATAAAATGGTTTTACAGTAGCTTAAATCTTTTAGATAACTATAGGATGTCTTGTCTCTATTAAGAAGTAGGTATTGTTCAAAAGGTTCAATCATTACATATGAATTTGGATCATTAGATTTATGAGGAGTAGGTAAAGGTACAGTGTTATATAAGTCATAGCTCTGGGCATCCACAAGGGGTATTTTAACAACAAATATTAACTTATTATCTAAATAATAACATACTAGATTAGACATATTCATTAAAATATGTATGTTACTTAATTCTAAATTAATAGGAAAGTCCCTAAATTTTGGGATCGACTTAAAATTATTAACAATATCATAATACAGTTGTTTAGGGGATAAAATTGAAGGGTGTAAAATATTGGTTTTTGCAAAAAGTATTGAATTTAGAATATCTTCTGTTTTGAAAGAAAGAGTCAGAAGATGTGACTGCAATACATTTATGACGTAGTTAAGCTTGATTTTGAAACTGTCGGTTTCAATAATTTTTGTCATGTTTCTCAGGTTACCGGATATTTCATCTATTACATTATTAAGTTTTGCTTGGTTCAAGTTAATTTCAAATAATGAGTCGTTCATATTATAAATTGCAGTTTGGGAAATAATAATATTCTTTTTAATTGATTCGGCAAGCGTTTTGTCATTGTTATATAAAACCTGAATTGCGTTATTATAATTTAGTGCAGATAATTCATTCATTGACGTCATATGCCGGTTTTATTTGATCATAATGATGTTTAACATGACGGCGGTTAATTAAAAGAGACAACGTATTGTTGCCGTGGATTTTCACAATTTTGTAAGGACCCTTCCAGATTGGAGAAAGAGCTTTACGAAGTCTCAGATGATTTTTTAAATAAACGTATTCGCCTACTTTATATTTAACTACACGGGAATGTCTATCATAATACGTTTTTGATTTTTCTTTTGAAATATTTATATTTTCTAATGCCTTTTGTTGAGATAATTTCAGACGATGTTGCAGCATTTTTATATAATCTGGATAGGTGATATCGGATCGTAAATCGAAGATTGAATCAGGAAGATACGGTTTATGGCCGAATATGAGTTCATATGGCGTAAATTTTGTTGTAGTATGTATAGAAGAGTTATAGGTAAGCATAGCGGTATAAACAAATTTATGCCAGTTTGTTTGGTTCTCATTTACGTAAGACTTTAAATATTCCTTGAGAGTGGAATGACTTCTCTCTAAGGCTCCTTGAGTTTGGGGGTGATAAGGTGAGGACCATATTTGTTTTATTTTCAGAAATTGGCAAGTCATTTTGAATAATTCGGCAGTGAAATTGGTTCCTTGGTCTGTAAGTATAGACTTTGGAATTCCAAATAGAGAAATGAAGTGAACTAAACACTCACAAGACTCTTCAGCAGTAGCATTCGAAATGGGATACGCAATTGAAAATTTAGTTAGATCGTCTTGAAGGGTGAGTATGAATTTTAATTTCTGAAGTCCTGCTTCAGGTAAAGGACCAACTATGTCTAAACTGATTCTCTCAAAAGGGCGACTGGAAGTAGTAGTGATTTGCATTGGAGATTTATTGGACATTCTTAAAGCTTTATTTGTTTGGCACAATTTACAATTTTTTATATAGTCATCTATGTCTGAGCGCATATTTTTCCAGTAATACCTTTCTTTAATTCTGTTAGTCATTCTATTAGAGCCTAAATGACCAGCAATTGGTATATCATGATTTTCTTTAAGTATTTTGGCTATTTCGGTAGGAACGGGATAAATTATACTATTGTGATAAATGTTAACAACAATATTTGAGTTATCAAAAAGGTACATTAGCATGCCATATATTTTAGTAAAAGAATGTTGTTCAAATTGGTTTTTAAAATCTGAGATACTGATTTCATTTATGTTACCGTTGAGGAAAATGTCATCTCGAGCAGATTTTATGGTTTTGAATAAATCTGGATAAGTACAGTTATCAAAATAATAGACTTTAGTAAAAAGGATATAGTAAGTTTTATCTTTGATAATGATTTTCTTAAAGTGGTGAAGGATACGTTCACCGTCAATTATGCTGTTTCTATCTTCTGAAGTGGCTAGTATATCTTCAATATAAGGATTAGAGTCGTCGAAGTCAATGGATACAGGGATAAGAATGGTTTTAGATGGGCTCTTAAGTAATGTCTCGTTATGTTCTATAATTTGTGTATTAAAAGTTTTGTTTTTGTCGTTGAAAGATTTTAAAAAATTTGAATAGTCGACATTTCGGTTGGTTATATTTGTATTGTTAGAGTCAGAGGGATTAGGAGAGATCTCATCAGTTATTGGATTAATTGTTTGTTGAAAAGGTTCTGGTTCAGGTGGAGAACCTAAGGGATAGAAGTCAACGTTTTGTTGAGGGCTTAAATCTAGAGCGCCAAGTTCGGTAAGATGTTCAAAGAGATCTAAAGGGATTTCGGATTCTTTTCCTAAGTTTGGATTGTGAGTGGAAATTGAAGGTTGAGGATCTGGGTTATTCTCTATAATTGGATTAACAGGATATCGGGATAAGGAATCGGCGTTACTGTTAACCTTGCCTTTTTTATATTCAACTTCATAGTCAAACTCTTCTAATTTTAGTCTCCATCTGACAAGTTTGGAGCCAGGCTCTTTACAATTGAATAGCCACTTTAAAGGTCTGTGGTCTGTTATGATTTTGAAGCGGCGACCATAGAGGTAAGGTCTGAATACTTTAGTTCCAAAGATAATAGCGAGGCATTCTTTTTCAGTTACACTGTAGTTAGATTCTACCTTATTTAATGTACGCGATGCATATGCGATTGGACGATCATTATTAATAGGGCCTTGGGAAAGAATGGCGGAAATTGCAAAATTGGATGCATCACAGGTAAGGAGAAAAGGTTTGGAAAAGTCTGGATAGGCTAATACAGGAGCAGTGGTAAGAGAATTTTTTAGGTTTTCGAAAGCAAGCTGTTGCTGGTGTTGCCAGACAAAAGGAATATCTTTTTTAAGAAGGTTAGTAAGTGGTTTCGAAGTCTTTGAAAAGTCAGGGATGAATCTTCGGTAATAGGACACTAAGCCAAGGAAGGATTTAATATCTTTTGGATTTTTAGGAATAGGAAATTGTTGAACGGCTTTAATCTTGTCAGGATTTGGTTTGACACCTTGATCTGTAATAATATGACCAAGATATGAGACTTCCTTACGGAGGAACTCACACTTGTCAGGTTGAAGTTTCAAGTTAAAAGTTCGAAGTCTGTCAAAGACATTGGATAGGTTTTTAATGTGTTTTTCGAGGTCAAAAGAATAAATAACGATGTCATCAAGATAGACAAAGCACTGGACGCCTTGGAGGCCAGTAAGAGCAGAATTCATAACTCTTTGGAAAGTAGCAGGAGCGTTTTTGAGTCCGAAGGGCATGCGAGTAAATTCAAAGTGTCCTTGCGGTACTGAAAATGCGGTTTTTGGTGCATCCTGCGGCGACATTTTAATCTGATGAAAGCCAGACGCTAAGTCTAGTGTTGTAAAATATTTACTCTTTCCAAGTTGATCTAGTATCTCTGAAATATTTGGAATTGGGTAAGAGTCTCCTATGGTTATATCATTGAGCTTTCGGTAGTCGATTACTACTCGCCATTTGCGCTGACCGGAAGAATCGAGTTTCTTTGGTACAACCCATATTGGGGATGACCAAGGAGATATAGAAGGTTTTATGATACCTTCATCAAGCATTTTATTTATTTGGGTTTGTACTTCTGATTTATGCACGTCAGGAAATCTATAAGACTTAGTAGTTATAGGAATAGAAGAAGTTGTAGTAATTTCATGTTGAAGTATGTCAGTAAAACTTAATTTGTCAGTTGGCAAATGAAAAATATCGGAATAAGAAGCACAGAGTTCAGATAAAGCATTTGTTTCTTCATTATTTAGATGTGAGACTCTTAAAAGTTTAAGGACTTCTTCAGTCCTGTTTATAGCATTTAATTCAGTATTATTTAATGATGTAGTATACAATATAGTATGTTCATGATTTTTTTCTAAAGGTAAAATATTAAGTTTTAAATTTGAGTTTACACATAATTGGGATTCGGAAATGTTTACGACAGAAATATTTATTCTAGAATTAGATTTTACTTTTACAACACAGTTTGCTATTAAAAGTGAATCGATAGGATTCTGGTCAAGGATAAGTCCTTCTTGGACTTCTGGATTAGAAACGGAACATTCGATGATGGTTTCTGTACGAGGAGGAATTGTGTAAACTGGATCATTGAATTTTAAATTAAGTTTAAGATTGTTTATAATGAGGAAATTTTTGTGGTAATCAATTTTACAATTAAAATTCGAAAGGAAATCGTTGCCTAAAATACCATCATAAGGAAAGTCTAAATCAGGAACTACATGGAATTTATGATTTAAAGAATTAAATTCAACAGTAATACAACCTAATGAATGCATAGGTTGATTTGAATTGCCTAAACCACTGAAAGAGACTATCTCTTTTGAAATATTGGATAAATTCATTAAGGATTTTTCTTTTATTAAACTTATTGATGCTCCACTATCAACAAGGAGATTAATTGCTTTGGAAGACAACGAGGTATGTACTTCAATAAAAGGTAAGAAGTTTTTTGATGGATTAGTCGTTATATTATAGGTTTTTTGTATTTCATCTTTGGAATTAGAATTATTAGAAATAGGATTCAATCTTTCGTTTTGGGGCTGGTTACCCTGCTGCATAGATTGATCGGATTTCAAGATATGCAATCCTTCATTTTGGGGCTGGTTACCCTGTCGCATGGATTGACTGGATTTAAATTTATTCAACCTTTCATTTTGGGGCTGGTTACCCTGACGCATAGGTTTACTGGATTTAGAATTAATATGCAATCTTTCATTTTGGGGCTGGTTACCCTGTCGCATAGATTGACTGGATTTAGAAATATGCAACCTTTCATTTTGGGGCTGGTTACCCTGTCGCATAGGTTGACTGGATTTGGAATTAATATGCAATCTTTCATTTTGGGGCTGGTTACCCTGTCGCGTAGATTGACTGGATTTAGAAATATGCAACCTTTCATTTTGGGGCTGGTTACGCTGTCGCATAGGTTGACTGGATTTAGAAGTATAACTTATGTTAGAAATAGGATTAGAATTTGATTTGATAACGCTAGGATTTGAATTAGAACTAGGAAAATGGACTTTGGTTGTACCGACTTTACCGATTATGTTTCCCGCACGGCACTGGACGGGTCGGCTTGTTCGTTTAAATATTCAGATTCGGATTCATTAGGAATATCGGATTCTAAGAAATTAACTGCATTAATAGGCTTATTTGGCCATTGGCGATTATTAGGATTATTAGAAGGTTGGCGTTGTTGAAATTGTGGTACGCCATACCGTTTGTTATTGAATTCTCTTTTTGAGCAGCTATTAATAGTATGACCTGGACTCTTGCAATACCTACAGAACAAAGGGAAATTAGGAGAAGAATGAGGTACTGCCTGGTTTTGAGGTCTATTAAAATTAGAACTTTGTTGCTGGAAACTTTTATGGAATTGGAATTGACGCGGAGGTGCACGCTGATGTATGGAATTCGTATTGGTACTATTAAATGAAGACGGTGTACGCCTAAGAGTAGCTTGTAAAATTTTTTCTTCTGATACCGCGAAATTAATTGCATCATTAAGGGTTTCTGGATCACGACACCGGACAACAGTCGAGAGTTTTGGATTTAAACCTATCACGAAAGTATGTAAGGCTAGGTCCTGCATAGCAGCGACTCGACCTGCTAATTCGGCCTTTTTCTTAGTCGGAATAGATATATTAATTTCGGTTAGTAATTTGGATAAACATGACTCTATACGTAAGGAAAATTGGTTTACCGTTTCACTGTTTGATTGTCTACAGTCTTGAAGATCGGATAATAATGCGGCGTAATGTTTCTTATCTCCAAACTGTGCTTTTAAGAATTCTTCTAATTGGAACCACGTTTCAAACTCTTTTATGGAACATGCACTTTCGGCACGACCTTCGAGTTGACTAATTATGTACTTTAAAAGGATGTCTTGTTGTTGAATACTAGCAAGATTAATGGCATTACGGCAATTATTTATGTATGCATTTAATTTTTCTCTGTTGCCGTCGAATTTGTTAATGAATTTTATTAAAATGTTTAAATCTATTTCTTTTGCTTCTTTAGTCGACATTGTGGATATGATTATTTAAGACGATTAGAATTAATAAGATTTGAAGTTAGGTTTGTATGTAAATATAATTGTAAGGATTAGTTTTTGTATAAGCGCAACAAAAGAATTAAAAAGTCAATATATCAAATAAATCTGGATAAAATAATGTTAAGAAATAAAATCTGTAAAGGAACACAACACAACAATATACAATGTAAAAAATTAAAATGTAAAACAAAAGTCACGACGCAAACTTATAGCTAGGAATTATTTCGATTCTACGAAATTAGTGATTAGCTTCCGGCGTTGAACAATAGCCGTTGTTGATTGTAGCTTATCGAAATAAAGGAACACTTTGTAACTTCACTGATGGATTCTATTTATAGATTTGAACCTTAGAACGGTTCCACTAAATGTTAGACGATAGAAAAATAGTTTCTTGAATAAATTGTAGAAATAGTCTTTCGAATAGAATAATAGGATAAATCTTGACTTACAGGATAACAGGATACATTTGAACAGTAGAATTAGATGTAGGATATATGCCTTCAATTGATCGGTACTGGATAGCCAGGATTCCCGTGGGACACGCAGAAAGCGCTGTTGCCTGGTACCGCTTACGGTACAGTGGACCAATGGGCTGGATGCTGGAAGGAGTCTGCACAGACAGCGCAAACTCACTACCTGGATTACGGTTGGGTGATTGATGCTTACAACCGGAGTATCAACTGGGATTCTTGGATAATTATACACAATTTGTAACACTTTCGACACATTCACTTGCACTGATTTCAGGATAGGTACCCGAGATCTTAACTGATCCCCTTTACGCTGCCACCAAATGTTAGACGGGGTTTGGTAAAACACTTTTTAAAAAAAGATTATTTTTATTAACTGAAAGGAACTAGGTACACTTTCACAATATAGAATTAGAAATAAAATAAAATAAAATAATGAATTAAAACGATGTTACATGAATGGAATCCCGAGCTGAACTAACTTTTGTTATTTTAAAATACATTAGGTTGAGGAGGATGTTTAGACTAACCTAAGTCAGCAGAATGCTGACTTTACATTTCATCAGCTTTTCTAAGAACATTGTATGTATATAACAGATCGTCACACGAACCTCTAGAGATCCTTATTGTTCGTGGCACTTATTACGATATCTAATCTTCATTATGAGTAACGGATGATTCCAGTATTCCATTATCGGACTGGATGGTCAAGAGAATAAATAATATAATTTATGTAGATTTAAATGACCAACATGTAAACGAACAAAATGTGTAATCACTGAAGTGTCTTACAGAATATACAATTTGTGATTCATTGAGATAGGTCAGTAAAGTCTGAAACTATAAGGGATAGATTTTTGTTTTTAGAAACCATGTTTAACGATTTAAGAGTAAAAAAATCTACATTCAAAGACTTAAGAAAAAAAAATCATACACCCACTACAGGCACTCGAACACGGTCATATTAAAAAAAATCAATTACCTACCAAATATTACAAAAAATTGGCATAAAATACTTAATAACAAATAAATGTTTCTAAGGAACTCTATGTCTAAAATACTGTATTTTACTATTTTCTTCTGAGACAGCCTTAGTAATATACTACAGGGAACGGCCGCGTCTTTTTTTTGTTTTGCCGGTCTGCAGGGTGATGTGGGACTCACCAGAGTGCGACTACCCACACCAAAAACACCTTCACGGCTGTGGCAAGGGATTGCTAAGCAGCCTTCATCGGCGCGACACCCGATTAGGGAAGGGGGTGCGCGCGGACGCCTCACCCAACTAGGCAATTTAGAGCCCACCACAATTACAAACTATATATTTGCAGACTTTGTAAGGCCGCGCATTGGCCTGTTTTTTTGCACAGCATGCTGTCCCGGTGGCATGGATTTTTAAAACGTGGACTTTGGAACGTCAATTTATTATTACTACCTTTGTCAGCTTTGTTCGCAGTGACAAACACGCAACTGCAGTCTTGGACTTTACATTCGTTCGGTTCTTGTACGTAATTTTAAATAAATAATCCACAAGAATTCTGAAGATTTTTTACTTAAGAAGTGAACCCTGATAACTTTACATAATAATGTGGTAATTTTATAATAACATAATAAATTTACCCGTCAGGACACTCGGATGTTAACATGAGATGTAAAACCTTGTTGGTACATTTGGTGATCACTGGCGTCAAACCCGGGAATATGCAAATCGAGAGTACAGCGCTTTGACAGCTGCGCTACCGACGCTCCCCATTGTATTATTTTGAGTTGAAAATTAAAAATAATAGTCATTTTCTTGAGTATAATATTTACCTATTTTTAGGTAACGATTTTGTATTTCCAAGTGGTGTAACAGCGTTAAAATGGTCTTTATGCTGCTGTTACAAAAACTAATCTTGTTCCTGCTGTGCGGTTGGTTATTAAGGCTGCTCTGGACTAAAATAGTTGAATGAAACATTTTAAATTTTAAACCTAGCGTTCCATAGCAACATTTTTTAAACTCACTTTTTGTAGTAAAAAAAGTATAAAAATGTTTTGGAATACGATATCCCAAATTGTTTACTAGATTACTTGAAAATCTTTTTTCCTTAACTCTAAAATCGATGACATGGTTTCTAAAAACAAATATCTCATGTCCTATAAAATCGGCCTGTTCCATACATAAATCCATCTTGATAAATCACCCTGTACAAATTAATATTATACAATTGAAATGTCACTTCTGCGGTATTGGAAGCATTTAGTTTAGAAAACAATAGAATACTGGTCAGTGTGTATAGTGCTGTCAATTGGTAAGACTAATAATAAGCTGTAAATTTGCATATTTATTTTGGCATTGTAAAAAGTCTCTTAAAAGTCTTATAAAATCTTATGTCGAAAAAAGACTTTTGAAAATATTTCTAATAATTAAAGGTTTTATGCAATTTACTACTTAATATCTCTTATCCAGAGTTTAACCCTATTTTTGCCCTTAATGACTTACTGATAAGTAATAAATTAAGTATTGCGACTCACCATACAATTTTATCATATCTTTTAATGAGTCTTACAAAATTGTCTCTCAAATCAGAACTATGTTCATCACTCCAGACTCTTTTCAAATCATTTCCGTGTCTCACGTTGTCAAAAGCAACTAATAGATTCGTATTCAAAATTTCTAACTGCACTCGAGCGCAGAAAAAATAATTCGCAATAATGAAGTCTATTGATAAATGCGACACACCCAGCCATGGGTAAAACGCTATTGTATCCCACAATGCTGAAAATGTAAAGCTGGAAAATATTTGCTGAGTGTTACTTGATAAATCAATTCTAAAAAAGTATTCTTTGCCAGCAAATGAGGATACGATCTCACTGACAATAAGACGTGACCTTACTCATGGTTATCATTAAGTGTGGATATTTTGTTCAGAGTGAATCCATTTCTACTGCTTTTCATGAAAGTGTCAGCCCTACTTTATCTCGAAAGTTAAAAATGCTGTTGATCATGATGTCTAGATGGCAGTATCCGTTAACAACCACAGTTGGCTTTATAATATTAATTTTTTATCATTATCGTTAACCAGCTAATTTTCAGTAGGTAGGTATACAGTGAATTTCTTAACAAATAAATAGTCAAACACAAGTGAATGCTCTCCAAAGTGAGCAAAGCGTACGTTACATGACCGTACATATTTGAAGGGACTTTAAGGTAACCAAGCAATTACAATATCTTTATACATCTTGGAATTAATAGTAAATAAAAATAAAGGGTGCGACTATAAATATTTGTAGGACATAGGCTTCAGTCGGATTTTTCTTAATACTTGTAAATTCACTGGCTGTGCTATCCCTGGACCCCAATGCTATTCCCGTTACACAACCAACCTATCCTGGATATCTTGGCTGGACTGTGTTACTGCTAAGGAAATACTTTTTTAAATAGTTGAATAAAATGCATTTATTCGTTAACTCTATTAGAATTAGAATTTGAAATGTGTAGTTAATAATTCATTGATATAAGATGGATCGTCGCTAAATCCACGTTTCGCATCTGCTTTATAGCCGGTTTACACGCGTTAAGTAGTTAAGTTGGTAACTAAATTTTAAGTTAAAAGTTACGCGTAAACAGTCAGTTTAGTGACAAGAGGTAACTTAAAATTTTGTACGCAATTGATTAAGTAGTTCGTTCTATTATTCGTATAAGTAGGTGGGCGGGGCTTCTCACTTAACACGTTTGGACGTGATTTTTTTAGTTAAGTGCATAAGTTGACAAAGCGGGTGGCGGCAAGAGCTCGTATTTATTTCGCATCAACTCTTTTTTTTTAATATTTGGAGTGGAGTTTAAAATTTGTTGAAGAATATTTAAAATAGGTATGCTTGTAGAATAAACGAGGTAAACAATTTTGAATAAAACATATTCTTGTAAAGATTTTAATTTCCGAATCAAATTCTTCTCTCAGTTTGTCCAAAATCACGTTTACCACAGATCAAAGTACAGAATTGACGAATTCCTTGACATACATCACTGCTCATCTTCATTGAACTTATGAACTTAACTACTTAATCCGTTTGGACACACAAGTGACATGTAGTAACTTAAAATTTAGTTACCAACTTAATAACTTAATACATGTAAACCGCGCATCACAGGCAATCGGAACGGGTATATGAGCGCTGTAAGTGCTTAACCAAAAACCTTTAGTATAAGTTGTATAAATGTGAATCCCTGCCTTATCTCATGGTTCAATGATACTTACAGTGGAACTGAATTTGTTTTGAATGGAAAAACCGTAATCAATGCATCATCTTCATGTCCCTTAAATTTCTTCAGGAAAGGATTCAGTACCCAGAAAAGGCCGCAGATCGCGGCTAATGTATGTATCATCCGAAAGAGAAAAAACATTTTTGAATATTGCTGGTAAATCAGGTTCTGGTCTTTTGTAGACGTCGCAGCAAAAACAGGTCCTGTTAAAATTGTTTTTGTAAAAACCGATGTAAAGATGTAAGGAATAGGATAGGTAAAGATTCTTCCAACCTGTGAATTCTTTCTAGGGGGCTAAAACCAGATCACCTTCTAGTTTCTATCGCATTTATATCCTCAGTTAAGTATGATCCTATGGCTCATGTAGCCGCAGCAGCGCTTTGGTATACTATTTCCACTTCTTTATTTTCTCGATGACAGCTCCTGTGTAACCTTGTGCGAGCGTTTTTTTTACATTATGTATGCATTATTTTATAAAAATATGACGTTTACACACGTATAAGGTTATATAATACCAGAGCATTATATCAAATCAGAACTGTCATCAAAAAAATAAAGAAACGGAAACAGTACAGTTTACAAATAAAATAAAGCAAAAAAAATAAGGAAATTTTGTTACTCACCATTTAAAAGTTCGTGAACTTTTTCCAATCTAGAACTATGTTTTGCCAAGGCATATGCCTTAAATAAAAATATTTGGTGCGGTAATGTCAATACTGCGCCTTCCACAAGCTTCTGAAGTTCAGACGCTTCGTACATCTAAACATATGGGGTTTATTTTAACTGATTACCACCAAATTATTTTATTTCAACATTTAGACATAGATATTAACCACAAAGTAATTTAGGCCTTGCATTCAGTTATTTTTCTTTGCTTGATTATCTTTGTACTATTGTTAATTTGTAAATATTTTTAAATATTTATTAAATAATTTAAAAAAGAAAAAGAATATGTAAGGGACGCTAGCCGGGCGGCAGATTTGAATTTGAAATATTTTTTGAACGGCAATGCCGGCCCGAACCATCTAACCATGAAAAGGCCATCAGGGTCATAAATGAACAATCCACTTTGAAAAAAAGAAAGAATAAAATCTACAAAAATTCAAATTCACATTTTTTCACTAACACATGAAGTAGGGGATATTTTGGTATACCGCCGCGCCTCCTCGTTCACGGCGTATGGAGCCTTAATGACGACCTCTTCAGTTGCTATCTTATACTTTCAATTGATAAAATTTGTTACAAGAGGACCCAATCTGTTTAATACGCAAGACTAAACAAGCAGCGCGAAATTAGCAAATAATGGGATACCTTCTAAAATTCCCCAGAACGTGCCAGTTTAAAAAAAATATTCAAAATCAACTACTGTAAATGAAAAAACCAATAATATATATACATACCTTGTAGATGTATGTCCAGTGCTGGATGAGATATATTGACACGAGCGTAAAAGCAAAACATCTGTACAAATTATGTAAAACTAAATGAACTGAGGTAGAAGGATTTAGCAGTTTGTATATTCCTGTATAAGTTAAAGCATTATAAGGATCCCGTAAGGGGTCAAGTGGTGTAACTTTATTAAAATCTTTTTTAATGTAGAACATTTTTTAATCGGCCGCTTACGCCAGCCAGTGAAAATAAATGTGCGCAACATTTCTATACGAAGAAATGTTTTAAGAAATTTTTAGTATAACTCTTGGTAGTTTTAACGTATAATTAACAATTACCTCAAGGAAATTAAGGTTTAACCTTTCATAATTAGGGGTTGACAGTTAATCTCATTACCTATTCGTTTTGAAAATGAAGACCTGAAAATTACTTAATGAAATAAGACGTTACTTACCTATCTTTACTTTATTACGTATCTATGTTTTAATTACGTACAACATGAGTGGCTTATTTCCATCAACTTACCGTAAGTTTTCTAAAACAGCTATTTTATAAAGATTTGAAAGATAATCAAAGGGAAACTAAAAGCTTTAATCAAAACATAACTTGTCTAAACTACATGTTTCTTAAAAAAACAAAAGTTAACTATTGATTTGCGATCACAGTACATACTGTAGATGCTGTAGGCCGTCTTCACAATTTGTATTAAGTATTTTTCAATTAACTTAATCAAACTAATACACAGGGTGTTTGTTGGATCGGCAGTCAAACTAAAATGGTGGGAGCTTTTAGGGATCATTTTTAGAAGCCTTTTCTAAAAAATCCCTAAATTTGAAATAATAAAATTTAAAAGTTCTTGGTATGGCTTCTAAATTTAATTTTAATTCTTAATGTGGTTTCAGTTTTCAAATAAATGTAATGAATAAAAAGTCAAACCGGTATACGGTGACTAATGAACAACCGATTTCTATACATTATACTGTGTTCATGAAAATTATCAGTTTCACCACCGTGGCTCCTAATGGATCAATGATTGGGAATTTTTGGTGAAGTTTTCTTGATGTGTTAATTCTGATTAGCATACATTTGTAATACCGAAACAATCAATCCAAATGGTTCAGTAGTTTCACGGTTTATCAATTACAATCAAACTAGAAAATATTCCTCTTTCATAATAATAATAGTATTGTATATAGTCCGCGTAATCCTGATCCCATGGGACTTTTCGGATGAAATATAGCCTTTTCGACTACACGCTACCGTTTAATTTTTTTACTTCTTACAATCTCCGTATACCAAATGTGTTATCACTTTTGTATTAAAACTGACTTATAATGGTTTGAGTCCATTGGCTGTAAAGTGTTCTGATAGCTGCCTTTCAGCTCGCAAGGAATGTGTGAGAGAGGAAGGTCCACAACCAAGCTCGAGTGCCATTATATTCCGTTGCCCTGCCGGTTCCGCAAGTAGTACCGCTGGATCCGTACTGGGACCTCTTTTGTTTGTCATTTATACGTCGGATGTAGTATCACATTATAATCGTCAATGTAATTTCTATCTGCGCGCTGACGACACGCATTTGTACAAGTCATTTACATCAAATGATGTAGACAAAGCTATTCGGTGCTTATTGTTTAAGGTCTCGATAGACTTTTAATGTAGTACAAAAAACAATTGTCTTGTTCTAAATCCCAATTAGTCAAAGTACTTAATCTTTGGAAATAAAAATGTGTGTAATAAATTAAAGTTGGATTTGGAAATAGTCGTTGCTGGTCTTTTGATATGTCATGTAAACGTAGCTCGAAATCTCGGCATGTTAATTGACGATAAACAAGCGTTTGACGGACATGTTACAGACCTTGTCATGTTATGCTTTGATCGAGATCTATGAAATATCTAATTGAAGATCCACAGACTATTTATGTAAATTTTTGGTTTTGTCAAAATTGAATTCGGCCTTCGATCGTACTCAAGTAAAGAATATTGCAGAGAGTACGGAACGCGTGCTTCTTATACTGTTTTAAAGATTTCTTCAAATCCAAATATTTATTTCTCAACATTGACAATTACTTGTTTTTATTGACGTTGAATAAACGAATGACTCTACCACTAGTTCGGGAAAACCTTCCTGAAGAGGAACTGGCAAGAAATGTCACGGACATAATTTTTTCACAATAAATTTAGAATGTCTCTTTATGTCTATACAAAATAGTTCTTACCTGCATTTGTTAGCTCGGCAAGCCTCCCTTCACCTATCCAAACGACGAGATCTCACATTGCACCTTACTGAATAATAATAATAACAATATTTAATAATGATAATAATAATCAAACTCAACAAAATTTGCCCTAAAACAAACTTGACTTAAGCCCGTAAGAACTCCGGCAAGTACCGAGAGAAATCAAATAAATAAATATAATAATAATAAATTCTATATTTGCTAGTATAAGCGTTACATAGGTTTAATTTTTTTTATCAATGTCCGTACATAAATATACTGCTTTAATAGTACCGTGCAAATAAACATGTCAGTAAATTTATTTGATGAAGTAAAGAGGTTTGAATTTGAAAAGAGATGAATAAAAAGTTGATATTTATACTTTACTTTTATTTACAACTTTTTAGTCTTGTTGTGAAACAAGTATGGTTATAAAGTTAATCGTTTATTTTACATATTATACACAGCTAATAGCGTAATACGTTAACTTACGTACATCTCATATAATAAAAATATTGTTAAATTGCATATTTACTTGCACCATTTTTTAAGTGTTACCTATATACATTATGTTACTATGTTGGGCGCCCTTTTCCGTTCCGGTTTCGGTTCCTCTCTTAAGTTTTGGTTAAGCGCCCTCAGGCCTTAGGCCACAAAGTCCGGTGTAATTTTATAGGAGAATAGGGCCATATTAAGTGCCAATTTGGAAAAATTACAATTATGTTTTTTTGACTGAAACAAATTTCACAAATACTTATTTTTAGTTGCTTTCAGGAACACCAAGTTTAAATTTAAAATGGGCTATGTTTAACGATTTTTTACATTAAATATACAACCGACTTATAAGTTAGGTATAAGGTGTATAAATGAATATCAAGGTGTATAAATGCCCAAAAAGACCGCGGTATTGAACAAATAACGCTGGCCGGCTTACATCGCTTCATGGCCAAACTAATGCTTTGCACGAGGAACCTTATAGTCACCAGAAAAAAGAAATACAAGTTGATTGCGAGTGTGATCGAACTAGTTGCGTCCCAAAATAGTAATCCACCCAAGCGTCAGAGTACCAGCGCTGGCCCGTAAGTTTTTTACTTTCGTCCTTTGCCAATCCAACGAGTTCCAATACAGACGGAACCAGAACCATTTGGGCTCTTCAGATCAAGTCGTTCAGGCAGTGATTCTTAAAGGCATGCCAGTCCATGCTGCCCAGACTGGTCCACGTCTGTACCGCAAGTGCATTAATATTCCTCGGAAATCTTAGTACCCAATCTTATGGCAATTGCAATTTGGAGTGTGAAATTATTCTAAAAATATGTCAATATTGGAAGATGGTGTAGAAAGGACCGGAATGATAAATCCAGATAATAATATAATGATAAGAGCCAGTAAATTTTCTTTATTAAGTACAGAATTTGGGTATAACTATACTTGAAACATTTAAACGTTTTGGACTATTACAAAAGAAAATTTTTTGAAAACACAAAATAAAATAGTAGTAATAATATAGTATGAAATATATAATAGAATATATAATAATGTTTAGTTATAACGGGTGTTTTTTTTAGCGGTTTGGTTTTCAGATCGGCTACATACTTATGGTCTACATATTTATGGTCAGTACGTTTTGCCATTTCACAATGAATAGACTTACTTTAGAACAACGCTTGCAAATTGTGCAAATTTATTATAAAAATCATGGTTCAGTTTGCTTACCGTGCGCTACGTCCATTTTACGGTCGACATAATCGTCCATCCGAGCAAGTTATTCGGAAAATCATGGATCGTTTTCGTACCACGCACACTCTAGTTGATAATAGGCATCCACAAACACTCCATACAGTACGCACAGAAGAAGTTATTGCTGCTGTGGAGCGCAGTGTTGAAGAGGACCCGAATGAGTCGATTCGCCATCGTGCACAGAAATTGCAGCTGTGCCATCCACTTTGTGGAAGATTTTGAGGAAACATCTTGGCTTGCGAGCTTACAAGATTCAATTTATGCAAGCGTTGAAACCACTTGATCATTATGCGCGCTGTACGTTCGGTGAATGGGTCGAAAACAATATTCAGCTTGATTCCCTTTTCCAATGCAAACTTTTGTTTACTGATGAAGCTCATTTTCGGTTGAAAGGCTCCGTCAAAAAGCAAAATTGCCGAATTCGGAGTGAAGTGAAAAAAACCCGTCTACGCAGATAAACCGCAGACGTTGGACCACTTGGAAGCCAACATTCGCAGCTTTATTGCCGACATACAGCCCTCGCTCACTTGCTTGAAAAAGTGGTCGAAGATTGGACTTCCCGATTACGCTTCATTCGAATTAGCCGTGGCTTACATATGCCCGAAATCATTTTCAAGAAAGAAATTTATTTTTACGTGTTTTATTTCATTTTGAATGTGTATACCTCTAAAAAACACTCTTTATATACAGTTATAATAATAATAAAAATTTAAATATTGAACTTTTGGGAATTTTATAACAAACATCTTGGTTTTATTGAAATACGTAGACAAAAAAGAATTATAATACGTAAAAAAAATAAAAAGATTTTATGGGTTATATTTTTTTTATAACATCTTTTCAAACTAAAAACACTCTTTATATACAGTTATAATAATAATAAAAATTTAAATATTGAACTTTTAGGAATTTTATAACAAACATCTTGGTTTTATTGAAATACGTAGACAAAAAAGAATTATAATACGTAAAAAAATAAAAAGATTTTATAGGTTATATTTTTTTTATAACATCTTTTCAAAGAACTCTCACCAGGGTGTATGCAAAGTTTCATACATCTGAACCAATTTTCAAAGAACATTTTCCAGTCTGCGACAGGTACTGTCAATGCCCTTCTCGAACGCAGTGAGCGCATTTTCTGGCGATGACAACTGTATTCCCTTGAGCTGGGTTTTAATTTTAGGGAACAAGAAGAATTCACACGGTGCCGAATAAGGGCTGTAAGGCGGATGACCCAAAAGTTTAAAGTTGTGGTGTTTAGCAAGTCCCTCGTCTTGATCGCGCAGTGCGCGGGCGCGTTGTCGTGGAGGTTTGAGGGTGTTCGTCGTTTGGATACTTGGGGGGAGGGAGACTTGCCGAGCTAACAGATGCAGAAAAGAATAATTTTGTATAGACATAAAGAGACTCTGTAAATTTATTTTGAAAAAAAAAATATACCCGTGAAGTTTCTTGCCAGTTCTTCTTCACGAAGGTTTTTTTTTCGAACTGGTGGTAGAATCATGTTTTATTTGACGTCAATAAGAACAAGTAATTGTCAATGTTGAGAAATAAATATTTGAATTTGAATTTGAATTTGAGGTGTTCGGTCGCTTGTTGGCAAAAACTTCTGGCAAGCTTTTGGTAGTGTTCTTCCAGCGTATCTCGATCGTTTTACTTCCGTATGCGTTGGTTCGTTTTGAAACAGCCGTACCGTTAACTTGCGCTTTGTTTGCGCGTTGGTTCAATGCTGAGGAGCAAGGATTTGCAGTAAGTGGTCTTTTTATGATGAGGTTTTTTTTTGCATTATTATTTAGTTTCTTTTTTCTTTAACTGTTTTATTTTATTTTTTATTACCCATGTTTTCATTATTACAAATGAGTGTACATAGTCTAGTTTTGTAATAAATACACTTCGTGTAAGAAAAGGTATAACATTTATAAAAAATATTATTAGTAAATATTTATTAAATTATTCCGGCCTTTCAGAAAGTTTTGTGAAAAAAAGTTTTTATATAGGTAGGTATGGAACGGTGGCGAGTTATAATTTATTTTGAAAATTCGAGTACTTAAAATAAAACATTTCCTCTAATTGTTTTTATCAGCATTATGAAACCGTCGTGCGTCATAGAAAAATGGATCTGCATCGGGATCATTTTCGTGCAAAAATATTTTACGACTTAAACCCTCATGAATAGTTTAATCGACTTTAATTGTTTTTTTAGACAAGGCAATTTCTAAAGTTACCGTGTGCCGCTGCAATAACGAGTTTAAGTGCGGTAAGTAACTTGTATTTGTAGTAAATATTACTGTAAGCATCTTAATCAATAAATAAAATGAAGTATGTAAATGGTATTTTTTTATTCTTTTTGTTTATAATCAACATTGGATATTTTGTATACATGTTTTAGCTAAACCTCGAAACAAGCAAATAACAAAAGCGGCGCTGGTAACGGTGCTAGTACAATGCACTAGGATTTTCTTAAATACAAATTAAATTTTAATGACTAAGTTCTTGCTTTATGCTATAAATAAATAAATAAATTCAAAAATTTTTTTAACTTTTGATGTTAAGATCAGAGCTGCAGGACCCACCCAAGTTTGAAGTAATAGTTTCAAGAAAGCAACCATTAATATGAAATTTATTTAAATCTACATTTAGCACCAGAGCTCTATCAATGTTTATATGGTTTTCGCGTTAGTCTCATTATCATTTTCATTTAAATTCAAATCACTAATAAAGACCTGCATACTTCCTTCCACAGGAACAGTGGTTTAAAGCTTTTGTGTAAATGGAAAATGGAGGTGCAATATCGTACAAAACCAAAGTAGAGGCGCGCAGGGGAAATGGGGAATCCACAAACATTGAAATCACACAGCGAAATGGCTTCGTAGTGAACATTCGGATTTGGAAGCAAATGATATGTTAGCCTCGTTAGGGGCTTCTCACTGCCTATCCAACCCGCAGAAAGGTTACAAACTACTACAGGAATTCGAAGTTACGACATTTAAATTAAATTAATTGATTTATTAATTTAGGTCGAGAAAAGCGTCGGCAGCGCAGTGGTTAAGGCGCTGGCTGCTCGATCTCGAGGGCGCGGGTTCGATCCCCGTGACTGCCAAATGTACCAGTGAGTTTCTACAACTTAAGTACCTACATAAAGCTGACTGCTCTAACGGTGAAGGAAAACATCGTAAAGCAAGCCACATACAAACCTAAGCGATTATTTCGAAGCTATGTGTACAAGTCTGCCAACCCGCAGTAGGCAAGCGTGTTGAACTATAGATTGCCTAGTACCACCCTTCAGTTGGGCGAGGCTGATGTGTCCCTGCAGTGGGATTATTGAGGCTGTCGTGAATAATTTTTGTATACGTAGACATAAACACAGACATTGTAAAAAGAAGCTACATACTTTTTAATAATATTGATAGTTCAGTGCTTTTGCTCTTTTCAATTCAGTTTGAATAAATTAACCTTAGAACAATCAATGTCCAGTGAAGAAATGAAGGTTCTACCCATTCAAACAACATTTCTTCTTGATAGACTTGGGACTTTGTGACGGTGATCGAGACTGTGCAATCTCGTATCGATGAGCTTAATTTCGCCGATGAGTCTTCGGGCTCTTCGGTCAACAGAATTCAAAGCTTCCAGTTGTTACTTGGCTGAGTCACCCCAAAAGTAACTGCAGTACTCTTTACAAGATTATTGTGCTGTATACAAGTTATGCAGCCGTTTGCCACTTCCTCAATCGATAAGAAGTCGAGCTGAGGTACCACCGGATCTTTGAGGTGATTTCCAAATTTTTCCAAACAGTTTAAGCTAGGCATTCGATCAATTGATCGGACTCGCTCACGTATTGGAAATATAACTCTCTACAACAGTGCTGTCATCGGCGTAGCCAATAATGCGCGCCGGTAAAACAAGGTCAATAATGTGCAGAAAAGTGTTGCAGAGAGAACAGATCCCTGAGGTACCCTGACAATAATCGCCATAAGGTCAAAAGGGTGGCCGTAGTCAACAACTCGCATTGACTTTTCCCTCAGAAAATCAGATATCCAATCGCAGAGTCCAGACAGTATGCCATAAGCTGGAAGCTGGCTTGAGAAGGCTTTAGGCCATACCTGGACAAAGGCTTTGCATGTATCTAAAGATAAAGCTAAATACTGTTTCGCACAATCTCTAGTTATGAACTTCTAAATTTGTGCGTGTGTTTCAATAACATAGTATACAGGTTTTAATAACTGCAATGTAGAAACATTTCGAGCTCAATACTGGTATATGTTCAAATTCAAATATTTATTTCTCAACATTGACAAACACTTGTTCTCATTGACGTCAAATAATAATGCTCATTTATTTCATTCATAATACATTTTGAAACGTGTAGTTTAGTAGTAATTCACAGTAATAGTATTTGTTCTTTATGATATAGTGGAAAAGTTAATTAATCTAAAATCATGAACAAATAGCTTTGCACCTAACAGCAACCTCTATTAAATGTTTAAATCAAATGTTTTTATTGTGTTCGAATTTGGTTCGAATCGAAAATGTGTATCGTGGTAAAATCGCAGTCTGTTGATTCAAGCCGGTCAGTTTTGGAATTCATTACCAGAGGCACTAAACCTGAGATATAATTGTTTAATGATAGTGTATAATGATACCAAGTCGGTTTCATTAGAGTTTTGTTTCCAATGCTCCGAATATCTATACCAGCTACAGTTGTGTTGTTATGTTATTGAGATCGTAAATGAATAGTTTCCTGGGTAAGATGCAATGTATTACTAGTGTATTTCTATTACAAAAGAAAATAGGTTTATCGAAATATAAGTTTTATTGAAGTTGGAGTTCCATAGACTATCAATTTAGTTTTACGTGCTAAATTTTTCTTTTTAAAAATAGTATACAATAATTGGCAATATGTGTATGGCTATCTACTATACATTTGTAAGTATCTGAGCGGGACCTGTAATTAATAACTGATAGAGAATCATAATTATGCTCAGGAAGATCAAAGTTCTGTAAGTAAACATCATGCAAATATAATGGAGGATCAATAAAACATATAGACAATTCAATCAAAAAGATTGAGATAAGCGGTAACTAACACTAATTTAGAATGTGCTTTTAAGTTTGTTGGTCTGACCGCCGTCAACCAACTGCAAGAAGGTATCTCATAAATTGTTATAGGATGATATATTGTAATAGGATTGTATTTCTATTGTCGCTTTATTATTTTTTACTAACGAATAGTCATAAAAATGTGCTAAATCAAACATTAAAATGGAGTTCTCCTTCGATGGTACGGATTCGTGTCCACCGACTCTGGTCGATCTTTTTCTAAAACGAGAGGAGGCATTGACTTCTTTCAGTAGATGTTGTCAAAATCACCGACTATAGAAAGGTTAAACTATATGAAAACTATTGAACGTAAATCAGTAGCAAAATAATGCACCGTTCAACGAGAGCAATGCAAAACTGTTTGGTTAATGGTTATATCTTATTTAAACAGACGACCTAGGATACGTTGTCGAAAGGCACAAGATGGGGACCGCTCCAGACCGAGCGGTGTTGAGATTTTTGGAGGCAGGAGGCAATGGCAGATTTACACACTTCCATTTTATAGTCTCTTGCATTTTTGCCATCCTTGTCAGTATATAGACTATTATTTTTTCAGTGCATCATTTGGATTGAATTTTTTTCCTGTATATTTCTGAGCTATTTTAGTAATCATATATGTTTGTAGGGGGGGTTAGGGTTTCGATAATCAAATAAATATGTAGTCTTAAGAATGTTAACACGACTAAGTTATAAAATATTTGAAACAAAACTTTTTTACACAATATTTTTGTTGGAAAAATATTGTATGATGTTGATCAATTCCGATTCTATGAACAAGTAAATCATCATATTATCCTCACAATTAATTGCTGGAGAACAAATGGTTTGACTTAAACTCTTAAAGTTGTGTGTCACGGTGTTTAACGATTCTATCAATAACTTACCTAGTCGCTTTTTTACAAATTCCATTCTAGCTTGAAATATTTTTCATTTAATATGACATTAAAGAAAATATTAAATATTATTAAAAATATTTCAAGCTTCGAAGGCCTATATCAAGCCTTCTGTTTTTTTTTTCTTAAATAGTTCACTAATGATAACCATTGAGAGGATGTTTTATCAGAAACTTTTATTTCATTTCTTTGATTTATTAAATTCGTAGCATATTTTAAGAAGTTAAATGTACAATAAAAAAGGGAGAAAATAATCAGCAAGATATTGTGTAGACTTGTCTGTCTATGATATCAGAAAGCCGTCATACTGAAATCTTTCCCAGTTGTTTGAGACAGCTAAGAAAAAAGAGCATTCTCAGCCTTTCGGTAAATCCGCCTCTGGGATTTATCCTGGATTGAACAACTTCCGGTTGACGGATGGAATGAAAATCAACTATTGTACAGAAATATTTTAGCTCAATAAACGTGATTTTGGTAAGGTATTTCTTGGAATACTCTGAAATTTTGTTTTGGATTGAATAGCACTTTGCGTGTATATGGCTGTATCCCAAGTCCGTTTTTATACAAGTTAATTGTGAGTAAGTACTTTGTCAACCTTATTATCAAACCACCAATTCAAAATAAAAGAAGAATCGACTTTTTCATCAGGCAGTGCGGTGATTACCTTCATATTGTGTCGGTACTCGTATTTCGCAAAAATGTTTACTTAAATCTCGAAAATAACTACACCGACCATTTGATAGTAATCAACAATAGGTTAAAAATTGCTCCATTTCATACATTTCGGAAAACTGACTGCTCTGTGTGTAACACAGCAGGGCTGCTAGAAATATTTATATCAATATTTAAATATTTAATGAATTATAAGAAGCTATTGTATTAAGATTATAGAATCATAGACAGTTGAAAATTAGGATGTAAATATTTCTGGTGTTAAATATAATTATTAAATTATTTAAATGTACTTAAATAGCTTATCTACCGTAAACTATGTTTTCTTAAAGTTAAATCACTGACCATCGTTTATTTCGCATTAGGTTGCAAAGTATATTTAACTTTTAGGTTTGTCAAAGGTAAAACTGTTTGGAATATTCTCTAATTTTGGAATGATGGTTAGTTAGAATATTTAAAGAATTGAAACTAATCGAATATTACGGTCTATAATGATGTCAATGCTATAAACACATGCGCTTATGGTTATTTTCGATCAATATTAAAAGCTCTCTTAAGTTTATTCCTTCTAATTCTGTAAATTTTAAAGTTTTGCATGTTTGTATACGACGAACGCTAACTGTAACCTCAATATGAACGGAACGCGAATGAAATATCGAACTAAAATCTAAACTCTACTGTTACAATCGGCTGAAACACAGGCAAAACGTACCTACGACCATCTTTTCTCCAATAGAAATCTGACACCATTACACCACTCCGCGTCAGCACGATTGATTGTGCACTCGTCAGGTGTGTCAGCCCTGCTCTCTAACGAATTTCCATTTGCCTGCCAGCGTTTAAGACCATTCAATACAGCTTGCTATTGTACCCGGACTATTGTGTTTTTCTATTGACCAGCAGCGGGCCCGATTACAGTAGCTTGGCCGCTCGGCGTTCAATTACCGTTTCGAGCCGTATTTGATACTGCAGTATTTCGTTATTTTAGTTAAGGATCATGAGGAGCTTGTTAGTTGATACGTATATGATATTGTGTATGTTTAATTATGGATTTATGGCGGCTTATTTGACAGGTCGTTAGTTGTGGTTTGATTTTGTTGCAATGGTGTTCTTTTTACGTCAGTTATTTTATGTTTATTCGTTTTTATTTATTCCCAGACAAACACAGTAACTGTTTGGCCCTAAAGTAAGGAGAGTTTGTATAATGGATACCAGCGAATGAAATATTAAGAACCATGACTCGAGAACAAATATTTGTGTTCATCACATAAACGAATGCCCCGATCAGGACTCGAACCTCTGGCATAAAAGGCAGGAGTTCTGCCACTGAAGCTACTCATTCCGTCATTCGTTTGTCGCAAAGTCTTGACATCAAATACAAAGATTATAAAAATATATATATCTATCCAAGTTTATATCATGCAGAATTACGAGCGTTTAGCGATTACGCGAAAAACTGAGTGATTTTAGAAAAAAATTGCGACGTACAAAACTTGTTAATGTTAATACATACATTTAATATGAAATTCTGCAACAAGTAATCATGTATAGTAGTTCTATTTATAATTTTTAACGTCAGTGTTCGGTAAGGACTCAAACAGTTTATTACTAACAACAAATAATATTCACCTTAATGAAAAATACATATTACAATTGCAAAAAATTAATGCTACATAGTTAGATTCGAGATCAAAATTGCAATCTCAAAATAATACAACTACGCATACAATACAATTACGTATAATACATATTATACAGAGTACAGAGCACACAACTCATAATTAATTATTACATTTTGTCAAAGATTTGTTTAATAAATAAATTAAAAAATGTTGTCTTTTTAGGCACATTAATATTTACAGTAAATTTAATTATAAATTCAACACAGGTTGGATATAAATAAATGCGAATAATACTATATTTTCATAGTTAAAGTAGGTATAATTTTTTTTATAGTCACAGTATACGAGTAGGTAATTGTTTGTATTAGAAGAAAATTTAGATCCAAGTTATCTTTATCTAACTCATTATGTCGAACGCCTCGCAAAGCAGGCTCAAGAAAGAAGTCTGATTAATTTTGGTGCGAAGAGTAAAGAGGCGAGTCACATTCGATCAGAGGATGTGTTTAGTATTGTAAGAAATGCGTGGAGTTGGTTGGGAGGGTCATAATGGAATGAAATCAGTCCGTAGGTCAAAATATTAACTACTAAAGATTTCGTTGTAAACTTAACCAGTCTGTGTTCATCCGTGAAGTAATATCGACGAATAATGTGTAGAAGGTATTTCTGCAATTTCTCTAAGTCACCGGCGTAGACTGCATAATAGGGATTCTGTATGGGGCCAGCATTTTCTACAACACTGCGCACTATCGTATCGAAGCAGTAGATAGTGAAGCGAGGTAACTGAAAATCGGTTTCGGTCGGTAACGCTTCATTAGTCGAAAGAATAATCACATTCAATATTGATAAATAAAACATCTACGACTAATGATTTTCATGGGCCCGGATGCCACTTACCACCAGGTGAGTCGCGTGCTCGTTTGCCGGCTATGAAACTAATCAAATTGTAACAAAAAATTGGTTACTTAGCCCGCGAAGTGAGGTGTTGGTAGTGATAATGGTCGACAGGAAAAATAACCAGCAGAAAAACAACTCTCGTCACTCTTTTGTCAAAAGTATTCAATACATGGTTATCGAAATACAAATAAGTATGCCAGTAATAGCAAATCTATCATGGAGATCAAACATAGCAAACTAGCTAAAACCAACATCCACAGACCACTTTAATCACCGACCCATCAACAAAAATCACAGCTGATTCGAGTACATCCGTGGAATTATGTATTCCGGTCGTAATAACCGGGCACATCACCCGGCGCGGCGGAATTCAATGAGCGACCGGGCTGGTCGGACGGGGCCGGCGTTCGGCCGAGCAATCCATTATGCAGATGTCACACGATTGCGGTATTGTCATACCGACTGGAATTACTGACTCGGACAGACAGGATTGCTCATTTTTATTGATGCTCGCCATTTTCTTTTTTGAGGTTAGGTTACCGTCACTTGAGACTTGAAGATAAAGGTGCTGTGTCGGAACAAAATATACACGTGCTTGTTGTATCTGAGTACCCTTGATTTTTGAAAATGATGATTACTACTTGAAGTTACTAATTTTATCGTACTGTATTTGTTATTTATATTAAATGTCAGAGGGAGTAATACGATCATAGTTAAAAAAATATGCTACTAAATAGGCTAGTAAGAAACATTAAAACACTTTTGATGCAATCAATAAGTAGATATCCAAACCATGCTTTATTAAATTATTTACTCTATTAAAAAAAATTACTCTATTACCAATTACTCTATTAAAAAGAAACGAAATTACTAGGTAAGTGCTCGACTGTACCTATTATAAATATATAGAATTTATTTATTTACAAACTATTAAAATATTTACAAATCCAGAATGTACATATATGTGTATTAAAATATTAGATACAAGATAAAAATACGCTACAAATACAAACTACACCTAAACTAGAATCTATTGAAGGCAACCTGGCCAAAAGGCTGGCCGAATTACCACGCTGGATCGCAATAGAACTTCGTTGTGCGAGGTAGGTGCCAGCCTTAGGGTCACGAGTTTCACTCACCAATCGCCTCGCTAGGTCCGAATAAAGGCGATGAGCCCCTTATCCTCAGGACGCCATGGTTTCAACGCCAAAAACCTCGAAAATATATCCAATACCCAAATTTTCATATTTTCTACGTTTAAGGCTTTCAGCGTTGTTGGCAGCCAAACCAGATTGTACTCTGGAGGAAGATGGGAAGCCGCGAGAGCCTATCCTCCACGGGACCAGAGTCATACCATCAGGCTGCTTGCCATCGTCACGCAATAGACCCGACGGTTCATGAACCGAGGGAGTGTTGGAGGTAACAAGAGCCCGATGGATGATGTCATTTAAATGGGCATGGCGGGATATTCTGCCACCACTGCGAGAACATGAAAGCCCATGGCGACCGAGCTGATCGACCAACATGCCACGGCGGCAGCGGTGACGAGCACACAACTTCAACTACTTCAACTTCAAACTTCAACTATCAAAAAGGGTCCTCAAGTTAGATGACGGAAGCGCCTGCAACCATAACCCAGACTCCCAAGAACCCACCGCTAGCAGACGAGCGCGCTCTGTTAAATTAGGCGTGTTTAACGTTTGTTACCTTCTAAAATACAAAGCACGTCGTCGGAAAATACCACCCGACAAATGGCATTAAATTAAATTGCTGTACCTACTTAAAAAACACGAAGGCTTACACAATAACATAGCGCCGTCATTTACGCATGAATACATAATAAACAAGAGGTAGTAACTTTTTCCAGTTAACTCAGTTATTTATTTCGTAGATCAGATATATACGTGCTTTATTTAGATACTTGTTATTTATATTTAAGGTCAGCATGTAAAAATACTCTCGAACGAACCAATTTTATGAGAATTTACCATAAGCTGTAAATAAAATGCGAGTTAATTTATATAAAGGTCGTGAACAATAAAACAAAAAAGCCCTAATTGTATCCTAAACATCCAAAAATTTATATTTTATACAAATAAAGGATAATGAATGAAACCATGCAAACACTCTTTGTAATCGAGCGTAGGTTTTAATAACAAACTAATTTCAAATGATCAGTACTCCAAATGAGACAGATCAAAACCGCAGAAACTTGTCATCTTTATTGCCTATCAGAAAAATAATTTCTAAAAACAAATCCTACAAAGACTGCCATCATACATAATGCATGGTTCTGAAACTCAATCTAGAGGATTAAGTTCATCTCGATTGTTCATCTAACCACAGCCGGAGCGATTCATGAATAAATAATTATTTTTCGTCTATTAATATTTTTACCCGCCCCTGTGGCGTTGATTGCCTCTTGAATTTATTACAACCCCCTGTATATAACATTTTCGTATTTATTAATACCACCTGCGATGTTCCTACCGCAGCCTTCGAGTGAATTACGAGCAAAGGATTCAACTAATAGAATATTTTATTTGCTCTTTCTTTTGTAAAGCTGCTTCGGTACGCGAAAATTTTGCAAGGTGAAGGTGACGAAATTTTCCATTATGAGTTGGAGTAACGTTGATGAATTACTGGTAATTCTTTTGTTTTGTTGCTTGAGCGTAACCAATTATTTTTATTTTTCTACTATTGCATACAAACAAGCTATCCAAAGCAGTTAAGTCTGAAATAACTTTTTGTAGAGTACTATGCTTTTGTAGTTGCGCCATCAAAGGGTTATTGTACCGGTTTAAAATAACTATCGTCACTAAGGCAAACGAGATGACCTAATTACAATTTAATTCAAATATCAATCTTGAAATATAGGACCATAATAAACAAGCCTATATTCAAAGTCGAACATCCCCATAATGAAATATTGAACATTTATTTTATAGAGATAATACACGGTTTGTTTCAAGTTATATAAATTATTATTATTATATAAATTGTTTTAGATATTCTATTGCGGTTATTTAAACCATAATTCATGGGGTTGTTATCAGGATTTTGATTTTAAATTTTGGGTTGCAACAAGCGCCATGACTACGTTTATTCTTAAATTGTAGTTTTCTAGTATACTTTAAAAAAAGGCAAACAAGGTGAAACCTCTAAACATTGAAAGCGCGAAGTATTTATTTTGGAGTCCAATGTTGCCTGATTGCAAAATGTTTGCGTTTAGCGGCTAGATAAACAGATGCAATGAAAATGCAAATGTTTGCCGACTACTCTCATTATTCCAACAATTGAGCTTAATTGATTAGGTCGGTAACAGAAAGATATTATTATTTGGAAACCTAATGAAACATGCCAAATAATAGACTGTTCTTTATTTAAGGCAACGAAAATTGTTTTTTTACCTTTAATTACATACTAGCTACAAGAACTACAAACTAACTGAAATTAAACGTGGATTAAAATGGGACTAATACGAGTATTTATAAAATTTTGAAAGTATACTTTTTGAAGAAATTGAAGAACCTATTGCAACAAATAATATGTCGCCCTTTCTTCTTGCCTCGAGGATCAGGGTGGTTTTCATATATCAAAGTATTTGCTATGGGTAGTTACTACTAACAATGATCGACATCACAAATTTTTCTTTGCAGTTTAGAACCGGCACCTATCGTATAGGAGGTGGAGGAGGGTTACTGTTGCACCCCTGTGATACATGAAAGTGTCTTAGGTAGCACGAGATGTCAATGGAGGCTTAATAAATTACTTAAAAGCAATAACTAAAAATTTCAATATAGCTAATTACACAAAGTAGACATATATCTCCAGCGCTAAAAATATGTTTACAACACACAAAACTCTATTTCAACAGAAGATCCAAAATTACAATGAAATCTGTGAACTAAAGCTTTATTTAATGTTGATTAAATTTTAGTCTACAAAACTGAACTATTTCTTTGATAAACATCATAGTGCTGTTTAATTAGGTGTGAACAAATATGAGAGTGAGCAAATAGCCTGCAGTGCTTAGCCTTTGTCCTTGTCTATGCGATTCATAACTTTCTTGTGCCCTGGCTGAATGTGAGGCTCGGCTTACGGCTAGCGCTCACACCGAACACTTTTTTAGATCATGAAAGTTTTGCTGTAACGTATAAAATGACCATGATCTTATAAGTGTTGTGTAGACAAAGATAGCAGATCAAATTGAAAACGACTTTTGTAAAAATATGTTTTTTTTACAGTTTAGTTGCATGTAAATGTTGTAATTAGCAAAATGGCACGTATTAAATGTTTTTTTCTAGAAATACGTTGTAATTCGTGTTTGGTGCAATAGAGAATTAAAATAAATAATTTTAGTTAACATACACTGTTCTTCTTGCTTTCTTTTAGTTTAAGAGTTAACTGTCGGAAGATACAGAGTTATTTTTGTGAGAAGCTATTAACAAAAATAATAGCAGCCGCTCCTTCCTATTTTAACTACCAATTACTTAGTTTATATGGTGGTGTTCCAGTTAAAGAAAAGGAACATGTCATGCCAAGGCAATCCTACCTAAATCCTATGATTAGCGACACATCGTGTCCTTTACGCGCTCATTTGCAAAATATATTGTCAAGCATGTCATAGACATCACGTATAAAGCAAAGTATAATTATGAATATTTCTAAATTCCGTTTTGAAGCAAAGCTTATTTAGGATCTTGGTGTATCTAGTTTAATTTCGCTGTCTACACATGTACCTACCTTAGTTTGGCGAAGCTATGAGTATTGAAATATTGTTTTAAACCGCGCCTAAGTAAATTAGGCCCTGAGCGGTAATTTTTGTTACCCTACGCTAGTAAATGTGCTTTAGGATTTTGTAAGATACATTATTTCTATTGTTTTGCTTTTAGATACACAAATTGCTTTTAAAGATTTTCGCATTTGTAATCGACTGATGTGTTAGGTAAAATGATTAGGTATTAGGTACGAGGGTTGATTGAAAAGTTCACGGCCTATATAAGAAAACAGAGAAATAATGCAATTTTTAATATTTATTTTTCTACACACTCTCCTCCTAGGTCACAGCACTGAGTCCAGCGGTCCTCCAAAGCCTTGATCCCATTTAAATAGAAGGTCTCGTCAAGGTCTTCAAAAAAGGCATCTACGGCCACTTTGACCTCCTTATTGGTAGTAAATTTCATTCCACCTAAGTCTTTTTTTAGTTTTGTAAATAGGTGGAAGTCAGGAGGTGCCAAGTCAGGTGAATAAGGGGGATCAAGAAGTAATTTGAAACCACAATTCACTATTTGAGCCATCGATTCTGCAGATGTGTGAACACGAGCATTGTCCTGATGAAACAAAACTTTCTTGGTCAACAATCCTGGTCTTTTAGACTTAATTTCTTCGCGTAAACGACGTAATAGTGTGCAACAGTATGCAAAATTTATAGTTTGACCTCTTTCTAAGTAATCAACCAAGATGACACCCTTACAATCCCAGAAAACCGATGCCATTACCTTGTTTACTGAAAAACGCACCTTGGCTGTCTTGGGGGTCAGAGATCCGGGTCTCTTCCATTGTTTGGATTCAAGAGTATAGTGATAACCCATGTTTCGTCCATAGTAACAAACCTTGCCAAAAATTCGTTTGGATCAGCTTGAAAAGGCTCTAAAGAGTCTCTAGAAATCGTAAGCCGAGTTTGTTTCTGTTCAACAAAAAGGAGCCGTGGAGCCCATCTTGCAGACACCTTGTGGAACCCTAATTCGTTAACGATCATGTTTTGTGTACGTTTATATGAAATTCCTAGAGCTTCAGCTATCTCAGATACCTTCAATCTTCTGTCTCCCATGATGAGATCACATATTTTTTCGATGTTTTCCGAAGTCGTAGCTGCAGAAAGCCGTCCAGAGCGGGGATCGTCTTTGATGCTCTCTCGTCCACGTTTAAATTCAGCTGTCCACTTTTTTATCATTGTATACAACGGAGCAAATGTTCTTAAAGTAGCCACTATATTTTTATGAATCGGCTTTGGAGTTAAGTGTTTCTTGTGGAGGTATTTGATCACGGAACGGTGCTCTAAAGTATCCATTTTCAAAATCAATGAAACTTACTCTGACTTAATGTTCAATAAAATATACAATTGCGCTTTTATCTCAGAGAAAAATTGCACAGAGACTGACAAAGAGTCTAGGTTTCATATGAGGGTAGTTTTATAATAATATGACAACGCTTTCTATGTTAGGCCCCGAACTATTCCACCCTCGTAGTTTTCACTTGCATAAAAAAGGATCATTTTATTCCAACAGCCAACTTGTTTTTGATGAAAGGTACTGACTGGTCTTTTTTATTCCTGAAAACGTTTATCCAACATTTTATAACGGCCGTTTCAGTAATCGTGGCGGGAAGACGTAGTAAATAAACAAACAAACTCATATTCGCATTTATAAAATCAATAGAAGAAGAACAGGGAAGTTATGATTTTATTTGAGTGATTGAAGGAATGAACAATTGAGAGCTTTGTCCATAATTTGTAAAAATATATGTAAAGCGTGTTAAGCGTGCACGGGAGACTGATATAACTTGAATAAATTACACAGGTACTACGTATATTTACGTTTGTTGCATGATCGGAAACCTGAATATTTGAGTCCTCAAGTTAGCAATTTAATGAAATTACGAGATTCTTGATTGAAATCAAAACGTTTTGTACGCACAGAATACCGATAATCGATATATATGTATGAAAAAAAAATTGACACTCCAATATTCCAAATTCATAAGTATTTACGAGAATACCGCCAGTACAGCGTATTGTGGAAAACAATTGTCAAAGTAATATATCATTGATGTATTTTGGTTTAACTGTGTGATAGGAAGTCTCAGTGTTCAGTTGGCTGGATAGCCTTAACCCTGAGGTGAAATCCGTCAAAATAAAGAAATGCTTTGCCGATCGCATTGTATTTTTATAATAAAATTTACATGTAAATTAGAATGAGGAATTTTATTATGAACGTTAGAAACGATATGAAAGTTATAAATCCAAGAAGTTTAGAGAGTTGTAGAAGTAAACATATATTTTCGACGGTTTTTCAGTTTAACAGATATTAATGTTACAAGTGTTATAAGTCAAGTGTAAACAATATACAATAAGGTACTCATTGCATATGAATATTTTTTCTGGATTTAGCTTTAATTTATTTTAAAGCATCGTCAAACTTTATTAAAACCTGAATTCGTATCCTAAAAACACCGCAATAAATTGCTTCGCAGAACGATTTTCAATCAAAAACAACCACTCGCTGATAATTGACAAAATTCACCCATCAGGGTTACCAATCCATCGCAAAATCTTCGCAGCCGCAAACAATTGCAACATTTCAAACCGGCCTTATACCAACTAAACGGCCCTTTTTTTAGTTTATTTTAAATAAAAAAATTGCTGAAATATGCGGATTGCACAACAAAAGCAATGAGAATAGTTTTTGTTGACGATGTGCACGGGATATTGCAAATTTTTATATTAATTATTGCGTTTTTCAAATCCGCCAAAAGTAATTTCCATTTACGTCATGTCTAACTGTTGGTTGTTTATATTTTTTGCTACTTAAATACGTTTCAAGCATAAGGTGCTAACAAGTAAGTTACTAACACGTTATTATAAAGTTTCTATCGAAATTAAAGCACATACAATTATTAAATATATGTTGTGAGGATACATGTAAGTAATTTTACAAGATGATTTCTTCATGCGACGAAGATAAATACGACGAAGATTCTTAGAACAACTAAAAATCACTTAAACTCTAAACTCATTCTAACCAGGGGTTGGTAATCAAGTTTCCAATTTATTATAGCAGAAGGAGTTATGCTACGATTACACGCTTTCATGAAATATGCAACTCAAATTCAAGTTCAACATATTTTTGTTCATCATTGGTAAAATATGTGGTTAAAACCGTTTAAATAAAAGTAATAAAAGTCTTTTTTACTTCATACTTATCATAGTAACGTAAGTACTCCTAACTTTGGCTTTAAAATGGATTATAGGCAAACTGAGACGAAAAATACTTTTCGGCACTCCTTTGTCAACATTAATAAATACTGTATTAAAGTTGAGCCAGCACAAACGTGCGAACTGAGTCAAAAATCATCTTTATGAGATCTCTGGCTCACACTTAATAGGCATATCGGAACTGTCGCTCGCACTTCTAGTGTTGTGTGTAACAATTAAGAAGGGATTTGTCGTAATGTTTTATGACTCAGTTCACACGTTTGTAATGGCTCAACTATAGTACGTAGGTATACAGTTAGGCTACGACATGTAAGTAACTAATCCAGTTACAGAGCCCCACTGTTTTCAGTTGAGGATTTGAAATTATATACCAGATTATATCCAGTAAAAGGGATGATACTCAAAAGCATAAAAACCAAATTTTGATCCAATATGTGGTCCTCTCGCGTTTTTTGTGTATGAATTATAATACAATACCTAATGGTGGTGCCTAATATTTTTCTGAACCTAAATGAAAGAACGTTATCTGAAATTTAAGAATCTATTGATTGTTCATTATATAATGAACAATCGATAGTTGATGGATTAACCTACAACTAGTATGGTGACATGTAATTATGTTAATTGTGCGGCATAATATGTTATTCATGATATTCACGAATTAGTATAATGGCAGGCTGCTATACAAGGTTGTCTGTCCTATTCAGGGGTTAATTATCCATTTAAAATCGATTTTTTCGCTGGAAAATATTTGAATTTAGGTGCATTTAGGTAGGGACTACCTTTTTATAGCCAAATAACTCATCTTCCGCAAACGGTTCAAAAATATGTTTGAAACTAAATTTATTAAAACTGACCCATCAAATATGAATAAAATTATATGTTTTCAAATGTTTGCACAAAACAACAATCTCCTACACAAGTACTTACACAATAACTTTTCTACTTTTTGATAAATATTTTTCGTAACTTACATTTCGTATTCAAGCACTTTCATAAAATATTTTGTCCGGGAATTCCTGGAAAACTCCCAAGAGTTTTACCGCAACAATAATAAAGCTCATTGAAGTAGATAGCAGAAAACAATTGAATAATGAACAGTGTTGCAGACAAAGTCAAGTATTGGCACTTAAGTCCTAGGCGTTTGCGGTAAATAAATATCGGACAAAGTCGCCACAAGCTACTTATCTTTCGATTGGAAAGTTCTATAGGGAAAACTAGTGCGGGCTACTACGAGCTCTCGATAGTTACAATCCTGATAATAGAAACTCTATAAATAATATTTTTTCTTTACTCACAGTTCAGGAATTTTTAAAACGTAAAAAGAGCAACATTTAGGAATGATTTTATGGTTAGAGAAAAATAAAACATATATTCATGCTACATAGAAAATGTTGTAGGTACATTTTCGGTATTATAGTAAATTAACATAACATTTTGATACTTCCATGTACATATTAAATTATTATTATGCCGTATAGGTCATAATCAAAACATGTCAAATCAAAACATGATTGATAAAAATAACTGATTGTTTATAATTCAATATATACGCTGATGTATCATATCTCCATAGTAACTCCTACTTATATCTTTAGCAACATTATGATGGCAAATAAATGTTTGATTCATTAAATAGTGAAAGTTTAACGTACCTAAAGCTAAATATACAACAGAAACCTCGAGGAGAAGCCGGTATTTGGATCGGTGGATAAACCGATCTATCTAATTTGAATAAGGGGAACCACACGCATCTCAGTTTTACGTGGAGAGGATTGTTTGAGACGTAATCTTTCGACATCCCTTTGCAAGATCGGTTGGGTAATTCGTTTCAACTAATGCACGACAATGCACGTTGCACACGCAGCTTGAGTCGTGACACGCACTCTTTCCGAAGCTAGTTTTAACGTTCTGCCGTGGCCTGCTTAATTGCCAGATCCCTGATCCTCAAATACACACCCTTCAACAAATGTTTGACTTGATAGAAAATACATGGGCGGTCATTCCTCAAAGTGATTTTGATGAACTGATATTAAGCATGCCAAAACGCTGCGATAGTGTTAGGTATCTGTGTCAATAGTGGAAACACAGAGTTTATACAAAACAAATTTATAAAATCTCAACATTTGTCGTTTTTTGCCAATTGACTGACGCCATTAAATTGAGTCAATTTCCCACAATTCGCCAAAATAGCAAATTTCCTTAATTTTGATAAATATAGGGTTTAATTTAAACATAGAAATTAAAGTAAAAAGTTATTCTAGATAAATTTTTTTCGCAAATTGTTTACTTGGCCCCTAGACACTTTTATTTAAAGAGTTTCCAAAATCGGTTAAGTAGATTCAGGGTTCATCGAACACACACAAACAAATAATGGAGCCCCTCGTATCCCGAATCATTCGCAGCATACATAGGACTTACACAAAAGTCTTATCTCTTAAAATAATTCCAATTATTTTAAATATTAGTTCCCTTTTTTAAACAATTACATTTACTTACCACCACAATAAGTAAAAGAAAAGTAAAAATGTAGTAAATTAAAAATCGAAACATATTTTTTGCGGTTGGCAAAAACGTGTTTAATCTGTCCAAATTTTTCAGTTTGACAGATTTGATGTTCAAATACAATGACAGGATGTAAGCTTGTCCCATTTAAAAAAAGTTTTATCCAAACACAAGGAACACACACTCTGCAAATAGTAGGGTGCAGTATCGGGCGATGTCTGCAGGCGATCCGGCGACCGTTTAGCTTGAAACCACAGCTGCGGGAACAGAAAATCCCTATTTGATTCAGTAACTGTTTCAGTCGATATCGGGAGGACCATTAACGAAATAACCGTTTGTTGATGTTTGCCGTTGCTGTTGATAAATTAAGAGGCGATTAGTCTCTTGACGATAATTGGTGCAATATCTCCCGATTATCAGTCATATCATAAGCTTAATATATTTCAATAAGTAATACCATCTGCGTACATTTATTTTGAAGTAGGTTTACGTATAAACGTGTATTATAAGTCTATGCTCGCAAAAGAATACGATTTTAGCTGCGATGCATGTTTAAGTAAAGGGAATAAATCATTACGGTTCGGTGATACGTTCTCTATTTCCTACGGAGAAAGGACTTGCAGAAGACCAAGTTACTCATTCATATAAATATGTGCTAGGTAGCATAATAATTTAACATTAGCTAAAACCTGGTTTAAATTTTTCATGAAGACTAGAGTCATGTACCTTTTTGCAGATTACCAGTGCACAAAAAAGTACAAAAAGGTATTCAATATTATTTGTTTACCCGTCCGGTCTTAAGTTTAGGGAAAGAATTTACTAATATAAATCATTAGGCTTCCGAAGCAAATAATCGTCAAATCGAAGATATAAGATAAATTTTAAATAAATCATCTAACGGAATTATAAATCTTAAGAATACATTTAACTTTTTACCAGCATTCATAAAACCCCAGAAAGCTTTATTCATGATTTACCAACTAATAATAAGCAGCTGAAACGATCATGGTTACTTGTAAAAACCTTTACAATGCTCTTAATTGTCAATAAACCAAAAAAAAAAACAAAAAAATGTCAAGTTTTTTTCCACTAGCATGTTTTCCTCTCGTAATCGCAATGAAGATGAAGGAAAAGAAGACATTCGTCACGTTTATTCATCCATGATGAAATTAAATATTTTGATTTGATTGGGTTTTATTTTATTTATTCTATAATTGTTTAACAGGCTTATTTGAAGTTTTGATCCAGAGGTGAAAAAGGTCAGTTCTATTTTTTATTCAGCACCAAGATCTTTCAGTAGTATTAATAAAACGGACTAAAAATATTATACGTAAATTTTCTGGTTATACCGGGTGACATTTTTTAGCTTTCAGGAAATGAGCACATGGGCTTAGATCTAAATTTGGGGCGGCTTTGCCAAAGGTATCTTACAGCGGTAAATAAAATAAAAGAAAACCGACTGTTTATCCAAAATTGGCAGTTGACACGTATGTAGAGTCGATTTTTTTTTGTCATGTGCCCAAAAGTCACCCGGTGTAAGAGCTATTCACAAAGATCCGTAACCACTTAACCGCTTCGCCTTATCCTACACGTAGCCTAACAAAGTGATCATTCAAAGTCGGCGGACTAGTTTTATTGTTCAAGAAAATAAACCGCAAGGTGCGCGCACTCTGGACTTCGGAAACCCCGCTGAAATATCGGAAAGCTGCTTTTATCGCATACTCTTTTAATAAACTGTTGAAGAGAAACTTCTTGTGAAACATTGGAACCTTTTTCTGGGGTTCAAGGTTTGCTTAAGCTTGGAGTTAAGCTTAAATTTAGTTCTAGTACAGTTTGAGAGTAGATAAGAGATTTTCATGTTGTCGTCATATATGAACGTAAATATATTTCGATCTTAAACTCAGACAAAGCAAAATGTCTCTGAGATCGTATAGATACCATATTGAACTCTTTCTGCCACAAATGTATAACATGATATATATTCCATGCTAAAAGTGTTTGGATGATTTGCATGCCGTAAGTTCTAAAACCTACCTACAATTTTGACTATGTACGATCTGTGTCCCGAGTGTGAGCTTTCACCTTATCTTTTCGCCGTAAGCGCGTTTGATTTTAGTATGAAATTTGAATAATGACATCTGTGAAATAATGACTGATAAAGTGAATAAACCAACTTTGTTCTATACAAAAAGCAAACGAGCCCGCGCTGAAAAGTGAAAGTGAAATGTACTCGGCAAACTGTACTACTAATCGTAATTTTACAAGCGTAAGATCGAATCAACATCAACGGGTCATCGCTTCTTAACCCTTAATTAATTTTTGTTAAACTACTTACTTTTAATATTTCTACAGCATGAAAAAAAATTTTTTTTTACAAATCATTCGTTCTTATAACGAATCTAAGTTCAGCACAAAATTAAAAAAACAGATTATCAAATGATTATCAGTGATTTGTACATCCCTTTTTCTGTCAAACGCCATTATGACTGCCGTGGGGCGCGCGGTGGGAGCAACAGAGCCGTAAATTTTATGATTTTATACTGTTTTGACGACTCTAAGAGATTGTGTTTTGTCTAAATTTTATTCATAATACACCATATTAATCATATCAAACAATATTTGGCGTAAAAATTGTGTTACTAATAAATAACATGCTTCCTAACCTCAATGTTGCCAAAAAGCATCAATGCCAAATAACTAACATAGTAGCTTACTTTTGGTTCGATGCCTTAAATATGTAAAAAAGCAACATTGCCAAAGACATAACGTAACAGTTGTTTTATGTTTGACTAGCTTCCACCCGCGGCTTCACCCGTCAGGACTACTATGCCAATACTACGCACCGCACTATGCCAATCGGGGGGACGGGGTATACGCAATCAATCATTCCCATTTTTTAGTAGGTTAGGCGAAGTGTGTACCAAGTTTGAAAGAGTTTTGAATTCACAGTTTTCTTGCGTTGAACTCAAAAACTACAGCAGACCACGGTGACATGCCAGGTCTAGAAGCTGAAGAATAACTTACTGATAAAGTGAAGTAAGATGGCATGAGCCATCTTCGAAATGTTGGAGAAAAAGCTCGATGTTGACTTTGCAAGAGTGGCTATACCACAATTTTATGTATAAAATGTGAGATACGATTGTGCTTGGCCAAAAACCTTAACTGTTTTTAGGATTTTCATATTCCAAAATAAATTCTACTATTATATCTCAATTTTTCTTTCTTTACCTAGCATTTGGTAATGTAAAAAACCAACAGTCGTTTTTCGCGAAAATATTCAAACAATATTTTTTTATTATTTTTTAAACTTTATTTGACATTAAAAATTAGATCTAAAACATTTTATAGAAAAAATCCAACATTTTTTTTGCTTCTATTGCCAAATTACGGGTTAATGGCGCTTAAATTGGCCGCTGGCGGTGTATATTTGTATAAAGACCCAATATTTTTTAATTCCGGTAATTTGTTGAAAATTTCCTCATGATTATACTATGAAAATAAATTCTTCATTTTGTATGTAAAACACAAAGAAACTTTTTCCCTGACCTTATATATAATTATCACGGAGTCATCATCAGTGGATTGGCAAGCACAGGATTGGAGCAAACTGCTATACGATGATGATTAATTTAACTGAACGTTCTTCATTCAAAATATCGTGAAAATCGTAAAGATTTGAATGGTTGCAGTAAGTATTTACAAAATAAATATTAAGTCAAAATACATTCCCTTTAATATATGCGAGAAACACGGTTGCACCTAATTGTAATATTTTAACGTATATTTGTAATTAAAAAAGCAAACAAAAGAATAATAGACAGAATTACGTGTGCTGGGGCAAAATTGGTTTACAAAAATATTAATATAATTACACGATACGTAATGACAACAGTTTCTTTGAAAACATACCTACTATTTTTCTCGATCACAATTTAAAATTTTCTGTATGTTTCTATTTTGCTGTAGATATCGTCTTGGAAACGAAGATTTCATCTCTATCAATTAGTAGTACGAAGTAGGCACATGGTAGGTACTTTCTTGAAATGACATTATTGCCTAGGTACAGTCGGCCGCGTAAGTCGCTTAACAGAATCAAAAGTTCGACTTTTGGAATGAAAGCTTTTAGCAACTTATGAATCAGTTGTGTTATGCTTATTATGAACGTTTGTAAGTTAAGTTTATTTTGCGCCCTTGTAACCACAAAGACTTATAGTTTGTTGGGTGTTCAGTTGTTTTGCACTTTTGATTCTGTAAAGCGACTTATGCGGCTGACTGTACAGTTACGTAGGTAGATGTATTCACCGTTCTACCTGGTTGTTTACATTCAACTAAACCGTAAATATGTATCAAATATGTACCTATTTTCCGCAAGAAAAAGGTAGCATTTCACAATTTTTTGACGATGCGCCATCTATTATTTTACCCTGGAACTGTCTAGGTTTTTGAGGACGCAACTATTTCTTTGTAATTTTCATTAGATGTCATCACTGTCAGAAGTTAAACTGAAGCCGGGTTATATAGTTGTTACACTATTTAAATAACGGTTGCAATCAATGTTAATTTTTTCGAATCATAATCACTTTTTGTGAATATTTTTAAATAAAGTGTAAAATACTTTAACTGAAATCCGAGTTTCTAAGTTTTTTTACGCTAGACAGGCAAGAACCTAAAATGTGTTATAAACAAAATTTGACTCATTTTTATAAAAAAATTTCCACAATAAATTTCGGGAGGAGTGTTTATTAAAAGTAAGAAAGTTACATTCAAAATATTTCTAAACTTCGAATCTTTTCGGAGATCATGTCGCTCTTTTTTAAATCAGAAATCCGACGGTTAGAGTCAAGCAAGACGCTGAAGTTGACAAATCGCTAGAAAGTCAGCAAAGCAGAAGTTTCACTGAGGCATCTATCTGCTGCTCATTGGCCCGGAAGTTGCTAGTTATCAGGCAGTGCAACTTATTTATTTGTTGTATGAGGAGAAAGCAAAGAAGTGTAGGTAAGTAAATAAAATTTGTATACGTAGATATTTCATAATCTAGTATTTCATACAATTAATGTTATGCTGTGCCATGTGAGCGTTTGCTGATAAAATATGCAACATAACTTTGTGTGGCGGTGACGCGGCAGCCGACGTCTTGCGTGTGAACGTGTCAACACGTGTTCTTGTCGCTTTGGTGTGCGGGTTCATTACATTCTGCCACGCAATTCAATCACTTTTTATATAGGTACGAGCTTTACCCACTTTACCTAAGGTATTAGGAGACTGTAGAATTTTTAGAAGTTCACTGTCAAATTTTACAATTTTTAGTTGCGTATTATTCACTTAGCGAAATTATAATGCTCTTCATAATTTTGGGATAGTTCTAACCTATAAAAATGTTAGGTATTTCTACTTTATCATACTTTGGATTAGTTTGGATTATTTAAAAGTCTAGGAGGGTACGCTAGGAGGGCTTAAATTATTTACAATTTTAATTAAGAACTAATGGTTGGCGTCGGCAGAGCGGACATTTTGACAGGCGGGTGCCACTTTTTAGGGTTCCTAATTTCGTACCCAAATGTCACTAACGAACGGGACCTTATTGCTATACTTTTACTGGGTTGAAGGATAGACACATGGCTTGAAAGCAATGTTTTAATTATATTAATACTTTTATTATACTAATACTAACTTAAAATTGGCAGAAATAGTAATGGCGTAGTAACAGCTGATTGCCATAAAACACAAAATAATAATAATAATAATCCTTTTCCTGTCCGTATGTCTGTCAGTGAGTTGTGTTTCTCATGAAATCTAACTAGTATTAATTAATATAAGTAAGTATGTATTTATATTTAGGTCTACAAGGGGTTTTAAGATTTTTGTATGAGGCTTGGCAACAACTTCAACCGCGCCCCCGCACGTTTTAAATTGTGAACATTCTACGTAACATAAAAATAAAATTTACTATGCTCTGAAGTGCCACATGTCAGTTGTCAGACTTCACTCGCCGAAAATTTTTTTAAACGAAAGAATTTTATGGCCCCACAAAAAGATTTTTGACCTTATAACGCACTATAGTGAGTCTACAAAGTAGTTATTGAATGAATCAGGCACTTCACTGTTAAATTACCATATTTTAAACTTACTTTTGATGGAAAAGCCACCATTGCAAAAGTGCACCGTAAACAAATAACAATAGGTTTTTCTAATCCATAATGTATTTAACTTACGACGCGCAACAACACTTGTACAAATCAATTAAGAACACTTAAACAAATGATAAATACATGCCACTGTGCGTTAAGGCGTGAAAACTAATCCAGAAATACCTAAGCGCAAAATGGGTTGTTATAGAAAAACCCATATACTTTAAAGCCTTCCTAAATATAAGTAAATTAAGCACTTTAGTAAGTTCAAATAGTAATTCTTTGATTGATCAGTCATTTAACTATTACACCTTTTTATAGTTTTACTATATTATAAACTCACTTCTAGTACAAGAGGCAACATTGCAAAAGTTTCACATGGAAAATACGTTTTGCAAGTTATCAAAACACAAGCTGTATTATTGCAATATTCGATAGCGTTGCTAATAAGAATCAAATTCTGGAAAGTAATGACATGCGGGAAATTTACATAAAATGAATCATTGAATTTTAACAAAAGCCTTTTTAACCATACGAACTCTGAGCCGGTAATTTGTGAGATACGAATATTTTCGTTGAGGAGAATAAATCAATTAGATTTAATAAGTAACATTAGAGTAATACAAAATTACTTCGTAAAAAATTCCTTTTTTTCATATCTAGATCTAAATATCCGAATAAGATCTTTCTTAGCCTGTGCAAGTTGGACTCACAGTTGAATACAAGAGTAAATATATGAATAAAGGTTTTTGATAAATTCATCATTCTCTAGAAATTTGCCGTAAGTAATTTCTTCTCAAGTTTGATCCTTATCAGCAAAACTATTGAATGATGGAATAATAGAGCGTGTATTTTTAATGCCTTCAAAAATTCAATGATGCAGTTTTAGTTTTTATCAAAATAGGGCTCTTAACTAACTCCTCTCAGCATATTTCGCTATTCCTCATACTTTAGGATTAACTCATCAATTTCCGTTTGAAATAACCACCCTGTGTATAAAGTATTTTAGCTTAGCAAAATCTATACTTAGGAATCCCCTAAGTAACCATTTGACAAATTTGTTTAACTTTACCTAGACCTATTAAGCTTTAACACTTCTATGCCCGTAAGTACCATCTTGTATACTTAGTACATAGCTACTTAGTAACTTGACGGCCAACTTAATTCGCACGAGTAATTGTTTATTCTATGTCGGAGGTTGTTAACTTGCGCTTAATTATATTGAAGTTGTAGCGTCGCGCGACGCGTGACTTGTCGTGCTTTAATAATCATTGTGTTAAATTCAATTAATCTAGGATTAATTGATTAATTCTGCTCGTGGTTGTTGAGTTTCTTCGTTCAGATCTCGTCCGGGGCGGTACTACAGTTGTTCCTATATCAACCGCCATAGTAAATAAATAGTTGATAAATCCCTAGACAAACACACCGACTCTTGGGCCCCAAAGAAAGCAGAGCTTGTGTTAGGGATGACCATACAGCGACTTGGAGGTACCCAGAATGAATACAATCTTACTTGTGTTAAACGAGGTTCAAAATCTATGTGTATTTTTAATATATATATATGGAACAAAGGCAATTTTAATCAGAAGCCGACGGTCAGCAACGCATCATTAGTCAAGATAATAATCACAGTCTCTCTTAATAAATATAACACCTACGACTAATGCTGTCCATGGGCACGGATGCTACTTACCACCAGGTGGGGCGGGCGCTCGTCGCTGGCTATGAATTTAAAAAAATTCTGCCAGACTTTTTGTTTGGAGGTTGTATTTAATTATTTTTCTTTTCTTCTTTTTCCTATTGTTAACTTGTAAATATTCTTTGTTTGTAAATAAATGTCAGATATTACTGTGGATTGTGAAGAATATATATGTTTTAATAATACTGTATTTTATCTCGTTTTATTTTGATTTTTCTTAATGTATTTGTCCTGGAAAGTTCTGTAAATTTAAGTTAAGTAAATTATATATTTACTATTGGAGTAGAAACTAATACAAAATTTTCAGAACAGAGGATCCGAGATCTATTACTTATTAAAAAAATAAAATTTTAATTTCAACCAAGATGTCATTCACAATACTTACAGCTGATTTTGGCTTAAAATTACGTAAAATATTAGCAAAGTAATATCAAGTTCTTTAAAATGTTTTCTAAAATGTAATAAAAATACTCATATAAATACCTACACTATTTGACTCGATCTACGTCTGTGTTAACCAGTGGATGAACGTGTAGCCAAGTAGATGGCATCCAGAGTAAACATACAAATTAAGTTAGTAAACGAAAATCTGGTTTCATCAAAAAAAGGACGCCAAAAGAGCAGGATTCGAGAATCGGCTATTGGTTGTAGCCAGGGGCTATAACTACGCGGACCAACTATGAGGACAACTCTTCTACACATACCGGCAATAAATATTGTATACCTTTGGAAAGAGACAATCGGCCAATTTTGACTTTGTAGAGTGTTATCTCTGTCGCACGAAATACTAACAGTCCGGTATGTGTTAGGAGCTGTTAAAACAATTATGATTTGGTTCTTTTGATAATTCTATTTTATTCTTTGTGGTGTATAATACACCAAATTTTTCTAAAAGGGCTGTCTTTAGGTTGGGATAAAATAAAATAAAAAAACACGTTTACATCATGTTTACGTATTCATTTTGAAAAGCTGTAGGATATAAACATCACACATAACATAATAAACACCATTATACCTATTGTAAAAATGAGACATTCTAATAAAACAAAAATAATTCACAATCTCATTTCCTTCCACTTTACGATCTGTGCTCAAGGAGGTCAATACCACTGTCACTAACAGCCTTATGTGTCACTAGTCTATCTTCTAATTGTCTAAACCGTGTTGAATCTTCGATATTCATTCTTACATATGATTGCATGATCGCCAACTTTTTCCACTCTGCAGCCCCGATCATGTTTACTTTTTCAGTCAATAATGTTTTTACTGCAGTTAAATTCATACCCACATATCTAAAGGCTAGATCACCTTTCAGTTAAGACCATATATTTTCAAAAGAATTTAAATGCGGATGATATGGTTACAATCTGGATTCCGCGTTGGATCCCGCTGCTGGATCCCGCGTTAACTCGTGAACGGGTGCCGTTTGGGGGTGTTCGTCGTTTGGATACTTGGTGGGAGGGAGACTTGCCGAGCTAACAGATGCGGATAAGAATAATTTTCTATAGACATAAAGATACTCTGTAAATTTATTTTGAAAAAAATATACCCGAGAAGTTTCTTGCCAGTTGTTCTTCACGAAGGTTTTTTCGAACTGGTGGTCGCGTCATGTTTTATTTGACGTCAATAAGAACAAGTAATTGTCAATGTTGAGAAATGATGAGAAAACAAAATCCCAACACAGTGTGCCCATGTTCGGGAAGTTCTTTGTCCACGGAAAACTACGTATACCTTCTTGTGCTCCTTGTACATATAATACCGTAAATCTGGTATTTTGTCAATTTTGAGACAACTCAAATGGTAGGGGGTCTTTCATCATATTTTTTGTGATAGAGTGCGTTGTCGATAACTAGAACAGAATCACAGGGTATATTTGGGATTAATTGATTAACCTGCCATTTCTCGTAGTTCTTTTTATTTTATTGAAAAAGGATAAGACGTTTGTCTTCTATCTCACCTGATGGAAAGTGACGATGAAGACGAAGGTGTTACACGTCTATCCACGAGATACCTATTCACTCGACGCTTGAAAGAAATAGGACTATAGTTTTCTGGAAAAACAGACGCAGGCAGTTCATTCCACACCTTGGCGACCCGCACCAAAAAGGAACTATCGAAGCGTTTGGTTCGACTTCTTGGGATATCTACCATGAAAGGATGGAAGGTCTGTCTGCGTCTAGTAGTCCGATGCAAAAAGGGTGTGGGTTCAAACTGATCAAAAAGAGCATCCGCGCACTCTCCAAAATGTAATCTGTAGAAGACTGCTAAACTGGCAACATTCCGACGATGGTCGAGGCTTTGCAGTTTTTTGGTGGTGAGGTCAAATTTGTTAATAATTTTTCGGGCTCTTCGGTCAACTGCGTCCATCGCTTCTAGTTGGTACTTTGCAGAACCATCCCAAAGGTGGATACAGTACTCCATATAAGATCGAACTTGAGCTGTATACAAATTAAGTAGCTGTTCAGGGCTGAAGTACCGTCGGACCTTCGAGATGATTCCCAACTTCTTTGAAGCAGTTTGAGCCATGGATACAATTTGCTGCCCGAAGTTTAGTTGGGACGATATAGTTACGCCCAGAAGCCCTAGGCGGTCGGTTAAGGGAACAGAAATATTTTGGAAAGTGGGCGTTAGGTCGACACTGCTCTTTTTCGCGGAGAATAAACACGCCTGTGTTTTCGACGGGTTAAATTTGACCAAGTTGGACTCGCCCCAATCGGACACTTTCTTTAAGGCCAAATCCACCCGCTCAATCATGGACTCTCTCAAAGCCCGGATTTCTTGAGGAGGAGTTATCGTTAGGTATTCATTTCATTGTAATATTCATTTTCGATTTTTATTTCGCGCGTCTGATATTTCGATGCTGTTGCAAGCACCATGATCGTGGACTGGTGCTTGTAGCACCGTCGAAATACTTAGGTACAGATTCTCTAAAAAAATCTGTAATTAGGTTGGCTTGAAATAACATTTCACGTTCCTGAGTGCGATAGAAAGTTTCTTTAAGATAATGTAGCTTCTTCTCATGGTTAATTATGGAAATCAATTCAATATACTTTCTAAGTTTGTCGATGATAAATGCAGAACCAAATATTCTATTAACCTGACTGTCAGAAGTAGGGTTATGTTTTTCGAATGTATGAATGTATATTTCTTTGGCACGCTCTACAGCCTAAACCGTATGACGGAGTTTAACATATTTTTTTTCCAAAATTTTCATGAGAACAGCAAATACACGGGAAAATAAGCGATTTTTTAATTTATCAAATTCAGCAGCTTGTTCGTTCAATAATTATATTAAGTGTATATCTACTAGATAAGCAGCGATTAGCCTTTACATATTCTTTTCAACTAAAATTAGGAGGTCAGTATCAAAAATGTGTTATAAAACTTATAATTATTGGATACGCAATAAAAGTATACCCAGTCTAAAAAACACTACTCAACTTTTACTGAAACTTCTAGAGTCGTCTGTGCGGTCTTCAGGTCTGGAGTTGTCATTTGTCAAAGACGTATGTCATCGGACAGATTTCAATTACCGGCCCCTTTCGTGGACATAACCCGGCTCTTTGTCCCAGATGCGATGATAATGGATAAGTATATAGAAATGGAAGCAGATTCGATGATAAGCTTCTTACAATTTAAGAATTAGTTTGGTTCCGCGTGTATTCTTGTTTGGTTTAGCGAGATTTTCTATTTAGTTTTGGGAACAGTTTTTTTTTATTACAGTTCTGATGTTTGAAGTAAAGATGTAGTTATCAATGATAAGATACATGGTTAAGGAAAATGCGGAAGGCATTCTGTTTTGTGTAAATACATTCTACAGACCTATATTGCAGTAAATGCCGCAAGTTGGTCTCACTGCGTGCCTGAGTTTTTATTTAATTTGTTCATTTCTTAAAACCAAAAGCCATATACAAAATATAGTACAATAAATTCAGGTATTCACTTATAGTAAGGCCAATAACTGGATTATCAATGATTACTAAAGTATTAAAAACAGTTTTGCCATAATTTGGTAACAGAGTTTTTGAAATTGCAAGAATGTCTAGGCAGAGTTCAACTGAAACCGTTATGATGAGTGTTGGTCAAAACCAAAAATAATTAATTATGTAATATTAAGTATCAAGGCTTGTTCAATATACGTCTTCCAAAAACGGCTAATAAGAAGATAGATCTTAACATGGTGTAAGTAAATAACTACGCCTGTGTAGCACTCCGAGAAACATTACTCACATGGATGACACAAGCCAACGTCATGCCTTGTAAATCTATTCAAATAATTTGTTTGTCACAAGTATTGCTAGGTGGCAACAACAGTGAAGATTTGGCAGACCTTATTTGAATAAATCATGTTGTATCAATGTATCAGTCGCATATAATGACAAAATACGTCTGCAAATTCGAAAATTTTAGCAGACACTCGAGGAACAAATTATAGTCAAAATTTTTATATTAGAACTTACATACATCATGCAAAACAGGAATATGTAGATATTTCATGTAGTCCTATCCGTAGAATAAATATGTATGTAGAATAAATACCGTGCTAGCTTTTGTTTTAGAAGTACTTCATCCATTATCATCCACTACCATACTCCATAAAGCTGAAACTTGTTCGCTGAAAGTAACATGGAATGCACACAAATTAAGCTTTTTGATACGATAAAACTAGTCAAGAATACTGTCATTTACGTTTCTACCCAGGTAAAGCTTTTATGTCTTCTTGTTAATAATGTATAAATTTTCAAAGTAAATTTATAGTCACAATTTTGCGTAATATAACAGATGCAAATTTTCACAAGCGTTAGTGTAGATCGTTCAACGCATCGTAACGGCCCTATGTGTGCGTTAAGCTTCTATATATACAGTAAGTGTGTGTGCGTAACAACATGTACTGATAGTATGTGCACACCAAAGCGTCGAGAACACGTGTTGACGTTCACAGACAAGATGACCGCTGCCACACAAAATTAAATTTCTTATTTACAAGAACACGTACATATAACACCTCGCGCAAAGATGAGTTGAATTATCTACAAAATATTTTTTCTCGAGCTTGAGTCAATGTTTGCATCCATCTAGTAACGCATAACATGTTGTATATCGGTAAGGTTAAGTAATAACCGTACATTTTGGAAAGCTTTGTTCAATTTCACTGTGATTCATGTTTGGACTATGTGGTCAATGAGACTACCACTCTTCACTTCATTGTTTATATCCGGTACCTACTTGTAGACGACATAGTGATTGGAGAATGGAATTCGGATAAACAGTATCTAACGATGATATTAACAAGCTGTGAAATTTACCACGGGAATCCCAAGGGAATATCACAACTCTACTTCTACAACTAAGACGCATCTAATTACACCTCACATGTTCAAATCTGTCAATTGGTTTAGCCTGTAGAGCGTGCCTAAGAAACTTACATTCACACAGTCGAAAAACAACCCTACTTCTGACAGTCAGGTAAAAAATTAGCATGTTTGCATAGCAAAACATCAATACATGATTCCACACATTGTTTCCCAACAACATATTATTCCTTCCAAGCTCTAAAATCTACTTTTATAGTGTATAAAATTTCGATTCTCAGCACTAAGCATTATATCACTGTTATTGCGTGTAGCCACATCAAACAAAGAATTCGGTAGTAACGAATAACTCGTAAAATGAGCATTCGTCTGTTCCCTACTACCCACCATATGAATTTGAGTGTTTCGCGGAATTGCCCTAATGTTGTAAGATTATACTTGTTAGAGGTTTACGATACTTTGTGTGCCATTTTGTTGTTTATTTTTCGCAAATGTTACCAGGAATAACTAGAAAGTTTGAGGAGATTTCTGGCTGTGATGATATTTTTATCTTTATTTACCTATTGCAGAATTTTACTAAAACAAAGTTGTAGAGACAAATGCAAGTAAACACCGTCGTTATTATCGAGCTATGAAACTGAATAATCAATTAAATCAACAAATCTTACACACAATCTTAACATAGGGAATTGAGAAGAAACTAAAAAAAAATACAGTTTTTCCCAGAACTAGGGAATCACATTGATAAGATAAATTTTAATATCTTAAGATAAGATACATTTTATTTTCTTAAGATGGATAAGTTTTACAAATTTATTTATTTATTTTGGTTTTTCGACACTGTTTGTCTTTAGGCGTGTTTAGGAACAATAGTGATTTTTTTTCACTGATGTCATTACTGAATAATTGTTTCATAATAATATAATGTATTTTATTAAATTAACAGCTTAATCCAGACTTCGCAGCTCTTTGCGCATCATAAAAGTACTACAAAAAAAATTCTAAGTTCAACCAGCTGAGGTCTAACAAAAATATTGTACCTTTGTTAAAATTAGTGTACGTGGTGTAAACACGGTTTAAATTGTTTATTTTTTGGTTTTTGGATAAAAATAATTTTTGGTGTCTTGTGGTTCACGCGGTAACTTCAAGAACTATAGAATCTGTTATCTGAGAATCGATAATGAGAAGAATAACAAGTGTTTTTACCTATTCTTAATCCATAAAATTAATATAACGATTATTTGTTTCTGACTACAGGAACAAAATAAGCGACCAAACGATGAATAATCCTACCCCACGCTACGCAACTGTTACTCAAACAACAATGTTTCCGAAAAAAGATCAAGCGATTATTATTGAAGCCGTCGACAATGTTCAGATCAAGGAATACGCTAAGGCATTAGGACAAGTCATAGATTCATCTCAGATTCGCTTTCTGTCCAGGATTTCAAACAATACAATATGTATTTATCTAGCCTCCAAAATGCTCGCCGACGAATTACTTGACAAACAAAGCTACATAACCATCCAAGGTCAAAACTTAATAATCCGCCCGCTAATTACCCGCAATAAGCGTATAATATTATCGAATGTTTGCCCGATAATTCCTCATAATGAAATAGAAAAAAAACTAACTGAAATCGGAATAAAACCAATGTCCCCGATATCTTTCCTCCGTGCTGGTCTTAATGAAGTAGGCTACAACCACATACTGAGCTTCAGGAGACAAGTATACATATTCACCAGAAGACTACAATCGACTTCTAGATAAGATCTCCATGGAATACGAAGAAACGAACTACTGGATTTACCTATCATCAGACACTCTCACTTGTTTATTATGTAAAAAGGAAGGTCACGTTGCCTCCAAATGTTCAGAAACCCTGCAAGTAACTACACCTGAAAATAACGAAAGTAAAGAATCAGTACAAAGTTTACAACGACTATCTTCTCCGGTAATCCCATTTAAAAGACCACATCCGCCCACGGAATCAACAACTAGCCTGGAACGTCGAGAAGAGTCTGAGAAGAACACAGACTACTGGGAACAGAACGAAGACAAGCAAGTCAACTACTACAGTGACATCTTATCAGAATCAAGTACAGATGAAATATATGAAACAAATTATCCAAAAAAACTGAAAAAAGTACTCAAAAGTGACATGGTCTTACTTGACCTGACCTTTATAAACAATTTTATTGCTCGTTCTGATAAAATATATCCACTGACTGGGACCCAGATAAAGGCATATTTAAACAAAACATATGGTGTCAAGGATATTCAAGAAATAACTTTAAGGTATACTAGTGACTTTGCTTCTTTGATCGAATTTTTTAAAGATATAATACCAGATATCCCTCAAAGAAGTATTAAAAATAGAATAACTAGAATTATAGGCAAACTTAAACTTATACAAAACAAATAATTAATTAACTTCTCCTTTTTTGTGATTACTAAACTTATTTACTTGTATACTAATAAGATGAGAAATTTAGATATTAACCTCAAAATTATACAATGGAATTGCAAAAGCATTTTACTAAGGTTTGATGATTTAATTACTTATATTAATAAAGAAAAAGTTCATATTTGTATTTTATCTGAAACATGGCTGTCTTACGAAAAAAATGTAAACATCTCGGGATACCAGATTTTTAGAAAAGATAGAGGTGATGGCTATGGGGGCCTAGCCATTTTAGCACATCGTTCTGTGGCTTGTAAACTAAACACTATTCAATCTACTAGTACCAAAATTGAAAATATATGTATAGAAGTTTTTAACAGTAGCAAAATAAAATATATAATAGGTATTTACTCTCACCCAGACACACTAATACAAAAACGAGATTATGAAGACATTTTCACCCTATTTACAGAAAATACTTTAATTGCAGGTGACTTTAACGCTCACCACTCTGCTTGGTCATATTTAACTGATACTCGTGGTAGATTGCTGTCTGAAGTTAGTACTGATTTCAGTTATACATTTCTTAATAACGGTGATTTTACTCGCTGTGCAAAAATCAATGACAGAGTTATCTGTAGTGCCCCAGATGTAACATTTTCTAGTGCCGATATTGCGCTGGATTTTCAGTGGTCCACCACAAATGAAACCTTTGGTAGTGATCACCTACTCATTTTGATCAAAATGTCAGACTCTTATTCAAAACCTTATGATAAAAAAAGAAATATAAAAAAGGCGAACTGGCCATGTTACACTGAAGACATTCACTCATTGTGTTTGGGTTTAAATTTGGAAGAAGATGTACAAAGTTCTTATAACACATTTATTGATATCATTGAAAAGTCCGCGAACAAAAATATACCTTACATTAAACCAATCAACAAATTTTCCAACTTCAAGCCTAAGCCATGGTGGAATTCAGATATATCTAGAGCAATAGCAGAACGAAGACTTGCGCTTAAAAACTTTAGAAAATTACGTAATGTTGACAATTATGAGGCCTTTAATAATAAAGTTAAAACTGCTCGAAAATTAATCAAACTGGCAAAAAGACAATCCTGGGAATCTTTCTGTAATAATCTTAATTCCAACACGTCTAGTGCCGAGGTTTGGAGGAGTCTCAGTTGGATAAAAGGTCGCCGTGGTTCCAAAGAATGTTTGCAAGATGATATTGCTACTCCTTTTTTAAAGGAACTCACTCCCGATAGTATTAAACATAAACCATTTCAATTTAAATTTACTGCCAATAACACGCCGTCTCCTTTTACACCGATTGAGCTAAATTCAATTCTAAAAAGAAAAGATACTTCTGCAGGTCTTGATAAAATTACATACTCGATGATTTTCAATTTACCAAAAAACTCAAAAGAGATTCTTCTAGTAATTTACAATAGAATTTACAGTACAGGCAATATTCCAGAACAATGGCGTAAAATTCAACTGATAGCTATTCCAAAAAGAAGCGAAAATAATTCAGTAAAATATCGTCCTATCTCATTAATGAACTGTCTGTGCAAAATATTTCATATAATGATAACTAGGCAATTGGAATATTACTTTGAAAGCAATAAACTTTTTAATGACTGTACGTTAGGTTTTCGTAGAGGGTACTCTTGCCAGGATAATTTATCTCGCTTTATCATTGATACAGAGACAGCATTCACAAACAAAGAATTAGTTTTAGGTGCCTTTTGTGATATCAACAGTGCGTACAATAACGTAGACATAGACTCTTTGATTGTCTGTTTAATTAATTTCGGTGTAGATCTATTTCTATGTAGATATATAAGAGAATTTTTAATAGAAAGGTTTTTGGTCTACAAGCTACAGAACGGTAAAGACTTCATCAGAATTTGTAGGCAGGGTTTAGCTCAAGGCGATCCCATGTCACCATTTTTATTTAATGCAATAACCATAAATATATGTAAAAATCTTCAAAATGTTGTTAAAATTTCGCAATACGCAGATGATTTTGCATTGTATTGTATTGGTAAGAATATTGATACATGTGTAGAATTAATTCAGCACGCACTCATTGATTTTAAGTTGTTATTAGAAAATATAGGCTTGGAAATTTCGGTCGCCAAAACAAAAATATGTATGTTTACAAGAAAATACCGAATCCCAACTATAGAAATTAAGATTGACGATATCCCCTTAGATTATGTAAATTGTGTAAAATTTCTGGGTGTTTGGGTTGACAGACGTCTTAAATGGTCGAAACATATTACAGAAACCGCTCAAAAATGTACTTCATTCTCCAATGTACTCAGTGCTATCAGCAGTGGTAAATGGGGTGTCCATCCACATCATTTGAGACGACTGTACATAACTTTAATTCGGTCTAGAATAGATTATGGAAGTGTACTATATGGTAACGCAAGTTCAAACCTACTTACTTAATTACAAATAGTTCAAAATCGAGCCCTTCGTTTGTGCGGGGGATTTATACGCACTACCCCTAATTATGTTACAGAGAGCGAACTTTGTATTTCGCCTTTTCATCTTAGAAGAATGTTGTTAAGTGACAAATACTTCTTGAAACTTTCGGCCAGGTCTTCTAATAGTCTATCGAACAAAATCAAATTACTTAATGACTCAATAATGAACAGGAATCACTATTGGCGCAAAAAGCAAGTACCCTTACTGATTGAGAGTTTCAGGAGGTATGACGAATTGCCCATGTACAGGTTTGAAATTTTGCCACAATTTGATTTACCATACCATATTTTAATGTTTGATTGGGAATCAATTATATCCACAGAGGTTGAAACCATTCAAAAACCTAAACATCAACTTTCCATAGATGAACTTAAAAGTGCAAGTTATTGTATGATTTGGCAGTTGTACTCAGGGTTTAAACATATTTATACCGATGGATCAAAAGTTTTAGACTCTTCAAGTTGTGCCTATTTTGACGTTAATTCCAAGGTCCAGGCAAAGTTTCAAATCCAAAACTCTAACATTCCAATTATTGGACTCGAGCTGCCTGCTATTCACGAAGCCCTAAAATTTATTGAAACAACCGACTATAAAAAAGTTGTAATATTTACGGACTCTAGAAGCTCTTTAATGCACCTTTTAAGTTGTGTCACAGGCAATGTAGGCAGAAAAGAAGCTTACCTCATTATTAAATGTATCTGTAGGTTGATACGTAATGAGGTCGAAGTACACCTCCAGTGGATACCTTCTCACGTTGGCATCGTGGGTAATGAAACTGTTGACTTATTAGCTTCAGAAGCACGTCACAACGGAGCAATCCTTAACGTAGAACCCTCCTTTTCTGATTACATACCTATAGTTAAAAGAAATATACATCTTCAATGGAAAACCTACTTTGATAAAAACTCACAAACAAAAGGCATATGATGTAAATCTCTCGTGAGTGAACCACCGCTCACACCTTGGTTCAAATCTCTAAAATTAAACAGAAGAGAATTAGTGCTATGTTTTAGGATGCGGTCTTATCATATGCCACTTAATAAATTTAATTACCTAATGCGTAAAACAGACAGTCCTAATTGTGTAATTTGCCAACGTGAAGAGGATTTACTCCATTTAATACTGGAATGCCAAATTAACGAGGAAATGCGATTGTCATTTATGCGGGATACTCAGTGCTCTATAAAAGACTTACTGTTTAAGTTCCATAACATACTAAGTTCTAACTTCACTCAAGGACACAGCGACAGACTTCTTAGTTTTGTCATACACTCCCTAGCTGTAAGATTAGATTATATTGTAAATTATTCTGTTTAGTACCTATTTAAGCCGGCTTAATCATATGATTGTAAGGCTTATAAAAACAAGAATAAAATAAAAAATAAAAAAAATTAGTGTAAAAACCAATAAATGGAGATTTTAAAATGGTATAATTTGTGTAGTTCTTAAAAAAACATTGTAAGATATCGAAATAATCAGTGTAAAAGTGAAAATTTACAAAATTTTCTACATGTGCTTTTTTACATAATCTTGAGATTTTTTGATTTGATTTCCTGACTGATGATATTTCGGAACTGAAGTACTAGGACAGGCGATACATTTTTTACCTTATGGCATCACTTAAGGACCCACGTATTTAGGTCGGCAGGTTATGTTCGGCAATATTTGTTGAAGGGCAAGGCAGCCCCATAATAATTAAGACACATACTCGAGAAGTGCCGATTGGGAAGTCCATTTGGGCGTTATGCAGTTATATTTCTTCAGTTCAGTCAGTCAGTCAGTTCTCGCCAAAACCAGGACGAAATAAACCAGGTAGATTTTGTCCCAAATATTCATCTATAAATATTCGATTTAACCACCCGGCTGTGCCAATTAATGCCGGCCTGAATAAGTTCGCCTTACCAAATTGTTTTATTTTCGGATACCGAGAAATGAAAAAAAAAATTACACTTATTGAAAGTCTTTTTTTTCATCATCGTCGACACTGCGACCAGGCCTCTCAGAATGTTTTACGAGAAAAGTTTATAGAGTTAGAAAGAGTTATAATTTATTTTGAAAATTCGAGTATATAAAATTTCCCTTTAATTTTTTTACCAGCATTATGAAACCATTGTGTGTCATAGAAAAATGGATCTGCATCGGGAACATTTTCGTTCAATGATTTTTTACGACTTGAAACCTGCTGAATCGATTAATCGACTTCAATTAGGATTTATGAATAAGGCGCCCTCTAAAGCAACTGTGTGTCGCTGGTATAACAAGTTTAAGTGCAGTCACTTAAGTTTGAAGGATGAAGAAAGAAGTGGGAGTCCTTTGACTGGCGATAAGGAAGAAAATGTGCTGACAGTGAAACATTTGATAAAAAACCGGCAAATCACATTCGAGGTGATTAACCCCAATCTGCAGATTGGATTTTCTTTATACTTATGCGTAAGGAGGATTGTTTCGCAATGCGTACCCCTTTTTTTTGCGTGACCCTATTAGCCTTTTAGGCTTTTATTATTAGGCGGATGCAAGTTTTGTAAAGTGTAGGCTTATTTCTAAGCGACAGTTTGCTCTTCTTGCAGATTAGAGGCTATGATATGAGACTATGACGAAGGCGGCTTGGTCCCGGACTCGTTTTAGGTCAGCCACGGATTTGAGTCCACTACCTAAAGGACTTTAGTAGTCCTGGATAATTGAGAATATTCGACTGTTTTTAGCCCAGGAGATCGCAAATAGAGAGATCTGACCAAATCTTTTTGAGGGTTTTCTAGGTGTTGCCTTAGACCAGGTCGAGAGAGATAAGTACACTGCTGCACTTTTTTCTGGGTTGACTTCTATTCCCCATTTCCTAAACCAAGCACCTAATGCATTGGATTCGGATTGGAGTATTTTAGTTAACCTATGTGGATTCCTATCAGATGTGTGTGCTGTTTCCTATCAGATGTGAAGATCTGCGAAGAGCGCAAGTTCTGCTGTTCACCAGTCCTAGGCATGACACTAGTGTATAGTGAAAACAAAGTCGGAGAAAGTATCGAGCCTTGAGGGACACTGGCTAATACAGGGCGGGGATTAAATAATGAACCATCCAATCTGTAACGAAAGGTTCGACACTGCAGAAAGACTTGTATGATGTGCACGAGGCTGTCTGGCACGCCTATTTGGAAGAGCTTAAATAACAAACCGTTGTGCCAGACCTTGTCGAAGGCTTTCGCCACGTTAAAGAAAAGCTCACCCGTGCCTACCGATTTTCGACCTATCCTCCTTTGCTGCAAGATGTGCTCCGTGATGCGGTGCACTTGTTGGACGCAGGAGTGACGTGACCTAAAGTCGAACTGTTCGTTCGATAACAGGTGCTCCGAGTGGATGACCTCTAGGAGCCTGTTCAAAATGATCCTTTCGTATTATTCGTATAATTTACCTAAGCAGGCTAATAGGACGGTGGCTTATAGGTAAATAAGCCGGTTTTCCGAGTTTCCTAATACCGATGACAATCGCTTCCTTCCACGTTTGCGGAAAGGAGCAGATTGTTAATCAGTTATTGAATATAACTACTAACAGTTGTATGAGTGTAAGTGGGATAGCTTTCAGAACCCTGTTTGGTATTTTGTCAGGACCTGCGGCTTTCCACGGTTTTAGGTTTTTAATAATTGTCTGTACCTCTTCCACCATTACCGGTTAGAGGGTGTTAGTCAGTGGATTGCCGCATTTAGTTTCGACTGTTTCTATGTGGAGAGACTTAGTGCGTTCTGTGCTCGGTGCACATTGTTGGGCTAACGTCACTTCTTCTTGTTCCCTAAACTTAAAAACCAGCTCAAGGGGATACAGGTTTCTTTGTCACTGCGTTTGAGAAGGCCGTTGAGGAAGTACCTGTTGCAGACTGGAAAATTTGCTTTGAAAATGGGTTCAGACGCATGATACTTTGTTAAACGCCCACCTTTTGGTTTCGTCATTAGATCCAATGTAAGGAAACAAATTATTAGATGTTGTTCATAGATTCTCGAGATTAGTTTACGATTTAGTTACAACTGTTACAAGTCAGCGTCTTAATAAAAGAAGTTTATGTGGAATGTGATTTTAGAATTTAAAGTAAGGCCAACGAGATGAGACAGAATATATAAACAATCTGACCGTTAATAAGTTACATTACAATAGCGATTGACTATAATATCTGTCCTGATCTAGAACATAGGTATATCTGAGACCCAAAGAATAATTTTATATGATTGCACTAGCTATAAATTAATAAGCTAGCTTCTAAAGAGCCAGTAAATAATCAATATGTAATCGTAAGCTCGATGATGTGCGTCTTTTTAAAAAGTATACAGAAATGTAGGTGTATTTAACATTACAATAGGCACGTTAACGCCTGTATTTGTGATTGAAAATAACTTACATTCATTTAGCCTATGTTACTTACTAATTTCCAAGGATTGCTCTATGCTTAACTTTTATATGAAATTATGATTATTTTTTAAATGACATCAAAGAAAGAATATCAAATAAAAGACAGTTCTCCTTTTATCTCAATATTTTTAAATTATAGTTCGTTCACGTAAAGAATACAGTGACGTATCGTTTCAGCATTAGGTTATAGCCAATACGTCACCGACAAAAATATTTTTTTTTCTAATACGGCAATCTCACTGGCTAGTATTTGTAATTGCATCGATGATTTACTGCATTTTTAACGCGAACGAACTATAGTATAAAGTAGCAATTGGCCATTTTATTTTAACTTTCATAGCCGGCAAACGAGCACAGGATCCACCTGATGGTAAGTGGTATCAGCACCCATGAACATCATTAGTCATAGGTGTTAACAATATTGAGCGTGGTTTAAACATCGACTAATGACGCGTTGCTGGCCCTAGGCTTTAGTTGGAATTGCCTTTGTTCCGGTACTTTTAACTGGCTACCACGTGATTATTACATCGGGTTTTTGTTATTTTATGTACTCATATAATACAAAACAACGACCATTCGGGTTTTCCTCCTATTCTTACACACACGTTGACAGCAAGCTGTATCTAGAAACTCTCATTAATTCCGCAAAATAACACTGAAAATTGAATCAATAAGAAGTAGCCGACGACTCCTTTGTCACACGAGTGTGGTGCATTGTTTTGCACACAGTAAACAAACGTAGCCACGTACACTTGCAAACATATTGTATGTAACTAACTGGCTTTGTTCACAAGAAACGCAGAGCTACGAGATTCTTAATTATATTTGCAAAATATTATTTTACTTGAAATGGCGTTTGATGAATGAACGAATATCTAAATAGTGATAGTAGAAGTTTCTTCGTAAAGATCTCGTGTGGGGCGTTACTACAGTCCTTCCTATTCGGACCGATGGCGGTCGATCAAGTTTGCGTGGTTTTGTTCCGGTCTAAGGGATCAGCCAGTGCTCGTTGCAGGCTCGTTTACCGGCTGTGAATATAGTAAAAAAATATTATAATAACAAACCAACTAATCGTTTGACCTGTGATATGATTTACTGTCTTTTATCTACTTACTACGTATTTTCACACCTTTTCATTTTAAATTTGAGTAAGTAGGTACCTGCCAATTAAACTAAACGTAATTGTAATTGGATTTCCACGAATTTTAAGATCCTTTATATGTTTAATTTAGTTGTGTAACGTGTCTCATCTGTTGGCAACTTAATAAATAAATAATTAACACAAACTAAAAATTTACTTTCAACTTTTAAGTGATTTACTACGTAAAGCAAAACCAACGCAACTGCACAACCTTCCATTAAAACACGGTATAAAATTATCAAACGTATTTATATATATGACTACCTTAGTCTTCAATCACACATCACCTTTTTAGACATGATCGAAGACCTAAGTCCCTAATTAGGCACCAATCACCATAGGTTACCCTTCAAAATAAAACAAAAAAGCCCTTACGGCTAGTTACGAATTTATTTTTCGCGCGATAGTTTTATTTTTGCGATAACTCCTAAGATATTTTTGTTTTTATTTTTTTTTATTTTTTTTTTATGAATAATTAAAGAAGTAATGAGTGTACAGTGGTGGCGCAACCTCTTGGCCGCAACTGAAAATCGGCGCTTTGTAGCCTTAAGCTACAATGCGCCGAGTTTGTGTGTGTCTGTGTGCGTGTGTGTCAGCAGCGCCGGCTTCCTACCTAGGTTAAGTTTTTTTGTTTCCTATTTTTATTTGTATTTCTGTGTGCTGTTGTGACAATAAATTGACTTTTACTTTTACTTTTAAAGTGTATGCTGTAAAGGGCAATTATGATGTTATAAAATGATTAAGATAACTGACCTATTTTATTGGATAAGGATTAATATCGTATCCGTCTAAATAACTCTCCAAATACCACGTTATATGTGACCATTTCTTTAACCATTTAAATGGGTATGGTCAGCTTCTCGCTAAAGATAGACACATGCTCATTGGCATATGTCTATCTTTATGTATAAAAGATTTAAAAAAGAGGAACACTTTTAGTATACGTTATTTTGTTATACCGAAGGAATTAGTCAGCGTTTTAAAAAGAGCCCCCAGTCGCCTGAATTTTTTTATATCTTCCACAACTATCATCATATTTAAACTGATTTACACAAAACCTTAAAGAATTTATACATAAACCTTCCTCTTGAATCACTGCATCCATTGGTGAAAACCGTATGAAAATCCGTTAGGTAGTTTTTTAATTTTATCGCGTTCAGACAGACAGACAGACGCGGCCGCGGGACTTTGTTTCATAATTTGTATTTATAGGGGAGTAAAAGAAAACTTCAGTCAACACTCTTAAACACACTGTTGGGTTCCAGAAATCTGTTGAACTTCTCCTCCTAACCTTGTTGATCTAATTATGTGCGTGATGGATAAATAGACAAATCAGTATTCAAATAATTGTTACGTTTTAAAGAAGTTTCATGTATTATTAAAACTACATCCCTGTTTCGACATCTGCTTGCAATCAACAGTCTATTAAGAAATAAATTAATAAAAATAATTCTCATCCTCACTCCGCAAACCACCTCTCAACGCCAAGCCACGATTTCAGCTCTGTGTTCGCAAGCAATCTGCCGGCATACGGCAGAGGCACGGATTAGCTACCAATTACACCTCTCAGCCAGGGCTTTGTGCACTGACGTCACGTGACTCCTCGACTTACACCCGCCACTCCCGAAAGATTACATTTTTAGACGAATTTTAAATCTAATTTTTACTGTGGGCAGGCCGTCGTGCCGCACACATTCTAATACTACCTACGTTTGCTTTGTCATATGCAATAATTACAAAATTATATAAAAAGTAAAAAAAAAACATTAAACTTATTTGGAAAATTAGCTGTTTTTCTCCTTCAATTGTTTAATTACAGTAGGTCCAATTATGTGTTTTTGGAATGAGTAAATATATTTTTTTGCTTGACGTAGTACCAAAATTGTATCAGATAAAGTAAAAAACGTGAGTTTTCTATGCTGTTAGCCATAGGACATATCTCTTAAACATTTTATTTTCAGTAATAATCCGATCAGGAAGCAATAAAACAGTTAAGAAATAAATTACAATTTGAGAAACACGGAAATGTTTGCGCGTACTTAGTGATGAAAAAATATCTTTCATTCGAGTCTGGTGAAGTGTAGGCACTTCTCATTTTCACTACATAATTAAGCTCATAAGTTTGACATAACAAAGCAGTAAAACCTAGGTACCTATATCAGGTACATACTGTTATGTTCAAAACTCAAGCTTCCACTGCGAGGACATCAGAAAATATTCACAGCATCAATAAACTGCGTTCATCATAAAGTTGTCCCAGTTTTCGTAAACAGTTTCCACGCAACATACTCGTAACTATGTGGGGAGGACTGAAGCAGCATGCAGCAGGTTTAATAGATGGCTGCGGTATCATTGCATTACCGGTAATTTACTGCCTGATTTCGTATGAAACTACATTAACTCTTCCAGTACGTGGTTCTTGTTTCATACCATTTTCATTTTCATACTATTATATTTTAATAATCATGCGACTTGGATCATGGCCAATGGGTTAAATGAAGTCTCATTTATAAAATGGGAGCAATTCTTGAGATTAAGTTAATGGATAAATGATTGAACTTTATTAGTAAGTAGTTGGAGAACATCTATTTAATTAACTGTTTTAAACAATTACAATTAAAAAAAAAAAAAAAAAAAAAAAAAAAAATACGCGATAATATCCGGTAAAAAGTGTTTTATTTATTTTCACTATAATTTAATGAATTTACGGAATTCTTACCACGATTTTCGATTTTTATTTCGCGCGTCCGATATTTCGTGCTGCACAATGGTCGGGGACTGGCAGATGTAGGTGGGTGGTGATGATTGTTAGAGGCAGATAAATCGAGATCGGATTGAGTTCTATAATACTCGGATTTTATCTACAGAACGACACTACATACCACGACTCGTTAAAGAAGCCTGGGAAGTAAAAAAGTGCGAAAATAACTTTAATATAGAAGATGGTTCAAAATTATCTAGTACGTGGAACCCAATGGTTTACATTCATGAAACGAAAAAACAACAATCGTGGTGTGTCCGGTCAAAAACCCGGTGATACTGTGAGCGTGTATTGAAAAACGACAATAATGTGAGTTCCAGAAGTAGCAGATCAAAACGAACAAGAAAGACGGTAGATCGATTTATCTTCCTCTAACTGTCCTCGCCACCCACCTACATCTGCCAGTCTGCGATCATGGTGCTTGCAACAGCATTGAAATATCGGACGCGCGAAATAAAAACCGAAAATCGTGGTAAGAATCCCGTAAATTCATTAAATTATCTATTTTATTTGTTATATAACTTTGAATATATAAAAGATTTCTCAAAAAACCTCAACGCATGAGCTCATATTTTGACCTTTGTAACGAAATGATGACATTTCTTGATAATTTTTTTATCATGTTGATGAATTGGTCGGCTTGATTCTTCGAAAAATTATTTATAAGTATAGAAAAACTGTTAAGTAAATTCTGTAATTTTTTGAAATCCAATTCACTTTCATCAGTTTAATTAAATATTGGTACAGTACTGTAACCGATCTCTCAGCTCGCCGTCTCACTATGAACTAGTCTTAATCAAAGTTTGATTCAAATAAAAATACTGCCAGTTCATTATTTTCTAATCAACTATAATTCGGCTATCCGATTCTACTGAATTAGACGCTGTATCTAAAGGGCGGGCAGCGAGTGAGCTTCGATTAGCCAGCCATTAGGCTCGGGGCTGATTCACTTATCTTGTTGCATTGTGGGTTAGGAAAGCCTGTGTCTTGGATTTAGAATAAATAAAACGGAATTTGCAAGAGTTTTGTATTTCATCAAAGATATTGTAATAAAACTTTTTAATGTTAAAAACCCTTTTGCATAACGTAAACTGTTTAAAGCCCATTTTGCGGAACTGAAGCATATGTTTTTTAATGCATGCACTTTTTTAAATGCGATACTTAGTTCTCTTGAGTTTTCGTAAAAATTGGTACAATGCCTTTAAACTGATTTTTGTATGTAGTATTGATTACGTGGTTGTTTTCCGGGCAAAGGGAAGGACCAGCCAGAGACATAACTGAAACAAAGGCATTTACAACTTAAGCCTACGGTCGACTACGCAATATTAATCAATAAACAAAAACAGGTGCTGGAAAAAGTCTTTTCTTATTCTGTGTGTATTATTTTGTAATTATGTCTCTTTGGTAGAATCGTTTTTTCTGGCTGTTTTGAAACTATGGATTAGGTTGCTTTAAAAAAGAGTTTTCCGTCATTTTTATTTGTTATTCCGTCATTCTATTTGATGAAATAAGCCAATCAATAGACAAATTCGAACATTATAAGAAAAAAGCGAAAATGCAATTCAAGCCCCTAAAACTGGAACGTTTATGGACATAATGCAGTGTACAGTACTGTAGAGTGTACAGTAGCTGTACTAATAGTAAAAAGTTATTTTAAGGGTATAATTGAAATAACCAGGCGTTACTTTGCGGAAACTCTTACCATTCTAGAAAAATACTTCATTCCAGTAACGTTTCATGCAGTGTTATTTACATTTTCCGATCTCCGCAAAATAACTCCTGATTCTATCAATTATATCAAGTCGGCAAGCATAGCCGTACAGGCTCGCCATTAATAAAAAAATAAATAAAAAAATACACTGCATGAAACGGTCGTGGGACAAATTGAAATTGCTGCGAAATGCTATTACTAAACGCTTGAAAGTCTTGGACCCACGGCCGTCGCGGCAGTAGCGAAATAATTTCATAACATTTGGTTCAAGGTTACTCATAATGTTTTAATTCAATGTAATATAACTATTTGATTAATCCTTTCCATAATTCTCTCATAAAAGTGACTTAATGTAATGTAATATTGTACTAACATAGCTAATAAGATCTTGTATTACTAACACATATGGACATGGTCTGAAATAAAAATGATTTGATTTGATTTGATTTGATTTGATTTGATTTAAATCCAGATCCGGATGTAAAATACGCAGAAACTCTTTCACTGACCTACGGATGTAACAAAATTGTCTATTATTACCATTTTCAGTAATAATACTTAACCTCAAATGAACATAATTCGCTAGACCAAAGCAAATACACTGAATACTATGTATTTTAGCCCAAGATGGCCGTCTTTCACGGAAACCTTTGCTAACGTAGCTTTCAGGGGGAATGACGTCCAAACAGACAAACCTTTGGTGTAATTTACATTCAAAGTGTCTCAGTATCGCAAAATCTCAGAGCAGTTATTTGTAGTTATTCAACAGTGCAAACATCTTCGTTGGCTGTAATCCAGCGTTTGAAACGAGGATCTAGATTCTCTTTAAGGACATTTGAAAATGGTGTTAAACTTTAGTTCGACGCTTAGCGTTATTTTATGATATTATGTAGTTTAATACGAGCACGACGCTTAGTTTTTGGTATCATACAAACAATATGAAACGTTACAACCGTTCGGCCCGTAGACTTATTAATGGATAATTTCCTGTTTTCGAGCTTGCACAGTCTCGTTCATCACCGTGCAGTTGTCAGTCTATTTTTTACAAATTGCACTTTGGAGAGTGTGCAAATGCTCTTTTTGAGTTGATTAAACCTTCCCCTTTCATCCATTGGTTATTTAGGCGCAGACAGCAGTAGACGTGCCTAAAAGTGTAACGAAGTTTTGGTTCGTGCTGCCAAAGTGTGGAACGATCTGCTTGCGTGTAATTTTTTCTGACAAATATAACCCTGGAGCTTTCAAGCATAGAGTGAAGGTACCTCTTGGACAGGACAGGACAGGAACCATCCTCGTCTTTATTATCACATTCCACCAGTTGCAATGGAAGCCCTAAAATGAATGGTAGCCGAATGGAAGATTGAAAATAAACAACGATACCAAAGTCGCATTAGTGAAGAAAGATTTAGAATTAGAAAATTAGAATTGGAAATTAATTTACAAAAAACAAATGAACTCCCATTTAATTTGTTTTCAATAGTAATTATTAATAAGCATATTTAAAACTAAGGTTTATCGATGACTTTTACGTGTAAGAACATACTGAATTCATACAAGAGGTGTAACTTTCTTAATTTTATATTTCGTAATAAAATTTTTATTACAAAAATAGTAACTAAAAGTGGCAACATATTTTTCAAAAACTATTTTTACAAACCCTGTTATGAAAAATTATTCTCTCTATTACGTGACAGCTGTTTTAAAAGGACCCATTCTAGTTTTATCTAGTTATTTCCAGTCCATTCCAGGGTCTTTATTTCTGCGCGGAATGGTCTCGCAATTAGTTTCTCCTTAAAGCACGTCCACCGCAGTCCGATGGAGAGGGCCGCACTGAGATGAAACTCAAGACTCTCAAGACGTAAGGAAACTGAAAACCAATTTGTTTGTACAAGGTTGGGGCAAAAAATCAGGTAAGTTGTATCGATAAATTGGAATTTTTTGTTTCGAAATATAAAATGTTTAAAAGATGATATTTGATTTTCTTTTTATTTGTTTATTTATTGAATTTAAATAAATTGCATTCACTCCAATTGTTTTGTGGTTTGTTGGTGTGTCTAAATTATTTATTTAAAAGCTCACACTCCCAACGGTTATTTTCTATAAGACTAAGCCCATGCGCCGTTTTTCCGAACGGTAAAAAAAGTCACCATGTTGACATCCTGCAGCCCATAAAACGAATCAAAGGTGCAGCCTGTTCCTAGGTGGCGTGTTAGTGATTGTAAATGATAATGATTGACGGCCGAGTAGCGTACTGGTTTGTAGTCCTGCCTCATACGCTAGAGGTCCCAGGTTCGAGTCCTCTCTTTTTGTTCTCGGGTTATGGTTTTTTATTTTTTTCATATATGTTTGTTTTTTTCTGGGTTCCCCCCCAGTACGCAGTACGGTCATCCAAGCTGTGCTTACTTTGTGGTCATACAATTGGTGTGTTTATCTGGGATTATTATTATTAACCTTATCACTTAAAGACGCCACTAGATAAGATCACAGTCTGATGTCAAATAATCTCCGTATTCGCTTAGTAGGAGCAATTTTGTGTCACTTGAAGGCACCAAAAGCAAACTTGAAAATCCTCATTTTGCAAATGAGTTTTCAGTATGAATAGGAACGTTTCCTAAAGACTCGTTTTATTTCATTAGCCTAATGAAATTTCGTAAATTTACCCTAAAATTAACTGTCTGATAGAGCTGTCTTTATATAAAGAAATTTCGGGGTTTTGGTTTGAGTTGTATAGTATGGAGACAGTTTTCAATTACCTGACTATGCCGTAAAAACTAACTTGGATTGTAAAAATATCTATACAAGGTTTTGTTGTACACAACTTTTTTTAGTAAGTACATAAATAATATAAACTTTCTCTTCTTAATTTGATTGGCTATGATAAGATGTGACTTCTTTAACCGAAGACATGAGAGAATTCTACATTTCCAGTTTAATGCTGATAAGCTTTTTCTTACTTCCATTTTTTGTCAAACTAAGAAGTCTTTGGGAGCTTAAGATAGCAATTCACAATCTAAGCAAAGCTGTGTGGATTCATAATGCTTTTAGGCGATACAATATTGAAAACCCTTAAATTTTGCAATAACAAGAGACCAAATCAAACTGAAGTCACATTCTCTAATTCATATTAAACAACGGCCATCTTACTTATCATATAAGTATAAATTTGTAACTGTGTTTTGTAGTATAGTTAAATTTTTCGGTCAGACTGAGAAAGGAACACCGAACTACACTGAACCTGTTTTTTTTTTAAATTATTTATATAAAGTACAAAATTTTATAATACTAAATGTAAGATTACATATATGGGGAAACCTCCTTACCTCCACTCTAGAATTAACTCTTGATTCTTCATTACGCTTAGGATTCAATGTGCCGCCCGTGACTCAGGACACTAAATTAAACCGTTGCTGTATAATCAACTAATAGTATCGATAGAACCATTTTTTGTGTGGTATTAAGTTTCTTTCTCTTTTTTCATTTAATTTGTAGTCCTGTAATTATGAGTGAAAGGAAAATTTGTGAGGGGGATATTAATAATTGGTCTCATAAAAATATAGTCCATCTCCATTCTAGCCAACCCGAGTGGCCCACCGACCGCCATTCAGCGGGCTTCTCTTGAGAAATCACGAGAAGTTATTTCACTTCCCCACCTGAATACTCAGAGCCATTGTGTGCGTGTTATACACGTGTTTTTATTACCTACTTTGAAATTAATTTATGTTATTTGAACTTTATTTAATAGATGTAAAAAATATTTGGTGTAACAAAATTTAGGATACTGTGGTCGTAGAATGATTGTGGTCGAATGACAACTGCGAGTTCTACTAGCTAAATGAAATTGTACTTATATGGAATATATAATATTACATACTATCACAGTTTTTTTTTTGTTCCCCTCCACGGGAAGGGCAGGAGGAGGACATAAAAAATGCTCTGACGCATACTCCGCGCGCGCGATCGGAGTTATGTGGGACTCGTCCCGACGCCTACCAGAACCATACCCACTAAAAAACCCCCTGTCGGCTCGTGCATTTTTGCCACTCAGCCTTCATCTGAGCGACGGCCAATCGGAGAAAGAGGCCGCGCTAGCGGGGCCCTTAAGGGGTCACCCGCTGGGATTTACATAGCACTGAAGGTGCTCAAAAATGAAAAGTAAATAATAAAAAACATTAAAAATTGAAAAATAAAATTGCATTAATTCGGATTTACGTTAGAATTAGAATTTACGTTAGAATTAGAATTTGCGGCCTGAAGGGCCTCGAGAGCTAAAGTTAACTGCGTGCGATCGCTCGTGTGCGCGTTTCTCGGTCTAGCGATTTTGTATATCGAATCTAACACAGGAGCAGTATATGAGACTGAATCTCGAACAAGATGATTGGGATGGGATTCGGCGCGTTTGAAGAACGATTCTGAGAGTGTTTTGAGGTGTTGTTGCACTGTAGGTAGTTCAAGATCTCTGTGCAGGTCCGCGTTACGCACGTACCAAGGTGCGTTTGTGGCCCTGCGGCAGAAGAGATTTTGAACTACCTGCAGTTTATACAGGACGGAGGGTTTGGCGTGGGCAAAGACTGGCGAAGCATATGACATGACGGGTCTAACGCAGACCTTATAAAGCGTACGTTTATTTCTAAAAGACATTTTACTTTTTCTTCCTATCATACTATATAGACGGCTTAAGTAAAAACGCGCGAGTTTCGTTACTCTATCGACGTGTGGCTTGAAAGAAAGCGTCTGATCTAAGGTGACGCCTAAGTATTTGATACTGCGCTTCCAGGGTATGGGAATACCTAACATACGAATGTGCGGATCGTTGTGGCGATTACGACGTTTGTGGTCGAATTGAATAGCAGAACTCTTTTCTGGGTTGACATCGATACGCCATTTTTGAAACCAAACACCGAGGACGTTTACGGCCTTTTGGAGTCTGGTGATTTTATACGGGATCGCTTGACTTTTAGTGTAAAGGGCGGTATTGTCTGCAAAGAGGGCTAGTTCGACGCCTTTCGGCGGGATGGGGATGTCATTAGTGTACACAGTGTACAGCAGAGGGGCGAGGACTGAGCCTTGCGGGACTCCAGCCTTTATGGGACGAGGCGCGGAGAGCGCGACTTCATGTTTGAATCGAAAAGTACGGTCTTTAAGAAACGACGCTATTAATCTGACTAGGCGAGCCGGCAAGCCTATTTTATAGAGTTTAAAAACGAGACCACTGTGCCAGACTTTGTCGAAAGCCTTGGCTACGTCAAAGAGAACCGCGATTGTTTTTTTACGACGCTGAGAGAATCCTTCGAGTATGTACTCGACGATTCGATGGACTTGCTGAGGGCAGGAGTGCTTAGCGCGAAAGCCGAACTGGTGGGGAATAATGAGAGGGTCGCCATCCGTTGGAAACAGATGGTTCCGCATTCGAGAGAGTATGACTCTTTCGAGAAGTTTAGACATTGCCTTGAGGAGGCTGATGGGTCTGTGATTAGCCGGGACATTCAGAGGTTTACCCGGCTTGGGAATGCCTATGACTGTCGCTTCTTTCCAGGCTTTTGGAAAGTAGCTATGGTCGAAGCAGGCATTGAAGATAATAGCTAACAAGGTAAGCACCTGCTGGGGCAAGTGCTTAAGTGCGTGGTTGGAAATTCCATCCGCACCCGGAGCCTTTTTGGTCTTTTGTTTTCTAATGAGAAGCAAGATTTCATCATTAGAGACTGTGACGGGGTCGTCGGTGATAGGGAGAGATTCTCTGCGGAGAACTTCGTCCTCCACCGCCTGGATGTGGGAGGGGTCCGCGGGTTGCGTGCTGGGCGAACATTGTGCCGCTATGCTGTCGGCAAAGCATTCGGCTTTCTCTTCGACTTCAAAGGCAATAGTGCCGTCGGGACGAGTGAGAGGAGGAACGTGAGTGGTGGTGTCTACGCGTAAGGCTCGGGCCATTCGATAATACGCTTGGTGGGACGGGGAGATATTCTCCATGAGATCGTTAAACTGAGTGTCGCGGAGTTCCGCGAGGCGAGACCTAACTTTACGTTGAAGCTGATTCGCAGCTGTTCTGTATGCTGGCGTGGGATATTTCTTTGCTCTCCGGAGAGCCGCGTTCTTGGCTTTAATGAGATTGCTAACGGCTAGGGGAAGCGCGGGTTTGCTTTGCTTAGCAACCTTTTCGTTGTCGCTGATGGCTGAGTTAATAGCATCGGTTAGAGAGTTGACTAATGATACTATCACAGATAAGCCACTTTGTCTTTATATAAAATTTAAATGAACCTAGTATATGATTTCTACGTATAGGACGGCCGAGTGGCGTAGAGGGTAGTAGCCCTGCCTCATACGCTGGAGGTCCCAGATTCAAGTCCTGATCGGGGCATTAATTATTGTGATGAACACATATGTGTGTTCCAGGTCATGGTTGCTTATTTTCATTTATGTATGTTTATTAGTTCGCTGAATGGTCCAACCCATAAAACTAGCTCTGCTTACTTTGAAGACATACGGTTGGTGTGTTTGTCTGGGGATTTATTGATATTATATCTAAGGTATATGTCATACAAGCGTATGTAGATGTTCCTTACTTTTAAAGTGCGAGTTTTTCTTAGCCTGAGTTTTATTAATAATATATTTTCGGGAAGTGCTATTAATGTTATAATTTAGATATTGTATGTAGTTTTGCTAGTGTGTCCATTGAGGAAAGTTGAGTTGAGAGAATCAAATTTTTCTCTGGATGACTCAATTGGTCTCAATTGGTTGGTCTCAATAAAATGACTTATAAAAATAAATAGATCCCCTTGAACGCGGCTATAATATGCTATATGTTGCTAATGTAATGGTAAATGTAATGGCTATATGTTTATTAATGTCCTAAATGGTTGAGTAGATAGAATTTAGAAAACTTATAGAAATCGATACAAAACTTTTTAAAGCTCCTTACTTTTTTTAACCCTAATTAACTTGAGCTAAAAACAAAGAAAAAGACCGTAAACACACAAGTAAATGAATCCTAAACTGTACGTTTATAAATTCCAATAGGGATTTTGTTTCATAATTATATGGAAGTCCAGGACATTACCAGGTACAGCAGGGACACCTGCGGCTCTTACCATGATTTATTTATTGTTGGCGGCTTTCCTTATTACGATATTAAATATAAATGGAATTCAACGTGGCGTTTACTACGTTTTGGAGCTTGGTTGGGTCTATTGAAGCAAGTAAGCTCTTCGACTTGGGATGAAAAGTTATTCCATACTTCAATTTGGTAAGGTATTCAAGACGATGTGACAAACTAAATACAACCTTCTATACCTAGAATGGTGGCACCTTTAAATTTTATTTGTCATTATGCAAATTGAAACAGATGTGAAAGATAAACAGAAGGTTTATAAATATAAACCTTCAGTTAACATATGCTTGCACTAATCCGAATTGCTTTTCGCAGCCTTAAAGTAGAAGATGTTAATCACCAGACTTGCCATTCAATGCATATGACATCCAAAAATACATTTGTCAAAAATATTCCGAAACTTACATGTTACTAACTTAACAATGAATGAAACAATTAATGTATCTGTCTAACAATTAATCACACCATACCTATCCAAGTCGTGACCACGGTTAATATATATAATTCTGCCGGCTGTAATTGGTCAATCCATTGAATATTTTACAAGTAGTCCTTACAACCCTGCTCCACATCAACTATGCAGGAACGGTCCCGCGGTGACCATAACGTGTCAAATATTCACAATTTCCTGAGCAAAGGCACGAAGAATTAGTCTTAATGGAGAATTATGAAGACGCACAGCTTAAAACCTTCTTTACTAGTAGACTTTGTATTGTTATTAATTCTTTTTTTTTCGAGAGTTCCAGAGGACTTTTATAGCCTTTATTTATTTGTTCTTAGAATTTACGGTTATTTGTTTTGTTTTTAGAATTGTGGCAGTCATTTATTGTATGATAATTATTTTGTGACGTTAATGTTGTGTTTCAATTTTATGGATGCAACTCATGTTTTTATAAATTTTTTATTACCTAAACTTTGTAAGAAGGACAGAGAATTTAATGAAATGTCTCAGAAGAGCCACATTGCACAACGGACAGATTTACTACTTCTTTTAACAATTACCACTAGCTTAGTAAAAGTAAGTTGTTTTTCCAAAGTTTTCAACAATTTGTGTTAGAATTATTATTCTAACACCTTGTTAGATTATAGTTTTATGAAAATTTTATATTATTAATAACGATTTTTCATCTATAAAAATTTTTATTCATGGAATTTGTTTGGTCATTTATCAAAATTAAAACTCTAGACAAAATAATCTTTTTTGCCATTTGGATTGTCATATATTTTTAATTTTTATAGCTGGCAAATGAAAACATAATCGACCTGATGTTTAATGGCATCTTTGATGATAGGTATATTCAATCGTTGGTGTTGTTAATTGAGAAAAATTTATTTAACATTTATTTATATCGAGCTGGTTTTTATGGTAGTGGTTTATATGAAACTGCACTGCACCTGATAATTGGGTTGTTTTTATTTTTTTGTAGTGAGCCATCCACGAAGTTTGCAACTAAAAAGTATTGGGACGCCTCTTCAAGAGTGGTTCACACTATACGTGGTTTTAAGGTAATTTAGCTTTACTAATTGAAGATTCATCCCCAGACAGACACTTATGTGTAATATTGATAACCATTCATAGGTAGGTCATTCAAAATTTCACACGCCCATTAACAGAAAAAAGTTATATTTAACCTCAAATGGAGGTCTTAGTGCAAGGTTTTTTAAGAATTTTGTCATGGTTCAGTAATTTGCAAAGCAAAAGACTGCACAGATCTTAGAATGTTAAACCTGAATTGAAAATAGTATATTGAGGTTCGTTAATTTTTGTTAATTAGTTGTTTATTGACAAAACTCAGGAGGAGCCTAACTTGAACCACCATCTTCATTGAATGACAATAGACGTTGTCAGTTTTGTCCATTTTTAGTATTTTTAGACTTTTTATAACATTTTCCAATAATAACTTACACATTTGTATTCCCAATAATGTGACTTTAAAACGGAAAATAATGTTTCAAAATGGTGCATTGATTTCAGGTAGTCCATATTACTCTCAAACTTACAAAATACGCGCTCGTTTAAATAATTTTAGTTTATAACAGATAGAAAAATTCGCTCACCCTAAAACCACAACTTAACATCAATGCTTCTTTCCTGTGTATAAATCGATTTTTTATATTTAAAAAGAACACCGTCCGCAAAGTAATTAAAAGTTTTATTACATTTTTTCGCAACTTTCCCAATCGCCTTTTTTGTGCCCAGCGTTCATTTGTGTGGACTGTAAACAAGTTTTTTAGTTTTTCATAGCTCAGATATTGTATAATTATTTTTATGTTTCATCTAAAGCTGTTTCATTTTCACCAGCCTTAGATGAAACATAGATGATCATTTCATTCGGTAAATTTGATTACCGAATCAAATCATCATTTCAAAGGCGGTAGTTGTTAAGTGACACCCAAACCCCTCGTTAATATTATATGCAGTGTAGAATAAAACCCAAAATCTATGTTCAATTTTTCTATTTTATTTTGTTTGTTGTTTAGGATTCAACTGAAGATATATAAGTAGTTATTATTTGTCGTTACTCACTTCTTCGCAGCTCACCTCTTATGATGATCTCTTATGATGACGACCATGCTCTTCTTGTTGCTTCCTCTAATCTAAATAATTTTTATCTCCCGCAGGTCATCTTTTAATCCCTTTTTGATTTGGTGAGATGTCTAATACACAATTAACTTGTTGTTCCGCTGACAGTTTGACAAAATTAACAGTAATGGTGACCTCAACTTGGTTATAAAGAATTTAAAGGTGACTTACAATGTCAAAATAATCGGTAAGTCCTTAGCCCTGGAGATGAACTAGCTGCCAGCAAGTTTTCCGGAAAGTAATATTCAACATTTACAGTGAATAGGCATTGTTAGATAATCAGGTGAGATTATTTCTCTATTGTATCGATTATATACTACGAAATGAACAAACATGTAAGATAATCATTTGTATTTATCTTTGTCTTGTCATTAGAAAACAAAGATCAGTAGAACTTTTACTTGATTACTTAAATTACTTAATTGAGTAGCTACTAAACTTCTAGAACAACAAAGGGGTGGATTACGTAAACTTTGTTCAGTAGGAACCCACGTTTTATTGTGAATCGGTAGCAAGCAATATACATTTCAATTAAACTTGTATCTTAGAGTAATGGCACCTGGAGGCAGCGTTGCCATCTCAGTAAGAAATATATTAAGTACCCATGCGATAAATCTGACTTAAGAAAAGCCTTTGAAAACTTTCAGTTTTATATCTAAAACAAACGAATTGTAAATTTTTACTTCCTGGATGACAAATAATAAGTATTTAATTATTCCGTGGAATGACTGATAAAAATAACTTATCCAAAAGAGTTTATTCTCCTTTAACCAATACCACTAACAATATAATAATAACCAATAATAATAGTTCGTCCATGTAGTTTCTTTGTGCAAAAAACAAATTCTAAATCTAAAATAACATAAAATCTTGCGGTTTAATGGTAGATTTTTGCGATAACGCCATTTTATTACTCTAGTAATTATATTTTAATATCAATTATAATTGACTTATGCTATTGCTGTTCCTTACGATTAAATTATTGGTAAATTAACACGACTGCCAATTTCTTTAACAAATATAGTTCCAGCACCAAAACAAGTGACAGCAGAGCAGTGATCTTTAAGAACAGTTTTACACAGATATAATAACTATAGCAGACTATTACTTAATTCAGTTTATGTACTTATTTACAGTTATCAGTATGTGATATTTTTGGTTTTTTTTTCCACAGGGTAAGCAAAGCTTGATTTATGTAATAAACGAGTATAAGTTTTAACTTTTCTGGGCTAATGCAAACATGAATATAGGTTTGCGTCGATAAATATAATAAATCACTAAATCTGTTATTTTTACACATGCAATTACAAAAAGCTTAAAATTCACATTTTAAAACAATTAATGTGAATAAATTAGGAAACATACTTGGTTCACAGAAAATCATTTACCAAAACTGAGGTAAACGAGATTGTCACATATGCACCATTAAATTTCAGGTAAAACTGCAACTCTTTTTGAAAAAGACACTTAAATAAAATGCAAAACAGTACCTGTGCAGCAATGGTACATATTTTAAAATATGGAACCGGACAGCAAACCGGACGCGCCGCCGCCGGATCCGGAGCGGCATCGGAGCGAGCTTCATTATGAAGCAAAGTTGAACAAGAGCTTGACGCAGCTTTATGTAGCTGTGTGGTGAACGTCTTGGTTAAGACAGTGATAATTCATCACCCTCAAAACTACTGGTGGCTTTGATAAAAGGGCTTCCATTGACTCGAGTCGGCATTGATCGGCACAGACAGGCGGTAAAATCTAATCTATGTAGATAAATAAATAGACGGGAAAACGCCGCCCAGCTTATGACGTTCGAGTTTAGGTGAAAATATAGCCCGATTGGACAAACCCATCGGCACTAGCCGAATGTGCGTTTATTTACTTTGGGTCAGCCTTGTCGTTCCACAAATACTGCCGAATCAAATGTGCCGGCCTAAATAAGTGGGTAGCGATGTGTGATGTGCTTGCTTGCTAGTAAGTGCATGCCTACTCCATGATTTCATTTGAACTAGCTTACAGCGACAGTCATATGTGCGCTGTTTCTGTTATTGTACGCGAGCCTCTGCATAGGTAAGTCGAATTTCATAATGTTTATGACGAATAAACGGATATGTACTCCGTACTCAGAAACTTTAAAAGTTTAATTAAATTTAATAAATTTATAAAAAAAGTGAATTGTTTTTTTAATTTATTAAATTTTATTTGCAATGTTAAGTTATACAAAGCCATGTTCTGTTACATCACAAAAATAAAATGTTGTTTTCTTTAACATTTAACATTCGTAGTGGGTTTAACATTGCAAACTGTGACAACTGTAAAACTTGAGTGACTGAACCTTTTTATATATCATTTACTATACTATATAATATAACCAGATTTTTAAAACAAAACATCAGTCATAGTATAGAGCGCAATCACATCTTTCTACAATATTGAGTGCAATTTATAAGTCTTTCATATTTTTCTTTTAGAATTTTATGACCTCAACATTTTTCATCATCTGAATATTTACATTTATCTGCATATTAGTTTTCGGATATTTGTTACGTGTGTGGAAAGCAACTGGAATGAAAGTATCTATATTGATGTGCTGGATATTGTGAGAGAGTGTGTTTCACTTATATTTACTATCTTAAGTTATTCCAAACTTTACTTTTTGCTTTACTTTATTTTTAAATTGCTTTACTTTTAATTTTACCTTTACTTAAGGTTGAAATTTACTTGCAAATCATATAATGATACGGTCTATTTTAGCGTCCTTTATCAGAGTTACGTCAGTGATTTATTTTGTCCAATTTGAACTTATCTGATAACGTACGAAAGTGATTCTAAGAGATAACAATGAATGACTATCATTACAAAAAATCAACACTATTGAAAATGAATTTCATTGCGAGATGTCATTAAGACAGTAAAAGCACTTTATTGGTATACCATGCAAGGTCCATGTTCGATTAAATTATGCCTAAAACGTTTATTTCATACCATTTTGCTTATCGTAGAAATATATCCTTCACGAATTTCTACAAACCTAAACAAACTTTAAAAGTAAATAAGTATCCTAAAACGAGGAACTTCAAATTTCGTTCGTCGCTTCGTTTCAACCACTTGACAAGAAAACAGCTGTTACTCCGTTAGCTCAAGAATGTAGCTATAAATTTGGTCGTTAACATATTTAACAACATTGTAAATATAATAAAAATATGGCTATTTCTATATGATATGACATTGATAGTTATCTACATTTTGCTTTTTGTAGGTGTTGCAGACTATAAAATGTGATGGTTCTGCCAATTAGTGAGAAAGTCTAAAGTCTCTTGACCGGAGAGTAAGTACGCAAACATTATGACGTTTTGCTTCAAATTCTTGAGTACTGTGTTTAGGTTGCTAGTATCCCTAATTTTTAAATGAATTTCGGAGATTTTATTACAATTACAAACTATATAATTGTAATTTTATTTGCTCTGTATGCTCAACGTAACACAAGCTTTACTTACTTTGACCACACAACTTGTTTTGGATTTTATTATTATTTATTTTATTCTTTCAAGCGTGATCTGTCGCCTTTAAGACCTGCCCTGACAGCTAAAGTTTCCCTCTAAAATCACCTGTCTTTCACGCAGCCCTGCCATGTAATTTCAACAAAATAAGTATGAATAAATAAAACGGGCCAATCTGTCAGATCGTAGTCCGGTACAAGTTTGTGCTCTGAATAATTGAGCCGATCAATTAGACGAGTCGAATGCCGACTGAGTTGAACAACTTTGCTTAATTGTAATACCTCTTGAGTTTCAGGTACAGTCGGCATAATTAAGTAATTTAAACTTAGATAGCTGTGGAGACACGCAGATATCAAACTCTCGGTTGCTAATAAACAAATATAAATATAATTTCGAGTTATACAGTAGTAGGGTATTTTATTATATATTATATATGTAGGTACTACATTCTTTTTTATTTTGACCGCCATAATTATCACATTTCCGTGGTTGTGTTCCTGTTTGGTGAAAAATTGTCACTTTTCTAGACCTTTGTGTCTTTGTGATTTAGTAAGTGTAAGGGGGAGTCGCCTACCATCAAAACTCTCCAAATGCCAACCTCACCTGCCCGTGGTGCACCCTGCCGGACAGCGGACGAGGTTCTGGTGACCGATGAATGGCGGGATAACCATTTTGCAGGTGGTAGGTTTCGACCGCGGCTTGCAACCACCCTCTAGACAAAGCCATGCCGCCAAGTGACCTAGTCACGTTCTGGCATGATGTCTTGAGTAGCCATTGGAGGAGAATAGGTCCGAGTAATTGCGCAACGTATGAGAGCTGTTTGAACTTGAAGGGTTATGATGCACTCATTTTGGAGGGCAGCGGAATCCAAAGAAACGGTGCACCGCTGGCCGACCGCAGGTTGTACGAAGCCCAACTAGCTTACTAGCCATTCGTGAAAGGCTGCCCCACCGCCTGTGTAAAATCCTGGGATTGCTCCATCGTGCCGGTTGGCGACCGGATGGAGAGGGCCCGATGGCGATCCCTGGGGGTTTTGGGCGTCCCCGCGGTCTCCATGTGAGTCCCCCACCAGTGGGTCTGACCACTCGAGGTGCTTGGTTCCAAACGTTGCGCTTCACTCAACTTCTATTCCTCTCCCCTATTCACCCTACCAACAACGTAATGGAAAAACCCAAAAAGAAAAATAAATGCCGACAGCGGATGCACTCCCTGTCCCTAAAAGTACACTTCTCTAACATCCAAAGAGTGTACTCAAATCTCCATAATGTCCACCACCACCTTGAGACAGAGAAGCCGCATTTATTCTTTCTGACAGAGACACAGATCTGTGATCGTTCGGATCTGGCATACCTGCATTACCCAGGCTATATCCTGGAGACCAAATTTCACCCCAATGCGGGCGTGTGCGTGTATGTCAGAGACGAGATCTGTTGTCAGCGTCTCCGATACTCGGAAGTTCTGATTTTTTCTGTTTTATGGGTCTCTGTAGGTACTGGCCTAGACCAAATTGTATACGCTAGTATTTACCGATCACACACGGGCGCTCAGGAGACAATTCGACTTATTGAATATCTTAGTGATACTGCAGATAAGGTCCAACGACGCTATCCCTCTGCCCATTTGGTGTTCCTTGGGGACTTTAATGCCCACCATGGCGAGTGGCTGTACCCGTTCAAGGACACCGACCACGCTGGCAGAGAAACCTATCGGTTCGCAGTAACTCATGGTCTCTCCCAGCTCGTCCACGAACCTACGCGCATTCCTGACGTTGTTGACCATACTTCGTATTGTTTGGACCTTCTGCTGACAACCGACCCAGACAGATACTCGGCGTCCGTATCTCCGCCATTAGGGACACCCGACCACTGTCTGGTGAAATCTGTGTCACAATACTCGCCAACCGATACCAGTCCAAAAGGCAATAGGCGAGTATGGCGGTTCAAGTCAGCAGATTGGGATGAGATGCGTCACTTTTTCGCCTCTTATCCTTGGCGGCAAGCTTGCTTTACTTCTGATGATCCATCATGCTGTGCTGATGCTGTTTCCAGTGTGATATGTCAAGGTATGGAGTACTTTATACCGTTCTCTGATATATCCCTGAAGTGTAAACCCCACCCATGGTTTAATGCTGATTGCCTCCTAGCTGAAAAGCGTAAGCATGCAGCATACCAAGCTTGGGCTAGCGCTCGCAGAAGCAAAGCGCTGCCGCCAAGTCTTGCAAAAAGTTGATCAGAAGCGCTCGTTTCGATCACATTGGCCATATCGGGGACAAGTTAGCATCCTATCCCACGGGGAGTAAAGCTTTCTGGTCCCTTGCCAAGTCGGTTGAGATGAACTTCTGTCGCCCACAGCGCAAAAGAGAAGGCAGACTTGTTCGCAAATCTCTTCGCGGAATGTTCACGTCTAGATTCCAAAGGTAAAAGCGCACCCACGTTACCCTCATTCGGCTCCAAGATGGAGGCCGTCCAAATTCCAAGAAAGAGGTACTCAAATGCTTACTAAATCTAGACGTGAATAAGGCCAGTGGTCCAGATGGCATTCCCGCAGTGGTTCTAAAGCACTGTGCAGCCGAGTTGTCTCCTGTTTTAACACGCCTATATCGATTCTCTCTAAGGACTGGAAAAGTTCCAAAATCATGGAAGTTTGCAAACGTACAGCCCGTACCAAAAAAGGGCATTCAAGCCGACCCAGTCAACTATAGACCTATTGCAATCACTTCCATAATTTGCAAAATTATGAAACATGTATTGAACCATCGTTTCCTGACGTACCCAGAGACCAATGAGTTCCTCAGTGACAACCAATATGGTTTCCGCCGAGGACGCTCAACAGGAGACCTTCTAGTGTACGACACGCATCTATGGAGCATGGCCTTGACAGGGCATGGAGAGGCAATAGCCATATCCTTAGATATCTCCAAGGCCTTTGACCGGGTATGGCACGAAACAGAGCAAGCTTCCTGCGTATGGCATACCATCTGGACTCCGCGACTGGATTTTTGATTTCCTGACGGAACGGTCTATTCGAGTTGTCGTCGATGGCTTCTGATCGGACCTAATGGCGATCAACGCCGGCGTACCTCAGGGATCTGTTCTCTCTGCAACATTATTCCTGCTGCACATTAATGACCTTCTTTTATCTGAAGGCATTGTTGGTTACGACGATGACAGCACTGTTGTAGAGAGATATGTGTCCAATGCGCGAGCGAGTCCAAACCAGATCCAATTTCAGAGAGAGTTCATGATCGAACGGGTTAATTTGACACTATGTAGGGTTTCCGATTGGGGGGCCAACCTTATCAAGTTCAACACTTCCAAAACCCAGGCGTGTCTCTTCTCCGGTCAAAAGAGCACATTCAACTTGACGCCAACTTTCCAAGGTGTATCTGTACTGATCACAAACCATCTAGGGCTTCTAGGCATGACCATCACGTCTAAACTTAATTTCGGTCAACAGATTAAATCCACGGCACAGTCAGCTTCCAAAAAATTGGGAGTAATCGCAAAGGTCCGGCGGTACTTCAATTCCGAACAGTTGCTCAACCTGTACACAGCCCAGGTTCAATCCTGTATGGAGTACTGCGGCCATCTTTGGCATGATGCCGCTAAGTACCATCTTGAAGCGTTGGATTCCGTCGAACGAAGGGCCCGTAGACTCATAAGTGACGACAAACTTACTTCTTCGAGACTGCAAAGTCTCGAACATCGTCGAAAAGATGCAATTCTATCGGTTTTTTACAGATTGAACTTTGCAGAGTGTGCGAATGCTCTTTTTCAGCTTATCGAACCTTCCCCCTTTCTCCACCAGTCAACCAGACGCAGACAGAAGTTTCACCCGTTTGTGGTTAGCGTGCCGAAGAGCCGAACTAAACGGTTCGATAGCTCATTTTTGGTTCGTGTTGCCAAAGAGTGCGACGATTTGCCTGCGTCTGTTTTTCCAGACAAATATAACCCTGGAGCTTTCAAGTGTAGAGTAAATAGGTACCTCTTGGACAGGCGTGTATGATCCTCGTCTTCATCGTCACTTTCCATCAGGTGAGATGGAAGACAAATGCCTGCTAATTATTAATAAAAAAAATTTTGATATTCTAAAATCCGGATAACATTTAAATAGTCAACTTTAAAAGTAAGGTTAATTGTGAAACAACCTAAATCTGAGACACTACTTACCAGGTTTCACACAACGGTGGCTCTATGTGACCATAAGATAAAGAACCTCTTGTACAATTAGTTCATAAACCACAAAATCTATCTTTATGGTTTTAACAATTACAATCCAAAATACAGGAAGCTTTAAATAAATGATTAGATATCTAGTGAAAAACTAAATCCGTTACAACTTTAGTCGAACAACAACGATTGACATACCCATTGACATAAATGGATCTTTACTTTGTTAAAATATCTCTCCATCACTTTCTATTTCTATTGAAGTGAAAGAGACATAAAGCTGCGCCAGTGGGCCTTAGTTAACTTCTGTGGAACGTCTTGCTGTACCAGCATTTGAATTCGGTAATAGTGGTGTATGAAGCAAAGGTCCTCGGTTTTCTATATTTTTGAGATGCTGACCGTACCCATACTTTGAACTGAAGTATTGAAATACTCAATGAGGAGATGAAAGGTATTTGCTAACTGCACTTCGGTCTGCGCATTTCTTCTTGATAGTATAGCACGGTATATGAATAATCTATACCTGCCTGAGTGCAAGTGATGAAAAAGAAACAGTTGGAAGACTTTCGTAGATACTTGTAATTTCTATGATTTCTTACACACCTACTCTGACACAACACCCGCAAGCATGCACAAGCACAAACTTAGACTTCACTCTTATGCTTACACTACAAATTATACATTCATTCAAAATTCAAAATTCCTTTATTGCTCAATTAATAAAATTGTAACAATAAATAAAAATGATATAGCTGTATTGTCTAACTTTAATTAAAATATATTTCAAAATTTAAATTATAATTAAATTAATTAATAATCAAATATTCAAATATAATTATTTAAATTAACGTACATTAAATTAAACACATAATAGTGAAAGTCTTACTGATTAAAATTGTAATTCTATCTTTCATTGTTTGTAATGTAATGGAAGAGCGAGGCTTCCTGTCACAAATGTTACTGTGTCTCCTAGGTAGGTCCCAGACCTACAATTTTAATAAATTTTATTGAAATACAGATTATTATAATTATGAGATTGATTTGTATGCCCTCCCTGACTTTCTGGGGATCCTATTATCTTGGCGTGGGCTTGTGGCGAAACGGCAAGAATGGGTTTGTACATATCGGATGCGTATGTACATTATTATTTATAATTATTATCTTATTGACACACACGTCAATCAGACGTTGGCAAACATGTTCAATTATAAATTGCTCTTTGATGGTCTAAAAGGATAAATTTTAAGTTCATAGTTTGATGGTCAGAAACAAACACAAGCATTCGAGAGACGCGGCTTTAAATGTTTTCAGGGACCTTATTTATAATAAAAATAAATAACAAACCCATCAACTGTACGGCCCCAAAACTTATGGATGCCCATACGTGGAACTGGAGGGACCCATACCCAGAACAAACATAGATATATACAAACAATCATGATGCGAGAACAAATTGTTATCAACTTCGTGAAACAAGTTTATTTTCAATAAAGTACGGAGCTTGCTAGTACTGATCAAATTTGTAATTATAAAAGCTATCATTACTTTGGACCAAAAATTAAGTTCGCTTGCAATTATTATCAGCGTCTATAATAAGGAAAAAGTTTCAAGTTGATTGATGGCGCTAGAAAGTTTCTCGTTGGGGTTGTAATTGCGTGCTTTTATTTACTGAGGATCAACTCCTTCGTATCTATCTTATTTATTAATTTATTTTTGGAAAACATAAAATTATTAAGTAAAATACATTGATTGAATTTGTTTCAACTATATGGTATCTTAACTTATTTTTATATTTTATATTTGGGAAACATACAATTATTTAGTACATTTAATTCATTGAAGTTGCTAGAAGTATACATAATCTTTGCAAATGAACTATTTGTAATACATATTGTCCTTCTAATTTAATCAATCTTCAATCAATTGAAATAAATACTTAGAATCTCTATAAGTGATAATAAATTATTTGACTTTGAATTTGAACTCCAACTCTTGTAGCTTCTATGGATCTTGAGATCCTCTTTTGTTCAGTTTGGGTTCGCGCTGTCCTGCAGGAGCATTGGATATAAGCGATTGATCACAGCTTCTGTAAAATTCTGTTCCGTTCTAATTAATGCTGTTTGGTAAGTGGCTGTGATGAATAACACTGAAACTAGCCTACCGAACCACCACTTTTCTAGGGGTTATTTTTCGATTGATAAAGTGTTGAACCAGGACTAACCGACTTGCTGAATGCTTCTCACTGTCAAATATAATCAAGTAATTGTCAACCGTATATGTGAGATCTACTTTGTAATTCGTACAAGGTCTCTCAATCAATTGCTATCTTACTGTTAAGATTCAACGGTCTAAATTACAATGTGCTTAAGCAACTGAATAATCAGTGCATTATGGATCTAATGTTTAAAAATTTTCCTGCATGATACGATCGGAGAACTTAGCGGAGACTAAGTAGGAATCGCTTGCGCGTTGTTCGGTCTGTTGCAGGCACTCCGCATACTTAGTGGCGATAACACTGCTCCTCCGCCGACTGCCTCGTGTGTACCTACAATATGACGCCATCTTAAATTGCTATAAATGTTGTAGCTTCAACAACTCAACACTCACTTAACTCAACCTCACTTAATGGCATTTTGTATGGCCGAGAGCAACTATTGCAAGCTCAAGAAATGATCACGTGAAATCTGAGAGGTTAAATTATGACATGACTTTATTACATGAAAAAAACGCACAAATCAAACACACAATATGTTTTAACCATGTCTTCAATTATGCATATCTATAAAATAATCGTGTAGATCGCTAAAGGGGATCTAAGAACCATAACATACCGGGGCATTAGAGACGCAACTCTTCTCCAGAAAGACAGATCGCTGGTCGTTCTGAAAGAGCACCATGCATTATTCATAAATCCTTCAAGAATAAGACCTTCTTGGCAAATGTTTCTTAAAATATTTTGTGCATTTGTAACTGGCCTTGTAGATTGGATGCCGGTGGTATATTGCGTTTTATATTTTATTTTACACAACTATTGAAATATGCCAGAATTTTATAGTTTAATAGTTATTCAAATTTTTTTTTATTTTGTTATAAACAGTGCTAAATTCCATATAGTTCAACCTAAAAATAAATCAAACTCACAATTTGATTTTAATTTCATGAGATTTCATTGCTATGCTCAATTTTGTTAGAATTGGACCTCGTTATGTTTTTTAAACTAATAAAAAGCGATAATACCGCCTTTGCACTTTACGTAAACAGTAGAATTTTTTTCGGCTCTAAGTTGTATTTCGGCCTCTAACTATGCCGTACAAACGTTCCGTCGTGGCATTATAGGTAACTTACGTCCACTTTTGCCTTAACCGGGTTTTTTATAAATCCTTTTGTTCTTCCCATGTGCCGCTATAAACAAAATTATCGATTCGTTCGATGCAATACATATAGTCACAATAACAAATAAAATTATAAAAGCAATTAGTAAAAGTAACCAAACGGTGAACTGGTAAGCACCTAGGTTATATACACTCAAATATAAGACAAGTAGACAAACGTCACACTTTACAAGATTGCACGTGCTTTAAAAGATTTTAACCGTTACCTCTATTGTTGGAAATAGGGAAACTGTCTAGGTAGTCACACTGTAAATTTACTGCATCTAGTAGAATAGATTTTTTGTTAAGATCTCGTCTCGTAACAAATAAAACACCTACGATTAACTATGTCCATGAACGCGGATGCCACTTACCACCAGGGTAATCGATTGCTCGTTTGCCCGCTCTCAGTAAAAAAAAAAGCTAGAGATTGCAAAATCCATTTATCAACGATCGTCTTATACGATGTACATGTCCCCATTCCACTGCCGATCCTAAATCAGCTGTCATTCAGAAAACGTAATGATAAGAGCCAAACAAAACACTTCCCGCTAGTACCATGATCAATGCATAGCACCACATACGAGGCGTCCCGAGACGTTTTTGCTTCCCGACCTATGAATAAAACATCACCGAAAATCATGTGGGGTGCTCATTCGCTAAAGTGACCATCCATCCAGACCCTTTAGAAGACATGCTTGCCTTTTCAGGTACCAGCTAATCCTCACAGTCGTAGGTCTACTTCGGCTGGTTGTATTGTTCATGAATGAAATCAGTATCTTATATTCCGAATGGTTAAAGAGGGTGTAATTTAATTAAATTTGTGTTTATTATTAATTTAGATATTGGATAGAATACTAAATTGTTAACATGAGGGATTGGAAAGCCTAGCTGTTAATATGTTCCGGTTTTAAAGTTAGTTTGGATTTCAAGTGAATTGAAGTGAATAACCTTGGGTTGGTTAAAGGAAATTAAATTCTCTGTAGGGTCCAAGTTAGAATAATTGATAAACAGAAAAGTTAATTCAGAATGGTGCCAAAATAAATAAATGTAACGGTATTAAAACAACTCATCTTTCACAATGAAGCATTTATAAATGAAATATATATATTGAATGAAACGGAATATTTCCTTAAGTTTCCACGATTCATTATAGTAAATAAAACATTTAAAATGTAAAATACAATTAAACGTGATCAATTCCGGTTAAAAAGTGTTTTATTTGAACGAAACAGTTTTGAAACACAAGTAATCTATAAATAGGGAAAAAAGAAAAAAAAAATTTTGACAGCGCTGCAAGCTTTAAGCTCTCTTAAAAATAAAAAAATATGTTTAGAAAAATAGCTGTAATTTTATAGGCAATATGTTATATTCCATCTAACACAAGTAAATAAACACACATTTATATTAAAGCATTCTACAGAAGATCTGGAAGTATATTTTCTAATATATTAAGAAAATAAAGATTGATAAGTATTTTAAGTACAACTAAAAGATACAAAGGAATACGTAGGTGAAACGATTTAACGATTTTTACAATTTTAACAAAATAATGATTTATTTAAGAATTGCGCAATTCGGTATGTAAAGAAAACCAGTGAGTCTAACATGAAACCCTAGAGCTTACCTAATTTGACAACGAAATGAAAACATCTTCAATCACACGTCATGTAACTGGTTTTGACCAAGGCAAATGGACTTTTTTTAAGTGCTAATATTATTTATTTCGGTATGTAATGCCAGCATGTATTTACAGTTCCGAGAATGTATTTTTTCGCAGTGGTATTTTTTGTTTAGTTTTGTGGATTGAAGGGATAAGCCCGTCGTCTTGTACGCTTTGTCGTTTAATCCCTCTTTAGAAGACAAGAACCTTTAAATGTAACTAAATGTTAAGTAAATTTTAAGTTACTACATGTCACTTGTGTGTCCGAACGGATTAAGGAGTTAAGCTCATAAGTTCAATGAAGATGAGCAGCGATGAATATCAAGGAATTCGTCAATTCTGTACTTAGATAATATGTAGATAGGTAAACGAGATTTTGAACAAATTCAGAGAATAATTTGTTTCGAAAATTAAAATCTCTAGAAGAATATATTTTTTCGGAAGTTTTTCGTGTGATCCACAAGCAATCTTACTTTAAATACTCTTCAACAAATTTTAAAATTAAATTATATACCACGCCGACATTTTGAAAAAACAAAGAGAAACTGCGAAATAAATGCGAGCTCTTGCCGCCACCCGCTTTGTCAACTTATGCAATTAACTAAAAAATCAAGTCCAAACGTGTTAAGTGAGAAGCTCCGCTCACCTACTTATACGAAAAATTTTACGAATCCTAATCAACTTAATCACTTGCGTACTAAATTTTAACTTATTACATGTCACTTAACTGACTGTTTACACGTAATTATTAACTTAAAATTTCATTAAAATGTTGTTACCAACTTAACCACTTAACGCGTGTAAACAGGCCATTACCGTTAGACCTACTAGCGATGCCCGATACGTATCGATGTATTGATACGATACAACGGAATATGATACGTCGATATTTGTATCGATATACGCCAATGCAATATTTGGCTGTATCGTATCGCTTAATCGGAATATCGCATCAAAAATATCGTAACAAAATTCCTATTCTAAATAATGATTCAAAATGTAAACAAACAGAATGTAAAAGCTAAAAATACTACAGGCCGTATTGAATATGATGCGGGTAAGAACTTAGATGTAAATTATAGCTTTGCTGATTTTATTTTGATGATGACGTAGATAGATACCATTAATTTATAAACAGTGTTGTGTGCAGCTAATCCATTGAACTTGATTCATCCCGTTGTTACGGCTCCACCGGTGAACTTGAATGTGTGGTCATTTTTTGTAAAAAGTTGAAGTGATTTGATTGAACGACAGACAGAGCTACTTTCACACTTAGAATATTCAGTTAAGTAGGGATTTTTGATTCGATATTTTTGATACGATATTTAACATATCGATACAAAGGCATACGATATGCGTCGTATATCGATACAGTAAGTTGCGATACATCACGATACCATATATCGATACAACGCTACGTATCGGGCATCGGTAAGACCTACTGATTCCAATCCAAAAACTATTTTTAGATTTAATATACCAGACCACTCAGAAAGTTTTGCGAAAAAAAGTTTTTATGTGTATAATGATGGCGAGATTTATTTTGAAAATTCGATTATTTTAAAGTAAAAATAAGTTTGTTCCAAATTTGAATTTCCGCCTAAATCTCTAATAATAAATGAAACACCTGGATGCCACTTATCAATACGTGCTCGTTGCTGGCTATGAAAAGGTATAATAAAAAAAAATTAAAACAACTAATTTATTGACCCTTGATGATATTTACTACCTTCTATCAAACGTATGTTCGTTCACGACTATTAATTTTAATTTTAATTATCAAACATATTTCAATATTTGACTACCTCAGTCGTGATAGTCATATCACGTTTTTACACAGGATCAAAGACCTAAGTACCTGATTAAGCACCAAATCACTAAAAGTTACGCTCCAAAATAAAACAATTAAAGACATTAAATCCCTTAAGGCGGGTAACGAATTTATTTTGTCGCACGCTAGTTTTAGTATTGCGATAACTCCGCATAGATGAATTGAAATTCTATGGTGTTAAGATGAGATGAGAATAAAATGTGTAAGGTAACTGTCGTATTAAATAAGTATTAATATCATATTTATCTAAATAGCTCTCAAATACCACATTATTTTTGACCACTTTTTAAAATATCACAATGGGTATAGTAAGCTACTCATAAAAGATAGATTATAACCTCTAACACTACTACCAAAATAATAATAAATATTATCTTGGGATTGTAGTTTGATTAATCTAATAAAAAAAAATTTAATAAATAATTCTGTAAAGAAAATCGTATAGTGACGTCACAGAGTAGTTATCTTTTTAAAACCGCATTGCAACGTTTGTGGAATTGCAACCTGGAATGAACGACTGTACAATTTTTTATGGATTCTTGATGATAGTGTTGACATGGCAGTTTAATCAAAAATAGGTTAAAAAATGATACAACCTTATGGAGTCATATAGAGGTTGATCGTAAATCAAATTATTTTACGCGTTTTCGTTAAAATAAGCTAAATCTCTTCTACTAACAAAATGCGCTATCTACAAAAAAAGTGATATCTCCAAATGGTTGTTGAATGAAAATCAGATTTGTTTTCTTTGCGTACCAAATTATATATTGGGGAGCAATATATACACAGTGATTGTTTGTACCTTTCAGAAAAAGGGCACATGGTCTCAAATCACAATCCTGAGCAACTTTCCCAAAGAGACCGAAAAAGAAAATGTAAAAGGCATTCGACTTCATACTGTACACAAGAGTCAGCTGCCTATTTTGTAAGGTTTTAGGGTTTGTTCTAGGCCTTATTAGGTCATCTACAAAGCGAGGCTTGGTTTGATTGCCATAGCGTTCTTGTCTAAAGTTCTTATAGTTCCTCTAACCAATGATAAGCCTGTATTCTCATTACTTTCTTTAGGTTTTTCTTATGAATAAAGACATATTCTGGAATTAGGAGAAACGTAAAAGGTTGATAGATTTTTTCAGCTTGCATTTTTTCCTCAAGGTCTTCCTTCTAAAATCGAAGTATACGGCCGAGCGGCGTAGTAGGTAGTAGCGCGGCCTCATACGCCGGAGGTCCCAGGTTCGAGCTTGGGGCGATCATTAGTGTAATGACTGCAGATGTTTATATGACTAGATGTTGTCGAGTCATCGTTTTTACATTTATATTTATGTTAGTTTATTTTGGTTTCACCCCCAGTTCGCTGTATGGTCTTCCATAACACTAGCTCTGCTTACTTTAGGACCATACGGTTGGTGTGTTTGTCTGGGGATATATATTTACGAGTATATTTCTTCCATGATGATAGAGGTTAAGATGATGATGATGATGAAAAAAAAGGGGAATTGTCAAGCGTAAAAGGTCTTTTACCTGTGATGCAGTAAACTTTGATTTATATATTTTATTATAATAAAGAGAATATTTGTTTGTTTTTGTTTATGTGTAATCGATAAACTCTGAAACTGGGCTTAACATAAAAAATAATTCATCAGTGTAAAGCTACATTATCAAAGAGAAGCGAAGTCTAAATGTTATTCCGAAGTTTTCATGGAGGTACGTGGTTGATACCGCACAGGATCCTCTCGTATATTTTAATTCTGAAACATTCATAGATTTATTATTTTATTATATTCATCATACCTCAATACAAAAAACTCGAATTCTGTGTCCCTGCCATTCGAACTTCGGACTTCAGAATATACGAGGAAAGTTTTCTACCACTTAGGTACCACGATTCAACTATAGACAGAAAATGAAACAAATTTAAGAAAGTTAAAGAAAGAAAAATAAAACTTCAGAAAAATTTTAAATAAAATTAGTAAAAACTAGGGCTCGCTTTACGGCAGGTGTCCCGAACTGCATCGTTCTTAATGATAGCCGTCAATCCGCGCAGAGAATTGTTGCGGCCACAATTGTTAGGGATGTCACCGAGGTAGGGCTGCGCCCGACGATAAGTTTGACATTTGATCGTATAATTATAGTTTTTGCAAATTTATAAATAACCTTAATATATGAATGTTTTGTGCTGTTAGTTTGTTTTTAGTCATTGTGGGTTCGGAAACTTAAATTAAAATATATTTTAATCGAAATCATATTCCTCTATTTATTGTAGGTTCAAGATTTATTTAACAAGGCTTGATATAATTAAAAACCGTAAACGTACCACGAATTTCTTTTAAAACGCAGATATCAAATACATGAAAATATTACGTAAACAAATACTATTTACAGTACAGAAAACAACATTTTAAAAGTCTTCATTTAATCGCTGAGTGTTACTGAGTTTAATTCAAAATAAAATAATTGAAGTAACCGCAAAAATCTTCTTCGTCTCTAGCTTTCATTCATTATCATTAGAAGAGAATCCAGAGTTTAATCCCACTGTAGAAATTTAATCATGAATCAATATGGAGTAGTTTATGGATGGAGAAGATTAAACGATAAAATATCAAAGTAGTCTCCTTTTGAAAAACTATAAAATCCGTAATGATGAATAAATTGCGCTAAAATAAAATTTAAACCATTTGTTGCATACGCAATATCGACTACAAGTACGAAACTATCGACAAAACCTCAACATCACTAAACCTTCAGAACACCAACAGCAGGGGGGGGGGGGAGATTAAAAATCGAGCGACTCACAGACACAATGAAAATGTTTTTTCACAGTCCCTTTTAGTAAGCTTTGTTGTTGAACGAAGTTCGCTGTTTTTCCCTCTATATACGCTTCATTGAGGTTTTCTCTCAGGGAAAAATATTGCGTAATGAATATACCGCGATTAAACTGCAATGCGCCTGACGCATGGAAACCTTTGAGCGTCAAATGAGGTGACAAGCCTTTTTGCTGATGGGTTTTGATGTCAACTGTTTTTGTAATTAAGCGCGTGAGGTTGGCAAGGTGGAATCTATCTTAAAAATTTTATTACAAGATGGTAAAGTGATAACAATACTACGTTTTGCTTTTTGGTGTAAAATAATTAAAATCACTCCCGTGAAGTTTCTTGCCAGTTCTTCTTCATGAAGGTTATTCCGAATCGGTGTTAATGTGACTTCAATAAGAACGTAACATTGTCAACGTTGAAAGATAAACTCACTCACCAATCGTTTCGCTAGTTCCGAATACAGCCGATGAGCCACTGGTCCCCAGGATCCCATGGTTTCAACGCCAAAAGCCTCAAAAATATATCCACTACCCAAATTCTGATATTTTCTACGTGTTAGGCTTTCAACGTTATTAGCAGCAGGACCAGATTGTACACTAGTTTTAAGAAGATGGGAAGCCGCGACAGTGTCTACGCAGGTGGCATCAGGCATGGCAGGATATTCTGCCACCGCGGCAAGAACATGAAAGCCCATGGTGACCGAGCTCATCGACCGACATGGCACGTCAGCAGCGGTGTTGAGCATACAAATTTATTCCTATACGCAAACTACAGGAAAGCCTAAAGCTATGGTTGTCAAAAAGCGCGCCTGCAACCATAACCCAGACTCCCAAGAACCCATAGCTAGCAGACGAGCGCGCTCTATTAAATTTGGCGTATTTAATTGTTTGTTCCGCTCTAAAATACAAAGCACGTCGTCCCACTGACGCTGTGACGCGGGAGTTTGTGGAACTGCTGAACTGTTTGACACAATATTACAGTGCATTTCATGTTGAGGAAAGAATTTTATTGATAATAACTTTGTTACTGTAAATCGAAGTTTGAAAGGCTGGCAAAGCTAGAGAAGAAATGTTTCAAGTTCCTAAAACACCGAAATGCACTGGTAAACTGGCTTGATCCCAGGAATAATTATCAAAATGTATGTTCAAAATATTCGAAAGATGATTGATGTATCTCCAAAATTGTGAGGAGCGAAGGAAATAAGTGAATACTTGTTAAATTAAAGATATCAATTACCAACTATTGTTCTTAAAGATATAAATTGGTAATTGGGAAAGAAATTCAAATAGACCGTTGATACAAAATAAAACCAAATATGGTACTCTCATCATTTCAAACTACAAGTCGGAATTGTTCTGCATTCAAATTGTATAGCACATAGTCGTTGTACATTTTAAACCACGTGGAACGAGCTGCCTGCGTTTATTCTTCCCGTGTAACATTCCCGTCACTTTTCATCAGAACAGATGGAAGATATATGCAAATCCAATTTGCAATAACAATAATGTCTAAACAAACAAAAATAAAGTTCTCCACTGGAACGTCTCCAAGTACTAAAATACCTGCTATCTTAATCGCCACAATAACCATGATTACCTATGTCATTGTGTTCTAATGAGAAGAAAGGGGTAGCTCGAGCCATTTCAAGCCAGTTTGAACTGAAACCTTCGGTAAACCAATAGCAATAATAAAATCAAAACATCTAAGATTAATGATGCTTATCCCAAAATGCTACTTATTTAGCAGTCTTCTTGCTATGGCAAAAAAATATCTTCAGACCGAAATGAGTGTCTCATACCTTCGATATACCTTTGTTATCGTCATTGTATCATACATTCTTTTACTAACTTAATGAATATAAGATTTTTACTAGGGATTGCAATCCGGCGTTATTTTCAATCCGGCCGGATCTGACCGGATTGATATACCCAGGATAAGTTGCTTTCATTCCAACATGGACCGTTAATGAGGTGTAAAATAATCTGTTAGATTCTCATCGTCAAAACAAAAACTAGAAGCTAAAACTTAAGGTAATTAAAATCTCAAAAAATAAAAATGTCATTATCTTAATTACTTACGTAAGGTATTTTTGTCTTCATAATAAAGTTTTAAAGATTTATCAAAAGTCATATTAATAATCAACATCATAAAACTAAACATAACATAAATATTAATCTTAACTGAGATCATAAATTCACCACTATGGCATTAATGGCCTAATCGAAGAATAAAAAAACATCCCGAGTTTTATACAAAACGCGAAAAAGTAGCTGGTAAATAGGTCCTTAGACCCTCCCGGAAAAATATCTTAATACAACCCACGTCGCACATAAAGATTCACTCATCTAGTCATCTAGCTATGATAATCAAATTATATTATTATTTACCGGAATATATCAAACATGAAAAACATGACAAAAGATTCACGTTCTTGGTAAAACAACTCCTATAAAAAAAAATTATTACACGACTTATGAATACTTAATTGATAAATCTGAATTAGACGTAAATAGTTATAACGAATATTATCCAAATAATTTATTTAATTTAAAATGACCACAAAATGTCCTTTCCTGCATTGCAATACCTAAGCTAGGTGCATAATTTTACTTTTTAATGTATAAATTCTCTTTTATTTTTAAAACAACCACCTGTAAAATTATGATAACAATGTATTGAGTATTGAAAATTTATTAAAAAATAAGTTATTTTGCCAAAATATAAAAACACTGGTACTGGTACCGGATCCGATAGACGTATATTGATGCCGGATCCGCCGTATTACCGGATCCGGTTTTCCGGATTGCAATCCCTAATTGTTACCTACTTACGTTACTAGAGTACAGAAACCAGAGCTTATCTTTTTTATGGCTTTTTATATATTTCAACAAGAGTAATGGGAGTGTCTTCAATGAATAGTTAATTGTTACTTTAATCTCTTAATAACTATTTATTACATTTCTTAGAAATGTCTTTTATTAGGTCACTTAGAATAATTACCCAACCCACCAACATTTCTGTGTTTGTCACAGAGTAATAAAAATTATCAGTCGCTTTTTACCTTAAGTTAGGGCACATTCTTGGCATAGATAGATGGTTCAAGGCATAGATTCGCGTGGTCCGATGTGTGCGTTAAGTTTGCATATACAGCAACTTTGTGTGCGTGACAAATATGAACTGATTGTGCACGGTTTGACTTACGGTTTGATGTATAAACGTTAATATAATGGTTTTCATTTCCCATTGGTGGTTTAAGATCAGTCGTATAGACGTTTTTAAAACGCAAATTTGGCCAATTTTATGCAACTTTGTGGTCGTGTTGTAGTTATTTGGAAGTCGCTTGGCGACTTATGAACGTCACGTGCCTTCACTGTGCATGCTGTGCAAAAATATGGTCGATATTACTTATGCCTATTCCTATGGTAGCTATTTTTGTATCTAGCGTGTAGCTTTTCGTATTAGGTACTTAAATTTTTCGTGATTTCATTAAAATTTCATTATTGTAATACACAAACACTATTTTTATTGAATCTTCGCCCATTTTGAATAAGTTTTAAAGGAAAATTTTTACGACTATCACAAAACAAATCATACGGGTACTACTCGTTCCGCCATAACTTTGGCTTAAGGGTTCCTCAGACTTGATCATATTTTATTGATTAATGAATATCAATTCTCTGGGAACAAATAGAATTCTTCTAATGTTTAACAATACAATTTTGATTTATTCAAAGATTAATTAAATATTAATTCTCACCTCCGTAATGATTACGAATGTCGATAATTATTTGAATGAAAAAGATTTTTGAACAACGACTTTAAGCAACTTAAAAGGCAAAAGCGAAAGAAATGTTAAGAAGTAAATATTTCAAAGGTGTTAAAACCAAGTTTACATTAGTATAACATTATTATCGAAACGATTAATTAATAAAATTTTATTGTTTTGATTTGAGTGGCACTTAATAATAAACGATTGACGATTTTTTTTAGAAAGTACAGTGGAAATAATTCAGTTACTGTTTTTTTAAGATTTCCATTAAGGCTTAATCATTAATTATACTAGCTTTTTTAATGAATTCAACTGTATTATTTTATTAACTTTAATAGTAAACAGTTTATTTTCGAATGGATATGTGTTGAAATTTTGTAAATTTCCATTTTATTTACCATCACAACTAAATTGGCAATTTTGTGTAGTATTTTAATCTCCACTAAAAATACTAATTAAACACTTTCAAGCTCAAAAACATATGCAGAACTTTGTCTGAACTTGTGAGAGTTTTTGGGTTTATTTATAGAATCTACAAAAAAAACACAATTTATTAAAACGTTAGTTAAAAGGTCTTTAAACGACATTTCAGTTGCACAACGGTCACATAAAAGATTTCGTTTAAATCAGTCGTACGAACGTTTACTAAACTTAATGAGGCGACGTTTTTGTCGTGCGATTGAAATGTGTAAAGATAAACGTCGCTGCGACTTTCATCTTATTACCATTATACAGTGTTACGTAACTAAATGTCATATAACTCTGAAATTCTACGACGCTTTGGCTAGTTGGGAGTTTATCAACGTAAATGGGCTCTAGTGTTTGCACAGAGAAAACGATACTTCATACACGAATCAATCAAAATTTCAATAGTCCTAAAAAAATATTTGGGTTTCTTTTTTTCCAAATACTAATAAGAACATATCATATAAAAATTATTTGTTATTATTATTATGAGCCTTCATGTAAAACAAAATAAATCAAATAATAGGAGGCGCTAAAAAAACTCCTTGGGGTACAGTTAAAAGAATTAGTGTTACTCATAGAGACCTTGAAATAAAATATAATAAAAAATCTTTTTCATTATACAAGTACTTAGAATAATATGGAGTCTTAAATAAATCCATGCAATCAAACTATTCATAAATCAACACGCTCTCAAATTATATTTAACTTTCAAGTAAATGTACTGAAACCAACCGCAATATAACTCACGCGAACCGTTAATACAGAGTTAGGATTATTTATTATTCAAATGTAAGTTAGTAAAACTTAAACTACTTGAGCTAAATAATTTATAGGCACACTCTCGCGTCCTCAAGATGGTTTGGAGTTTGACGCCTCGAGTTATTAACTAACTAACAAGTACATATTTGTACACTCAGCGAGTGAAATTGGGTAAGAATTGGATTTTTGAAAATACAGTTATCAATACAGAGTTATTGGTTTTAGACCGAAAGCTTTTAAGAGTGTGAAGGGGTAGGTTATTTGCAACAATTGTGACCCCAAACTGTACGAGTATTATTCAAAAGTCCACCATTTTCGGGATAATCGAGATTCCATAATTTCTAACCTTCCTATCCACCAATAACCCTGTACAAATAGTCGAAGCAAAAAATTCCTAAAAATGTTTTTTTAAAATATGAACTATGCACAAATTAAAATTAATGTCAAATTTAAATCAAATAGAATCACGTGACTATGAATGCGCCACGTCATATGTGTGACGTCATAAATTTAAAGTGTTAAAGTGTTAGTCTTACACATGTTATGTTACTACAAAGTATATATGTTCAAAAATAGAATTTAGCTTATTTCCTGAGGTGTTTTTAAAACATCAACAGCTTATCTTTATTAGATTAGGTTAGCTTTTTTTCAATCAATATTTGAATCAAATAAAATACAATCTCGTTGACTGTACTTTGACTTCTGGTAATTTATCGAACCGTAAAGTTAAGAAGTAACGCGGTTCGTGCGATCAGTAATTAATAAGTCTAGTAATAATTTATTTGTTGTTGCCTGCAAATACTTTATTAGGTTTTAACAATTCAACGGCTTCATCTTTGGATCACCGCAGATCTTAGTCCTGACATCTGTCTGAGAAATATATTTTATAAAGTAAGTCAACCATGAAGAGCTCCATTACTTTTGACCATAATACAAAAATTGTATTATAGACAAGAAAATATTTTATGAAATGTAACATAAATTGGCCTCCTTATAAACCAAGAGAAATTTTGGCTTTGCTCTTAAGCCAAGAAAATCCCATCATAGGTAAGGTAAAGAAAAACCCCAAAAAAGGACAATCCGAAGTCCATAAACAGCGAGATTTGGCCAGCCGTTTCATTTTATTTCGACATATTGTATCTACAGGGTGTGATCGAAATCAATAGAAAAAGTTACGATAGTTTTTGGATCAGTTGTTTGTTTACGAAAATAATTCAATCGACTTAGCTGTTGGGTTTTTCCGATTTTATGAATAAATTTATGTATGCTAGAGTTTTGTTTTTATAAATTTACTTGATCTAAGCTGGCTTAGATGAGATAACTTTGTAGCATTAAGGCTTATTGAACAATATTCAATTATTCTTTATAATAGGTATACAGAACAAAAATTAAGTTGTGTGAAAGTAAAATATGAATAATGATAATAGCAAAATGGTTATAAATAGGGCAAATAAATATGGGGTTATATACCTAATGGTTATCCTGAATTTGGTTATGACTAGTTATTTGTAATCTACCCTAAAACTAAATTTTACACGAGGGATAGAACGTATTTGCGGTGAGGATCTTTATCTGTCATTGTGAGCTTTATATTTTATTTAGAGGAATAATGGTAGTAAAATTACATATGCCATGGAGCGTTGTTAAAGTTTTATCTTTAATAACCACTCTGTATTAGAATTTAATGAACTTACGGGATTCTTACAACGATTTTCGATTTTTATTTGAGTCCGCGATCATGGTGCTTGCAACAGTATCGAAATATAGGACGCGCGAAATGAAAATCGAAAATCGTGGTAAGATTCCAGTAAATTCATTAAATTATAGTGAAAACCACCGCGATAGTTTAAAACTTTGAATATTATTCAAAATGAATCCTATGGTCGGCGACACGTCATCCTACGATGAATTACGTTTTCTTGTTGACACTATAAAAGCAAACCACTAACATGCAACAATTTAATTAGGATTTTACATCCTAATTAAATTGCTAGTTTGAGCCCGTTACTCGGTTCTGTGCAGCCGAGTGGTGTAGTAGGTCCCAGGTTTGAGTCCTGGTCGAGGAAATCATTTGCGTGATGAACACAGATGTTTGGTCTTGGGTGATGGATGCTTAGACTTTTAAATGTGTGTTTATTCTGGGTTCTCCCAGTTCGCTGTATGGTTATCTATCAACACAAGCTCTGTTTTTTTGGAGCCATACAGTTGGTTTGTTTGTCTGGAGATTTTATTTTATTTATTATTACTTCATTCAATTTTGGAGGGAACCCTCCTCAAGTCGGAGGGAGACTTGCCGAGCTAACAGATGCAGATAAGAATAATTTTGTATAGACATAAAGAGGCACTATAAACTTAGTTTGAAAAAAAATTATACCTACCTGAGTTTCTTACCAGTTCTTCTTCACGAAGGTTTTTCCGAACTGGTGGTAGAGTCATGTTTTATTTCACGTCAGTAAGAACAACTTATTGTTAATGTTGAGAAATAAATATTTGAATTTGAATTTGAATTACGAATTCCGTTCTTATCAACATTTTGAGAAAGATAAATCATATTTAACATACCTACAGATAGTAATACAGATAATAATAGTATAAGTGAGTGAAAAAGTCCTGATCAGCCGTAACTAACACAGAATCACACAAACTTTCGTAATAAATGTGTAAGTAAATAATTTGCAATATTTAAAACCAGGTGTACAGTTATACCTGTAGGTAATAGATTTTATTGTTTTATAAAAAACCAATCAGCTTGTTTGTTTGCTATCTCACTAAATCGATTACGGTCTTTTCGCAAAAATACCAAAGTACATTTTAAAATTATTGTGAAATCTTCTTTGTATAATGTTCTGTGTTTGGCTTTCATTGGAATATTCGCAAAGATTCCAGTACGTTTGCAATAATACGCATTTTTTATCATCCGACTACATATACATGTTACATCTGCTGACAAGTTATGTCCGTAAAGTTATAATATACAGAAAAATATACCTATATGAAAAATAATTAAAAAATTTGTTTCACAGGGGTATCCACTGGAAGAAAGGCAATAATAAATAAAAGATATAATGTCTGGTGAACAAACTTTTCTTTTATCACAAAAAGATGGTTTTAGTGTTACTGACGTAACCTTTGCAGTCCCTACTCCGTATTGGCAGTCTCTGGCAAGACCATTGGCCTTCAACACGAGTAACAAGATAAGAAATGTCTGAAAATTTAACGAGTCCCAGTTCAAAGAGAGCTCAAATCAATATCTTCAATAACTAAATCAAAAAGCAAAGACCCTGTATAAAATAACTGGTTCATATCTCGAGTATTTGCCATATAACGATGAGATATAAACATGATACGCATCTAACGAGGGTGTCGAGTTATTTCAGAATATTTATTCGGCCCTTGAGATATCATTTGCATGTAAGTTACATAAAGTATCAAGAGTTATTCAGAAAATTTGATCGAAAGGATGCCGATTCGCTCGGTAACATTTTAGCCCAAAGCCCAAAGGTTGAGTTTGAAAGATGGAAACTCTTTTGAGTAAAAGTTCTTATTTTAAATTTGGTGAAAATGTGCTTCATTCTGCTTTTAGATTAATTTGAAATTGGAATTCGCAATGAGTTACGAAAATTGTACCTACGTTTATTTACATTTACCTACCTTTAGTTTGTTTTTTCTGTAAAAAAAGTATTTTCATATGCTTAAGCATGTTTATGTTTGCAAGTCGCAAACTTGCTAGAGCTTTGAGCGAGGTCTCCGTATTTTGTCAGAAATTCATATTTAGTTATCCAAAATGTAAAATTGCGTTTCCCTCGTTGCTTTTAAAGTTTTTACCGCTAGTTTGACTCATATCTCGCAGGTTCTTGTTACTTGTTATTTAAACAATTTTGAACCAAAAGTAAGTTTTATAAGCATAATCTTACGTTTGTATTACGTGTTTAATAAATTTGGTTTTAAAAATACACTGATAAATAACATAAAACACACTATGTATTTTAACTGGATAGTGTTTTTCCTTGATATAAAGCTCAGTGCATAAAATCTTTCAACTGTCATTAATTGTAGAATTTTAAAGAATACAAAAAAAAGTTACTTTAACACCATTCTACGTTTAGGTAGAGTATCCTATTTAACTTAACAATCTTGAACGTTACTTTTACAGTTTAAAATAACAATATCGCATTTTTTGTATTTGATAAAAATGTTTTCAGCAACTTAACCTACGTCTTAAGGTTAAAGCACATTTATTTAATTTAAACTTTTCAGACCTTCTATGAACAAATAAAAATAAAAATGTTCAAACAAACTCTGTACCTATACGGCCTCAAATCGAGGTTAAGAGTTGCATACATAAACAGGAAACATTCCGTGCAAATGTTGGAAAAAGTCAAAGCTATTCTAAAACAATTGAAAAATAGGCGTATACATATACAAAAGAACTCCAAAAATCCCATCAGCATACTATCAGTATAAAACAATTAAGTGGGGTACTTTTTACTGATTTTCAATGTACCATGAAATCGGCGAGTAATAAGTGCTCAACCCCTCAACCATTATGCCCCGGTTGATACATTACTAAGGGTGACACTAAAAGCATTCAAAATCTTTTAGTAAAGTTATTTTGGAACGCAGTACATTTTATGTGGGCTTATCGCACTAGTGTTTTTGTTCGCTTATAATGTAGTGAAATTTGTGGGTAATATTTCTGTTTTATTTTGTTATAAGTGAAAGTTAGGTAGTTTAAACCAAAATAGTTTTAATTTTATATGATTTCACACGCTAACGCACACGCGACCTAATCGTAGTTATTTTATGTAGTAATAGTATTGGTAATTATTATATCGACTAAAAATGCGTTGACGACCGCAGGCCTCAGTTGAAATTGCCTTTGTTCCAATAATCGCACTGGCCGTTTCTTCCCTTAAACCGGAACACATTCATTCAGTAATGATGTTCTCAACAGACGTAGAACATTGATAGAGTTGCTTTAAGCAAATTATAAGAGTTATTTTTTAAATTCCACAATCTTTTTTTGCCGGATCTGATTCCATTAATACAGGCCTTTATAGCTCGAGAGAACAAGCGTTTAAAATGCATATATTCGGCCTATTTTTACTCGTCAAACCCTAACCCTGACCATTATCATAAATTCAAGAGTTAAAGAAAAGAAACTCATACTTTCTACCAAGCACAAATGTTAAGTGAATTTTATGGCTTTTTATTTAAATGTCGCAGCCATGAAAAGTTTCCCGACAATTTCTCGTTATTGTGACTAAAATAAAAGTTAACACAGTAGGTGAAGCTCATTGACGTTTAAATAAAGATTTAATAATAGGTCTTTACCTATGAAACTGCCGTTTTGCCGTACTGGCCATTTCAAATGAAAATATTTTTTTTTTGACTGATAATTCTAATTTCAAATTAATTTTATTTGAAAAACATGGAATTCTTTTTCTAAAATCGTCATTTGTTTAATAGTTAGTGTTCTGTTTTCAACGCATTCGAACATTTTTCGTCATCATGGATAAGTTAAAAATTCGAGTAATTATGGAGTATGAGTACCGTCGTGGCAGCAAAGCGGCACAAGCGGCACGCAACATCAACGACGTTTACGGAGCGAACACTACAAACGAACGCACCACCCGTTATTGGTTTACCCGCTTCCGTTCTGGAAATTTTGACCTGAAAAATGAACCCCGTGTTCGTCCGAAAACTTTGGTCGTCAATGACGAATTAAAGGCAATCGTGGAAGCTGATGAAACTCAATCCACGGCCGAATTAGTAGCAGCTTTTGACGTTAGCATCGAAACAATATTGGTCCATTTGCGTCAAATTGGCAAGGTAAAAAAGCTTGAAAAATGGGTACCCCACGAACTCAATGACCGCCAGCGCGAAGTACGCGTGGAGACGTGCCTTGCACTGCTCAGCAGGCATACAAATGAAGGAGTTCTGAACCGCATTGTTACTTGTGACGAGAAATGGATCCTGTTTGACAATCGTAAGCGCTCAGCAAGTTGGTTGGACCCTGGTTCAGCACCCAAACAATGCCCTAAACGAAAACTTACCCCTAGAAAAGTGATGGTCACTGTTTGGTGGTCTAACGCGGGTGTAATTCATCACAGCTTCTTGCCAAACGGGACAAGCATTACTGTAGATGTATACTGTGAAGAACTGAACACAATGATAGAGAAGCTCGCACGTCTCCAACCAGCTTTGGTCAATCGTTCGGCTCCACTGCTCCTGCACGACAACGCGCGACCTCATACTGCACAGCAGACGGTCTCCAAGCTACAAGAGTTGGGGTTGGAAGTTCTCCATCATCCGCCGTACTCACCAGACCTTGCGCCTACAGACTTCTACTTTTTCCAGAATTTGGATAACTTCTTGGCGGGAAAAAAATTCAATACCCGAGAGGCAGTACAAAATGCCTTTGAAGAATTTGTTGCCTCCCGTCCAGCTGATTTTTTCAAGAAAGGCATCAATAAGCTACCAATGCGTTGGCAAAGATGCATTGATTGCATGGGTGATTATTTTGATTAATAGAAATAAAAAATATATAAAAAAATTACGCTTCATTTATTTCGTGAAAAACGGCAATTTCATAGGTAAAGACCTAATAGTTTTATTTCAAAACTTAAGAGAAACAGAAGAGTTACTTAATGTGGAATGCCATCATTTCTGGAGTAATTTCTCATTCAAGAAGGGACTCTAATTTTGCCGTGCAGTTGACGGCTGATAGGAGAATGGACCAAGTATATCTAACCAAAGTAACACGATTATACAATCTCTAAAACTAAAAAAATAGCAAATACACAATTTGGACGGCCCGATGAAAAGCCTTATTATATTCAGCACGGCTATAAGCGAGACTCACTCAACCGCACGATCGTCTTATTTACTTAGGATTAGTTTGTCAACAAACAAAGTTTGGTCATTGGATACATTTACTTACCTGATACTTCAAAGTTGGGTTCGCAAGTCAGTGATCCTTTTAACTTTATCTGTTTAAAGTATTTGATCAAATTAAAGCGTTCCCGCAAATATTGTTCTGCCTGCGCTGCCTAACGACTTCGTTGGGTTGTTTATTAGTCTTTATTGTATTTTATGCGCACAAATTAAGGAGTTCGGTAATGTTTTAGGATAGATTTGTTACGTTTTTATAAAACATTTTAGCTTTATCTGTCTTTAGTATCCATTAATATTTTTTAAATTAATTTTTGAGTTAGTTAACGATAATACAGCTAGTTTTTAATTATAATAAACGAACTTGCTGAATACTTCCTCTTTGTCTCAAGTTTTCACGATTAATAACACGATAATTAAAAAAAAAAACAATTTTTAACACGGATTTTATCGCGCTTAGTTATATTTTTATTATTTACATTTTTAACTTAACGTCTCTATAGTGACCAGGGTGTCTTTAAAAGCACCGAAACGTCTTTTTACACTGTACATAATAAGATTGTTTTTTATGATTGTACATTCTCGTGAGACACGTGCGCTCACGTCATTATAATTTTTTATGCGCAACAATCGGGTTGCAAATTCAAATCGAGCATTCGTTCGAATTGTTAAAACTGAGAGATTTTTATGGATAACTATTAGATGCACAATATACGTTCCTTGTGGCGTACGTGGTAGGAGCTGTGTTCTTCATAAAACACATTTACTTTTAAACCTGGGTCTTTATGACACTAATTTTTGAAGACCACGGTTGTTTTGTTCACGATCTAATGTATCTATGTGAATGACCTATGTGAATGACAGGTTTTTGATAGGTAGACGAATAAGTTTAGTAAAACCTACGGTTCTTTAGTTGAAAGAATCTTTATTTCGTTATGATCCTCTCTGGGCAATACTAGTCCTTCTTTGTGATCCGGATAAAAGAGAGAAAACCGTCAGTGAATTTACAGAAACAAAGACAATGATCTCAGCTGAAGCCCGGGTTGTCCACGTATCATTAATCCATATTCCAATTAATTTATCTTCTTCGATTAATAATTATAACGAGCACAGAAGCCAACTTGTCAGGGACTGGGTTTAAAAAAACTCATTATTACTGTATAATACCTTTATAGTTTGCTTGTCAGATTTTTATCCTTTAATACACAGCCATAATTATCCCACCCCCTAAGCCAAGTCAGGGGGTGGTTTCAGGCAGTGTACAGAACAGCACGTGGAAATAACTCAATCTGCTTTCAAATTAAAAGACAGTTTTACACGCACATAACATCAAAAATCCGTAATGTTCAACTTGTTCAAATCTTTAATTTCACTCAAACGGAGTTTATTTCTGAAAACAGGATCAAGTATCTTATTTCACAAACTAAATTGATTCTAAGTTAATAAACCGATTTTAATATTATTACAACAATAATTTGTGAGAAACTTGAGAGTACACTAATGGCTTAGGTAAAGTTTCAAAAACATTTTGACTATAATTTGACTGAAGTAATAAAATGTGTTGTTGCGTAGATTTACACATTTTTTACACTATATTTTATTCATATTTACTTGTGTAAGTAAATAATGATAACAAACTCTAATTTATTACTCAACTCAAGCAGTGGGTCTGAGATTCGAAACCTGGAAGCGAATTTTGTATGATAAATGGTGGCTTACGTAGAGGTTTTCTACTGAACTTTAACATTATGGATGCTGGATAGATTTATAAGTAAGTAATTAAATTATATAAACATCGCAAAAACGAATGTTTAATGTCAACATTTAAAACAATACTACTTATTTTTAATAAATTATAAATAAATTTCTAAAAAAAAAATATAAATAAATTATATTATAAATAGGCAATACAAAAAAATACGCTTCTGCAAATACTGTCATATTTGTCGAATGGTTTTACTTAAACCTTGATCGTTAAACTCCTATTTATTTGTCATCTACAAGGCCTTCTAGAATATTTAGTAATAACAAGTTTATAGTATTATTACAAAATTTAGCTTTAATAGTTCTCCTTTAATTTAAAATGGCACTAACGTCCACATGATTATTAAAGGCGGTACTAATTATGAATTCAACTTAACAAATCTAGACTTTGGAGCTATGTAGATTCCCTTAGCAAACTCTACATTTAACTTAATTTAATTAACTATTTGAAGTATGAGCGTAAGAGTCGTCGAACTCTACAATAAAACATTTATCAAAAATTGTAATTCCTAACCTTGGTCCTAAAAACCAGTAAGAATGCAACTCTTTTTAAAACCCATCTAATGCCTTAAGCCTTTACAAAAGTAGCAAGCATAGGCTTTCAGATCCAACCGCGGCCGTGAAACGTTCAAATATCTGCCTTGCGATCGTCGCAAGTCAAGATTAATCAAAAATATCACATAAACCTCATCTCTATCTCTTTCAAATAAAGACGAAAATTCAAAAGCAATAAAAGTTAATCTGAAGAAAAGTTCTTAAAAGGTATAGTATTCAGAACTTGCGAATATTATAATATGAAGAGATAAACTTCAATTGTAGAGGCAAAATTTTTATCACGTTTCTTATGTAGAGAATGAGGAAAATATGAAATTATGATTTGAACCACACAAAGTGAAACATTTACTTCTAAAATAATATTAATATAATTAAAAATGTTTACAAAATGTTTTTCTAGCTATAAATAATGTTAGTCATTATGTTAACCTAGAACAAAAAGGGCTCTACAATGAAACAAAATTTGAGTGTAATACAATTTGCTACTAGATAATTAAAATCAAACGAAAGGGCGAGCTTTGTTACGATGAACCCCTAACTCGACTATCGGAGTGATAATCACAGCCGATCGCGGCCTAACATTACGCACGTGTTGCCTCTTATTAATTGAATGAAGCTTCCCACACGCCCGTCTACGTCCCAGGTCTCCCCGCGCTCCCAAAAATCGAAACAAAAAACAAAAAACAGCAAAGAAATGTCAAAAACCGACTAGCACGTTTTGAAGGCCAAGCAATCCTTCGGGCCAGAGCTCCCCTTGTGCACTTGAGATTTTTTTCAACATAGGTATTTTTGATAGGTTTGTGCGCCACGCGGGAGGGGCGCGCGGGGCGGGGCGCTCGGCCTCTCGCGCCTCACGCTTAGTACCGCGCTCAGCAGCAAGAGTGTTGAACGCTCGGCTTCACAGTCACACACTTTACATTCTTCGTTTCTTTTCTTTTCTATTACTTTTGATTTCTTCCGCGGACCTCACGGTGCTATAAGCAGGATATGTGTCGATGTCAGTGAGTCCTGCGGGTGTTACAGTGCTTTCCGGTGTTTTATTTTGACAGTGTCACGTGTTTTTTGAATTTTAAATACCGGTTCCGGAGTCTCATAAGTGTTTACATACTTACGCGGCATTGCTTAGCCGCAGGTAGAGTTCGTAGATCATCGAAAAGTGCGATAGTGAAGTTTGTCCGAGAGGTAATAATAGGAAATTCTCGTGGGAACAATTTAAAGTGTCAACGGAGTGGCTCCGTGCGTCGTCCGGATACAGTTCGCACGGATTAGTTCCAGTAAGATTATTTTTAAGAAGTGTTGGGTGCCTGTGAAGTGAAACTTGTAACTTTAACATAACCTTATTTTGAAGTGGGCGCGTGTTGCATGGACATGCGCAGTCGAGTCTTCCGAATTTATTATTAGGAGACTCGTTATTAAATAAGTGAGCCTCGTGCTGTCTATTAAGTGTCGGCAGCACAAAGTTTGGTGCTCTTCATTCCTCTCACAGCAACCCAGTTGGTTTTAGTTTTGCACTCAAACTAAAATCGGATCTCCAAAGTTGTGGGTTTTCAAATCATCTGTAACGGTCACCTGTAGGATTTGGGAGTTGTACCTGCGCGCGCACAACAGTTTCATACAAAGGTGAGTTCACGGATAGACTTTTTGTTATTATTTAATAAGATCTCTGATATAAACACAAAACAAGACGAGCACAATGCGCGGCGAGGAACAAAACTTCTTTGTAATGAAATTGATTGTTTTATTTGTTCAATTGATTTATAATACATCTGACTGCCGGCCGACAAAACATTTGGGACATGTTGTAATTTGACGTGACGTCATAAGCGCACTTTGTTGGGTTCGATCAGGGTACTTAACGTGAAGCTATTTAAAAAGTTAATTACTTACAACAGTGGTGGTTGAAAAACTTGGACATCGGGGAATTATTAAATGCCGCCACAAGAACTTGATTTATAAGCTTTGAACAGAATTACCTATAGTCAGAGTGTGCTGTTCTAAATTACAGTGACATCAAGTGCGGTATAGTATAGCACAGCAACGCAATTGGACACTCCTACAGTTACAATAATTGGACACATAACAGACTACGTTCAGTCTATACTGGTTACAGTTAATTGAATTACACCGAACTGATTTTTGGGTTGGTTCAGTGTATTTGTGAATACTGGACGAAATGTGACGCTATTGGTAGACTCGTCTAGATAATAAAAAAAAAGTTGTTGTGTTTATTCTTTTGCGTCGTGGCAAAAGTATTGAATCAGCTTATGAAAAATATACTGAACTATCATGACATTATTGAACATTAAATACGTAGTTCAGTTCAGTATTCAAAAGGAAAAAGCCACAAAACATCAATATGCGAAAGACTAAACTTTAATGAACAAAGCTATGCGATTTAATAAGCAACCAAGTGGAGAATACTCGGATGGGTTCAAATGTCATGGAAACAAGTTAGGTGAGGTTATTCATGAACAACAGACAAAGTGCATCAAACACACATTTAGAATGAACCACGGAGTTTCAACGTTCTTTGTTTAAACATACATTTTCAAACTTGGAATCATACAGATCCACTACTAATCGCGAGAACATCCCGAACTACGATCTAGGTTATCTTAAAATAATGTTGCCTATTTCGTGCATCGATCTACCTTATTTTTATAAATTGACTGTTTAAGAGTTACGCCTTTGTCACCGATCGTCATATAAATTCCGATTTGAAATTCGTGATCGTTGGTAAAAACATCGCGTTCGCATTGAAAAGTGATTTTTGCTCTCCATGGTGTTGTTTGCAGCAAGTTTTGAACTGACACTTGTTGAGGCTAGATTCAGTGTGGTGGGTCATAAACTGCGGGTTAATCCAGATAGCTCCGAATTTACGGTACGAACGGAATGGATAAATGTTATAGAGCTCAAAGCATTGTATTTGACAGATAAATACTTGTTTATTTCGTGTTAATTGAATCACCCAAGTCGTTGCATAGTAAAGTAACCTTGATGCGTGTATTGATTTATTAGAGACGAATTAAACGTTGACCCTTGATGCCATACAATTATTCAAAAATAACTACTTATTTACGTTCATATAAAATAGTTATCTCAGAAAAAAGATACAAATTGTAACGCAGTACTTTGAACAAACTCAAAAATCAGTTCGGTTCATTCTAGTTATAAGAATATCTAAGTATAGATACGGGTTAAAGAAAACAGATAGTACTATTGTAATATTATTCAATATTCACGTAAGACCCATCGAAAGTATGGAGAAGATTAAATATTCTGAATATACGAGTTTGAAATTTGTACTAGCAGACAGGGTTATTAAAACGATTAAAAATATCTTGAATGCTAACTTCGAGTAATAAAAATAGTCGTTTCGAACGAAGAAGTTTAACAACCGGATCCGGGCTCATCGCATATGTATTCACGAACAGTCAGACAGATTTTATATTAGCCATATTACATCATCGACATGGTATTCTTAATTTATTAAGGTTGGTACTGGATCGTTACTTTTGTTTTATTTTTAAAGAACTAAAATCAAGTGTTTGAAGATTTAAAACTGTACCGCTGTTTTTACTTTCTGATTTTTAGTTTCGGAATTGGATACTAATTGAGTTTTGCACATTTATTCTAGACTGTACTTTATATTGTGCAGGCTAATAGTAAAAAAACGGAATGTCAATTCAATACAAATCAACCTCAATTTACAGTAAACAACTGGAAAAAATACTCTTTTTAAAAACTTTTTTGAGGCAACAACACTAGACAGCCACTTAAAGAAAAAACAACATTGACATTGACGTGGAAGATTTAGAATTGCGTAACCAAACACCCTTTGGAGTCAATGAGCGGAGTTACAAAAAGCGTTCTATTGTAACAAAAAATGGGTCTTTTTATAAAAAGGTCCAATGTGTGACGCGTGCAGGTACGCTTAGTAGCTAGCAGCCCTTTCTTGCATCCACGCCCACGGCAACGCGACTCGAGCTTTTGTTGAAAAAAAAGGCAGGACGCAGATTCTAAAACTGCCTTCGGAACAGGTTTTAAAACTTTCGACTTCATCTCTTTCTTTACTTAGCAAGTATTCCGCTGGAGCTCCTAGTTAGTTCGCTATATGCTTAAACGATGTGTATTTAACAGCCTTCGCTTGTTGACGACAGCGGTAATTAATTACTCTTCGACCTACCTCCCCGCTTCACCCCGTAGAGGTTATTCCGTGAAGTGGTCTCACAAAACTCTCTACCGTAAAGAGGATAAATATCACAGAGAATTTGCTGTTGTTGCCTCACTAAAACTATTACTGACGAGGGCTGAAACTAAAAAGATTTTACAATTTTTTCGTGATACAATTCCGCGGACGAAAAATGGTAATGGCATATTTTGAAACGTAGACGAAGTTGGAAAAGTGTTCAACTAAATTTTGCAGCTTTCAAAGAAGATATGCGCCTCAGGCGAGACGTACGTAATGCGTTCGACAAAACTTTTTCAGAAATAGGTTCTATTCACAAAGCTTTTGTCGCTACATAGATGTACTTTTTTTAATAGTTTCTTATTGGATTAAATATGAGGATTTCTTAAATTTAACTATGTAAGGTAAAGTCCTATATTTATTAAGATACATTAATATAAATTACAATTTATCACTAGCAATAACAAAACAAAGAAAGTTTTATTATGTATAATGTACCAAAATATATTCTCGCTCGCTTTTAACCTAATTTAGTTGCAAATTGTCTACTAATAGTTCGTCTCGCGTGATATAAATTGAAGCTCTGCCTACCAATGAAGCGTGAGTTGTACTAGTTCAACTTTGTGAGTTTATGCACTAAAAGTTGTAATTAAACCTATTTTATTATACAAAACTAATTCTAATTATTATCAGCTTTATAACTTTGAAAGAGTTGTTTGTCCTCCTGAATTTAATTATTATTGAGGTTCCTTTTTTGCTTAGTACATAAATAAAAAAATCTAAAACAAGTTATTAAAACTAAAATAAGTAGTTAAAATGAATTCATCTCGCTGCTTCTACGATCATTATTATATTTTTTTATATTTTACATCCTGCATGTGTGTAAAAATATTAAATTAATTATTTATTCTGAAACACAAATTGTAACTCGCGAGCGTATAACCAGTTTGCTTGAAGTTACTTGCTTGCTTCTCTCGGACCAAATATCCAGGTTCGTCCGAAACACGTGCTCAAACTTAGGCGCCAAATTTATATTATTCGATATGTTAGTTGGATTTCAAACTTTAGGGATAATCGGATTCGTATTCAATGCCTTGAGAATAGTCAGATTTAGAATATAAGTATAATGAAAATTGTTTAAATATGCTTTATTGAATTAATAGGTTTTCCTCAATTTATGATAATCTTTTTTAAAATCCTTTTGAAATAGCGTCATAACAAAAATAAATAGACACATATGTATTGCCCGGAATAAATGTAAAGTAATACATTTTGTCTCTACAAAAAAGCGGTATATTTCTTAAAAGAGCGTTCCACCTGAAAACGTACTAAAACATCATGATTTCACGTGAAAGTGTACTCGAGATAAAAGTAAAAGCTCATATCCTTTGCGATAAATGTTGAAGCTCAGAACACAAACGCGGGAGCCGGTCGCGGTACCGAGCCACGTACCGTATCGGTTAATGTTCGAAAATGACTGCCGGTTGGTGTGGCTTCGTGGGCACGACCGCGACCTTGCGCGCCGTCTACGCTGCACTACTAAATATAGAATAACTTTTTAAGGTGTTGCCATTCATGTGCGTACACGCATATCTCGGTGCCACTAATTATCTTTTATGGAGTTGGTGAAATGTATCGTGTGAGGAAATTAGTGGTTATTTTTGACGTAAAGTTTGTCGTCAATCGATACATTATATAAGATTAATATATAACTTTCTTTCGCTATTCCTCTAAGTGGACATTATAACCTATTCTCGAATTGTACTAACGAGGTATATTTAGAAACTGTAACGTATCTTATTATATAGTATTCGATTAGCAAAGAAAAGGTTTAATTTGGTTCTCAATAAACAAATGCTTGAGAAATATCTTTTTAAGTGCAAATGTTACAAGTAGAATACACAGAAAATAAAATAAAATCTAAATTAAATTCAAAGAAGATACATCACCTCCAAATACAAACGTGCCGCAGGAAGTGTAATGACCTAAAATTAGAATTAATTTTCTTTCAGAATCAAATATCGTTCCGTTTTAACTGTGCCAACTGTTAGAATAAAACTGAAGAAAAATTTGGAAAACTTCCAATAATCGATTACTGTAACAACGTAGTTAACAGGAAATAATTTTCAAGATTTTAAAAATATACCTGAGAAAAGATTAACAATGCAAGTAGATGACTTCCTTCAAAAAGTATTCTTCAAATATCTTCTTCTTGTGTAGAGATGTATGGGAAAATTATTTATTTTGTTATCTATTACAAAGTGTTACTATCTCTAGTATTCAATTTTATGTTATCAAATTCTCCATCTTGAACAAGCTCGTAGATAACAGGTGTGTATCTGTCAGTATGTCAAATTTATCAATCGAGCATGACATGAGAAGTATTGAAATATGAATTTATACTCTAAGATATAGTAAGTGCCATCCAACAACATTTTTGTGGAAGTCGCACACAACAATGAGTAGACTAAAAAAACATTCTTGTGGATGGCACTGACTATATACCTTTCCTGGTACTGATTAGATTTAAATTAGTTTATCTATTAAAAGAATACGATGGTATATGGTTAAGCTATAATGTCACGTTTTGTTCTGTGCCACCGACCGACTCCTTAATTATTCTATTTTGGGTCATCTGTCACCCCCCAATTGAGGGGTGGTTTCATTGTCCGTGACACTTGCCTGCGCATTGCGACCTGACGTAACCTCCGAAATAATTTATTAGGTGTTTGGATTTTCTCGCTACATCCTGCTTCACGTTTGAGCATCGGCTCAATGTAAGTAGGATCGTAAGTATTACTTAAGTAGTACATTACTCTTATGTACGGTTGTTGCCGCATAAAGGTGCTTTTAGGGAGATTGAGAAAAATTATAAGTGAATTATGACAACTTTACCGAAATTTCTATGTATTGATAAAGAATATTATATTTATATTTTTTATAACTGACCGTTTTACTTTCTATAACCAACTTTAAAGTCAAAACTGACATTTAATTTTCATAACTATTGACCTTTGATGCGCTTACGCATGGATTCAGCTTTTGCTTACGACAGTGTTTAATCTATTGTAACTTATTTACATAATTAGGTAATAATGGAAAAATGGAACTCTCATTAATGAACGTTTCAAGAAGTAAGGCCAAGGGCAGTTCTCAGTAGACATAATTTATAGTCACGTTTGTATAGACATTTATTTTAACATTACTATATAAGGTTAAGTGACATATCATTAGCAAATACTTAAAAAACAGTTAAGACACGTTTTATTAAAATATATAATATTATGAATATATTAATTAGTTTCTCTTGGATAAAACCTTCATTAAATTGGCTTTACGTTTTAAATGTTTCTTAAGACAGAGATCGTTTACAGATTATATTTATAACATTTGATTTAATTAAAACAGCGGAAGATAGTTGTCAAGCCCTTAAGGAATGGGCTCCACAAATCTTGTTCCCAGTCGCCTGTATATTATACTTATTTTTGTATAATTTTCAACAAACAAATGATCCTATAGCCACAAATTACTTAGTTTTTGACCTCAACGCAGTGGATTGAAAATCTTTTAGATCGCCTTGAAAAGTCTTACGAAAGGTTAAATCACGAGGATACCTTTGTTTTGTTGTGACGACCAATGCAATGATGATGTCACTTGCGTGTGCGCATGACAGTTAATAATAGCAGTCAATTGGAAGACGACAGCGAAGGTAATCCTCTTCGAGAGACGTGAGGATTTAAAATACTTCTTTAAAAGACTTACGGCTGATTAGTAAAAACATAGCGTAATATTGAATTTTTGGCTTTTATGTTTGTTTGTAGGCTATAAAATGTATGTAAGTATGTCATATAAATTACTACAGACAGATTCATACGATCTACATACGGTAATAGCTTATCCCATACAAAATATCAATTTTATTTATTTAGGTAAGCAACATACAGTCATTAAAACATATTTACAGATAGTGAACACAATTAGACCTATAGCAGCATTGTATAAAAAGAAATACATATTGAAAGATTATAAAAAAATATTAATAATAAAATATTACATTAATATTCTAGATTTATCTTTATACGTATAGATTTATACTATATGTATTAATTTATAGGAGTACTTGATATATTCCTTGAGTGAAGCTAATAAAAACAAAATAGAAAATAATGAAGCCCAAATCAAACATAAAACATATCTATCTCTATATCAGCCTCTTTTGTCATGTAAAGTGTATGAGTACCCGTTTTCTACTTTCTATCGAAATTTCTGGAAGGCTCTTGAAACTGAAATATCTCGAACTCTTTGCTCCAGCTTGACTTCACTTCAACACTAGGCGTAAAAATTACTCATTTTGTTGTAACCCTGACCTGCCACGATCAGCACTTTGTCCATATATCTTAGCAGGCCATTGGCGTTAATTTCTAAAGCAATTTAAGTCTAGACCTATTCTATTGTAGTGTACTTTGGAGCTTTTCAATTGATTTATTAACTATTTATTTACACATTTTTAAAGATATGTATGGTCTGTCATCAGACTTGGTCCGAACTTTTTAAATGTTTATTGTTTTGTGGGTCAATCAGAACCAAAATAAGATATGACAGACTTAAAATTAAGGGTGTTGACAGCTCTTTTTTGGTTCCCGTATCTAAGTATCTATTGTCTGAGTCTGTTGATTTAAAAAAAAAACACCGGAAGTTACAAGCGTGTAAAGAATAGATAATTATAGTTTTGGAAGCATGTTGTTCTTAAAATGTATACCTATCAATTGATTTCTTAGCAGAGGCGTCTGGTTTTATACTACTTATATATACCCAAAAAATTACACTTGAGAAATTGTATTAATGTCCCTTTGTAATATTTTGTTCATTTCCTATCATTCTATACATTAACAAAATACATTTATACTATTTCCATTTCTTTATTTTTTCGATGCTCCTGTGCGAAACTTGTGCGAGCGTTTTTTTTACATTACGTATGCATTATTTTATAAAAATATGACGTTTACACACGTGCAAGGTTATATAATACCAGAGTTGGAGAAACTGATAGGGATGGAGCTATATCGATAAACGAGATAGATAGAACTGTCATCGAGAAAATAAAGAAATGGACATAGTATAATAATATTTGACGAGTGTATTTATTATTATATATATTATATATAGTATATTTTTTATAATATAACTTAAAAAACTTTATATTTCTACTGTTTAAAACTAAATAATTAATTTAAATAAAATTGTCAAAATTACAAACACATATGCTTATTTTCGAATCCAACCTAACAAAGTAACCAATTAAGTTTCCCCGATATTTCATTTATAAACTTAAAAAAAAAACATATCTACCTATTTATTTTCATCGACGTCATCAAAGTTTTTTATTTAATACATAAAATCCATGCATAAGGACACATCTCGAATTTCAAATTGTCATTTAATAAATCCATAAATGCATTTAACGTATTGGTTGAGCCATTTTGTGTTTCAATTAGACAGCTTTCCCCTACATGCCTTGAACCACTGAACATAAATTAAATGTAATTTAATTACTTCTGGAACTTTCGCAATAACAACACTATTCGCACTAGAGACAAACACTACTTTTCCCAACTATTTCTGTGGGAATGTAACGTTTTTGGAATATTCCTGGAATTTGGAACCTTCCTAAAATTTCTCAGGAAAATAAGACGTTGATACTCTACTGAATACCTGGAGTATATTAGTTGTTAAAATGACAAAATTTTTATCACACTCTTTTAATTATATGTTGGTAGGTAGGTATAATTTGCTTGTTCGTCTTCAGTTACACAAGTAGACAATTGCAGGCCTACTTTTGAAAGCAATTACGATGGATCCGAAATCCAATTTTCGTAGTTTGTACTCTTGAATGCGATACTAGCTCAAATCGTCTCATTATTATACGGCCATTTTGTGGAACTAATTGAGATTGAAATAGGAATCGACTAACCCAAAAATTCCAAAAGAATACTCTTGAGTTTGTTTTGACAGCTGTCAATTATGGTAATATTGAGTGTGCATTACCAGCTTCACTCGCAAGGCTGCAACCGTAAACTAATCCCAATTTTCAATACAATGATGACAAAGTTGTTTCCAAGAGTAAGATGTCACGTGACGGTTGAATTATCTTAGGGCTTGGAGTAGTGTTAAATTAGAATTAATATTAGTTTCGAGAGTTAGCCTGCTGGGCTGTAGATTTTCTATTAAGTTCACCTTTAAGTTGAATTTTCTTTTAAAAAACCTAACCATCGATGAACTAAACAAAGATGAAGAAATTATTTTCTCTAGAAATATATATTTACTTTTGTAGCGGGGCAAGTCTCGAGTGGCCGAATTACCATCCCACCTAAACGCTTAATCCGCTTACGTTAATTAACTTAAGTTTGGTAAGGAAAATAGCGCAAAATTGTATTCTATTCATAGAGTAAAAAACGATAAATAACGTTAAATACAACTTTCTTCTCCACGAGTAATTTAGATAGATATCAGGCTGTAGGTAGCAGTATCCATATCGAAATGCGATCAAATACAAATTGTAACATGAATATCTGTGACAGACAACGTCGCGTACGAAATTATATTACCGTGGAAAACATCTGTATCTCTCAGATTGATCTTATTTACTAGCCTATACAATATATTTTAGAATGGTAATGGTTTAAGATAGTCACTGCGCTGTATTCTCATGGTACAGTACTGATAAAAACCTTTGGTTGGTTTAAATTCGTCAAATCGAGTTTTGCATAAGTTTTGTTAAGATACAGTGCAGTTAGCAAAAATATGGAAATTTGTTTTCGTTTTCAAAACAAGAAGATAATGAATTAGTTGTTGTTTGAATACAAGAATTTTACATCAATATGATTTCACTGTGAAGAGTTAGTGTCATCAAACTGACTTCGGTCGCAGGATAAAAAAATTATTGACAATCGTGTTCTCGAATACGAACCGATAACGCTGGTGTCAATCTGTAGAAGAATGTAAGGGTTGAATGACAAATGCGGAAATACCAGACAGTACTGGGTCGGATGTTGCACGCTTGTCTATAGAAATGAATCCGTATCATAGATATTCTACGGCACGCTGCCGTGCCGCCGTGGGCCTAAACAATGAATGATCAACCAGGTGCATTCTATTGAATACGAACAATCTTAGTCCTTGGATGTGCTATCTGCGGTGATCTGAACGTGATTTGAAAATAAATATGAATTTTTATCACGGTTCGGCTTGTTGGTTCGTTTCTTCATACCTACCTCTGCATAAGTTCAGAAATCGTATTTATTTGCTTGCTCATATAAGTTGCGACAAACTAAAATGTAGTTCTTTCGTTGCGCACATTTTTTTTATTTTGCATACCGTGGTATTATTAGAAGTTCATTGAACATTTTTAAAGCAAGCAAACACTGATTAAAGCAAAATAGCGGAAGATACCTAAGTGACACGCTTCCGAGGCATGCCTAAAAACTCCTGTTCTCGGTTGTCAAACTTCCCTTGTCAAATGGTTTTGTCACTATGCGAACCGAACCGACACTATAAGACACAAACCGAATGGAAATGAATTTTTACGGACACGAAATAATTTGTCTCGCTCGCAAGCATGGGCTTTGCATCATTCTATCTCTTTTAGGTATAACTGAGTTGGTGTTAGTAAACGTTACTTTAGTATCAGAGCAATTTTTCAGGAATAGTATTGTTATCTAACGAAGCAGAGTTCGCTTTACTTGTAACAACCAAATGACCAGTGCACAAAGTATATATATTAAGTGACGTAGTATTCTTCTCATCACAAATCAGATCACAAAATTAATTAAAGACAGTATAGCTTAGGACTTATTATGCAATTACTTTGTTTATCTGATCTCAAGTTAGCAAGTATAATTAATTATCAATGTTCATTATGGTTGAGTTGAGATTTATATTAATTTTTGTATATCCGTCTTAGTTTATAAAATAATTTATTTAAGCTTGTTATATATTTAATATCTATATGTAAAACATAAAATAAAACCTATTATTAGCTTTGCTTGCTGTAAATAATATTTTGTAAGATTTGTCTGTAACGCCTTTGGTTTTTATGAATAAAAAAAATATGTGTGCGTGAGCGCGAGAATTATTCGTTCCACCCGGTTACGCACACGTTCGTGACGTGTTTGGACACTAACAACTACAAGATGGCGAACGACGCTTTGGGAGACAAAAGTACGTATACGTACCTAATGTAAGAACTTCACCTAAGTTCCACTATTTTACTTTAATCCAACATTTCAGTACATTACTATTACCGAAGTTGACGGAATCGATTTATTCTTCCATAGAGTAGATCTTTAGACTGTGGTAAATGAAGGACTAAACTGGTAACAGATTTCTTTGGTAAATACCCAAAGGACATGCAAAATCTTCATTATTGTAATTTTTAACTGTTGGTAAACGAATAAAAGATTTACCTTAAGATTTAGGAGCAACAAGGAAAAAAACATTACGAAAACACATTTGTTAAGACATTTTTTTACAGAAAATGCGCAATCACTGTCGTTTAGTGATGTAGGGCAAACAAAATACAAGTTGAGTATATTATTTTAAGGGAACAAAAAAAAATGTGAAAACATATTGTAATAACCATGTATATTTTTAATTTGATTAAAATATCCTTTTTCAAATTATTGACGATTGCGTACAACGTTTCCTATGTTCACATCGTTACCCTGAGTTATTAAGAAACGGCCTATTTTTACCCGCATTCTAACTCTGGTACCCCAAATTTACATTTCGAATTGGTGTTCCCCGACTCTAGTTGATCGAACGAATACAGGGTGACCGTTAAAATAATAGAACCCCTAAAATGGGATTACACTGGTGATGATAAATACTGTCTCGAGGCTTGGATGCAGTTAATCAAGTTTTGTTCTATCTGTATACGATAGATCATTTAAATTTCTACTGTGGATGAAAAAGAAAAAGATTTATCGCATAAGTTTCCTTTGGTTGGTTTGTTGACAAACTTATTTAGTAATGATAATAATAACTCTAACACAGCATTTAGTTGGAGCATTTACTTAGTCAGATACAAAAGCGACACAGTTTTTATTTTTATAATTAGTATCTAGAGTTACGTATTTTTTTAAACAAAAACATATATCTATATATTTATTTTTATATTTAGTTTAACCTTTTGTCAAAATAATATGTAGTTTTACCGGCCATCCTGTACATAGGTAACTTCTCACAGGGAGCTTTGATAGAAAAATCTATTGATTCTAATAGTTTATAAATTAATTAATAGCATAAAATACTAATGATACACCTCTGTATAGTAAACTCAGGCATCTGTCACTCTACGCGTTCACCTACTAGCCGCTGGGCCACCGGCGGTACAAAGTCCAAAGTTGCCTAAAGCCGCAACGCGTACGCGCACTTATATCAATTTCTAAAAATAAAGTATATGCTGCAAATATTTTTGTATGATAAGATATTTCAAATAAAATATTCATACATATATTTAACTTTGCCATTAAAAAAAATTAAATTAAACTACACGGTAAGAGGTAACCCTATGCTAGTTGATAGACACGTGCTACATGCTGGCCGTGCGCTATTGCGAGGCCATAATAAACCGTGCATACGAACGTTTAAGTTCATTTTTGTTTGCATTCGTCATCACCCCGAAAGATTAGGTAGTTAAAACGTTTTATATGACATTTATAGACGGAGTGATTTATCTGTAGCGTATTAACTTATTTAGTAATCTGTAGTTATGTATTTATTCAAGAAGTGGAACTTAGAATTATTGGAAATGTATATTATAAGTGACAGAACAGAGTGATCTAGAAATCAAATCTTGTTAATGTTGCGAATTTGTTTCAATAGGAAATCACTTTGCAACAAAAACATAATGTTTGCATTTTATTTATTAACTGTCTTTCAATTAAAATCAAGGTGTTCGTGGAATGTTGTGCTGAATTATCCTTAATATCAAATAAATTAATACGTACATATATTCTCAATATCAACAGACCAAGAAATAAACTGTAATGTTTCCAAAGTACATAAAATTTTTGTTATTTTTGACCATTCTCAAATAAGCATACTTGTATACCTACATAGAAAACATTAATGACATGCTAACAAACACCCGTTTTGATTGCCATGAAGATTCGAACTACTACTATACCGCTAAATATGTTGTCATAAATATAATCTAACCAAATCCAGGCAAACAATGTGAATAGCCGGAATTCAAGAACAGAAACAAACTAAACGTTATCTTAATACAACCAGAGCTATCTTAAAATCTTCGTAAATTTCCTGGCCACATTAAATTTCAGTGCAGTACACCCTAAATAATCCGATTAAGCCGATCCTCCTATAATCTTGGAGATTCAAAGCGTATTCCTTTATTGTCAGTGTAAGAGTCGAGCCAACCAGTTCGGTATGCCCCGGGGCCACTGCACACGACACATCGCGGTAGGCCATGCCCGTAATACGAACTATGTTTTGTTTACGTTCGAAGTTTCGGAACTTGTCCATTTGGATACTCCGTAAATAGTAAAAGTTTCGAATTTAATTTATAAATGATTTTATTTTTTAATCAGGTGTGGTTTGCGTAGTGTAATTTATCATTTTTATAATTAATTGTAGGTCCAATATCAAAAATAGTTTCTGTACCAACGGCCGCATTCACAGCTGATGTCAAATGGTTGATTAAGGCTTAATAAAATATAGAGTTTGCTAAACAAATCAGTACTGTATATATACTTCACTTAATTCTAGATTTGCTCAGTAAAATCTATACTTAAAAGCGATTTAATCAATCATCTGAGGCCGCTGCGTGCGGCCCTAAGTTCCGTATGCATACCTTAGTTTCCATCAATCCGAATACCCTCTGTTTTCGCATGACACATTGCGGCAGTCGGTATCAGTTCATGGGCTGTTTTATAACGATACGCTGATAAAGCCTTTAAGTTGTGGTTTCTTTAGACTTTAATTTAATTGGATTTTGTGTCTAATTTACGTATCTCTAAGAATCTTTACAAGGAACCGTAGTTTCATTGGTTGGCATGAACATAAATGCTTGTATCAGAATCATGCGTCTGAAGTATAATGATTTTGTATATTAGAAGATGGTTTATTTCCGTGGTCATTGATAACACGAAATTTGGTTACTTAGGAGCTTTCGATTGTATGTGTATGACAAAAATTCACTGCTTGTACACCCACACCAAATCGACAAGAACGCGGCTTGACAAGATGACGGCTCAAACACAAAGCCAAGTTGCATATGGCCGCCGCACAAATAATTTGAACCAACTAAACCTTTGATTCAAGTAAAATAGCGCAAGATAGGTGACAAGCACTTGAGGCACGGACCTCGAAAATCTTGTTCCCGGTCACCTGACTTTACTTGTGAAATGGTTTAGTCCCTACGCGAACCAAACCAACAATATACGACACGTAATTTTTTTTTTTTTGGTTCCCCTCCACGAGAAGGGCAGGAGGACATAAAAAATGCTCTGACGCATACTCCGCGCGCGCGATCGGAGTTATGTGGGACTCGTCCCGACGCCTACCAGAACCATACCCACTAAAAAACCCCCTGTCGGCTCGTGCATTTTTGCCACTCAGCCTTCATCTGAGCGACGGCCAATCGGAGAAAGAGGCCGCGCCAGCGGGGCCCTTAAGGGGTCACCCGCTGAGATTTACATAGCACTGAAGGTGCTCAAAAATGAAAAGTAAATAAAAACATTAAAAATGAAAAGTAAAATTGCATTAATTCGGATTTACTTTAGAATTAGAATTTACGTTAGAATTAGGATTTGCGGCCTGAAGGGCCTCGAGAGCTAAAGTTAACTGCGTAGGTTCGCCCGTGTGCGCGTTTCTCGGCCTAGCGACTTTGAATTTCGAATCTAACACAGGAGCTGTATATGAGACTGAATCTCGAACAAGATGATTGGGATGGGATTCGGCGCGTTTGAAGAACGATTCTGAGAGTGTTTTGAGGTGCTGTTGCACTGTAGGTAGTTCAAGATCTCTGTGCAGGTCCGCGTTGCGCACATACCAAGGTGCGTCTGTGGCCCTGCGGCAGAAGAGATTTTGAACTACCTGCAGCTTATACAGGACGGAGGGATTGGCGTGGGCAAAGACTGGCGAAGCATATGACATGACGGGTCTAATGCAGACCTTATAGAGCGTGTGTTTATTTCTAAAAGACATTTTACTTTTTCTACCTATCATACTATTTAGGCGGCTAAAGTAGAAACGCGCGAGTTTCGTTACTCTATCGACGTGTGGCTTGAAAGAAAGCGTCTGATCTAAGGTGACGCCTAAGTATTTAATACTGCGCTTCCAGGGGATGGGAATACCTAACATTCGAATGTGAGGATCGTAGTAGCGATTACGACTCTCTTCCGGGTTGGCATCGATACGCCATTTTTGAAACCAAACACCGAGGGCGTTTACGGCCTTTTGGAGTCTGGTGATGTTATACGGTATCGCTTGACCTTTTGGCGGGATGGGGATGTCGTTAGTGTACACGGTGTACAGCAGAGGGGCGAGGACTGAGCCTTGCGGGACTCCAGCCTTTATGGGACGAGGCGCGGAGAGCGTGCCTTCATGTTTGAATCGAAACGTACGGTCTTTAAGAAACGACGCGATTAATCTGACTAGGCGAACCGGTAAGCCTATTTTATAGAGTTTAAAAACGAGACCGCTATGCCAGACTTTGTCGAATGCCTTGGCTACGTCAAAGAGAACCGCGATTGATTTTTTACGATGCGGATAGAATCCTTCGAGAATGTACTCGACGATTCGATGGACTTGCTGAGGGCAGGAGTGCTTAGCGCGAAAGCCGAACTGGTGGGGAATAATGAGCGGGTCGCCATCCGTTGGAAACAGATGGTTCCGCATTCGAGAGTATGACTCTTTCGAGAAGTTTAGACATTGCCTTGAGGAGGCTGATGGGTCTGTGATTAGCCGGAACGTTCAGAGGTTTACCCGGCTTGGGAATGCCTATGACTGTCGCTTCTTTCCAAGCTTTTGGAAAGTAGCTATGGTCGAAGCAGGCATTGAAAATGATAGCTAACAAGGTAAGCACCTGCTGTGGCAGGTGCTTAAGTGCGTGGTTGGAAATTCCATCCGCACCCGGAGCCTTTTTGGACTTTTGCTTTCTAGTGAGAAGCAAGATTTCATCATTAGAGACTGTGACGGGGTCGTCGGTGATAGGGAGAGATTCTCTGCGGAGAACTACGTCCTCCACCGCCTGGATGTGGGAGGGATCCGCGGGTTGCATGCTGGGCGAACATTGTGCCGCTATGCTGTCGGCGAAGCATTCGGCTTTCTCTTCTACTTCGAAGGCAATAGTGCCGTCGGGACGAGTGAGAGGAGGAACGTGAGAGGCGGAGTCTACGCGTAAGGCTCGGGCCATTCGATAATACGCTTTGTGGGACGGGGAGATATTCTCTATGAGATCGTTAAACTGAGCGTCTTGGAGTTCCGCGAGGCAAGACCTAACTTTACGTTGAAGCTGATTCGCAGCTGTTCTATATGCGGGCGTGGGATATTTCTTGGCTCTCCGGAGAGCCGCGTTTTTAGCTTTAGTGAGATTGCTAACGGCTAAGGGAAGCGCGGGTTTGCCTTGCTTAGCAATGATTACGTTGTCACTGATGGCTGAGTTGATAGCATTAGTGAGAGTATCGACTACTGAATCTATTTTTAAGGCTATCTAATTGGTAGGGCGAAATCGCGAGCGGAGAGTTCGGTGCCTCTAAGGCTGAAACTAACGTATTTTTAAAGCCTTTCCAGTTGGTAAAGGTCTTAGGAGATGTGACGTTATCGTTAGGCGTGCCTAGCACGAGGGAGACGGGGCGATGGTCGGAGCCTAGGTCATCGAGCGGTTCGATGGACCTGAGATCAAGATTGATTCGCTTGATAATTGCAAAGTCGAGGATGTCAGGAGAATAGGTCGGGTTGTTGGGATAGTGAGTGGGAGTGATGGGGGAAATGACGTCTAAGTCAAGGGAGTTAGTGATGTCGAGGAGAGCGATACCGCTGGTGTTGGTCGATGGGCACGTCCAGTCAGTATGTTTGAAGTTAAAGTCTCCGAACATAATGACTGAATGGCCGAGGGCGAGAATGGCCTCAAAGTCGCTGCGGATTGGTCTGGTACCACTAGGTATGTAGATTGAAGCTATGATGATGGTCGGATGACCAGTCATAGCCAATCTACACACAGTGGCTTCCATGTTGAGGAGAGGAGGGGTAGGGAGAGGACAGCAATGGAAGCCTCTTTTGTAACATATAGCGGTGCCGCCGTAACCGTCGGAGTTGGGCCTATCGTTGCGAGTAAACGCGTACTTAGGAATAGCGTATCCCCTGGAGCGGTTTGGAGTAAGCCATGTCTCCTGGAGAAGGAATAGGTCTGGTTCTTTGTTCTGAAGGAACAGTTTAATCTCGGGAAGGTTAGTGCTAAGGCTACGAGCGTTAAAAGATACTAGGGATAAGCCCTTGGGTTTAATACGACTGGACGCGGGATTCGCGGGTCTAGACATTATAATTTACTTATTTACGAATTTATGCAAAAATAAAAATGTATAATGAACTTAAGAGCGAGTGATGCTCGGCTAACGCAAATAAACGCTCTTGAGGAGAGCGGGCGGCTCGCAGTTTGCGTGCGAGAACAGAAATTTCTGAGCTGAACACTTAGCCGCTGCGTGGCCATATAGCTGGCAGCGGTGGCACTGCCCAGGGTGACCGCGGGGGTTGGGACGCTCGACGGAGATGTTCGAGAGTCCGCAAATTGTGCGAGCCTCTTTGAAAATCTCCTTCGAGTTGGGAGTGTTGGTAAGGATTACTAGAGCTAAGGGAAAACGCCTACCACGGTTGGAGTGCATCTTGTGCACTGCTATGGCCGGGAAACCCTGAGACTTAAGGTCCTCGAGAATGTCTTCGTTACTGAGTTCGAACGGGACGCCCCGTAGTACTGTGCGGATCTTACGCTCCTCCGGGAGGGCGTAGGTGTGATACGCGATTTGATTTAACGAGAGTAACCTGGTAAACGCGCGGAAGTCGTCGACGGTCGCTACCTGAATTTTGATTGTATCGCCAGCGTTGGCGGCTTTTAAGTAATTAATTTTGTGCTCTTTGCACAAGTTAGAGACCGCGGTCCAGCGCGCTTTTTCACGCCGGAAGACGGGCGGAGGGAGCTGAGGCTTCGGCGGGACGGGAGCGCAGCGCGTCGCTGGCTTCGATGGGACCGACGGAGACGCGGTTACTTCGAGCGATTTTAACGGCGCGGGGGCTGGTGTTGAAGACACCGGGGAGGGTTCGGGTATTGATGATACCGAAGCTTTCTTCGAGCGCTTCTTGGAGCGCTTGGCAACAAGTTGAAACGCGGGCTCAGGAGAGCCGGTTAAGGTGACGGTCGCTCCCGGGAGCGGTACGCTTACGACGCGACGCGTGAGAGGATGCGACCGATTCGCAGTCCATCTCGGACGAGGCGGGAGACGCGGGAGAGCTGAAGACCTGAGGGGTCTGGATGTCGGAGGCCTGAAGGGCCGGGGTTGAGGCCTGAGGGGCCGGGGACGCGATAGTTGCCTGTAAGGCCTGCGTTAGTACGTCATCTGGGATGGGGATGCCGGAGGCAGCGAGTGCCTGGACGAGCGACCTAGCAAAGTTTACCAAGCTTTGCTGGTCCATTGGAGGGCTTGGTCCTACGATATATGATATATAAATAAATAGAAATGCCTAGGTTCCCTAGCAAACCTAGCACCTAAACCTCCCTACCCGCGGTAGGGGTGCTGGGGACGACGCGAAGTGGTGCCCCTAATTCGGACAGCACTGTACCGTCACCCTGGGAAAGGCCCAAGTGCAATGGGATCGGGTCAGCCGGTTTCTCCTTGGCCTGAAGGGCCTTGGAAGCGCACCGGGGCAACGCTATCAGGCTTAGTTGTCACCGTTAAGTATCCACCTGATCAAACGCGAGTCTACTACGGAGTGTGTCGCCAATAAATTGACAACAAAAACCGGCCGTAGACCTGACGAAGTTGGGTTGCACTAAAAGTGCGGGATTGACTACGTTACGACCGGCCGGAGCCGGCCGCAGAGCGAGTCTCTAACTACGTACAGGCGCCAAGCGTCAAGTACGCAGCCAGAAAGGCAGCCCGAGTCTTGCAAACCACTATCGAATTTAATCGACCGCGGTAAGCTCAGCTCTGTTGCTGCTGTGCAAGAGACCGACTTACTTGCAGCCGATCGAGACCGGCCGCAGCGTAAGCCCTAAAGAGGCTAACAGCGTATGAGTATTGCGAACGAGTTGACGTCGTGAGACGACAATCGTGACTCAACGGCTGGAGCGACCGCGAACGCGTCCGAGCGGGGCCGGACGCAGAACGGATCTGAGAGTGGCGTTTCAGTATTGATACGAGAGAAGTCGTGAGACAACAATCGTGACTCGGCAGCCGGGAGCGACCTTCAACACGTCCGAACGGGTCCGGACGCAGATCGGGTCTGTCGTACGACACGTCTTTTTTTTTTTTTTTTTTCCCTCCGCGGGAAGGGCAGGAGGATAAAAATGCCCTGACGCATACTCTGGCGCGATTCCAAAGTTATGTGGGACTCGTCCCGACGCCTACCAGGACCATACCCATTAAAAAAACCCCCTGTCGGCTCGTGCATTTTTGCCACTCAGCCTTCATCTGAGCGACGGCCAATTGGAGAAAGAGGCCGCGCTAGCGGGGCCCAGAAGGGGTCACCCGCTGGGATTACATAGCACTGAAGGTGCTCAAAGCACTGAAGGTTAATACATAGCACTGAAGGTGCTCAAAATGAAAATCAATAATTAAAACAAAAATTAAAAAATTGCAAAATAAAATTGAGTTAATTCGCATTTACGTTGGAATTAGGATTTACGTTAGAATTAGAATTTACGTTAGAATTAGAATTTGCGGCCAGAAGGGCCTCTAGATCGCGTGACAGTCTGGTGGATGAGTACGCTTGCGCATTTCTAGGCCTTGCGACTTTGAACTTCGAGTCTAACACAGGAGCAGCATATGAGACCGAATCACGAACTAGAGGATTGGGATGGGTTTCGGAGCGTTTGAAAAACGCTTCAGAGAGTGATTTGAGATGTTGTTGCACTGTAGGCAGTTCAAGATCTCTATGCAAGTCCGCATTACGCACGTACCACGGTGCGCCTGTGGCCCGGCGGCAAAAGAGGTTTTGAACTACCTGCAGTTTGTGCAGGAGGGAGGGTTTGGCGTGGGCAAAGATTGGCGAGGCATACGTCATGACGGGTCTAACGCAGACCTTGTAAAGTGTACGTTTGTTTCTGAAGGACATTTTACTTTTTCTACCTAACATGCTATTTAGGCGGACTAAATAGTGACGAGCGAGTTTCGAAACTCTTTCGACGTGTGGCTTGAAAGAAAGCGTCGGATCTAATGTGACGCCTAAGTATTTAGTACTGCGCTTCCAGGGGATGGGAATGCCTAACATTCGAACGTGGGGATCGCCATCGGGACGACGGCGTTTGTGGTCGAAGCGCATCGCAGAACTCTTTTCAGGGTTCACATCGATGCGCCATTCTTGAAACTATGCACCAAGGGCGTTTACGGCCCTTTGGAGTCTGGTTACAAGGTGCCGAACACTGTGGCCCCTGGTATAGAGTGCGGTGTCGTCAGCAAAGAGGGCGAGTTCGACGCCTTTCGGCGGGATGGGAATGTCGTTGGTGTACACGGTGTACAGCAGCGGGGCGAGGACTGAGCCTTGAGGGACTCCAGCCTTTATGGGACGAGGTGCAGAAAGCGTGCCTTCGTGTTTAAATCGAAACGTACGGTCTTTGAGAAACGACGCTATTAACCTGACTAGGCGATCCGGTAAGCCTATCTTGTAGAGTTTATAAACGAGACCGCTGTGTCAGACTTTATCGAAAGCCTTGGCTACGTCAAAGAAAACCGCGACTGTTTTATAACGACGCGGATAGAAACCGTCAAGTATATACTCGACGATTCGGTGGACTTGCTGAGGGCAGGAGTGTTTAGCGCGAAAGCCGAACTGATGGGGAATAATAAGAGGATCGCCATCCGTTGGAAACAGATGGTTCCGCATTCGAGAGAGTATGACTCTCTCGAGAAGTTTAGACATTGCCTTGAGGAGGCTGATGGGTCTGTGATTAGCCGGGACGTTCAGAGGTTTGCCCGGCTTGGGAATGCCTATGACTGTCGCTTCTTTCCAAGCTTTTGGAAAGTAGCTATGGTCGAAGCAGGCATTGAAAATGATAGCTAACAAGGTAAGCATCTGTTGAGGTAGGTGCTTAAGTGTGTGGATGGAAATTCCATCCGCACCCGGAGCCTTTTTGGACTTTTGATTTCTAATGAGAAGCAAGATTTCGTCATTAGAGACTGTGACAGGGTCGGCGGTGATGGGGAGAGAGTCTCTGCGAAGGACTTCGTCCTCCACCGCCTGGATGTGTGAGGGATAAGCAGGTTGCGTGCTGGGCGAGCATTGTGCGGCAATGCTGTCGGCGAAGCATTCGGCTTTCTCTTCGACTTCGAAGGCAGTAGTGCCATCGGGACGAGTGAGAGGAGGAACGTGAGAGACGGTGTCTACGCGTAAGGCTCGGGCCATGCTATAGTACGCTTGGTGGGACGGAGAGATATTCGCCATGAGATCGTTCATCTGAGCGTCTCGGAGTTCCGCGAGGCAAGACCTAACTTTACGTTGAAGCTGATTCGCAGCTGTTCTATAGGCGGGCGTGGGATATTTCTTGGCTCTCCGGAGAGCCGCGTTTTTAGCTTTAATAAGATTGCTAACGGCTAAGGGAAGCGTGGGTTTGCCTTGCTTAGCAACCTTTTCGTTGTCACTAATGGCTGAGTTGATAGCATCAGTGAGAGAATTTACTAATGAATCGATTTTATCCGGACTATCTAATTGTTCGGGAGAGATCGCGAGTGGAGAGTTCGGAGCCTCTAAGGCTGAAACTAACGTATTTTTAAAACCTTTCCAGTTGGTAAAGGTCTTAGGAGATGAGGCGTTATCGTTCGGCGGTCCTAGCACGAGGGGAACGGGGCGATGGTCGGAGCCTAGGTCATCGAGCGGTTCGATAGACCTTAGATCAAGATTGATTCGCTTGATAATTGCAAAGTCGAGGATGTCAGGAGAGTAGGACGGGTTGTTGGGATAGTGAGTGGGAGTGATGGGGGATATGACGTCTAGGTCAAGGGAGTTAGTGATGTCGAGGAGAGCGATACCGCTGGTGTTAGTCGATAGGCACGTCCAGTCAGTATGTTTGGAGTTAAAGTCTCCGAACATAACGACTGAATGGCTGAGGGCGAGAATGGCCTCAAAGTCGCTGCGGATTGGTCTGGTACCACTAGGTATGTAGATTGAAGCTATGATGATGGTCGGATGACCAGTCATAGCCAATCTACACACAGTGGCTTCCATGTTGAGGAGAGGAGGAGTAGGGAGAGGACAGCAGTGGAAGCCTCTTTTGTAATATATAGCGGTGCCGCCGAAACCGTCGGAGTTGGGCCTATCGTTACGAACAAACGCGTACTTAGGTATAGCGAATCCCCTGGAGCGGTTTGGAGTAAGCCATGTCTCCTGGAGAAGGAATAAGTCAGGTTCTTTGTTCTGAAGGAACAGTTTAATCTCGGGAAGGTTGGTGTTAAGGCTACGAGCGTTAAAAGATACTAGGGATAAGCCCTTGGGTTTAATACGACTGGACGCGGGATTCGCGGGTCTAGACATTATAATTTATTATTTACGAATTTAAACAAATATAAAAGAATTTACAACGAACTTAGGAGCGAGTGATGCTCGGCTAAAGCAAATAAACGCTCTTGAGGAGAGCGGGCGGCTCGCAGTTTGCGTGCGAGCACGGAAATTTCGTTGATATCGACGTTTTGAATAACGTCGAACACGGTCTTCATGTCCTCAGCCAACGACGACTGAGGTGCGGATGACGGAGAAGGACGCGGCCCTACGGAAGCTACGGGAGCTGGGATGGGTCGGGAAGGTGCAGGCGGAACGGCCGGACGCTGCCTCCAAGACAGAGCCGGAGTAGGCGTCGGCTGAGCGGGCTTTGCTTCCGGGGGACCCCGGTTGCGCAGCGGCGGGAAGTTAGCGTGAGTGAGCGGCGGCGCCGGTTTAGGCGCGACCCTCTTGGTGGTGGAGCGCGGAGCGCGCGGGCAGCCCCTGTAGTTAGCTGTGTGGCCGGACTGGCCGCACAGCACACAGGCAGGGGGGGAAGTGGATTCGGGAGTGCGCGTGCACTCCTTAGTGAAATGAGGATCCAGGCACTTTACGCACCTGGGGGGAGCTGAACAGTTAGCCGCTGCGTGGCCATAGAGCTGGCAGCGGTGGCACTGCCCAGGGTGACCACGGGGGTTGGGACGCTCGACGGAGATATTTGAGAGTCCGCAAATTGTGCGAGCCTCTCTAAAGATCTCCCTCGAGTTGGGAGTATTTGAAAGGATTACTAAAGCTAAAGGAAAACGCCTACCGCGGTTGGAGTGCATCTTGTGCACTGCTGTGACCGGGAAACCCTGGGACTTAAGGTCCTCGAGAATATCTTCGTTGTTGAGTTCGAACGGGACGCCCCGTAGTACTGCGCGGATCTTACGCTCCTCCGGGAGGGCGTAGGTGTGATACGCGATTTGGTTTAACCCGAGCAACCTGGTAAACGCGCGGAAGTCGTCGACGGTCGCTACTTGAATCTTGATCGTATCGCCAGCGTTGGCGGCTTTTAAGTAATTAATTTTGTGCTGTTTGCACAAGTTAGAAACCGCGGTCCAGCGCGTTTTTTCACGCAGGAAGACGGGCGGAGGGAGCTGAGGTTTCGGCGGGACGGGAGCGCAGCGCGTCGCTGGCTTCGATGGGACCGACGGAATCGCGGTCACTTCGAGTGACATGAGCGGCGCGGGGGCGGGTGTAGAAGACACCGGGGTTGGCTCGGGTGTTGAAGACACCGCGGCCTTTTTCGAACGCTTCTTAGAGCGTTTGGCAACTAATTGGAACTCGGGCTCTGGAGAGCCGGTTAGGGTGGCGGCGACTGACGAAGCTACGGACGCGGCGGAGTCTGAATCGCTCCCGGGAGCGGTACGCTTCCTACGAGATGAGCGCGAGGATGAGACCGACGCGCAGTCCATATCGGATGGAACGGGAGACGCGGGAGAGCTATAGACCTGAGGGGTCTGGATGTTGGAGGCCTGAGGGGCTGGGGTTGGGGCCTGAGGGGCCGGGGACGCGTTAAGCGCTAGTACAGCTTGCATAAATATGTCGTCAGAAATTGAAACACCCGACGCGGCGAGTGCTTGGGCGAACGCCTTCGCAATGTTAATGACGATTTGCTTATCCATTTGGGAAGGGGTTGGGACAATAATATGTAAAAATATAAGTATAATAAAAGATGCCTAGATCCTAAAAACCTAGCAAAATCCTAGCGGCAAACCTCCCTACCAGCGGTAGGGGGGCTGGGGAGAATAACTTAAAACTAACCGTAGTACGCCGAAGGCCGCTACCTAGAAACCTAAAAAAGGGTACGCAGGTAAAGAGTTGACCGCGTTAGGGTCAACCTTTACCGACAGAAAGGACAAATACACACGAAAACACACAAATATGATAAAAATAAATATGAAAATAGGAGAAAAATAAATAAAATAGAGAAGAGAAATAAATAAAAATAAAAAGGACTGGTTCAGTACAAATTCGTTGTCACCGTTAAGTATCCTTTGCACTGAAACCAGACTACTTACGCTGGGCACAACACTGCACTCAGCACGAGCACAACACAACTTAGCACAGCACTTTGAAGACTAAGGGGCTTAGTCGCAAAGAAAAATACGCACTTCGATAGCACTCAGAGGGAGTAGAAAGAACCTTGAAAACCGTAGCACGGAACCAACACGCTAAACCGTGACGTCAGTAGACTGAGCGCCACGGAGTATCGGGAAGGGACCAAACAACGGAGAACGGGGTCTTGCACGTCCGCACTGGGCGGCGATCGGAGCGAGAAAGTCTACGACACGTCACGAATACAAACTTATTTATACGAACACGAAATATTTTGTCTTGCTCGCAAGCACATGTTTAGCATCAGTCTATCTCCTTTATGTAGGGGAGTAATATAGTTGAGTTTGAGTGAGTTAATGTATATGTTTAGTACCGGAGCCACCTACGTAATGTAAGAAGGTAGCCTATCTTCCGCCATTTTACTTTTAGCAAAAATCTAAACATGTATAATCTCCTTACTAATAAACGTAGGAATTGTCAGTTATCATTTTATCTAGTTTAGTTTCTACCTAAGTTTTTTTTAAGTGTGCTGTGACTATAACTCCATATTAATATGGACACAGGCATACAATTTTTATAAAATTGTAGTCCTTCTATGAAATCTTTATTGTATTTAACATTTAATATAAAATTAATGAGCCTTAATAATACAAGTAACCTCAAAATTTTTTCATAGAACCTTTCGAGGTCTATGATTAATGGTGAAGAATGAGTGTGTTAATAAGGAAAAATACTTTGTATTCTCTACTATTTCTAATGTTTAGGAAAGAACGGAACATTATCGAATAAAATAGATGGATGGAAAATTTTTCAATATGTTTAGAAAAGATTTATGAATATTAGCTACCATTTACTATTCGGATCGGTAATTTCAGCTAAATATAACGTACATTTTTCTTTATCGCTTAAAATCCTTAAGTAAGTTACAACTTATCCCTATATTGGCACGGAGCAAATAAATGTTCAGAAAAAAATACATTTTCTTTGTTGGACAGTTTTCTTTACTTGTAACTAAATCTACAAAGCAAATAGATATATTTATACCAATAGTGCTGCGGGGAAATAAATATGTGAAATTCTGCAAGTTAGTTGTGTGTTTTTGTAATTAATTACTGCTGCGAGTGGTACTTGAGTTCTCTTGAACTATCGGCCTGTAGGTTTTGCGCGGTAAACAATTCGGTAAGTTTTGCGCGGTAAATAATTTCATTTTTTGGAAATGGGTATTGCATTTGTAGTTTCTCTATTTTTATATACTCATGGGATGTTTGGAACTCTTTCAATGCGATGTTATAATAAAAGTAATTAAGAAAAAGTAACATGGTGTATGAATTTCTATTTTGATAATTTGTTTCTGAATTAAACAAACAGTAAGTTGGAGAAAGTTGCTGAGAAAAAGGATTTTTTTTGTATAAAGTAAAAACAGCTCTCATGGTTTCCTATGTTTTTAATGATGTAATCAGAAAAATATTCAATAGATTTTTAAAAATTCGTAAAATGCTATGCTAAAATAGATGTTTTCAAACATGACGACCTACTAAAGCTTATCTTACATTTAGTGCTCGCATATCGATCCTCTACACTCACAAAAACAGTTTTTTTAGACAATTCCCCACAAATTGCCTGTAATACGCGTTAACGTCTCACAAATTAGTTACAGACGACGTTTCCTTGTTACATTTTGTTGTAATTCTGTGCCATTTAGTTTTCACATGCTATGTCATATATTGTATTAAAAGAATTGTTAATACAATAGTATTGAAGGATTAAGAAAGTTGTAGAAAATAGAAAAATCATTTCCTGAAACGGGTTTTAATATATTCCCAGAAGCTTGCTTGTCTTCACTGTTTTGCTTAATAATTTTATTTTAGAAAACCCACCTTTTTTGTATCTCTACAAATTTGCTTGTGGTACTTCATATACCTATAGAGTAAAAAACTATTTAGCAGGATTTATAGTTATGTAACTTATATGCAAATGACAATAAAATAGAGAAATTAACTCTCCAAATGAACATATTGCATGGCATTAAAGAATTTTGAATAAATAATTAAAACCGTAACTTAAGTATAATAAAAACCTTGTCCTCATCGCGCAGACAAAAATTGATACCAGAATTTGAATCTACCTTAAGGAATTTCAATTCAGTTCACTTAACATTCTTTGTAGGATCATTATAGCGAATTTCACAGAGCTTTGTGTCTCTATATATAGTGTTACCAACTGTATTCTATGGTATATTCAGAATGGACTGTCTGGCAAGGATCCATAATGTAGGCGACGGAGCAGACCAGGCAAGCGTCAGCGTGTTACGAACATGTATTCGATATAAGTGGTTGGTGTATTCATGGGTTAGCCTGCGTGATTTTGGACATTTAGTGTACGTTACATTGTTGGCAGAAATGTAGAGACAAGTTCCTTATACTTAATAATACATATAGAAATCTAATACAAAGTTGAAGCAGAATTTCGAATGGTCATTTATATCTTACTAGCGAGCTTGTTCAATGTGTAACTTTTTAAATGTTGTAATTTTTGGTTTTGGAACATTGTGACATTGAAACAATTTGTCGAAATTGATTTAGCAATTCATAGTTAATCGAGAGTTATACGTAAAAATAAACAAACAAACGCAGTACGTGCCCTCCATGGACATAGTCGTAGGCTTTTACTTATTTACAATATCGAATGCGATTATAATATCGACTAATGATTCGTTGCCAAACATAGGCTTTCGCTGGAGTTGCCTCTGTTCCAGTAATAGCCCTGGCTGTTCCTTTATTTGCGTCTGGAACACAACCACGCAAATGTGATTATCATGATGGTCAAAATAGAAAGGACTGCGGTACCAATAGTCTCGCAACAGGAGAAGCTCTTCCACCACCGAGATAATAATGCCCATTCAGATCGGATCACTAGTCATGTCAATTTGCAAGTTCAGGTTCTTCAGGATACAATACAAAATCAAAAACCCATAATATACAATAACAACATGTAAAATTAAATGCATATTTCTTACGAGGCAATGTAAACTTCAATTTCTAGCAGCCGTAAAGATAAATATAAAACGACGGAAAATCGTTATCATGGATTTTAAAATAAAACTTGCATTTCTGTTTCTGTGGTCGCGTTTGTAGAAATACAATTTTAGTAGATTGCTCTTAATTTGTTCAATGTTTCGAGGAGTTGTATTCTGTGTGTAATTGATTTTCTTGCCTTAGTGAGGAGTATGTTTAGGTTCTATTAGTAATTTAAAAATACCTGCTTAGGAGTAATAGATCACCAAACCAACAAGGTTTGCGTTATGGATTATTTTCAAAGTAAACGAGAGAGGGATCCAAATTAAATATACACGTATAAATAAAAAATATGTGATTTGTGACAGTGGTAGTAGCTCTGTGTCATTCGCTAGTCCCAAGTTCGAGTCCTGATTGGAGTATTGATGCCCCAGATGTTTGTTCTAGTATCATGGTTGTTTATATTCATGTATGTATTTTTTTTCTGCCCTTCCAGTTCGCTGTATGGTCAACCACAATATAACCTAGCAGAGGTACTTTAGAGCCGTACAGTTGGTGAGATTGTCTGGGGCTTTTTTTTTATTTAGTCCACATATGTAAACTGCTATGAGGGAATCAAATCCAGCCTTCTGATGTACCCAACAACGACACGACCATGCCGTAACCACCTGGGTATAGTTTTCATGTAATAAAAAATCCATATGAATATCCACCTGACCACAATATTCAGGTCAAAACTAAGCCTCCTCCGTAATATTTTAACGACACACGAAACTGATAACAACGATTGGATTCAGGAGGGCAGAAACCATAAAATTGAAATCAATTTAGCTGTAATGGTTTATGGCTGGTTCGTAAAAAATGTACTGGCGTACCGACGCTGTCTTATCTTACTTTTTGTAGGCAGTACATAAATTACTTAAAATATTTTAATGTAGTTCTTGGCTGTTCAGATGAGGCATCTGAAGAATTTCTTTGCTTTAATAACCCGAAAAAATAAACATGGTCTTAGTTTTAGCAAATCATCATCATCTGTTTAATAATGAATGTATATATCCTATCTACAACAATGAAGGCGAGGCATCGGATCGCACAATTGGAAACTTTGATTTAGACTTCTAGAAATACAAGTTTACACATTACTATTACTAGTAAATATTCATATTTTGTTAAGAATAGGTTAAATATCTATGATACATAGAATTTAGAGATATCTTATACTACAAACATGGTAAATAGTTTCATAGCGGATCAACTTGTCAATACTATGAAACAGTATTTATCGTTGTTTATCTTCCGCGTAGCCATACGATTTGATTTGGAATTTCAAATATCTTTCACAACCGAAAAGAGTTCTTTCAGCATTACCTTCAGAGTTGAAAATCGATTGTATGTAACTGAGAAAAAAATCTTTCCTAGCAAAGATTTTACTGCTACACGATACTCGTCTTTGGGTAAAAGGTATTAAAGCGTTTTATGGTGTGTGTGGAAATAATATATTCAGTTCACAAAATGAATTGCCAGTGTTAGTATCTCGGAGTGAGACTGCGAACATATTCGCGAGGATCTGTTGCGTGCTACATTCTACCTTATTGGTTATACGGTTGAGCAACCCCCGATCCTACTTCTAATTGTATTTAATGTTCTATTTCATTTGTAAATAATCTCATGGATTCACTTTGGAGACATTCTCGAATGGAGCATGTATTTGTTTACTAGTTTATTCACACGCTATTGATTCTAATTGTCGTTGCTATGTTAGAGTTAATTATTGTAATGTAAAAGTGACGTCACGGCAACTATTATTTAGATTCATTAGGACTTTGCTGTCTTACTAACATTGTCAATAGTCTTAACACGTTAAGTGTAATTAATAATAGGGAGCTAATGTTATTAAGGATTTCGTGGTAAGCTGTGACACGTATATATTTAGTAAATGTGTTATAGTTAAGTATGGGGGAAGATTATACGGATGTAAACATGTAGGAAGCGTTTTATTTTGTATGGGCTCGAGGTGGAGGTTGAAAGAGGCTTTATTTTTTAATCGTTAAGGCTTAGTTTTGAGTATCTAGGTTGCAGTAGGAGCGTAGCTTGCATTGCTGGATAGATGGAACGGGGCTCGCGTCGGTCGGTGTCGTGCAATTAACTTTTTCAGTAGGAGCGCTCAGGGTATTGTGACGTCACTTCACGGGATAAGATGGCTGAAACCTCTGATGCTCAGAGGCATTTAAGCGTTGAGCACTTTATCGTTCATGGCAAGATTTTCACAGCCGTTCTCAATGAATGCTCCTTCTTATAATAGTCGCTCAGATTTAATTCAAAACTTCGTAAAATACCCCTTAATTAAAAATATGAAAGCCATTACCGTTTCATTTAAAACATCCACTTTATTTTTGCACAAGTCAGATAAAACGAAATGGTGCCGAAATAAAAATAAAGATTTTCGTTTAATTAATATGGGTAGGGAATTAAAGAAATTTGCTTTTAATGAATAGCTGATGTTGTTATTGAATTTAGATACGAGAGTGCGTTTCTGTTTTGCAATGGTTTTCTGACTCATCTTAGCAAGGTGGAATGTGGCAACTAGTTTTGTTTCAACACAATCCTTTCAAACCGCAGAAAACCTTGCGCAGAAGGCAGCTTCTATTGTGGACTTGAAGAAAATATTTAAAAGTTATACTGCGCAGTAAGTCACTTTACAACGAAATCTCGGAAAGCTATTATGCGAAAAGCTTATATTTAACAGCTTTATTTACATTCGATTTGACGACGCTGTTTTGCGACAACCGGGTTACATTCTTATTTTATCTATAATTTGACATAAAGTAGTTCTAAATAGTCTTAAAAGGTGTGTTTGAAGTACATTTAGATGGCATGACCATGTAAAATTAAGTAATATAATTAAGCTCCTAAAACCTTTGATATTCGATACCAAGTAAACAATTTTAATCTGTTTGAAACACTATTGTGGAAGCTTTTTAAAATTATTATTGATTTTTTGTCATATTTAAAAAAGCTAGCTAAGTTATTTTGTTATTATTATTATTTAAATAAGCTTTAATAAAAAAAAATTGTTGTATTACTTTTGGTTATATTGACAATAGTTAAGAGAATTCAGTCTCTTCAATATTAACAGTGTCAGAAATAGTGCCGAAGTATTGGGAACTCTATATAAAAAAGACAGAAACCAATGTAATGTATTTTACAAAAATGTAAAACAAAACCTTACACACCCTTAAAGATAAGACCACATCGAAAATGCCAATAAAGTCACCTACACAATTTATCAACCAGACCTCCGTCGAATCGCAACCGTTACTTTTGTCATTTTTTAAAGTAACCCCCGCGTTGTTTTAGCGTCCGTATTTGCGGTTATGCTCCGAATGGTTTTCGAATACGTTTCGTTTTGGTGTCGAATGTGTGAGTGGAAAATTTAATTATCGTTCAGGCTGGACGTCATTGATATTCAAGAGGCGTTTCCTGTCCGTGAACTGACGCAGGCTTGTTGGTCGATCGGTGTGACTTGTGGACCGGTAGACTTCGCTTGTCTAGGCTGATTCTGTTGGTCGATTCATTTGTGGTTTAATTGGGTAATGGTCTTTTGTAGTTGGATATTTGGTTTGTAATTATAATTTTGGAGATAAGATTAAAAATAAAGTTGTTTTAAATTTTTTTTTCCTTTTTTGTCATAGTTCTAGATATCAATAATCGTAAATGTTATTGATTATTGGTAGGCTTCAGTTGGTATTTATTGCCTTTGGTTCCAGTATTAGCACTGGCTGCTCCTTCCCTATATCCGGAACACAACCACGGAAACGTGGTATAAGGCAAATAAAAATGATTCTGACTATTAAATTCTGGTAGCCAAGTAGCTTACTTGAATATTTTTTTTTATCAACGTCAAACCAAACAACCATTATTTTACGTTCTATAAATAAGAATACCTCGCAATACTATAAATAATACTAAAAACAAAAATAACATGTTTTTCAGAAGCATTCATGTAAACATAAAGATACGATAAGGTTTTCTTTCAAAATTATTTGAATCCAGCTGTCAGTCCACGAGTCGGGGTGGGGGCGAAGATCACAGAGAATCTTCTGACAAAACTAAGTAAATATTGCCCGAGAAGGTTAAGTCGTGCAAATATTTCAAGCTTCATTTTTATTTAAATTATCTACTTGGATATAATCTGAGAAACCTTTGTCCGGAGTAAAGCTATATATAAATTGTCTTTGATTGGTTAGAATAGTTTAAAATGGCGTCGTTTATTTATACTCGTCGCTATGGACATTAAGTCTTCGCGTATAGAGTGTACAGGTGCTTCGATTTATGAAGGTCATCCAAGTGACTACTGTTGTATTAAACTTTTAGTGTTTGTCTAATTTAAAAAAAATATAGTTTTTGTTTACAGTTCATTTATTTACGGTCTTAAGGGTTTTAAAATTTTACTGTGTTGGTTTAGAAAGCCAAGTCAGTACTGATAAATATAAACGTAAATCTTGATACAGAGCCTCACTATACGACTCCTCGACCTTTGCGATCGGTTGACAAGATATTATGTTGTCCATTGATTTAACTATTTGCGAAAACCACATATGAATCTGCTTCTAGAAAATCTGACCGGTGGACATCGCATTAAAAACGCCGAAAAAAATTGAAGAGGCAAATCTAAAGCTGAGAGCCAAGTCTACAAAATTCATAAGCAAAGCAATTTACCACAATCACTTTTACATATTCATTGAGACGTCAGGCGGTGCGTTTGAGACGCTTCGCTTGTTTGTAATTTGAATAGCAAATATCTGACATCTGCATGTTTGCAGCGCAGATTTTTGACAGAGATCTCGAAACCAGATTGGGGAAGAGCGACAAGAGGTTTTAGTTAATAAATGACGGAGTTTCGTTGTTGAATTTTTTGTCGACTGATTCGGTAAATTTTATGCACAAAGCAATAGCTGTGTAATAAAAATCAAATTATATTCTGAAACTATTGTACTCAAACAACAATAATAACTAGCCCAAAAGTTGTATCTTGGACCCGATAGAAGCCTACAATGAACAACAGTTAATCCTTAAAGAATCAATCAATTAAATAGATGCACCCATGGCCCGAGCGCGATCATTACAATTGCCTACCCAGACACCAACAAAAATATATAGTAAGAAACTAGATAGGTACTTCAAGAACAAATAAAATATATTTTGAATGGACGGTCACCCAAAACAGAAGTGTACCATTTTTAATAAAACTTACTGTGAAGTCAACACTGTCAGAATATTATAACAAGGAAAAATCAACCTTCTCGTTTCACGACCTGCAAAAAAACTTCACCTGTAGATAGCTCATTTTTGGCCGACTGTACCTACCAGATGAAATAACTTTAATTTAAAAGTTCAAATCTCTTTCACTCAGACTTAACCTTCCAAGTTAGCATGTGGTAATTGACAAACAAGTTTTAAAATATAAACTACGTGACAATAAAATAAAATAACCGGTTAACCAGGTTTGACCAGGTCCTCCTTAGATTTTGTATTTGATAGGTAAATTCTTACGTATTCAACATTTTGTCATGTAAAATAAAGCCCAAGGGGAGGTGACGGATATACCTTAAAGTTATTTTTAAACAGCCTTCATTTCTGAAATCTACAGTCTTCTTTACCAACCCATAGAAACAAGCAGGCTCTTCCACGAGGTACCGTTTCATTCTTGTCTAAAAAATAACAAGCATTACATCACTGTATTTATCTGGGAAAACAAATACTGAAATCTGATTATAGTTATTGGACACTTATAAAATGCGGTATTAATTTATTGCAAAATATTTTTGTGAAAAATAATACAACACATCGCCAAGGTTATCACGTATTACTATTAGATCACAGAATTTGCCGAGTGTTCGCATTACAAGTTACAGCCACGTATGTAAAATATAAGTGAAAGCATGTTAAAGCAAAGACTGTTTATCTTTCACCTGATTTTTCTGGACGGGGTAACAATTTGAAATTTATTTAATTGCGATTCTAACTAGTATGTCTGGACATTAATATTAAGCTTTTATTAAATAAAATAACGATGTCCAAATAAAATTTATGTTTTATTTAATAATAGGAATATTCTTTTTTGTATCCATGATTATTTTCAGGACTAACGAGCATACGAACCGCCTGATGGTAAATGGCACCTGGAACCCATGGACATTATTCGTTTTAATTTGACATTATTGAGTGTGATTATCATATCGACTAATGATGCGTTGCCGACCGCAGACTTCAGTTGGAATTGCCTCTGTTCCAGCAATGGCACTGGCAGTTCCTTCCCTTTAATCGGAACACAGCCACATAAGCGTAATTATTATGATGGTCAAAATACGATAGACTGTAGTACGACTCAGACGATATTTTAATAGAAAAAAACTGTGATAAGAGTGTTTGATGGGTGAAACAAATAGAAAAACACAGCAATAATCAAATTGTGACATTACTCAGGTACAACCTATTTTTGTGTCCCCCCAAAAAAACTCAAGATTTGCTTGCTTTGGCGACATCCGGTTCGTACTTCATCTGAATATTTATTTACTTACTCGTCGTATGGATGAACATAAACTATAAAAATCCTCATTTTACATCATTCCCGAACCGTTCAGAAAAAGGTCGAGAGCGTTCATGTTAATGGAAAACAATCGTGTTATATTATCCTCGCAAGCTTTGATGGCGATATAAAAAGCTTCAAGCGAAGGACCTACAAAATAGCCAGGGCAGGGCAGGGAAGGGCAGGGAAGTGGCCCCTCAAGTCCTTGGTCTCTTGACTCTGCCATCTTTGGACTCCAAATTTACTAATTTCATCATTGAGTAAAAATTTTATGTTTACTTAAAATCTATAGTACTTTTCAGATACTTAAATATTTTTTATATTTTCCAAGACCTTTTTGATTTTAGACCCAAGAACAAACATTTAGATAACAATACCCAAACCAGGATTCGAACCAGGGACCTTTGGCGTAAGAGCTACTGGGCTACTATCCACTACGCCGCTACGCCAAATCTGAACTAAATAGATCAACAACCCTTATACACAAATAGGCTAGTTTATACAAATTTTATCGACGCTTAATGAACTTTCACTACTGTTAAGCTGCTGAATAAATGTATTAAAGTACAATAAAATTATGAAATAAAACGCAAAACAGAAATATTTGCCGTCGCGAAATGGTGATACATTTTTTTATTTGCGTTGTGTTTCATACTTTTACTAAAAATATAGAAATAATTTCTAAAGAAATCTGTATATTCATGTAATAAAGTAATTTGCAAATGAAAATGTTTGAAAATCGCTTAAAAACTAAAGTAAGGTTTCTTTCAATAAAACTGCTCATAGAGTTACCGAACTGCTGGAATGTTGAAAGTTAAACCAAAAAGTTAGTTCAGATTAATCAATGTTTAAGATCGTAGTTTGAAACTTTGTAACTTTGCCGTGAAATGAGTGAAATATCGGTTATTTTCCATGAAACTTAATCTGAAGGTTTAAGCTTTGGTTATTGTATTGAGTTGCAAAGTTATAAAAGTCTAGTTTATAGTTTAGAATTAACTTGTTGGATGTCCGATTTCTTAAATTGAATATTTGAAATATACACGCTTTTAACATAGGCGACCGCTTATTATTGGATTGACGTGTAATTAATATTTAATATTTAAAAGTGCATGGGTGGCAACCATAATAACTAAGGTAGATAATATTAAAGGGTAGGCTTTCGTATTATTTTTTAAGTGCCATTCTTTTGATTAGTAAATTCTCGTTCATTTTAAATGATGGATGCTATGGAATAATTTTGTTGTCATGAAACATAAAAATACTCTTCTACGAAAAAAGTACTGTTAAATTTGTACTTCTAACTTCTCCCAACATCTCTTGTTCAAAATGTTTTGGCTACAGCCTCGTATACAGTTCACACAACTTCGGGTCTAGCGATGACCCTTTTTAATAAATCTTCAAATAAAGACAGGGGTGGTATCAATTAGCACATTGTTTCAACCCGAGTGTAAAGTTTACATTGTGGCTCAGAGCCAATATATTTGTTTGATTGTATAATAATTGTCTTAGAGAGTAACGGTTTAGTAGCGCTTGTATACCATTTTGAGTGTGTCTATTATCATAACTCACATAAATATCATTCAAATACATGATACAATATAAAATATTATTATTTTGAAATTGAATATCCATTACAGTAATTTATAGGCTTATGAATCATTAACAAAACCTTTCTAAAGACTAAACAAACATAAAAGTACTTTATCTTTTTAATTTATCATGCTTTAAAAGTTTACTCCCAAAATCTCCATCTTCATCGCTCATCAAAAGCAAGATAAACGAAACATTTGTCCTAAAAACATTAAGCATTCATCGCCACTGCGCTTCGCGACACGACACGGCAGGGCAGGCGTGTCAGGGGCGCAAGGGTTGTTTCGTCGGTCATTACCTCTCGGAAATAGGCACTTTTACCCTCGTTAGCGCCCGGTTCGCCCAGAGACGCTATCAAACTACTGAGTTTAACTATTCCTCCGTTTTTTGTGGACTATGTTTACAAGAGTTTTGGAGTGCTGTCTCTTTGTTGGATTTGGTGTGTTAGTTTATTTTGTAAGTGACAAATCAAATAATATATTAATTAATGAAATGTTAACCATATACTCGTTTTACTCTTAATTTTTTTTTATAAAAAATATCTTGAAAGAGCCTGCATTTCACAATCAAAATCAGATTAAAAAAAGAAATTAAAAAAAAATTGTCTCATCTCTTTTTCTGTCTTCGAATTGATCAGGATTGAATTGTTTCTAACCTTAGAAACCAAATACGAAAACTATATTTTAGATGCTTTCTAGACGCGATGCTAAGTTACTATCAGTTTGAAGACAAATTTTGTGTGCAATTTGTGGATCCAAGATACAAAGGACGAGTCTGTTGTAGGCCGTTAGAGAGCGATTTCAAGCACGTGCGTGTAGGCCTTTGTGCGGTGTGTACGGTGTACGGCAGATTTATGGAACACGGAGAAGACTGTTTTCGAAGGCAAAGTGGCATCCACAAATCATTATTACTTTACCTGGGGGGACGCACGCAAATATTGCTGGGAACAATATATTGTTTCTTAGACAACTCCAGTGATGAATTGTTTGATGTTTACTTAATCTACGAAATAGAAATGATTGTCACATTTTTTTTTATTGAAAAAGGATTAGACGTTTGTCTTCTATCTTACCTGATGGATAGTGAAAAGCTATGTTATGCAAACGAACATAGAGTATATTTTATGAAATAATCTAGTATTTAGGTGATTGAAGCATCACTACATACTCTTCGAATCATGATATACCAGGTGACCAGTACATGAGTTTCAACCACAGTTCTGAGCAATTTTTCCAAAGACACCGTATAGCGCAAATGAAAAATGCCTTTCATACAAATCCTAGGTCAGCTGCTAATTTCGTATGAATAGTTAAGACTTCTTTTTTTAATTCCGCTTATGAAAAAGTTGTCTTTGAAAAAGTTGGTATCAAAACAGTAGATAAATTCACGCACTATTAATATTTTTGTACTTACTTACTCTTACTTACTAAATCGTAACATTTTCTTAATAAAGCTAAATTCAGTAAAAATTACTCACGATGAGTTTACAGAGTTAATCCTTTAATTTTCAGACAAATATAGACGTGCTTTTCTTTCAGTTCCAATCCACTTGGATCCCAAAGGAACCAATGCCAAGTTCTAAAGCTACAATGTGTTCCATGCAGACTATTAGGTTTCGTTCAATACAATTTCACCCTCAAACTGTGACCTGCCGAACAAATTTAACACATATCCCCTTGCATTTAATACTCCTTCTTCAAACAACGACTTGAGACGTTTTCAGATTAAGTTACTTTTTTCTTAATTAATGTTCTGTGGAGTGCAAAGCTACGATTGTGTATTTTTTGTTTAGTTCTCCTTTATTGTACTTATTAAAGGATTTTTTAAATTTCTAGTAGGTATAAATTTCTAAGGGTGCCAGCTATAATGGTGCTTAATTGGTACCTTTGTTCGGAGCTACGAAGGCAGAAGGCGATTATGGCAGAATAGCACTTTCGTTTGTAATAACTCGACTATTTATCAATTAAAATTGTTAATTTTGGGGAATTGAGTATAATGAAATAACCCGATCTCAGTGTTTATTTACTGTTGTGGCTTTTATTATTTTGTTTTGGAAATTTAAATTGAAAATAAAATACGATACACTTTTTTGCCAAACCATTTACAAAATTAAAAACACGGAGATTAAAAAAGAGAATGACAAGTCATTTTACGCGCGTGCCAAACCGACGAGAATACAGTTTTACAAGATGGCGGCTGCCACACAAAATTAAATTACATATTTAATAACACACTCATACATAGCACTGCGTGCACAAATTATTTGAGCCATAATAATAATAATTCTCCAGACAAACACACCAACTATAGACCCCAAATAAAGTAGAGTTTGTGTTATTGATGACAATACAGCGAACTGGTGGGGAACCCAGATTAAACATACGTTTATAAATATAAACAACCATGACCCAAGAACTAACATCTGTTCATCACACAAATAAATGCCCCAGAAAGGACTCGAACCTCGCACGCCAAAACTGCCACCACCGACGCTACTCGGCCGTCATCGAGTTGAACCGTGTAGACTCGTACCTATCTTGGAATTATGTCTGGGGGGGTTTGAAAAGTTGATAGCACTTGCAGAATCTACTCATAGTTCTGTATCTGAAATAATCTTGCAAAGATGAGTTTAAAAAAAGTTTCATTATGTAACAAACAAGTTTTATCGTAGAATCAACAGCCGATTGAATTATAGCTTTACTTCTGTTCAATATTGGGTATTGACATTACGGAATTTAATAAAGTATTTTTAAACCTTTTGGACTACAATTTTTTCAATACAAAGTCTAAGTTACACATAGGGTAGGTAAACGTAACACTCGGACTAAATGTACAGCTTACATCATTGATCAAATTGGTCCAAAGTTCGTCTTACAACTCTGCAATTTGACTTTGGGTTTCATAAGAAATTACGGTTGGAAATTCACGGGTTGAAACGGGAAATGAAATGTTCTATGAAAATTTGAACGTTTTTATGCCAACAAGAAGCATTCAGATAATTTAATAATTTACTTACTTATATAATTATACCCTTCTATTCAGATATTTCACTACTTCAAATCCTAAAAGTAGGAGACTTTTTCAAAAGAAATTTAAATAATATTATTTATTCTGAATAAGATAAAGGACAATTAAGAAAATTTCCTACCAAAAATAAATATAAGATAAAAATAAAAATCAGATTTCGGATTCCTACTTATAATATATACTTAACATGTTTTATTTTATTACTTATCAGAGGAATCCATAAAATATCATAACAAAACTGAAAGTAAGCAACGACTTGCGAACACCGAACACTAAAGAAGATTTTGCTTTCAGTTGTTACAGCACTTATATATCTTTATTATTTACACCACATTGCAAAAACCAACCCACCATCCCGAGAATCCTGTTTTATATCGCAGGCACGGAATGCGGTAAAATTTCATTTTATTCGCCAAGACACGTGGTAAATTTTCTCCATTGACATTAATGTGCGTTTCATTTGGTTTTGGTGTCGGATGTGCTCATCTTATCCAAGGTGCGTGACCTTAACCTCTATTTCTGGTGAATGGTCGTCGAAGAACAAACATCGAACTAAAATTAATTTAGAGATTTGTTTCTGCTTTTTTTGTGCTGTGTTTTGTTGAGGTGATGAAGATAGACATGTTGTCGGTTTTGTAATGGTTCGTTGAAAGGGGAGAGTGTGTGCCAAAATGTTGATGTTCATGTTATTTTGTTTTACACATATTCAGCAGGCCTAAATAGTTTATATTTCATTTAGATAATTCATGGAATATGAAGAATTAATATTTAAAAATGATAACTTTTGAACATTGCGCTATTAGACACAATTTAAAAAAAGTATAGAATTTTCATTTTGCATTTTGTATAAGTTTTTCGTAAATTGTGAAAATAACTGCAACGAGTACACATCTATGATTAGCCTTATCTTCATAATATCATTGCAAAACGAAACTTCAAACTAATTTCCAAAGCAGCTTACCCTTGAAAAATAACACAATACAAATTATAACAATGAAACCGATGACCTTGCCATACTTAGACAAAAATCTGCATACATTCAAATACAATGTTTTACTAATTGAAGAAAATAAACCTAACATTTTTATTTTACTCTTTGTTATAAGGTTTTCCTTCTGAGGTGGTATAAATTGTAGAATATAAACACATTATCCAAATTAAATATAATCCAAATTAAGTATAATAAATTGAGAAGTTGCACAGATTTTGTTACCAATTGGTTGTAAATGATACTAAAGTAGGTTGTAGGTACTTCAAATTAGAACTTATGTCAAAAATTACGATTTATGTAACGAATATGGTGTGCAGATGGGTTCATATTACAAATAAGTACAATCAAAAGATTCAAGTCCACATAACATTACCCATGCTAGCAAAATTTCACCATTGCATTGGTTCTGATATAAGGTACAGTCGGGGAAAAATGTGTTCTATCATCCTACGGGTTAATTTAATTTGCATGCCATAACACACTAGGTTTTCAATTAATAATAATAATAATATTTCTAACAATTACACCACATGATCTAGCCCAAATTAAGTATCATTAAGAACTTGTGTTATGGATACTAGATAACGGATAAATAAACTTAAGAAAATATATAAGCACAGATGGATATTTTTTTTTTCATGTATAAATATTAGAAATAAACTTAAATAAACATACATACACATCCATGACTAGAAAGCAAATATAATAAAATATCTGCCTCTACCAGGATTCGAACCCGGGACCTCTGGCATTCAATTGTTATTTTGTTTGTGATTTTCAATTGTTACAATATTTTGACTGTTACAAGAATCCATCTTATAACTATTTTGGTTTTTGGTACCTATATTACTCGCATGTAATATAGGTACCAAATCAAATAGTCAATGCTGCAAAACCTTAATATAAATTTGTTAAACCTTAATTGCTTAGCCGAAATTCGTGCTTAACAACATCTGTAAAATATATTGTAAATTCAATTGAAAACAAAACATGAAGTGTTTTTACTTTGTCTTGACAAAACATTTTGGAGTATCTTAACAGTATTCAATCAACTCCACGTCAACTTTTCTTGACATCTGCGCAGACGCATCTAATTTACCTCATGCTAGCAGATCGAGTGTGACCATCGCGTGACAGCTGACAGCGCGTCACTTAACCGTGAACTTGGATGTTTAGGAAAATAAATAAAAAATGTAGGGTCTGGGCATATATTTATTCAATATATAGGGTTGATGGAAGATGTTTTCAACCACTGTATTTTGATTCCATTTTACCGTCAGTTGTTTTTTCATTGATAAGGACATTTCTTTGCTTATTAAATTTAATGGTATTTTACCACTAAAAGTTTAATATATGCGTATTGTGGTTAGTTTATAAGACCTTATTCGTTTTAGGTGTTTGACGAGCAAAGCTTCTGTAATCATCTTCTTTTAATTGCTAATTGAAAGTTGCGGTTTTCCTTCACCGTCTTCTTCATTTTTAATGACATGATTTTCAAAATATGATGAAAGTGTAACTAGTGAACTATTGAAAATAGAGTTTACCATTACATCTATTCTTTTATCGGTCTCAAGTACATATTAGATCAGTAAAATTACATATTTTGCTTTACCTAGGACTAAAGAAAAATCAATCTAAATAACTACATCTACTAATCCTCATACCAACATATTATATTCATACGACGTCGGGCGGCACATAAGTCACAAGTAGTCACAACTCGATTGAGTGTGGATAAATACGGCGATGACAGCGCCACCGACCTTGAACTACTGCCGGCGTTCGACTCTGAGGTGTCAAAAATACACCGTCATGGAAGTCTAGCGAAACGTGCTGAATAAGTATTCGCTGTATACCTATTTGTAGATGGGTATAATACATTAGGTTTAAGGTTTGTTTAAATTGTTCATCGGGTAAATGCGTGATTGTGTCCTCGTATAAATTACTCTTGAGTACCTTTCGTATTTACTCCTTTGCGAAATTTTGGCGAACCGTGCCCATATAATTGATTTCTAAGATTACCCTTTATCCCTGCATTATACCTTCGGCACTTATGGTTATTTTTATGATTCATTACATATGAAATTGGCGTTTTATCGTTCTGGCCACTTTGATATGTATTATCTCCTCTTTGGCTAAGAATTCCCATTTCAAATTTATATTGCTATTTACTCACGCATTTGGTTTTTCCTCTTTTGGTTTTTTTTATTGCGTCACTTAGTTTACGAAATGCACAACTTGAAATATCGCGTTATTTACGAGTACGAGTTCCACCGTGGTACCAGTGCTGCAGACATGGCGCGAAGTATTTATGCTGTGTATAGCGGCGGTGTCGCAAAAGAAAACACAGTGTATTTTTGATTCCAACGTTTTCGTTCTGGAAATTTCGACCTGCAAAACAAGCCCTGTGGACGACCGAAGACCAAAGTTGATAATGAAGAATTGAAGGCTATTGTGGAAGCGGATCCATCGCAAACCACGTCCGAGTTAGCTGTAGGCTGCGGCATTAGTGACAAAACTATTTTAATACACTTGAAGCAAATTGGGAAGGTGAAAAAGCTTGAGAGATGGGTACCTCATGAATTGAGTTCAGCAAACTAACAAACGCGCATCGTCTGCTGCATTACATTACTCAACCAGCGCAATAATGAAAGGATTTGAAATCGAATCATTACCTGTGATGAATAGTGGATCCTGTACGACAATCGGAAACGCTCATCGCTATGGTTGAACCCTGGCAAACCAGCCAAATCCTGCCCCAAGCGAAAATTTACTCAAAAAAATTACTTGTGAGCGTTTGGTTGACTAGTGCCGGTGTCGTTCACTACAGCTTTCTTAAATCTGGCCAGATGATTACGGCAGATGTCTATTGTCAGCAACGCAAACCATGATGGAAAAGCTAGCTGCTAATCAACCGAGGCTGGTCAATCGCTCTAGGCCACCGCTGCTTCAGGACAACGCTAGAACACACACTGCACAACAGACGGCTACCAAATTAGAGGAGCTTCAATTTTAATATCTAAGACATCCACCTTACTCCCCGGACCTTGCTCCAACAGATTACCATTTTTTCGAAATTTGGATAACTTCTTACAAGGGAAAAAATTCAACTCCGTCGGGCAGTCCAAAGCGCCTTCTTTTTTAAAGATTTTATTGATTCTCGTCCCCAATGGTTATTTTAGTAAAGGGATCAATGAACTACCTATTAGATGGCAAAAGTGCAAAGATAGCTATGGTACATACTTTAATTAAATAAATAAATAATATTTAAAAAAAATTGACTTTATGTTCCTCCTTTACAAAACGCCAATTACATATGTAATGACCTAATATTAAACGGTAATAACTGCTAAAATTATAAAAAGACGACGAGTCCCTATGTCAATACACAAAGTATTAGGTGCCCACTCTTGAATTGCAAGCTTTATGTCAAATTCATTCTCTTAAAAGCCTTCTTATAATCACACAGTAATATTACCTACTCTAGATTTTCCAATTGTTTTTAAAATAACCTCGCTTAGGAATAACATCTGCTAATAAAAAGACGAGAGGGTCACACTGGGGCTGTAAATATTTTGCAATATTTTAAGAGCTTCAATAAATATTGGTGACTCGTGTCAAGGACAAATACATCCAAACTTCGAAATCTTAGATAAATTCATTATATCTAACATAATATTGTATACTTTTTGTGCTGCAATTTTTGCTGATGATAAAATTTTACATTCCATTAAACGCAAATCAGAAAAAGCTCAGTTTCTCAGGTATAACACGCAGTTTAAAAAATAAACAAAAGAAAAATACTTACTGCATTTACATATCGGGGAAATCGAACTATGAAAATAGTACAAACCCACCCGCAGTATAAAGAACTGTTGACGTTACCATATATCATTCGAAAAAAGTGTCGTTAACACGCATGCACGCGCCACATGCTTTCTTCGGCGAAACTCAACCCTTCGTTAAACCCGCTTTAAAATTTAAAACCTATTTACATTCATTCCTAACCAAGCTATGACGAAACTGAGTCTTACTAAACTAATACTGCATGGTTCCAACCCTGCAGGGACTATTTTCAGCACCCCTTTCGGTTAAAGCGAAACAGAACGATGCCAAAAATACAAAATTCAATAACTGGATAAGTGATATTTCGGTGATAGAATTTTAAAAGTTATTTTCCAAGGTTGATATCAAAGCTATAAAAAAGATACTGGATTACTTTTATGAAATTTAACTTCGAGTGCGTTCCTGTGTAACGCCTCTTGGAATTGATTCTGATCATAAATTGTGTACGTGACTTACTTTCAAGTACAATAGTCAGTTTTGCATATCAACAGACTAAAAGTAGCCGCGTAGCACCCAGGTTATATTGAAGAAAATATGAACTAAAAACGCAAAAACATGTATGTTGTATTCATGAATGGTATTCGTCGTAATATTTACGTATATAGTAAGTTTTCGTGACGAAGTGGTTGGCACGATGTCTCTAGAGTAACATTGGGGGTGAATGTAACGATTAAAATTTCAAAGACCACTTGCGTATGGTTGTGTGACTAAAATAGAGCGCGCCCTCTCGTTGGTTTGACGCCTTGGGAGCTTAAATTATGATACCGCTTTTTTTGTATTCGAGTAAGATTTAGTTTGAATGCGATCTGTTCGGTAACATGTATTTGTAACGAGCAGGAAATAGGGGAGATATGAACACGTCTGTGTCATGATATTCTGTGTCGTTGGGTTCTGTACAGATCGTATCTGTGTTTTGATTGTTGTCTGAATACGGAGTTGATGTTACGTTGGACGCTGTTGTGAATAAAGTTGTTTTGTTATTTAAACTAGTTATGTGCAGTTTATGTTATGATGTGAACTGTAAAGAGAATGAAATTAAGTTTTATTATCCATTAACTTAATATGCTTTTAAACTTTAAAAAGTAACTCTTGTTATTTAGTAACTTATAATTCATCAGCCGACTTCATTATCAGTAAAACCTAAACGATATTCTTCAAAAAGCTCAAGGTAAGTTCTTATTTGTAACTTCTCAAAACATACTAAGATTAAAGATCAATTAATTTGAATAAAAATAACATTTCCTTATAAAAATCAAAAAATAACTTCTCTTTCCTACTTCAACATCAAAAGCCTAAAGCTTAACTCGTATACTTTATTCGTACACCTCACTAATTAGGCTGTAAAGATTACGCAACCTTGCTAATTAACTGACAAGGCTCAGCGATCACACTGAACCTTGATCCGTTCAGTCAGACGGAATCGAGTCGCGATCGAAGACATTCTCTAACGAGCAAAATGTTTATACTTTTTACTACAAGTGTGCGAGTTTTTTTCTGTAGAAATTTGAAAAGAGAAATTTATTTTAAAAAAAAAACTCAAAAATATACTTTGTCATTTTTCTCTTGGGTAAATGAAAATTTCAAGAGTCAAACTCTCATTTCCATTTATGATCTTTGAGTATTTATAGTTCAAAGTTCTTTGCATGTTTAAGAAAAAGCTATGCCAATAGAAGAATGTTTTGCAGATCTCACATATGACCTCTTATCTTTAAAGTAAGGGGCTTTCTTTAAGTGACTTTTAAATGAATTCAAATACAAGTACTTAAAACAAAAAATACTTGTACACATTTATCAGATATTCTTGCTTTAATGCAATAGCAATGATATAATAGTCAATCACGAAAAATAAATGTATATTTTCCCCTACGCTTCTTAAAGTATTAAACCGACTGTGAGTCCTCTTTGGTGCATTGTTTTTTATTTGAAAAGATCCCTGACAAAGGTGCAAACTGTACAAATATAATTATAATGCTCTTCACACTACTAACTTAAAAAAGTTTTGAAACATGATTGACGTACGTTATGGAAGATCCGCAAAGGACCCACGTCTCATACTGCCATGAGTGCAGACAGGACATCCGCCTGACACCATATTTGGTATACATACCTATACGGTGGTATAAATTGCTGTTCGATTAAAATATTGCTTCGCTAGTAGATTCGCTTTACGTTTTATAATCAGTTGTGTATGCAATCTTGTTGCTGGGTTAGATTTTGGAAATAATAATTTGATTGTATTTTGTTAGCTAGCTAACAAATTCTGGTCTTAAATTAATCTAGTGACGGACGTTTTAAACAGGAAATAATGCTGATTATTCATTTAAACTCAACGACTAGTTAATATTATCTCAGATTTTTAACCTTACTGAAATAGTAAAGCTGTGTAAGAACCAAAAATTTTAATGTTTTTGCGTAGATGAGACCATAAAAAAGTAAAGGGAAAATATATTTAATCATAGTTTAGAATTAAACAAATAAATAAATACTCTTTTTGCTTAGAAAGGCGTGTAACATCCTCCTTTTCATAAATACTTTCGATCACAGGTGTGATGGAACACAAAAACGAAATAACTATTCGTTTTAAAAAGACAACTTAGTTTTATATTTAAGTAAATGTTTTATAACAAATCTTGATATTCTTTTAATCGAAGAAAATCTATACCCTTTAAAATAGCAAATTCCTTCCAATGTGACGTTAAAGCATGAGTATAAAGCAGCAAATCATCCTAAATCTGGAACCCGGAAGCATTTAACAAACAATAACCGATGGGTGTTGCCAAGGTTCGTAAATCCCATTACAGTTAAACCGCTCACTAATATCTATAATATTTCATCCTGTTTGTTTACTCAGCGATTTGGCGAACTCACTGAAGTAATTTGTCGATATTGATAGACTTACTCAAGTATATTTTAGGGCTTCTGATTCTCAGGTAGGTATCTGAAGGATCCTACCAGAATTTGTTGGGGAATCCTACATTGGTTCAAAATAGGTTAATCTCTCGTAAAATTGTTGTGAATTAAAATTGTATAAGAGAGCATATAAACTTGGATTTACGTAAAAAAAAAAAATGTAAACGAACATTTGTATGTGGGAAAAACTTGGACACTAAACGAATAATCGGCATTGTTTTGATACAATCTGCCTGGACAGCGAATTGAGGAGGATAAGGTTCTAAATAGACAACAAAAAATGAGGTCAATATACGGCGTCACAAATAACCATATTTATTGAACAGTACGAACAAATATGGTATTTTTTCTAGTAGAAATTCCATATCATTATCAAAACCATAGAAAACTTCAGACACGAACTTAAACCTCAAAATATTCACATAGTAAAAAAATGGGTACTTACAATGCATTTATTAGATTCAGGAATATAACTTGTAGTAAACAAACTTTTTACAAGTGGTATGAGAATTTTTTGCTTTACATGTAAACAACAATAATATTATATACGTATATCCAAAACGTTACTTATATAAATAAACATATTAAAGGTCTTGTGGTATTTTTTTTTTGAGATCTCGTCTTGGGCGATACTGTACCTTTCCCATTTAGAACACCATACTAATCATATTTACGTGGTTTTGCTCCGGTTATAAGAAAACAGTCATTCATTGACATATATATTAGGTCTTTACCTATGAAATTGCCGTTTTTCACGAAATAAATGAAGCGTAATTTTTTTATATATTTTTTATTTCTATTAATCAAAATAATCACCCATGCAATCAATGCATCTTTGCCAACGCATTGGTAGCTTATTGATGCCTTTCTTGAAGAAATCAGCTGGACGGGAGGCAACAAATTCTTCAAAGGCATTTTGTACTGCCTCTCGGGTATTGAATTTTTTTCCCGCCAAGAAGTTATCCAAATTCTGGAAAAAGTAGAAGTCTGTAGGCGCAAGGTCTGGTGAGTACGGCGGATGACGGAGAACTTCCAACCCCAACTCTTGTAGCTTGGAGACCGTCTGCTGTGCAGTATGAGGTTGCGCGTTGTCGTGCAGGAGCAGTGGAGCCGAACGATTGACCAAAGCTGGTTGGAGACGTGCTAGCTTCTCCATCATTGTGTTCAGTTCTTCACAGTACACATCTGCAGTAATGCTTGTCCCGTTTGGCAAGAAGCTGTGATGAATTACACCCGCGTTAGACCACCAAACAGTGACCATCACTTTTCTAGGGGTAAGTTTTCGTTTAGGGCATTGTTTGGGTGCTGAACCAGGGTCCAACCAACTTGCTGAGCGCTTACGATTGTCAAACAGGATCCATTTCTCGTCACAAGTAACAATGCGGTTCAGAATTCCTTCATTTGTATGCCTTCTGAGCAGTGCGAGGCACGTCTCCACGCGTACTTCGCGCTGGCGGTCATTGAGTTCGTGGGGTACCCATTTGTCAAGCTTTTTTACCTTGCTAATTTGACGCAAATGGACCAATATTGTTTTGATGCTAACGTCGAAAGCTGCTGCTAATTCAGCCGTGGATTGAGTTTCATCAACTTCCACAATTGCCTTTAATTCGTCATTGTCGACCAAAGTTTTCGGACGACCACGGGGTTCATTTTTCAGGTCAAAATTTCCAGAACGGAAGCGGGTAAACTAATAACGGATGGTGCGTTCGTTTGTAGTGTTCGCTCCGTAAACGTCGTTGATGTTGCGTGCCGCTTGTGCCGCTTTGCTGCCACGACGGTACTCATACTCCATAATTACTCGAATTTTTAACTTATCCATGATGACGAAAAATGTTCGAATGCGTTGAAAACAAAACACTAACTATTAAACAAATGACGATTTTAGAAAAAGAATTCCATGTTTGTCAAATAAAATTAATTTGAAATAAATTTAATATAATTTGAAATATTTTCATTTGAAATGGCCAGTACGGCAAAACGGCAGTTTCATAGGTAAAGACCTATTATAAGCAAACTCCATGCGCGCTCAAAAATGTCCAAAATAAATACGTATAATATGCAAAAAGGACATGAAAATAAAGCTGCGAAAATTTGTTTTAAATATATATCTGTAAGTTGGACCTGGCGAAAAGGTAAATAACCAAACTCAATAGTATTTTAAATGCCACATCATCAAAATTAAATTAACTCGCGATATTTTGTTTTATATTAGTCCAGACTTCTATTTGTTTTTGCCAATGAAGCCATATTTACCAACATTACCAGATCAAAGGACGTTTTAGCTATAGCTGTAACGGTCGTCGAAGCGCAGTTATATTACTCCATTATATATTCGAAAAACGTTATATAAATATTAGGTCTTTACCTATGAAATTGCCGTTTTTCACGAAATAAATGAAGCGTAATTTTTTTATATATTTTTTATTTCTATTAATCAAAATAATCACCCATGCAATCAATGCATCTTTGCTAACGCATTGGTAGCTTATTGATGCCTTTCTTGAAGAAATCAGCTGGACGGGAGGCAACAAATTCTTCAAAGGCATTTTGTACTGCCTCTTGGGTATTGAATTTTTTTCCCGCCAAGAAGTTATCCAAATTCTGGAAAAAGTAGAAGTCTGTAGGCGCAAGGTCTGGTGAGTACGGCGGATGACGGAGAACTTCCAACCCCAACTCTTGTAGCTTGGAGACCGTCTGCTGTGCAGTATGAGGTCGCGCGTTGTCGTGCAGGAGCAGTGGAGCCGAACGATTGACCAAAGCTGGTTGGAGACGTGCGAGCTTCTCCATCATTGTGTTCAGTTCTTCACAGTACACATCTGCAGTAATGCTTGTCCCGTCATAATTTTTTTTTGACAAACATGGAATTCTTTTTCTAAAATCGTCATTTGTTTAATAGTTAGTGTTTTGTTTTCAACGCATTCGAACATTTTTCGTCATCATGGATAAGTTAAAAATTCGAGTGATTATGGAGTATGAGTACCGTCGTGGCAGCAAAGCGGCACAAGCGGCACGCAACATCAACGACGTTTACGGAGCGAACACTACAAACGAACGCACCACCCGTTATTGGTTTACCAGCTTCCGTTCTGGAAATTTTGACCTGAAAAATGAACCCCGTGGTCGTCCGAAAACTTTGGTCGACAATGACGAATTAAAGGCAATTGTGGAAGCTGATGAAACTCAATCCACGGCTGAATTAGCAGCAGCTTTCGACGTTAGCATCAAAACAATATTGGTCCATTTGCGTCAAATTGGCAAGGTAAAAAAGCTTAACAAATGGGTACCCCACGAACTCAATGACCGCCAGCGTGAAGTACGCGTGGAGACGTGCCTTGCACTGCTCAGCAGGCATACAAATGAAGGAATTCTGAACCGCATTGTTACTTGTGACGAGAAATGGATCCTGTTTGACAATCGTAAGCGCTCAGCAAGTTGGTTGGACCCTGGTTCAGCACCCAAACAATGCCCTAAACGAAAACTTACCCCTAGAAAAGTGATGGTCACTGTTTGGTGGTCTAATGCGGGTGTAATTCATCACAGCTTCTTGCCAAACGGGACAAGCATTACTGCAGATGTGTACTGTGAAGAACTGAACACAATGATGGAGAAGCTCGCACGTCTCCAACCAGCTTTGGTCAATCGTTCGGCTCCAATGCTCCTGCACGACAACGCGCGACCTCATACTGCACAGCAGACGGTCTCCAAGCTACAAGAGTTGGGGTTGGAAGTTCTGCGTCATCCGCCGTACTCACCAGACCCTGCGCCTACAGACTTCTACTTTTTCCAGAATTTGGATAACTTCTTGGCGGGAAAAAAATTCAATACCCGAGAGGCAGTACAAAATGCCTTTGAAGAATTTGTTGCCTCCCGTCTAGCTGATTTCTTCAAGAAAGGCATCAATCAGCTACCAATGCGTTGGCAAAGATGCATTGATTGCATGGGTGATTATTTTGATTAATAGAAATAAAAAATATATAAAAAAAAATTACTCTTCATTTATTTCGTGAAAAACGGCAATTTCATAGGTAAAGACCTAATATTATTTTTTTTTTTAGAAAAATAATAAACATTTTCTTCAGGTTACTTTTTTTTTATCTTTTCAAAGAACTCTCCACTAGTGTTTATACAAAATTTTTCATGCGTCTCAACCAGTTCTCAAAGCACATTTTCCAGCTGCAACAGCCGCTTTTTCAACGGCCTTCTCGAAGAAGAAGAAGTCACCAAATCATCCACCTCCCCCCGCGAGGGTGCCTCGGCAGCAAAAAAAAAAAACCCAGCCTTAAAGGCGAATGACCCTGTGTGGTGTTTAGAAAATCCCTCGTCTTGATCCTAGAGTGCCTGGGCGCGTTGTCTTGGTGGAGCAAACGGCCTGGGAGTCCCGTGTTCGGCCGGTGGTCGCTCGCAGCAGCAAAAACTTCTGGCAAGCATTTGCATTTATTTACTTTGGTATCTTAAGGGAATTGATACTAAAAACCCCGCTAAGGAGAAAAAACTGGCGGTCAAAAATTTTCCAGCGCTTCTCGATCGTTTCACTTTCGTAGGCGATGGTTGGTTTTGAAATAGCCGTTCTGTATATTGGCGTTTTGTTTCTGGATCGTATTGATAAATACAAGATTCGTCACCTGTCATGATATCGTAAACACGGCGGGAAGAACCTGCTTTGTATTTATCAATCATATCATGGCACCATTCCATGCGCGCCTGCTTCTAAGCATCGATGTAGTTCTGGGGTATCGAGCGCGAAGCAATCCTCCCTATGCAAAGGTGGTTATATAGAGTATCATGAACACTTCCCGTTACATTCTGCAGATTGTGTTGAATCTGTGAAGTATGTCATTCGACGGTTTTGTTGAATACATTTTTTCTTCCGTAGCAGTCAAAGGACGACCACTTTCTTCTTCCTCCTTCAAATTTCAGCGACCGCATTAAAACTTGTTCATTGCACGTCATCATTGCACGAAAATGTCCCGACGTAAATCCATTTTTCTATGACATATAACAGTTTCATATTGCTGGTAAAAAATTTGAGGGAATTTAAATTTGGAACAAATTATTTTACTTCTAAATTATCGAATTTTCAAAATAAATTATAATTTGCCAGCGTTCCAGACGTGAAAAGTTTTTTCGCAAAACTTTCAATGCCTGGTATTCTTAGAGGAAACGGAAGTTAACGTGAATGAAGGCACTGGCATAACCTAGTTGAATTCATAAAATAAAAAAATTATTGATTAATGAATTAATGAATGAACCTTAAAAGGATGTTGAATAAAGGTTTTACTGAAGGTATTGACTTTATAGTTTTTAGATTGGAAACTTTCTTTTTTTAAATTCAGTTTGCTATTTAGAGGAATCCATAGCTCATCATCTGACTAACAATTATTTTTAAATATTCATGGAAGCCATTATTTAAATCGTCCCCGGCTTAAAATACAAATATCATAAAACATACTTTTAAAATATTCATCGTATACGATTGACGTCAAGCAGTACGTATGGAGATACATCAAACTAAACATGTGTAGCTAACTGGGACTGCGTTTTTGTTTGACCTATATTTAAAGAGCGAATAGGCAACGTGATTAGATGTAGTATTTAAAATTGCACTGAAAGCAATGACAAAAAAATAAAATTTAATATTTTTTTTGTATATTGTTTAATTTAACATTCTGTACAAGAATGGATTTTTTTATAGACAAAATATCATTTAGTTATTTATCTTTTTTCAACTATAAAATACACGAATGCTTAATTTTTTCCAAATTAAATTTAGTAAGTAACAGTTAATTTACAGGTAAAGTACCAATAACATTAAAACTAACACCGAAACACATTTGAATTACTATTTGAAATAGTAATTCAAATAGTTTAAAAGCTTAATTTTAGATAATAATTTACTTACTTCGGTAGCCTATCCAACGCGGTAATTATGCCAGACTTTTGGCCACTTTGCCAAATGTACAAAGTTATTTTAGCGTTTAATTCTATTTGCATTTATTTTCGATTCCTTATTTTTCTGATTGCTTTTGTTGCTTTGTAAGTATTCTTGTTTGAAAATAAATGTTCAGGTGTTTCTCCTGGTTATATTAATTGAATAAATAATGTTTATTGGTCACCATATTTTACAGAAATTACTTACGAACTAGGACAATAATGAAAAACCTCTGAACTCCCGAAATAGGAAGACCTGTGAATCGGGAGTCATTTCCCTCCCGCCACTTTAAAACACTGGCTTGTTATTTACATAACGTACATGTTAGAATCTATAGTCTTTATAAGTACCTTTATAAACAAAACAATGACACTTTTGTACATTTGAAAAATAGATTATGTACAATCAACAGCTGATCTATATAATAGATTTTAAATCCTTTGTTGTGAACATTTGGTTGAAAACCGATTGAGAAACCTTGACATGTTTGTCATAGGCTATAAACTTTATTTACTCGTTATTTTAAATTCAACTATTAACAAGTTGGTTGCAAAATTATTAAAAATGTATGTTCAGATATATCGTAAATTGAATTGTATATAATAATTACATACCCTGTCTATTAAATTAACTAATGTTCAATATTCAACAAAATTAACTATTTTAGATAGTTGTTTTGTGAAATTACTTTGCTTACAAAAAAAAAGCTAGTATTTATGCTTTGCGGCTAATTATAAAACCCGCCTGCGAGTAAAACATAAAAATGTTGACATCTTTGCGACGTCACTGAATACCGTGGTAATGTCGCGGAGGTCACGTTATTCTCTAGTGGATTCAAAAAAGCGAGTCGTCCAACTGTGTTCCCTTTATTATTTATACTTCGACTGACTTATTTCGTGTTTACTTACTGTGCAAACACAAGTATACTCAAGTATTATAAAATACAAGAGCTTAGGGGCGCTACACATAAATATATAAGAGCCCAGTATATCGAGAGGCCGAACGCCACAGTACTATCCGAATACGCGCAATTGTTAGTTTGGTCCGGCCTTGCCTGAACTACTGCCTGGAATGTTGGGGTGGCGTCCCTATGGTTTGAATATCGTAAAGTCCGTTATTAACGGGAACAATAGCTTCTTAAAAGTAATCTTACGTCATTATAAGATGAACCAATTACGTTACTTGATATGTTGACGTGGGTATAAGCTATTGCTTTGTCAGATTCAGATGTAATTTCACCGAAGTGTATTCCGTCTACTACGCTGACACACACGGTTTATGTCAGGTTCCTTCATAGCTTAATTTGATAACTAAGTTATAGATACATATTATAATTTAATATATATAGATATCCCGTAATAAAATATTTTTGTATTAATAACTATGACAACGATCCCAAGTTTTATTGTTAGTTTTGTTAACTATATTACTGGTAGTGGAGTTTATGTTAAGATATCGTCTGAGGTGTTAATTCAGTCCTATCTATTTTTTTTTAATTTGCACACATTTAATTGCACAGGATGGCTTAATGCCACAAGGCATTTTAATTTAACCGCCATAAAAACAACGTTTACGAGTTTGTGTTCCGGATAAAGTACCTTACAGTCAGAGTAATTATTGTCACAATGGCAAATCTAACTCAAGCCTACGGTCGGCAACGCAATAAATAATATCAATAAATAGTCAATAACATCTACAATGAATGATGTCTACTTACCTTCGGGTGGATCGGCAAGTTGCCGGCTTTGACAAAGTTGCAAAACAAAGTACTGCAACGTTTGCTTGTGCCGTATTTAATAAAAGAGGTTATTGCACAAACAAACTTGCCGACATTTATGACTGGCAACTTATAAGTCTGTCAATATTTGATTTTATTTGTAAAATGAAAAATATATATATTATGGAAGATTGTTCCATGGCATTCCTTGACGGGATTCCTTACGGAATTCTATTGCGGGCTTCGTCCCCAAAATAGTCTAATAATTATCATTGTATTTTCCTTTAAAATAGATTCATCTTAAATAAAAGTTACTTAAAGTAAAATTGTGTTATATTTCCTTTGTTGATTAGGAAGACCTCCCTAGGTTAGATTAGGTCCATCCCGGGTACCGACCCCAGAGTACCGAACTATAATTTTTCACGCAACATAAATATAAAAACTCGGATCTTTGAAACAAAAAAAACTTTGAAAAACTTGGATAACCATTGACGAGAGGCTTTCCGTATTCCTTTGCATTTAACGTTACAAACTTTTGCTGAACCTAAAAGTAGGCAATATCTTATTAAATTTAACGGCAATAAAAATATTGAATACAATCTTTTTACTACAACGCTAAAGGCGTCGAGCATTGAGAATGTAATTAAGTTTTTCATCATTAGAATCAAAATTGTTCAAGTTCAGTTAAGAATATTGTACTTTGAACTACTCTAAAAAATGTTGAGTCTCGCTAAAAATGAAGTCAAAGGTTGAAAGACTATTTTAATAAATAATGAAAATTATAAAACTTCGGAGTGTATCTTTAGAATGATAAGCTTAGGTCTGTAATGCTAATAAACGTGTGCTGACTCAAGTTTAAATTGCTGATGCGTTATAAGAGACATACCGGCTTCCTGTCTCTGTATCTTTCTCCAAAGCTTGTGCTAAGCTAAGCATTCATTTGACCTAGGCATCAAAAAGTACATTCTGAAATTAATATAAGTAAGTCGTAATATTTGTAGGGCAATACCTACCAATAGGGACTTAGCTACTTATTGGATTCTTACTTGGATATAGTAAGTTCACATAGGTATTCTACTCTATAAGATCATTTTAAAAATTGTGAGCCTGTTATTGGCGGTCTGTTTAAGCAATTAAATACAAACAAGTGTAAATTAGACCTAAGTGCTGTTGGCTCTGTGAAACAATAAATAAATAAATTTACAATTTTCTCGTCCGTAGCTCCGTTGCGATACCTATGACCTCTTTACGAATGTGAATACTTTTAAAATTACAAAGAAAACATTTGCAAGAGTATTTGGCCCACATTTTGGTAACTATGAACTTTGTTCGGCTTTCAACAAAAAGGTGTCCAATACAAAACCTATTACATTATTTGGTGAATCATTAAGCCTGTATTTTAAATAAGCCATTTATATGTTTCTTTGGAAGTTACTTGAACCAAAACTCCTTCATATATTGTGTATCATCGTAAAATAAGCATCGTCATTTTACTTAAGTAAAACTCGTTAACATACACCCGTGGCTTACCTAATACACAAATATCCACAAACCTTAACTTCGTGATTCAATAGTGGTTAATTAAGTATAAAGGATTTTCATTATTGTCTGGATCTTTTGTTCCTTACACATTAGCTTAGTGCGATAGGAGTATATGGGGTGGGTCTACCTAGAGAAGTCAAACTGTACCTTGTAAAGTCATTTTGAACGAAGTGAGTAAAGGTGTTTTCGGGTAATTTAGCGCAACACAGAGCAGTCCTTTATGCTACAGATTTTTGCTCAAAAAAAGGTGTCGATGTTTTGTATAGCAAAGTAATCAAATGATTAATATTGACGGCCACACTCAGAGTCATGAAACAGTTACTTAAGTGGTCCTTATGATAGATTTTGCTTAAAAAATCTAGACTGAAGTTAGTGTAAATAAAGTATAAATTTATTAAGCAAAATCTACACTAAAAAGCGCGAAATATTATTAGATGGTACACAACTTTTACGTATTTACTTAAACCTAGAAATGCATTAGCTGTCGGGCACTCATTTTAAACTTGAATTTCACGAACAGGTTTTCAATTTCTTAATTACAATCAATCAAGTTAACAGATTTTGTGAAAAACCAAGTATATAAGTAAAACCTGGTTTCTTTTATAACTTAAGGCAAGTTACTCATCGACTGCTTATCAGAGGCCGCCACGCGGTCGCCAGAGGATTTGAGGCGTAGATTCACGCCCATTATGCTGACCGTACTCACTGGTAGCGGCTGTAGACGTATTACTAGGTTTTGGAGATTTTGAACTGGCCATCAATGTTATATTACAGATAGTTTAAATTTGATTAGAGTTTATGAATTGTTGATCATAATCGAATCCTGTGAAACCCTTTGTGCGTTATTTTTTGGGCAGTGTAGGTACAGCCTTGGGAACTCGGAGGCTCAGATTCGCACGCGAATCCCCTGCAGTGTTGTCGCTCTTCAGTATGAGGAGCGCCTACAAAGGGCCGAACAACGCGCGAGGTACAGGGGTACCTAACCTTTTTCCTGAATAAATGGAAATAACCCACAAAAAAAGCATCAGTATATTAGTAATAACGAATAATTATACTACATGACAAGTAATTTAAATAAACAGAACAATATTAGTAAAATAATATTAGTTCCATTCAGCTTATAAAACTGGCGGTTTTCTAAAGTGTACCGCTTATGAGAATCAGGAACGAAAACCCCGAAGCTTTTCGAAACAGCAAAAGCTTGTTTACTGCAAGTTCTTACAGGGTAAACTTTCAAATTCTCAACGGTGAAGCTTACAAACATAGTTTCGCCTCACGAGACCAGAATTCTGAATTATGAAGAGAATTATTTCTAGATTGAAAACGGCAACTTTCGACAATGGTAACTTGGTAAAGAAGTTATTCGTAATAAGACTTATTTTGAAGTTTCGCGTATTGCCAGTTCGTTAGTTTGGCGTAGTTTATTTAGCAACGTATTATTAGCTATCATATTACGAGTATATAGGTGTAATTAATGTTGGGACGATGACAATAACTGATCGAAGATTTATTTACAAACAAGAATACTTACAAATTAACAATTGGAAAAAGAAAAACAGGAAAAGAAAAAATATTGAAGACAGAATAAAATGCTTAAATACAAAGTGCCCAGTCTGGCTGAATTGCATTGGATCGCTAAAATAAGCATTGTGGAAAATAAGTTCCAGCGTAGGTTCACGAGTTCCACTCACCAATCGTATTAAAATTTCACTGAGGAGGCCCTGACCTTAGGACCCCATAGTCTAAATTTAAATACAACTATCATGAAATACTTTAGAGCGCTAAAGTTAATGCTATTTTTTTGTCCACAGGTATCCTAACTTCCACTAACCCGTAAGTCCCTCAACGAAAATATCGCCCAATATTATCTGGAATTTCAACCCCTCATTCCGCTCAGCGAAAGAGAATTTTGAATGGTGTAATATGAACTCCCTATCGTCTCAAACGATTTTGCATCAAATGAATATTCATTTAATCGTAATACCGACCAAAATGCCATTAGCAGAAAAATGCTCTTGCAATGGCGGGAAATTAATCTAAATTGATTTCGAACAATTTGTGAACTTATTTTTGAATTAATTCTATTTTCAGGTTTTCAATTGTGTTTATATAATTATTTGGTTTAAAATCAAATTATTTTATTTCACCATATATTATAATTAAAATCACCACAAATACCAGCCCTTACTTGCACATTGGTAATGTTAGCAGGATTTAAATCCAACAAAATTTGTTTATTTCACAAACAAGATAAACCACAGGACTATTAGCAAAACAATAACTCTTATCCTCATCAGGCAGATCACTTTTCCCAACCCTAGATTATCATACGGTCCCTTCATTACTCGCCCTAAAACCCAACTATATTTGATATATAATCCGCTATCAGCTTTGTACGATTCAATTTTATGTTCTTTTATAAGCCATTCTCCCAAATGATGTTCTGTCAAAAGTTACAAAACATTCTGGGCGGGTTTATCCGTCTTTATGTTAAGGGCGGGCGTGAGCAATATTTTTAGGGTTTACAGCTTTTTAACTGTTCAGTCGATTTGTCTTTGCTTTCATTTTAAATTTATTTTACCCTTACCTTTTAAGGTTTGGGTGGAAGAGAATTTCAACATTGATTACTAAGTTTTATGTTTATTTTTTCTAATGCTTGTGCTTCTGATATTAAAGATTTATTTGAGTATTTATGTTAAATGATGTGTATCGCAAGTTACAAAAAAGGTACGTTGCCATTTTATTGAGTAAGCATCCAATGACAATTATTATTTATTATTATTATAATGACATTTATGGTAATTGTTTGTTTCATGTTTTTTATCGAAAAAATCAAATTTCAAAGTTACTCTTAAAAATAATTGATATTGAATTGTTGCATCACTTTCTTTACCGAATATCAAAGAGAAAAAGCACGGTACCGATTATTAACATGAGATTTATTGTGGATATGGATTTACGTTCTGAAATAAATTATTATTATTATTATTATTATTATTATTATTAATCAGTTTAATAAGTTTAGTTTTAGTTTTTTTAAAGTTTTTTTTTTAGTTTTTCAAGTTTAGATTTTGTAGTATAATTTTAACGTATAATTATCTATTTTATTTAAATTTTTAATTTGTCAATACACAACTAAATCTTATCTAATAAAAACCAAATTCATCGTTTATAAGTAATAAAAATAAAACTAATATTCAATTACCAAACGAATTAAAAATAACCAGCATAAAGAATATCGTACAATTGGCGTATTATGAACGGCGGGAAAAGTGGGGCAACCCTCAAAAATAATTTTCTGGGCGACCGTGTTTAGGAACTAAACGAAAAGCAGTATATTGAAAGGTACAGTAGGATTACAAAAAATAGGCTTTCTGAATTCTTATTAGATATGTTTGAATGAGCCAATCTGTTTGTTTCCATTTTCAAAGTACTTTTGTGTAGGTGGCCTGTCATGAATCTTTGATAAGGTAACTTGAATTTCCAAATTGACTTACGTTTTTGATATTTGGATAATTTTAATAAAGTTAAACGATATGTTTATTAAATCAGTTTTCTCTGCTGACGGAAAATTTTTATAGAAATTATGATTACATAAAACATAAATATAGATATAATGTATATATTTCTTAAATTAATTTGTCTTTGACACATTTAGCAACGTCTCGCAAAATAATCCTTCCCATAATAATTTAAAAAATCGTCAGAATGCTATAAAATACTAAACATATCTATTTTTACAATATTAGCATCTTTAAAAAGCGAACATGTATCCATCCAAAGTCCAAGCTAACTTACTGTTTCCCTGCCTACACGAGCCGGGGCTACCGACATACATCATGGGCCGAGGAAAGCCAGGAAATGCGCATGACAAATTATTTGCACGCACCGCTGACGATCAAGTGGGATGATCGTACTATACTCGTACATTCATTTTATTCTGTTTTTATTCTGTTGGCCTTCTAGACGACAGTTTCAAAAATTGCATGGGATTTCTATAATTTACCTACTCACTATTGTGTGGTTGGAAAATTATATGGGTTTTATAGAAAATTGTTGGAAAAAATCTGAAGGCAAGTTTATCTATTTATTTAACATCTGTTTTAAACACCCATTTAGTGAATAACATTAATATTTTTTTAATTATTATGGTCCCATAAGAAGTAAATTACTTCAATTAATCTTTGCATGCGGTGCTATGTGTGTGTGTGCTTGTTGTGTTCATCTTGTCAAACCATGCTCAAATCGCTTTGGTGTGTGTTCACAATAAGTACATGTTGTCTCGCACACACAGTTGCTGTATATGTATATACAAGCTTAACGCACACTAGGGTCGCGCACAGATGACTTGCACTATTTGTTCCTGTCGTTGACACTACAATCTAATATTCCTCTCAAATGTAGCATAAAAGTAATATGAAATCTTGTAAGGGTTAAATAAAGGTCTATTATGCCGCATCTCCCGTACACAACGAGTAACTGTTCTATTTGAATCGCAGTCAATTGGCGGCGATGAATTCGTCCTTGATGGAAGATCAGTACTGCTTTAAGAGACGAATCAATGGAAACACTCAATTTGAGGTTTATGCTTGTATTAAGATATACTCGTATAAGAGAGAAACATTGTTTATTTATTGCTATTGTATGTTTAAAGTTCTGAAATCTTATAAGTATATGTTCGAAAGTAAATTATGAGATATTGTTGATATTTCACAATTATAAAAACGAGCGACAACTTAAAATAATGTTTATTATTGGTAATGTAAATACAGAAAGGGAGAGAGAAGAAATAAATAAATAGATTCGGTAAACAGTCAATTATTCATTACAATACTTTTAAAACAGAGGTAACATTTTAAATGAAAAATAAAGAATAAATAAAGTTAGAAATAGTTTGAAATGAACATGTTAATATCGATAGATATAAAGTGAATTCCAAACTTCTTGCAGAATCTGGAAAAAATACAATTTGTAACTTTTAAATGCCTTTTGTGTGTTCACCTCAGCTGCTGCGTGTTTTTATAAATAAGTACTTATTTTATATTAATTCATATTATAATAATAATAGGAAGATACTCATACATAACAACACTTGAACCCTACCCTCTATACACAAAACAGACAAAAACCTCTATTTATAACCTTTTGTATTACAATTAAACGGCACCGAAAATGTATTCGCTCGGCATGAAAGTCGTGGAATGCCGACACGCCCCGGCGCTGATGCTGAACCCCTTACGTAGAGACACAAAAAATATATAAATAAATGAAGAGTATAAGATATGCTAGATATAAGCGTTCACATGACGTACCTATTCAACAGAAGTTATTTCGTGTATAACTGACAACAATGTAAAAAATAATACTGTGTGTTTAGAATGAACGACCGAGTGGTGTAGTGGTAAGTAGCCTTGCCTCATACGCCGAACGTCCCAGGTTCCAGTCCTGGCCAGGGCATTCATTTGTGTGATGAATAAAGATGTTTGTTCTCGGGTCATGGTTGTTTCTATTTATATATGTATATTTATTCTGGGTTCCCCCCCAGTCTGCTGTATGGTCATCCATAACACAAGCTCTGCTTACTTTGGGGCCATATAGTTGGTGTGTTTGTCTGGGGATATATTATTATTATTATTATTAATGTCAATATTAGGAAAATATATAACTGGAAGATATCATCGCAATCTATACCAAACATTGCTTAAAAGGATTACATAATACGCACTGTCAGAATTGCCTATCTCCCCAAGGTCTGGCCAGTATTATAGTTAAGGGGCAATGACGCCACAACACAAATAGGTATACACTCACACATTCACACACGAAGTAACACCTAATTCGTGAGCGGAGGGTCGTGGCTCTCTCTACAGAATTGCGTTGCAGCGAGCTAATTACCAACAAAGAGAATTTCAAAAACTTGGATATATTTTTTTCGTGAATATGGCAGCCTTTTTTTGTCTTTTTCTCACTTTGTGTCAATTCAATTGCAATCAAAAGCACTACTTCGGCGCTATGTTTTGTTATCTATTGTACAGTTAAATCAAGGGATTATTATTTCTAAAGTGCGACCCATGTGTTATGACTCTCCAACATAACAGAAACATACCTAATATTATTGTATATACTACAAACACAAATTACAACAAATACGTCCGCTTAAGTTGCGATGGATCTATTATAATAGCTATCAGTTTTTGTTGTGCCGAAAGAACTATTACAAATATATAGCACATTTTTGGATTAAGCCCAATGTTTTGACACTGCATGCCTACTTTTGTCTAAAACTCCGACCAAGCTCAAAGAACAAAAAGCAAACATGGTAGATCGCTAATGGCGTGGCTATTACATGGGGAATAGGGGGACAATTTCCCAGTTGAGATGCGGTTTCCGACCTAGAATGGAACCGTTTATCATCCCACGGGCATCGCATTAGTTTACTATAGGATACGAAACGTTGTGTAATAAAAACTGATGGAGTTCATTTTTGCTGGGAAACAAATGCTAAAATTAAATCAAAAATTTATTTATTTGTTATATTATTGATTAGTATGATATTCCCACGTGAATTTAAAGCAGATATTTCAAAACATACTGACTTAACAAATACATTTTGGTTTTTGAAATCTACTTCGTTATTTCTTTGTTGCTAAACACTTTCACGAGAAAAAAGTGTCTTATGTGTCAAAATTGCATCAAATATCTATCACCGTACAGTGAAAATCTCTTGGCTGGAAAAAAGAAAAGATTCTGTAACATTTACTTCAAAATATCCCAGAAATTTCTTTTCAGTAGATAAACCAAAGACTACACAAATATTCTGCACAACAAACAAATACCTACTAAATCTGTGAACAACTTTTGAATATATTCCATCGAAGTATTCTTATCTGAACGAAGGACTTATTGTGGTGAGATGATGTGTAAATATTCTAAACAAATAATAAATAGAAGAAGGTTGTCTTCAAATACCATTGTAATTCAAATGGTTATAAATAGAAGTTTTTGTCTGTTTTGTGGATAGATCCTGTCCGGGTTCAAGTGTTTTATTTTTGAGTATATTACTAGTATTATGGTGAGGGAATGAATTTATATTAAATAAGATAAAAAATAAAATAGGTACCTATTACTAAATCATGCAGAAGCCGAAGTATAAACCACTGTTTAAAAAGCGTTTATAAGAATGACTTAGAAGTACGTAACTCATAAATTGTAAATATTTACAATTAATTTAGGGTCACTAAGAAAGTAACCCAAAAATCCAAAACAAAGTTTGGAATTCACTTTATTTCTATCGATATTAATATATTCATCTCAAATCATTTTGATTCACTTGCTCTATTTCATTTAAATACATTTCGTGCCATATACAACCTAAAAGGGTACGCTCAAGACCACACAGCCCTTAGAATCACAATCTAGCCGAAACTGGCCCATTCCATAAAAATAAAACTGTCATAAACTCCAGCAATAAAACCGAAAATAAAACATTACTCTATAAATAACATTGTATCCTTCCAAGGAATCAATTGAAACGTATGGGCACTCTATGTTAACCGGCCCGATCCCTTGCTATTGTAACATACTCTCGGCGCGGGACGCGTCTTGAATCATAAGCAGTTTCAACGTAAAACCCATTCTAGTCTTTATCTAACTACATATAGTATCCCAAATTGAATGTCTAGATTTGAGTTACTAAGTATATTATTAGCTATGAAGTGTGAATGGACTAATAACTCAAAGTTTTACGTAGAGAGCTGTGTGAGACTGTCAAAATATTCATAGGATTGAGTTCTTTGTTGGGTGCTGTTGTCACGTTTTTGAATTAATCGCAGTTCCTTTATTAAATAATATTTCTCGGAGCAATTTGAGCTTTAGTTCCGTAATTTTTACAATTTGAACAATACTCTTTATTGAACACCGAAATTAAATTAAAGACGAAAAACTTTAATAATACGTATATGTATAAGGTGGTCTTTCTGATACAAAGTGATTTCTACTAGACACCCTCAGGTATGACATAAGGAAACTTTGTACTAGGGTATTAATAAAATATTAAAATATGTGGCACTTTTAATACTACATTAAAAATAAAATAATAAGAATAAATATTAAGCGGGCTTTATAAATGATCGATCCCCAGTACTTTCTTGACAGAATGTAGGTTCCCATATTGTAGAATTCTCACATCCTGAAATGTTCGAATGGTCGCATTTCATGAAATGATCGTTTTTTGTTTAACTACCGACAGAGGCGCTTGGAAAGCATTGTTTATGAGTCAATGTTGCAACATGGATGATATGACTAGCTTAATTTATTAAATAACATGTTTAACAAAAGTTATAAATTTGTTTCCTGTTTTGTGCTCATTAATAATTTAATTTTCATTATGGCGAATCGCAGGATATGAACTAGGTTGTACGAAAATCTTTCACGACATGGACAATCGTCGATGACAATTTAACCATGTGGATGGTGGTCTAGTTAGCCACAACCATTTCATGAAATGGTCGAGCACAACACCACGACATACACTAAACTGAGATTTGATAGTAAAGGTATTCTTCCATCTTGAACTTGTATCTTCTTTTGGAAAGGTAGTCCTCCTTGACCATTAAAAAAATAATACATGACGAGCTGGCTTTTTCTCAGTATTAGTTCGTTTCACAAGTTTCACATGTAGTGATGTAGCTGACAGCAAATTACCTGTGCAATGGAACTGTACATGAAATGGAATCTGGATTTCAAATATTGAGGAGTTTTGTTTGAAGAGGTTTGAAGAGTATCGGTACAGCAGGAAATTTAGTTATATATAAATAATATATATATATAAATAAGTAAGAACTACTGTATGAGTGCGGGCTCTTCGTAGATGTTGATCAAATAAAACGAAGTTAATACCTTTTTGGTTACAGCATTACGAATAAAAAATAATGCATTGAGTTGTCAAGCTCTAAATCAAATTATTGTTAAAAAAATTCAATGTAGAAACAATCGACATAATATTTCAATAAACAAAATTTACATTATTTCAAAACATTTTAAATATCCACAAAATGAAATGAAATTAAAACTTATCAATAATAAATGTAACGAAGTCTAGAAAACCAGTTACTACCATTACTGCTAGGCATATATTCACACAGAAAAAAACATAACATAAAATATGACATCTACATCTAGTACAAACAGCTTTTTAAATGTACGAGAATGCATCGAACGTAGAAAGTAAACAGACAAGACTATAAAGTAATGAGAGTTATATTAGGTCTGGGTGCGCCTGCGTCATAGCCAATATAAGCCAATTGAATCTCATATCCTGCGGCTAGTTATAAATAGTGATGTTACTTATAGTTATTTTGGTACATCATTTGTTTTAGATACCAAAATTTTGATACGGCTATTTTTTGTCTGTATTGCATTCTGTAAAGTTTATCTAGCATGAAAACCAAACACATTTAAATGCATTTTCATTTATTAGTTATTAGAGCTGATGTAACTTGTATGTTTAATTTTATGGAGTTAAAGCCAATCAGCTGAAAGCCATAGGTGCAGTACTTTAATTAACTTGCTGTCTGCTCGAACAGCGGCTGTCATTTTTCAATTTCCGCACGTTCTTTTCATACTGTAAAATATTTTTTTAATTTAGATCAATTTTTTTTTGATAAACTTGGACAATTTTTTTATTAAATAAAATCTCAAGGAATGCGTAACCAGTTTCCACTAACACTGATTCAAGAAAGTGAGTAAAAAAGAGATGCTTTACAAAATATTTATATTCATATAAAAGAAGTAAAGCTCAAGGTCGATAAAATGACTCGATAAATGACTAAATATATTCTGTTCTGATACGTTTGTTACTAAATAATTATATGTATGAAATCGATATATGGTATTAAATATTTATAATTCATATAAGTGGAACAGTGTTTACCCCTAACACAGGAATATTTATCCTAAAAGGGGTGTTCCGCAACAATTTGTAAAACCTTAGAAATAAAGAAACTTTGAATGTGAATTTGAATTTGAATATCGATAACTGTACTTCCCCACCTTAGTCATAAACATACCAGCAGCCACTTGTAGCCGATTGCTTCAATTGGTCGTTTGTATTTATTTAGTGAGGCCAAATATATCGTAACTACATACCAATACAACTTATGATATCAGTAAAATATTTTCGGTAAACGAATTGTTTGTAGTTTGCTATAATTTACTGACCTTGTTGTTGTAAGAACAAAGAATTCTTGGGGGCTTTTTAAAAAAATATTTTTGTCTAAATTAACCGTGCATTGATCGTTTTATGTTATAATAACTTGCCTTTATGTAAAGCTTGTTACAACGTACATATAACTATTGAATATTTGTAAGTTGCTTACTCTAACAGTAGTAGTTAAGGCGATTTAATTTTAAATACGTTGTTGAAGGGTAGTATTTTATAAGAAATTCAGATAATATTGTTTATTTATTGATATACACCAACAGTGAACATATTAAACTAACATTACATAACATTTCTCAAGTCTATATACTGATATGTGCACAATTTATATATGTATCAGCATTCTCTGTTACAGTGGTTAATGTTACATATAAATAAAACTACAATTTTATAAAACAGGAAGACAAAGCATAAAAATAAATGAAATAATTTAAAAAAAAACAAATCAATTAGGTTTTATTACGTATAAAAGTAAAAAAAAAAATACATTTTACAATTGTTCATGTTAATGAATAAATAGTACATAATTGCTAGGGTCAAATAAAAGCTAAGGTTATCAACTTATGGTTAATATATTTATATTAATGACTGACTATCATTATCGAGTTAATCAAGAACATTAAGTAGGAAATTCGTCTCAGAGCTTTTCGGATCAACAAACATGTTGGTTTAGGCCGTAACAGAATCCTCATGGCCTTCTCAATAATTTATCGGTTTTCATTAGAATTGTTACTGGTTCTTCGAAGGCGGGGGGGGGGGGAATGTTTCAAATAAGTGACATTAAAAACATACTTCTTTTAAAGTACGGGTCACGTAACTTGGCGGCTCTGAAAATATGTGACGCGCACTATATGTATAGTTTTTAAATGTTAATTCCCACTGTGGGCAGTGGTGCGCAAATTATCAACATATATAGGTAGGTACTAAAAGCAGTAAAAACCCTTTATTAGACACAGCCTGGTAACTTTGGAAACTTAACAAAAATACAGGATATTCTTATAAGTTCTATCAATAAATATTAATAAAATATATGCCTGCTAAAGTCTAGACCCAAGTAATTGGAATTCAAGAAAAGCTTTCCGTGCTTTTGACACTGACCTTGAGAAAAGCGGCACAATGACCTAATCGCACAAAACTTTGGTACAGACAGCAACGATTACCGAGACAGACGTGCTTTTATTAAGTACTTAAGAGAATGCATGCGCATATTTGCTTATGCTGTACACGATGACCAATAATTCTTCTACGAAATTCTTCAATGTTTGTTCAACTCGTTTACTTTATGAATATTCAATGCATTCTGTCCGAGTTCAGAGACATTTCCGTGATTGATTATTCATGTTTGTAGTTGACTTGAGTCAATTCCATTAGGACCTTTATTTGATTGCTTTTGTATTTGCAGCCATAAATAACCTTTGAGGGTAATACTTATACTAGTATCTATCTATAAATACATCGCTTTAAAATATCGCTTTAACTTCTTCACTTTGGTGTAAAAATATGTGGAAACTAGTAGTACCTATATCCTTATATATACATATTTACTTGTATATATACATATATATATGTACTTCAACTTAAACGCACGTAATGTATACAATATTGATGATATAAACTATTATGCGTTTAAATGTACTGCTTATCTACAAATATAATCCACGTAGTGTAGTTGAAATGTAAAAGTTGCTTTCTGCGTCTGAAAAATCAAAAGGGAGAATCAACAAGTTTTTATAGAGCAAAAGCCATCCTCCTTAATATGACGAGCAAGTTTGCAGCAATTCAAAGACCATTAATCTTTCTGTTGGATCATCCTAATAAGAATGACAACTTCGACGACGCCCTACAAAAATGGTGCTTAGATAAATATGTCTTAGGTAGAAGTTATTTTGTTTTATTTTGGAGTCTGTCAGGCGATAATGCTGTTTAGTTTTAGTAGTATTTTATTGCCTTCCAAATGAATATTGTTTTTTTGTCTTATAATGAATGACAATAAAGACAAGTCTTAAGAGATACCTTACCTACTGTTAAGAAAGGTATTATGTAAGAGGAGCATCCGCCACCAACAAAACAATCAACCGCGTAATTTGCTATCACTAGATTTTGCTATCGCGTTGCTATTGCTACGTCGGACAGTTTTTTACAATTAGCAATCGAACAGCAAATATCTCGCGGTTTCGTTTAGTAGTCATAATTTAAAACTAAAGTTAATTAAAATATGAAAACTAATCTTGAATGTGGCAAGATGTATATTATCTTAAGACATCTTGTAACAAACTCTTCTCTGATCTTCCGTACTTAATTAATGAGATAAATAATTTATTCGCATTTCACAAGTCGCATTACATCTGTCTTTGGCTGAAAACCAATAACGCTTAAAGCAAGTACCCATAAGGTTCACATTTGTGTAAATTTTCGTTGTCAACTTATCAGATGGGGAATTAATTACAGCCACTATCAATCATTGGTGTTGACAAACCGTTTCAATATATTAATCCGCGGCGGTATTTGTTAGATGCTAATGATTTAATGAATGGTGTGAGATGAAACTAATTATAAATGCATTAGTGTGGTCATTGCTGTCTTTTATTTCACTATATTAGACGATTTTTGATACAAGTTTGCAAGACACAGTAAAACTGGCTTAGCTAAACGACTCGCTGCCTTATCATTAGCAATCAATAAGCATTGATGTAGTTAGTGTGTGTGTGTGCTTGTAAATATGCAATTTAATTTCGTGTGGCAGCCATCATCTTGTCAAACCGTGTTTTCGTCGCTATATAGTTTCGGCTTTGTACATTTCATTTCGCAGTTAAAAATTACTTCAAATTTTTAAAGAGGTTTTATAAATAAAGTATGCATTTGTATTTTTTTTTATATATAATCTTTATACGGGTTGAGACCCGTTACCACGAATATGAACTTTTTCGGTGACAACTTTTTGAGTACCTCTATAAGAAATCCAACCATACATTAACCTAATGGCCGCCAAGCAATACTTTTTTACAAAGTAGCATGTAAATGTTTTGTCGACAAGCATCCCAATAATTTTGTTAAGTACCTGTATAATTTGCTCTGCTGCGTTCTGTACTAGGAACATATAAATAATTAACGTTTTTATATTTTAGGTTTACAATTCATACGATGTCTGGTATTAGCTATAAACAATTTGTTTTACAGCAAATTTTTCAATGATAAAAAATTTTATCCATAGAATAATTTTGACACTTGACAAGACATTTTATGGAAATCAAGTCAAATTCTCAAAATTATTGGAGTGCCAAAGGTTATTTGAGCATTGGGAAATCAGCTCTCACCTCAATAAATATGTTTCTCTATTATTCTATTGTAAGAATCAACTGTAAATATCTAGAAGTATTCAGAACAAATCTATTTAGATATCAAGGCCTTTGTTTTGAGCACTGTGAAATTTCGTTTGCGTATTTTACGGTTATCACCATAATGCATGGAGTGATTCAAGCTAAAGAGGAAGGTGCATGTGTGTTAGCTATCACGTGACTGTATAAATTCGAGCGTTTTCACTGCGACGGGACACGTATGATGCAATCCAGAAAAAAAAATAATATGTTTATATATATATATATATATTTTTTTTTTTTTCTATATATATATATATATATATATATATGCTCTACCCATGTGAAGCCGGATCGGGTTGCTATATATATTTATATATATTCGATGCCATATTCGATGGCATAAAATTGCCTACGCCATTAAATGAGCGACTATCCGTTGGCCATATCATGATGTGGCTTGGGCAGATCAATGATGAGAAACCGTTTGTCGATATGGCCAACTAGCGCGTGGCTACTTGATGAAATGGCCAAGTTTATTTGATCGTATCGTAAAATGGTTCCTTTAAATTTAGATAGAGGCGCTAGAAACGCTTTGTTTATGTGTCAATGTTGCACGTGGATTATATAATTAGCTGATTTAATCAAGAACCTGTCGTTTTGTTAATCATTTTTGTGATTGTTTTGTATTCTTTATTCATTTCATTTTTATTATGGTGCGTCGCCGGGTGTGTCTTCGTTCGCTTGGCTCGCGTATGGCAGGATATCAAAAAAAAAATTCACGATGTGGCCAACTATATTTGGACTAAATACAACCATTTCATGAATTACACAATTCTATAATATATGTAGGTATACACAAGAAACTAAGTAATTCATTCCAACTCTGTCTATTACCATTTACGTCCAAATATGATAAATGAAGTTAAAATAATTTAAAACTTCATTCAAAATAATTTTCAAATAGCATAACTGTATCATTACTGTAATAACACAAACCTCAGTGATTGTACACCAACTTGCTATGCTGACGTTACTTCCTGCATCGTCTGGTTACTGCGAGCTGTACTCCAGACCGCGGTGTATTATTAATAACACAAGTGGTTTAAGATTCTGCAGGGAAATGGAACAAAAGCATTGCCAAGAAATCTTGGATATCGAAGTATTATTTGTTCTGTACTAGATCTGTGCACGGTACAATTGAGAACGCTTATTGAATACGAAATTTGAAAGGTTATTTCGGAGTATTCGTAAAATTTATGATTTTAATGAGCATTAAGGCTTTGTCTAATGTTACTTACTGACTTACGGCCGCACTCAGAGACTTAAAATTGTTACTTAGGGCGCTCCTAAGAAATGTTTATTTTATATACACTTCATCTAAGTCTATATTTGCTGAGCATAATAATTAAGTGCGCCCTAAGTTTTACGTCTGTATACGCGGATATATACATGTGCATGTATTAAAATAACTTTGCTTCTGTAACCGACGATGGCATTGAGCCATGATGTCTTATTACGAGTATATATAGAAGAGGTTATGTAGATTCGTCCATCCACAAAAGAACCCCTTTGCTGAGAAAACCGCAACAAAGCCGTAGACGACATCAAGTTATTTAAAAATTCACTTGAATCAAACAACAGAGCAAACATTCTCACATTACCTACTTTATAGCCACAATTTGCGATAAAAATAACTGCCTAATTGCATACTAGTGTAAAAAATTACTATTATCAAATCATGTTTCAATTAATGCATTTATTAACAAAAACTTTGTAAATGTTTATTGTTTATTTCCGTGAATAAACTCAAACAAGAAAGAGACTTCGGATTATAATAGAAAACTAATTTGTATGCAAATTAATTTTCACGCTGATTTCATACAGATGAGTTATTTAATTACTGTCGATGCTAATCGGATAATGTTATAGTCACAAATAAGTATGCTTTTTGATTTCTTACCGTTTATTAAGAATGGCATTATATTAATGATCAATATTTAAGACATATCTAGTAATATTAATATGAAAGTTAGAATGTAGCATCATACATTTACTATCGTTTTTCTTCAATAGCCCCAGAAGCAGATTATTTTAATACATTACCTACATATATAGTACCTAATTATTCACCTCGTAATTTGTGGCTTATGTGCATGAATCTCTTAAATACAAATTTATCCTACGTTTATATTCTAAAATAAGCCAAAAGGGAGCTGCTGTAATATCTATATTTTTGTACATAATTTCATTAAAACTCAAAAAAAAGGCTTATATACTAAAGTGACATAATTAATGTTCCATTTAATGACCCGTGTTTATTGTGCTTGTTCTTATAATAAATATCAATTAAAACATTCTAAATCGTTACATATCCAAATGTATTTATTTAAAATAATATCTTCGAACGTAAGAGTGACAGTCTTATGGTAAGAATAACGGTGGAATCATTGAAAAATTTATATCATTGCAAGGAATAATTTGCAGAAAACTGGTATGTTTCTTTCTCATGAATTATGGGGTTTATTAAAAGGCACTATAATATGTTGTCGTATGGATGATAACAATCTTTTAATCATTAATTTATCTGCTAACGGGTCACTCTTTTTTGTTGGAGAGCAAACAGGCATACTACGATAATCTTTCCTGATCGAATGATTCGATTGTTTCTTATAAGTTTCAAGAAAAACTTGTCAAAATTGTACGTTATTTAAAGTTTTGTACGTTGATAATATTTACATAAAAAGACTACTGTAATTTTGGAAGGTCAATAAATCTCTTTAGCTCAGCCCTTCCTCAGTCAGACTTTCCATTTGCGATCTTCATACGTTCAAAACTCTGCAATTAATACACTCCTACGCACACATTCACTTAGTATTCAAAAATAAAAGGTGCAAGTCTCCTAGAATCTCTCAATGGGGCACAATTAAAATTCCATACGCCCGGTGAATATGCCCGTGCATACGGCTGCAAACGCTACGTAATACAAATCTCATTCGGTGCAATGAATAGAGAAAAACCAGCAAAAATTCAGGCAAATTTGAACCTTAATAAAAAACAAATTGATCTTGGTTTCTAATAAAAGAATCAAGTTTAAAATACGGTGACTACATTTAATTCCCTTTAGTTAAAAGGGTATATAACCACTGTTTAACCGTTTCTTGAAATCAGACTTTAAGATGTTAGAAAGTTGGTTCAAAATTGTAAAAATACGAATGTGCCTTCAGTTTCAGTGTCACGTTTTCACAATTCTGTTGAGTGATATTTATTATTTATGTAAGTCGCGTATCCGGAATTTTAATAAAACGCCTTTAAGGTAAACGTGTGATAAAATTGTTTAGGAAAATTCAATTCTGTCGCTGAAATTTTGGCAAAGGATTACGTACGATTGAATTTCGTTACGTGATATGCTTGTTTAATTTGTATGATTGCGTTTGTTGTATTTGGCAGTTTTGAATTCAACTCTCTTAAATTGTGAAACGGAACTTTTAAGACAACAGGACTTTGTGCTTTATCACACCTGATGGAGCAGTATGATACAAGCGTGTCCAAGAGGTACCTTGCACTTCACTTGAAATGTACAGGAATATATTTGTCTAGAAAAACAGACGCGCCACGAATCAAAGACGAGCTTTTGGCACGTTTACCATAAACGGGTGGAATTGCTGTCTGCGCCTGGTTGACAGGCGCAAAAAGGATGAAGGTTCGATTACCTCAAAAAGAATATTCTATCTCTTTCCTAAGTGTAATCTGTAAAGTTAATTTCAAGTTTAACTTAATAGTGAATTAATATAATGTGTATCGCCAAACCTTCATCGTCTTATTTCCAAGTAGGTATAACTATAAACCTAGTATGTAATTCATGAAATATTTATTGAAGAGTTAAGTTTTTTCAGTAGGGCATGGTTCACACATTTTCTAAACAAGCCGTTACATAAGTGAACGTTTCGTAGAGTATTGAAACTTTCTCATAGAATAGGCTGAAGTTAGCCGCAGCCTCGTTTTATAGAAGATTTTTAGTCTCGGGAGTTTTACTGAGTCTTACCACGCAGTGTTTGCAACTGACACCAACTGTACGTAACTTTTATGCGGTTCAGATCCCTTGAAACGTATTGCTGGAAACTTTTATAACTTGTTGTGTATTATACTTATTTACTTTGAAATATGTTGGTGCTTATTTTTACTAGAAAATTACTAAAAAGATCAAAAGCGTAAAGGGTTTTTTTATCAGTGTATGATAGAAGGTGAGGTTCAAGATTTTGTATATGTGTATTTTCAATTAGAATAGTGCACACAATTAATTGTGGTATATCTGAGAGACAACCACTCTTGCTCATGAAACTGCCAAGCGATAGCATAAAACCGCGTTATATATTTAAAAAAATATTCATTAGTGAGGTAACAGTTTACAAAGCAATGATCGATACATTTTTATAACTATCGATACTCAACATTTTATATCTAAGTTTTATACCGAAGAAAGACAATAAAAAATACGTTATTACGCAAAACAGTAAATTACAACAAACTCCACATTTGCAATGTAGATCACAAACAATAGTACGACGTATAGAACTGAGAAGCATAACAATTCATCGTTAAAATCGTGTTTATAAAATGCAGTCCAATGTGCAGTAAGTGGGCTGATAAGCGAGCAACAGTGAGAGTTACCATGAATGTTTGTATTAATCGTTCTGTGTTTGACTGTTACCTGCATTTCGTGTAAATCTACGGATTTGAAAATGATAAGACAAGAAGTTAGTTAGTTGGGTGTTTCGGGTAACCAGCTGCAATCCTTGCGGTTAAACGAGTCAAAATATTAAGTGAGTTTATAAAGTAACGCCTGCCATTTCGTCTAAACTTTTAACATATACAAAGTAGTTTAAGGGAGTTTTTTTTGTACAAACAAAAAACATAGAATTAGAGCAAATTGTCATAGTGCAGCGTCATTTGATCCGGGAGTGAAGCGCTGATTTTTAGCTACAACCTTGAGGTATTGCAGACACGGATAGAAATTTATAGGAAAAACCTTAATTAATGTGCTCGATGATTCTGTCGAATGAAATATCTCATAAGTAAGAAATATATTTTACTTAGACTTGCTTATTAAATAAATGTAATTAAAAGGTAAACTTATAATTATTTCATTAATTTACTTATTAAAAAAAGACATATTAAAAAATCTATTATGAACAGAACCCGTTATTTGCAGTAGTTTTTCGTAAATTTACCTACTCATAAATAAATCACGGGCAATTTGTGACTGGCGTGACCGACATGATTTATTAAGTAGGCCATACCATATATGACATGGAGGCCATATGACATGGAAATGCAGTTAGGATATTACGAATAAATGGTAATTATTAAAGGGAACAATTGTTCATACATGTTCCTAGTAATAAACAATATTAGTTCCATTTCAGGCATCGGGGTTCACTGTAAGATCTCAAAACGAAACATTTCTATATGAGAAATGGCTTTAACTAATATAGAATTACGCGTTTATATTTAATGTCTAAAAAAAATTATCCGAAATCGATATAATCTATCTCAATTAGCGGTATACAGAATTGCGTTGGTGGTCTTCTTGTTAATCGACATAAAAGTCGTGTTCACAAAATAAACATTCAAAACTGAAGCAAAATGGGCATTCAGCCTGTTCAGGGACTCAACAATTCCGCGAATTTCTCACCGATGCTTGGCAACGAAGGAGCACAATCATAACGTTCTATGTGAGAGCTTCGTATTTCCTGATTACGTTTGCAAAACAATGGAAAAATAAACAAGCTATGGAGTTGCATTTGTTACTTGTAGCATATCAAGTGGACTTTGCAAACAACTTTGTTAAGCAAAATGTTATTCATAAGGCTATTGTAAGAGTGCAGTAGTTAATTTCTTTTGTTTAAATCTATAGGCCGACCTTTTCAGGATGAAAATACAGCTGCAGGAATAAGAAGCTTTATTCGCTAAGCGTCATATTTTTAGATGAAGTAATAAAAAAAATAATTATATCGAAATTTTCTAGTTTTTATCGTAATATTATCATAAGGCAAAAGATACCCCATTGCACTGAAAAATAGAAAAATTATACCATCCTGTTCTTTTACACAGCTCCTTTCAAGTACTTAACGGTATTATACGACCAGTAAGCCACAACGCAAATAACAAGACGAATGCATCTTAGTGCAGACCAATCAATCAATCTGGTCGCATGCCTTTAGGGGCCCTCAGTTGTCCGACCGGAAACTCCAGATTCATATTGACTATAGGGGCATGATAAGCGTAGGTATTATTGCTCGGCATACAACGCAATCAGCCGGAAATGGGTAATTAGGTACTAAAAGGAAATGAATCTAAATTTAACCATCACATGAAGCTACTGCTATCTGTTGGCTTTCGATATGTTTCCTTGTTTTCAGCAGTATCACAATGTTGACTGAAGCGATGATACAATTTCGGTTCAATTACGAGATTATATACGGTCGATCTTGGTAAAAAATCAAAAAGACGTAAATAATGCCAAAACCATTCCCTAGAGATGTGGTGTCAGTAAGAACGACTATAATAACGGTTCGGGGGTTGCCACTGAATGATTTGAAAATTTACGTTTTAAACTCCGCGTCCGCAGTAAGAAGCAATATAAACCATTTTCGATTGAAAAATGTATTGTTATTTCATATACGATGCTTCATCCACTCACAGGCATCCAAATAAAAGGCTGTAAGAATTAGTTATGCATCTCAAAATTTTTGATTTATATATGAAAGCAGTGGTCAATTTGTCCTGACACTTCTTAGTTAAATTACGAAGATGAAAAAATTTTAATTAAACTTTACATTAACTAAACAATATATAAAAATAATTTTTTTAGAATATATCTCAAAATATAAATTTTTATTGCTTTTACATAATTATCCATAATAGTCCTGTTAATTACATAATAGTCCTGTTTAGTACAGGCTTTCGCTCAATGATAATTGCCATGAAATATTAATGGCTTAAACTAACTGCAAGGAAATGCAGCCTGAAATACGTACAATATTGTTGAAATCTGTAGAATTCGTTTATCACGTATATTTTGATACGAGTTCTCGTATAGTAGTTACCTTACGAAGTGACGTTCGTTTTACATGCAGTACACCAAATGACCACATGTACAAACAAGGTATATATGTACGAGTAGCACATATACTTACACTACTTGTTTCCGAAGCAACAAACTTACTGAGGAAACGACTTGAATTATTTAATACATTTTTGACTTATTTCTTTAATAACAGATTGTAACAAATACCATGATTATTAAAAACACATCTTGCTCAAAAAATAAACATGTTTCCAACATATGAGTTTAACAGTAAGAGTTGGAAGTAGCGGCTATCCATGGCCAGAGAACGCTGATGAATGAAGACAAACGCTCTGAGCATTTTTCTATAGAAACAATGCTTCCGAACCATTTAGACTTTTCATGTATAACTACAAACACTATTTTAAAAACAAAGTAGTTTTTTTTAAATATTTGGTAAACAGTTTTTGAGAAAAATTTGCCCTAACTTATGGCCTGAGCCCATGTAGCAGGTTTTGTAACAACTCATTTCACCCTGCATATCACGTTACATTTTAAGAATATTTAAAGAAATTTTAAGGAAGAAATTTTTTGACATAGAATTCAGAAATTTCAAATCACATAGCAAATCGATGTACTTGATTGGAAGCTAGTTAGACAGTAGAAGGATAGTTAGTTATAATTATTTATAGTGGATTCTGGAATCTTTTGTTAATGTTCGTTCAAAATGTTAATGCACCTGCCTTTTGATCGTTGTCACGTTGGAAAAAATATTTCTTTTAATAATAGGTCTTTACCTATGAAACTGCCGTTTTGCTGTACTGGCCATTTCAAATGAAAATATTTTCTTTTTTGACTGATAATTCTAATTTCAAATTAATTTTATTTGACAAACATGGAATTCTTTTTCTAAAATCGTCATTTGTTTAATAGTTAGTGTTTTGTTTTCAACGCATTCGAACATTTTTCGTCATCATGGATAAGTTAAAAATTCGAGTAATTATGGAGTATGAGTGCCGTCGTGGCAGCAAAGCGGCACAAGCGGCACGCAACATCAACGACGTTTACGGAGCGAACACTACAAACGAACGCACCACCCGTTATTGGTTTACCCGCTTCCGTTCTAGAAATTTTGACCTGAAAAATTAACCCCGTGGTCGTCCGAAAAGTTTGGTCGACAATGACGAATTAAACGCAATTGTGGAAGCTGATGAAACTCAATCCACGGCTGAATTAGCAGCAGGTTTCGACGTTAACATCAAAACAATATTGGTCCATTTGCGTCAAATTGGCAAGGTAAAAAAGCTTGACAAATGGGTACCCCACGAACTCAATGACCGCCAGCGCGAAGTACGCGTGGAGACGTGCCTTGCAGCAGGCAGGGAGGAATTCTGAACCGCATTGTTACTTGTGACGAGAAATGGATCCTGTTTGACAATCGTAAGCGCTCAGCAAGTTGGTTGGACCCTGGTTCAGCACCCAAACAATGCCCTAAACGAAAACTTACCCCTAGAAAAGTGATGGTCACTGTTTGGTGGTCTAACGTGGATGTAATTCATCTCAGCTTCTTGCCAAACGGGACAAGCATTACTGCAGATGTGTACTGTGAAGAACTGAACACAATGATGGAGAAGCTCGCACGTCTCCAACCAGCTTTGGTCAATCGTTCGGCTCCACTGCTCCTGCACGACAACGCGCGACCTCATACTGCACAGCAGACGGTCTCCAAGCTACAAGAGTTGGGGTTGGAAGTTCTCCGTCATCCGCCGTACTCACCAGACCTTGCACCTACAGACTTCTACTTTTTCCAGAATTTGGATAACTTCTTGGCGGAAAAAAAAAACCAATACCCGAGAGGCGGTACAAAATGCCTTTGAAGAATTTGTTGCCTCCTATCCAGCTGATTTCTTCAAGAAAGGCATCAATAAGCCACCAATGCGTTGGCAAAGATGCATTGATTGCATGGGTGATTATTTTGATTAATAGAAATAAAAAATATATAAAAAAATTACGCTTCATTTATTTCGTAAAAACGGCAATTTCATAGGTAAAGACCTAATATTTAACTCAACTAGGTTGAAAAGTTCATATCGCTCAACGCACTGTAATAAACAATAATTTTTCCGTTTTTCCTGACAACTGATATTACTGAATTCATTGGCATTCATTCTTATCATTCACTCATTGATTCGCATCTGTACTTTTGTTTTACAAAATGACGTTTTTTTTTCAAAACAAAGCGAAACTGTCAGATATTTTGTGGGTTTTGATTTAATTAGAAGGGAATATTTGATGTTTTAATTATGCTGTTTAGTAGTGGAAAGTGTCCTTAACTTATGGTCAGGTGAATTTGGTCGAGATATCTGAGTATAACCTGATTTATAACCTTTGAACGAGACCGAGTAGCTTTTGTTTTGTACAGAAATACACTTGTGGTGCATTAAACGGATATTACAAAGATTTAAATATATAAGAATAATGAAAAACTAATACACAAACAAACTAACAGCCTATGTCATGTAGATGTTCGGGTGTACGCCGCAGCAGGGGCCGTTCCACGTAATTTAGTCGTGTTACATGTCAGCGACAGATGTGGCCGCACCTTTATCGGGGGACAAAGAGTTGGAATTAAAATAGAGGTAGAATCAACATAGCAGTTGGATCATAATAATTGAACTTTACTATATTATACGGCTATATTATATGCTTCACTATATAACTAGCTACAACCTGCAGATTCACTAACGAATCCCACTGAAATCCACTTTTTTCTTTTTTTATGCATACAAAATCGATTGTACAATTAATATGTAAAATCGAAACTAATGAATTCACTTCTAAAAAAATAATTATTGACGTATGTTTTCTGTTAAGAATGAATGTATTTCTCACAATGCCAGCAAAAGCTACCTACTTAAAAGTTGCCCCTTTATTGTGCCCAAAATGGTAATAGCTAATTGATAGTTAAAAGCTATGATAGAATATTAATGTTGTTAAATAAAGAGAACTGCTTAAATGTTATATATGTTAACACAACAATGAGGAGATTTAATACGGTATGCGGAGACAGCTTTTCTCTTGTTTTTCTTAAAAATGTTTACATGGCTAGTAAAAAAATAAATAATCTTACTGTAAATAAAAAAAAATTTAACCCTTTATTTATTTTGGTATTCACCATTTTTAAAACATATTTTAAATGATTAAACCGATCAGTTTTTGTTTTATGTATAATCCTCGATTTCCCTATGTCTAGAAATTCCTATTTAATTTCTGAATTTTAACAAAAAGTAATTTCCTCCTCTACCTGGTTGCAGCTCCAAGGTGGGCTCTATCGATAACATTGGTGTTAACTTGCTCAATACGTTTAGTGTAACCACTTGAAACTTCCTTTGACGTTCCAATTATGTAAATTGTTTAAATTTTTTCTTCGAGCTCGCGTTGCACAGTTTTGAGAAATCGTATTTTGAGGATTAAGTTACTTATTGCAGTGAGAGAATTTAAGAATTCATGTTTAGAAAGATATAAGTTTAATACTTATTTTTATAGAGTACGTATATTGTGAATAAGAGGGTATTTTTAAAGCCATAAACGAAATTAAACATATAAATTAAACAGTTTATTTTTTGGTTATGAGTTGCAGCGTTTTTTATGGGTTAGAAACTTTCATTATAGACTTTCTATAGAAGTTGATAAGATATATTTAATAATATTATGTTAATGAACCAACTAACATCATCTAAGTACTCGAACGTGTATTATCTAGTAAGCATAAGAAACGTGTTAGAATATGATATGTAAATATACACCGCTACCTACTTCCTGTTCAGTTCGACAGTAAATTTAAATTTTATTAACTCATGAATGTGCTAAGACTGAATGTGTTTTGGATTACGATAAACCGGAAAATGGTACAGTTTGTATTTATGAACAATTTATAGCGTCTGGAAGAACTAAAATTTCGCATACGTGTGTAAAGATTTGATGTGTAAATATCAAGGATTGGATTAATAAAGATTTTTAACATTCAATAATATACCAGATTGACACCGTTTACTCGACACATGAATGGTGAAGGTAGAAACTACCTTTGTTAGTTTAGTAAAATAAAAATTTCAAGATACATCCTAAAATTTCTTCCTTTTTAACGCGTTACAAAAGGCGCATTTCAATAAGTTCTGCGTTTAATAATCGCATAGTTGTAGTGGCATATGCAGTGATTATAATGTAGCTGCGTTCTTCTATAGGTGAATTGCGAGCTGTAATTGGTCTGACATTAAACCAGTTTTGCTTAATGGAAACTGACGGAAAATACAATGAAAACTGGATAGATTTCACGTTGTTAATCGAAATGTGATTCACATGCGGATTCGAAATTTTAAAGGTTAGAACTTCGATGTGGAGATCTTAACGACTTTTTGTAGGTATTGTCAAGGTGGTATTTCAACTTTTTTGATAATATGGTGTATTTTACAGCCTGTTTCCATTGAAAGTACAGGAATAATTAAAATTAATAAATCAATAAAAAAGTCCCCAGATAAACAAATAACAAACAACTGTATGACCTCAAAATAAGCAGTGCTTTTGTTGTGGATGACCATACTTCGAACTTTGGGGGACCCCAGAATAAACACACATATATAAATATAAAAAACCGTGACATGACAAGAATGAGTTCATCACAAGAATGAATGCCCCGACCAGGATGTGATCTGGAACCTCCGGCGTGTGAGGAGGTTCCCAACGCCCAACACCAACGCTTCTCGGAAGACGTGACATTTATGCATCAAAAAAGTTTTTATTCTAAAAAATCAAAACGGACTCCTTGCAAGGAAAGTTCCATTAATTTTTAAGCTACGCGTTGGCTCTACGCAAGTTGAGTAGGTATGAATTGCCAAACAGCATTTCGAAGATTTTCGCCTGTGCTCAATACATAAATACAACTGTAATTTAGGTATACGACTTTTTTGTATACTTAATAATAATAAATAAATAATAATAGTAATACTCTTTACCAGAATCCAATCCACGTTTGCCTACTGCGGGTTGGCACCCGAAATAAACCTTCGAAATAATTTATAAGGTAATGTGGGTTTCCTCACGATGTTTACCTTCATCGTTAGACTACTGGTACATTTAGCTGTCAGCGGAGATCGAACCCGGGACCTTCAGATAAAGAAGCCAGCGTCGCAGCCACTGCACTACCGACTCTCTACTACGAACCACACCACATATGACGACCGAGTGGTGTAGTGGTAAGTAGCCCTGCCTCATACGCCGAAGGTCTCAGGTTCGAGTCCTGGCCGGGGCATTCATTTATATGATGAGCACAGACGTTTGTTCTCGGGTCATGGTCCTTTGTGATTATATATGAATGTTTATTCTGGGTTCCCCCCCCCAGTTCGCTGTATTGTCTGGGGATTTAATTATTGTTTCGTTTATTTAAACTGATATTTAAAAGTAGCGCTACGTCTACTTGAACTTTACGAAAGTGCGTGAATTAATCATTTTCGGCAACTGCGCAAGTGAAGCGAGCTGTAAAGTCGTAAACTAAATGTTAATAGATCTTCACACCTTTATGTTCTTAAACTGTTAATTATTAATGTTGAGATGACATTTATAAATGTTTACTCTCCAGATGAAAACTAATAACGTTATGCAAAATGCTAAGTTATGACTTTAGTTTGATGTCTTTTCTTACGTCACAATAGTTCTTAATTATGAAATATGGAGCTAAAATTAGAAGTTGACCGAAGAACACGCTAAAACGCCGCTGCTTAAATATCTCTTTATAAAAAACTTAAATAAGATTTGTAATACGTTGTGTAACAATAATTTTCATAAACTTTAAGTTATCATTAAAAGAGTAAATGACAAAGAATTTTATACTTTTGGGCCTATGTTTTTTTTTGGTAAATGCATAGATAGATGGTGTAGTGTTTAGGGTCTCTCTACTGAGTTTGACATTATGACAATATGTATGTACATTAAATATACTGTTGTGACGGAGAAGAAAAAGAACTTGTGGTAACATTTCTAAGGTAAGACGATACACCAGTAGGCACACGTGGTGAAGTATAAAATATCTGAAACAACTCACTCAGTTAGGCTGATGACGTCATCAGCCGTCATAGTAATACTGACGTAATTGACAATGGAACGAGTAAGGCAATTATGTAAAAAATAGCTTAACTTCGCCTTAATTTGAATAAAGCTTGTGATGAATTACATCGCCGAAAACTAGATTACATATTATTCAATGAATTTACGGGATTCTTACCACGATTTTCGATTTTTATTTCGCGCATCCGATATGTTGATGCTGTTGCAAGCACCATGATCGCGGACTGGCAGATGTAGGTGGGTGGCGAGGACGGTTAGAGGAAGATAAATCGATCTACCCTCTTTCTGGTTCGTTTTGGTCTACTAATACTGGAACTCATATCATTGTCGTTTTTGTAATACACGCTCACAGTATCACTGGCTTTTTGAGTCACAAAGTACCACAAATCCAAAATCGTGGTCAGAATCTCGTAAATTCATTAAATTATAGTGAAAATAACCGCGATAGTTTAAAACCGTTTTTAATATAGTTTAATACATATGACGCATAAATAACCGAAGTCGTAACTTGTATGCAAACTATGATATCTGGTACATAAGGAAAACCTTTGTACACTAGCTGACCAATTCCGTGGGAATAGATTATTTGTGTTAAGATTTATTAATTCCTTCTTATTTTGACCACTATAATAATTTCGTTTACATGGTTTTGTTCCGGTTAAAGGATTTTCAACTGAAGACGACAATTACTATTCATTAATAAAACACTACCGATGAATGATGTCAGGCCGTATACCAAGTACCATCACGTGGGTTGCATGATTGTTTGCTGGATATGAAAATAAAAACATAATTTAATGAATTTACGGGATTCTTACCAAGATTTCTGATGTTTATTTCAAAAATCAAAAAATCGTGGAAAAAATCCCGTAAATTCATTAAATTATAGTGAAAATAACCGCAAAAGTCTAAAACAGAAAAAAGCCGTTGTGATAAATCTACAAGATGCTGCATTAAATAAGGTTGAATGAAAACACGACGTGTTCGTTAGTCTGTGCACTAATTACTCTGCATTACAAATGTATTTCTGGATGCGTCGTTGTTATTGTGATGAACGATCGAAGTACAGGACACGTGCCAAACTAAAGCTATATCTAAACATGACTAGTGTTTGTTAGTCTGAAATATAATTAAATAATAAGTTCTTTTTAAAGATGGTTAAGGTTCTAACTTCAGCATTGATTACTTTCGTTTTTGTTTTATAAAATATAAAATACGAGATATCATCAGTTTGTAAAGACCTGAAGAAGAACTGCCAAATTTCACGAAACTAACTTAAAAAAAGCAAGCTTCTGATAATTTGTACATTTCCATGTAGACGTATTTTTTACATAACAGTCTATCATTCAATTTAATTTACGTGGTAAAACAGTGAAATGATCTTTTTGAGTTATAAGAAAAGTTTTATTTTGAAACATTATATGTCACAACGACTTTTGATGTAGATTTGCACCGAGTAAATATTTTTTGTTTTTTATAAGACAAAGTGATTCCAAAAGTCGTATTGAAAATATGACCAATAAAATGTATCAACAATAGATTTTGCTATTTGTAAATTTTAAAGATATACCTTCAACAAAAAATATTATCGTTATTCTAAGTTCAAAATTAAAAAAAAACCGTTACTTTAAGCTTAGTAATTAAAATAAACTTAAAGGATTAAAGTTTAAAATATGGACATTTTTACAAAGGCAACTTCCGTCAACCGTTCTAAAATATTCAAACATAAACTAATCAAAATTGGAAACCGAGTTAACCCTTCAACTTTGAATAAATTTATTATTCTTTAACAGAATAAGCTCTCTCTACAATTTTCAATAACGCGTTTTGCTGATCTCAGGAACTACTTGAAACCCTCATTTTTCCACTAGACGAGTATTTCTCTTTTTATTGCATTTTTCTCGACTTAATCCAAAGTACAAACAAGTACTTACAGTTTCTTACAAGAGAGCTCCCCTGGTAATCCGTGTTTAACTTTCAGAGTATTCATACGAAACTAAACTCTAATGAAACAAGTTTAATGATGATAATTATTTATGTTTTTACTTGCTCTGTGGGATACAAGTAGAGTGATATTTGGTGCAAGTTATGTTTCGTGGATTTGAGTTTTGGTAAGAGGTATTGGTTAAGGCTAAATGTGGGTGCGAAAACTCGAAACGCTGCGCTCGCAGCCTGAGATACAGTCATACGAGGGTGGATTGAAAAGTTCGCGACCTAACATAGATAGCGTTGTCATATTATTATAAAACTACCCTCATATAAAACCTAGACTTAGTCTATGTGCAATTTTTCTCTGAGATATATTTATTTAAGTGAGAGTAAGTTTCAGTAATTTTGAAAATGGATAGTTTAGAGCACCGTGCCGTGATCAAATACCTCCACAAGAAACACTTAACTCCAAAGCAGATTCATGAAGATATGTTGGCTACTTTAGGAACATCTTCTCCGTCGTATACAATGATAAAAAAGTGGACAGCTGAATTTAAACGTGGACGAGAGAGCATCGAAGATGACCTCCACTCTGAAGGCCCCCGGCCTTCTACGCTCTAGGGATTTCATATAAACGTACACAAAACATGATCGTTAACGAATTAGGGTTCCACAAGGTATCTGCAAGATGGGTTCCGGGGCTCCTTTCAGTTGAACAGAAACGAACTCACGATTTCTAGAGACTGTTTAGAGCTTTTTCAAGCTGATCCAAACGAATTTTTGGGAAGATTTGTTACTATGGACGAAACATGGGTTCATCACTACCCTCATTATGACAGTGAGACAACTATTCATCCGGGATACTGTCATGCTTCAGCACAAAAAGCTTACTTTTGATCCCAAACTGTTAGAACCAGTTGACCAAGAAAGTTTTGTTTCATCAGGACAATGCTCGTGTTCACACATCTGCAGAATCGATGGCTCAAATAGTGAATTGTGGTTTCCAATTGCTTCCTCATCGCTCTTATTCACCTGACTTGGCACTTTCTTACTTTCATCTATTTGCAAAATTAAAAAACACTTAGGTGGAATGAAATTTTCTACCAATGAGGTGGTCAAAGTGGCCGTAGATGCCTTTTTGAAGACCTTGACGAGACCTTCTATTTAAATGGGATCAAGGCTTTGGAGGACCACTGGACGAAGTGCTGTGACTTAGGAGGAGAGTATGTAGAAAAATAAATATAAAAAATTGCATTATTTCTGTGTTTTTTTGTTTAGGCCGCGAACTTTTCAATCCACCCTCGTATAATTGAATATTTTCATTGCTATCAATCAAGTCGATTCCTGTTACGTAAGGTAATCGTGACCACGGAGTCTACAAAGGCACTAAAACGTCGGGCTAAAAAGTGTTTCATTTAATACAATGAATTGTGGAAACTTATGGAAATATGAAATTCATATTTGAATATTATTATATTAGATAGCTAACTTTCCTGAAAAAGTAAAACACATACACATTTAATACGCGCTTTTTAAACAAAGCCTTTGTGCTGCTAATGGAAAAAGCAGTGTAAGTAGTTTGAGAAATTAAGAAAAAGTAATGGGTTTTACTTCGCAATTAATTAATTTACTTATAAATGAATAGATATTTACAGAAACAATCCCAGTACTGTGGCCAGAAATATTTTAAGAAGATTAAATTTGCATATTAGCGGTTTGCTGCGACTTTTTTTATAAAGTGGCAAGTTTTGTTAATTTTTTCATTGTTTGTACTGCCGTATTTTACTTTCTGTACATGCCTCAAATAAAGTACATTCATGATGTTAATGTGCTTGCTATGACAGTAATAATAGAAGATAGTCCCAGACGAGATTTTAATAATATAATATAATGATAATGCAGCTCTAAGATCTACTACTAAATTAAAATGGTGAAAGATTATTTCAGAATAGGTCTTAAAGTAACTGAAAATCATATTTCACTTGCAAATTACCACACTCTTTTATAGTACCAGTTACTGATAGAATGAATGTAAAATTACCCAGACTAACAAACAATCGTATGGCGTCAAAATAAGCAAGGCTTTTTTGAAGCTATTCTTAAAATTAACTTTTTTTTGAATTCCAAAAACGTTTTTTTAATCAGGGTTTTGATCTGGTCCATCTACTTTAGCACTCAGGACTTACCAGTTAATTAGTTAGTTGTAACATAAATTACAAATATTAATATGTATTTTTGTAGAATCAACGCGCCTCTATACAATACCACACACGGCAGCCTGAAAAACCTACTGCAGAGATGCCAGGTCACTCAGAAAGTTTTGTGAAAAAGTTTTTATATATTGTACGCTGGCGAGTTATAATTTATTTTGAAAATTCGATTTTTAAAAGTAAAAACATGCTTGTTTCAAATTTAAATTCACCTCTAAATTTTTTATCACCATTATGAAACTATTGTCTGTCTTAGAAAAATCTATCTGCGTCGGGAACATTTTCGTGCAACGATTTTTTACGTCTTCAAGTCCAACTTGAAACCTTATGAATCGTTTAATACGACTTCAGTTAGCTTTTATGAACAAGGCGCCTTCTAAGGCTACTGTGTAGCGCTGGTCTAACGAGTTTAAGTGTGGTCGCTTAAGTTTGAAGGACGAAGAAAGAAGTGGTTGTCATTTGACTGCTGATACGAAAGAAAACGTATTACAAGTGAAAAATTTGATTCAATAAAACCGGTGAATCATATATGAGGTGATTCAGCAAAATCTGCAGATTGTATCGGGCATTGTTGTTCATGCTATTCTACATAGCCACATTTGCATAAGAAATATTGTTTCTCGCCGGGAACCCCACAATTTTACCGATGCTCAGAAGCAGGCGCGCGTGTTATGGTGCCTTATATGGTTGATAAATTCAAAGCAGGTTCTTCCCGACGTGTTTACGATATCATAACAGGTTACGAATCTGGGATTTATCAATATGAACCAGAATCAAAGCGCTAGTCAACAGTATGGCTGTTTCAAAACGAACCAACGCCTTCGAACGTGAAACGATCGAGATGCACTAGAAAAATGTTTTTCCTTAACGGGTTATTTCGTATCAATTTCCTTAAGAAACTAAATGCGTAAACGCAGAGTGCTGCTGCGAGCAATAAGCGACTGAAAACGGGACTCCAGAAAACCTCGGTGAAAAAGGGAAGGCCTTTTGCGCCATTACGACAACTTCTTAAACACCACACCTGTAAACATTTTGGATCATCCGCCTTACAGCCCTGATTTGGCACAGTGTGAATTCTTCTTGTTTCCCAAAATTAAAAATCAGCTCAAGGGGATACAGAAGATGCGCCCACAGCCTTCGCGAAGGCCGTTGAAGAAGAACCTGTTGCAGACTAGAAAATTGGTTCAAATGCAAGAAACTTTGTATACATGCTGTTGTGGAGAGTTCTTTGTAAAGATGTAATAACAAAAGTAACATTAGTAGTAACCAATAGAAACATTTTATTTCTCTCTCAAAACTTTCTGAGTGTCCCACGGACACGCTTCACTATGGAAAAGGTATATTTTTCCTGCATCGTTTGACTTATTGGTATATTTTGGCTGTCGGCGAGGATCGAACCCGGGACCTTGAGATCGCGAATCCAGCGCCTACCTTATATAAACCGTAAAAATCCAAATATCTAGTACCATACTGGCCAAACATTTACTCCATAGATTACGCGAAAAAGCACTGTTTTATGAATGACGACACCCACACGTTCGCGCTAAGAATATAAATATTTCTGTTGAAAACTTTGATGTTGCTACACCATAAAATTTATGACGTGCCGGCTGGTTGAGAAAAGGGTTAAACTTTGTCTATGAATAAACGCCGAGGAGCAACTATTTGGCGCTTAATTAGGTTACCATCGTATCTTATTTGTTCGTTTGTTTCAGGTATGCATTTGCAGAGAGAGATTTTAAATATAAGGTAAAATACTCTGTTCAAATAAGAAACCATCTTAGCTACTTACGCCCGCACTTAGACACGTCAAAAGTTACGTGATTCTCTCCTAAGTATAGATTTTTTAAAGCGAATTCGTACTTTATCTATACCTTGGCTAAGTCTATATTTCAATAGCATAATTTATAATTAAGAGTGTCCTTACTAACCGTTTGACTTCTCTGAGTGGAGCAGTTAGTAACTAAACTTGTGTCTAAAGTTTCTTTGTAAAGCTCCTTTACAAAGATTTTTTCAATACTAGTCTGTTGTTTTGACATTGATAATAACAAATGATTGTCAGTATGGAAAAAGAAACATACTATTTAGATTTATAACTAGAGTGCGCTTCGCTTTTTAGTTTCATATCTCTTGCATTAAAATAAAATAAAATAAAAAATAAATCCCCAGACGAACACACCAACTGTATGGCTCCAAAGTAAGCAGAGCTTGTGTTATGGATGACCATAAAGCGAAATGGTGTGGGGTGGAACCCGGAACAAACATACATATACAAATACAACCATGACCCGAGAACAAACATCTGTGTTCAACACACAAATGAATGCTTCGGCTAGGACTCGAACCTGGGACCTTCTGCGTATGAGGCCGGGCTACTTACCACTACACCACTCGGTCGTCATTGATCTGTATCCGAGGGTAAGAGTTTACTCTTATACATTTCCCATGATTAAATATTAAAGCTTAAAACAGGCATTTATTTGGTTTTCATGCAGTTAACTATAATTAATGTTTCCTGAAACACTTTATCTAAATTAAACATAACAGCTGTTTTATGATTTTTACTAAGTATATAACGATATTTTATTTGAAACTGAAAGTGCTGTAAGGGTTGCCATTCAAACACGTTAATGAGAGGTAATGTTACGAGGGGCGTAAGTGACGTGGTTACAATTACAATAAGTTTCCTGAAAGAATACAAAATATGTTTTATGAGTCATGATGTTTTTAATGTTTATATAGCACAGGCTAAGCTTACTTTAGAAACATTTAGTTCGTGCCTTTGTCTGGCAATTTCTTTTGAATATCCGTTATCTATTGATCGTAAGTAAGCCTTCGCGTTTCCATTTTAGATCTCCCAACCTTGCATAGAAAATCGAAAATATCAAACTAGTAATAGATATTCGGTTTATTTTTGTATTAATACTACCATACTAAGAATCGTATTCGAATGCGTTTAGCTTCTGTGTAAACAGCAACTGTGTGTGCGTTATAAAAATGTACTGATCATACCGTATATGTTCATAATATCGACAGTCACTACATCGACGGTCGCTGTATCTAAAACGTTCTATCGACGGGTTAATGTATCGACAGTGCACCAAATCGATAGTATGCTACATTGACAGTATACCATATCGATAGTACGCTGCATCGACAGTATGCCATATTGATAATAAGTTGTATCGACAGTACATCATATCGATGGTACGTTGCAACGACTACCCGGCCCGAGCCAGATTTAAATAAAAAACACAGGATTTCTAAAGGTTTTTAATCACAATTTTAAATTTGGGTTAGGTTTATAATAATAATAATAATAATAATAAATTTCTTTATTGTAGCAACTTTGCCCACTTGTTAGTATACAATCTTATAATTAGTACAAAAACACTTAAAAATTTTGTTACATATGTCAATTTATTTAAATCTCAATAAATATATAAACTGCGCTGGTGAAGTCATAAATAATCTTAAAATGTCATAAATGATCCAAAATAAATTTAGGTAACTAATTGTAAAACAAAAACACATTTCATTACAATACAATAAAATTAAATTCAGTCATTAAAATACAAATTAATAGGATGATTACAGCAAAAAGGATTAAGTATAATACGACAACAGATCAAATATTTTGACAAATTATGTCAAATATTTATTCTCCCTGTACCAACTGGTCATTCACAATTGTTATTTATTTACTAAAACATTCATAAATTGTTGCAAATTGGTAGTTCTCTTTGGTGGCTTATTTGCTAACAGTCGCAGAATAGTGTCGGGACCGGAGCGCAGTCTGTACATTAGTGAGGCGTTGTTCTTACGGATAACAGCGTAAAAATTATCCACTTCCGCAACAGCAAACATAGTTGACGCGCTACAGTACCGTGGCAGGCCCATCACTACTCTGAGACCGTTATTATATTGAACCTTAAGCGCGTTTAAAGCTGTTTTCTAGCCCCGCTCACATGACCAAAGGGCTGCCGAGTAAAACGATTGGCACAATAATGTTAGGCTGCATTTATTGCATGCGCGAGTCGAGCGCGCGAAGCGAGCGTGGTGTGGGAGCGCCCGACGAAACGCCATAATCGCAATTAGATGATAATTCAAAATTTTACAGCAAAAACATCATGTAACAATATTTTTAGTGGCTAAGATAGCATCGTTCAGACGCTCGTAAATTGTGGCTGAGCGTACCATCGATATGGCGTACTGTCGATACAACGTATTATCGATATGGTATACTGTCGATGCAGCGTACTATCGATTTGGGGTACTGTCGATACATTACATTACAACCCGTCAATTGAACGTTTTCGATACAGCGGCCGTCGATGTAGTGACTGTCGATATTATGAAGTGAACCCGATTATACACGGACACCAAAGTAACAAGAACACACACGGTTCAACAAGATGGTAGCTGCTACGCCAAATAAAGTTGAATATTTACAAGTACACGCACACAAAGGGCCACGCACACAAAGGGCCACGCACACAAAGGGCCATGCACACAAAGGGCCTCGCACACAAAATACTTCTAGATAGGTAATGGTATATATATATGGTGAGAGAAATTTTAAAACATTAATCTTCTAAAACATATCGCAGTATTTGTAGAGTTTATCGAGTTCGTAGTTTAAAAAAGCAGCAAATTTTTCCTTTTTCAATTGAAGGTCGCGGTATCGATCCCGAATGACAGCCAATTGGATCAATGGTGTTTAACTTAATTAGGTACATCACCGACTGCTCCAACCGTTAAGGAAGACATTGTGAGGAAACCCACACAGAAGGAAAAGCGCTAGAAGTTATTTCCAAGGTCCGTAAAAAAAATAATTATTCAATAAATTTCCTGACCCTACCTTAGTCGGTTGAGGCTGAGTACCTGAGTCGATATTCCCGCAGTAGAATTATGAAGTTTATTATTGAAATAAAAAAGTAGCTGTTACCGAGTATCAGCCTCATTATTGGCACATCATGAGCTCCATTCATCCGCCAGACGGACCCGACGGCTCGTCCTCCCTGTCAATTTATTCGCCAAACTTTTCCATTTAACTTTCAGAACTTAAACTTTTCTGAACATTCTTCTGAACTCGCCGGGTAGCTGTTAAAAACGAAATTAAAAATTGATTCTGTTGTTTGCAAACAATAATAATTCCCGTTTTTTCGGTTCTGTGGTTTTTCTTTTGGTTGGTACTTGTTTTTTTTCTTTTTAATAATTGAACTGTGGCTTTTGTATAAATATTTGTATATTTTAGATAAAAGTTGCCTTTAATAACGTTAGCCTATATAATTACGAGTAGCGCAATGCGTTGGTACGTATGAATAAAATTACTTCGCGAAACTTATAGTGCTTAAAGAGTCACAAAATGTCTGTAGAATTTTAAAGTTATCTTGGGTTTATGTATGTATGATAGTTAGACATAATTATTTTTAAATAAAACCACTTTGAAACGTGTGTTTACACTTTAAGTTTTGACATCTGTGTAAAAACAATTGACTAGCAAAATTCTAAGATAAAATAAAGTAATACAGCTGAGTATTGTATTAAAGTTTTACGTTGAAACAATGAATCGATAAAAATAATTATTTTTTCCAACAGATAAAGTTTCATAATATTTCCTCAAGTTTTTACGATTCATTATATAAAATAAAACACCTTTTAACCGAAACGAATCGAGTTTATTACAGGATCTTGTCAAAACGCCTCTCATCTTAGTGACTCGGGACTAATATGTCCGTATAGACACTAAAATGTCGAATCAAAATGTAAAATATAATAAAACGTGATAAAATCAAGTAAAAAAGTGTTATTTAAGATAAAATCCCAACATATTTTCACTAAACTCTCAAGCTAATAATATTACCCTAATCAATCAGTCTAGGTTTCGTACTCCACGTACTGTAGTAAGTTCATTTCCATAGAGAAGTGCATCGCAGTATTTTCGTTCCAAGACAGTGGTGAATTGCTTACCAGTCCCTCAAGTTGCTCCGTACTTAATCCAAGTCTTGATAAATGCTGGTACAATTACTTCAGTATTTCATTTAAACTCAGGGTTGGAGTCCGTATAGATTACACTAAAGCTGGATGGTAACTTGCTAAAGTACACTTGTAGTTTTATCGGAGCTTTTAAGCTAAAGTAAATTAGATGTAAGCGAGAAAATACTTTCTTTTTCTTAATTTCGCAAGCGTTGAGTAGTGCTCTGTTTAAGTATATTTTTAAGGGGCTGGCCTAGGTTTCGCTCAGGCGGGTGGTAAAATGATCATTTAAATGCCGTTCGAGTCTTAGGGAGACGAGCCGAATACGCCGAACTGTATAAGGCTTGTTGGGTCAGTCTTGTCGTTCAACAAATACTATCAAACTGAATGTGTCGGCCCGAACGAGTGCGTAGCGCCCCTAAGATAACATATAAAACCTATTTAATTGACGTGGTAAAGTTTGTAGGTACACAATGATTTTCATGATGTTACCATCAGGTACTATATTTTGACCGAAGTGCTTATTGGCTACATAAAAACAGAAATTTATTTTTAATCATTGCCATAAGATGTCTTTACCATAATAAAAAAATCCGCTTAAGTAGCTACGAGTTGTGTATTATTTCTGGCAAATATAAGTCAGATTTACAAACGGTTCAAATTATGAATGATCCCAGACTGGCATCTATAAATAACAAACAGCTTGAAAACACAAATGGCTGCTTATTTTAATATTGTAATAAATGTGATCTGAAAACGAAGCGAAAAAACAATTGTCCCAATTTCATGGTTAGTTAATTCCGAAAATAGATGTAAGGTAGGGAACACCGAAAACTGGCTCGTGCGAGGAACTCTCGAATTGCGTTGGTGTTGCCGAATCCAAGAATTAAATAATACTGATTATTACAGTATTATAGATTGATTGATTGCTATTTTTTGCTTTGAGAGTAAACAGAACACAGGAAAAAATGTGCTGTTTATATTTTTTTCTTTGGTAAGAGTTTCATTACGAAAACAAATTCCATTTATAATAAAACAAGTTTTTATATATGAGAAAAAGTTACGACAGGACAGAGCTAAATGCTCGCACCACCTATACAAGCCCTTATTAATTTTTATTTATAGACTTTATCAGTCCTAAATCAACTTCATAGTTTGTAACAGATACCCTCTATATTGCTCGGAGCGTCAATCTCCTTAATTTTTATTTCAAATAAAAAAAGCTTCTACTGTACTAAAAATCTATCTGGTGCTGGTCTGTATTTATTAATCCTCATCTCCTAAGGTGTAGTTAGTAGTCTAGCCTAAGTAAGTTGCTAAGAGGATCAGTTAATATAGCACCGGAGAAAACTTTCATTGATTTCTTGTAAGTTATCCCTTTGATTTCTTAAATTACATTTTATTACAAATTACAACCGGATACGAAAAATAAGGTAAATCACAATATTTTGCTTTACAGCTGACTAAAGAAATCAAATGTAAGCAAATTGAAAACAAGATAGTTATCAGCGAAAAAGTTTTTCATAATTTGTTCGGGGGATGCGTTCTGTGTTCCGTAGAACTACCTACCTTTACAAATGCATAATGATCTTGCCATATTTAGTCGATTAAAAATAAAAGTAAAAAGTCAGTAAAATTATAACATATTATACACACATATATAATGTGCAACATAATCAAATTAAGAAATTATTTAATTTGTACGAGAAGCCAACAAAAAACAGAACCTATTCAGCATGATTTTGTAAATATATAATTAATTTGATTTTTTAATAAAGATTCAATTAGGACCTTTATGTCTTAATAACCTAAACGTATTATAGCTCCACCGAGTGTTCACAATAAATAAATTAAAATACAGTGTAGTCCTAGTAAATACTGTTTCTAGTGTAAGCAAACTGGTAGACACTGTCCTAATCGTTATAATATTAATTTTACGACTTGGCATCACACCGATCCTATAAAATGCTAAACGTATTGTCGCAAATGTGCACATGATCATAGGTTTTATGATTGGAAAACATTCATATGCCCCGATTTAAGCTAGGGCATTCTTTGGTCTCATTCAATATCTTTCACGTTGGAATGGTTATTACACAGAAACACAGGAATAATGCAATTTTTTTATATTTATTTTTCTACATACTCTCCTCCTAGGTCACAGCACTTAGTCCAGCGGCCCTCCAAAGCCTTCATCCCATTCAAATAGAAGGTCTCGTCAAGGTCTTCAAAAAAGGCATCTACGGCCACTTTGACCTCCTCACTGGTAGAAAATTTCATTCCACCTAAGTGTGAAAGCCAGAAGGTGCCAAATCAGGTGAATAAGGGGGATGAGGAAGCAATTCGAAATCACAATTCACTATTTGAGCCATCGACTCTGCAGATGTGTGAACTCGAGCGTTTTCCTGATGAAACAAAACTTTGTTGGGCAAACAATCGTGGTCTTTTAGACTTTATTTCTTCGCGTAAACGACGTAATAGTGTGCAGTAGTATGCAGAATTTATAGTTTGACCTCTTTATAAGTAATCAACCCAGATAACACCCTTAGAAAACCGATGCCATTACCTTAATTACTGAAAAACACACCTTGGCTTTCTTGGGGGTCGGAGATCCGGGTCTCTTCCATTGTTTGGATTGTTGTTTGATTCAAGAGTATATTGTTGAACCCATGTTTCGTCCAAAGTAACAAACCTTGCCAAAATATCGTTTGGATCAGCTTGAAAACGCTCTAAACAGTCTCTAGAAATCGTGAGCCGAGTTCGTTTCTGTTTAACTGAAATGACCAGTTAAACAGAACCATCTTGCAGACACCTTGTGGAACCCTAATTCGTTAACGATCATGTTTTGTGTATGTTCGTATGAAATTCCTAGAGCTTCAGCTATCTCAGATACTTTCAATCTTCTGTCTCCCATGATGAGATCACATATTTTTTCGATGTTTTCCGAAGTCGTAGCTGTAGGAGGTCGTCCATAGCGGGGGTCGTCTTTGATTCTCTCTCGTCCACGTTTCAATTCAGCTGTCCAATTTTTTATCATTGTATACGACGGAGCAGATGTTTTTAAAGTAGCCACTATATCTTCATGAATCTGCTTTGGAGTTAAGTGTTTCTTGTGGAGGTATTTCATCATGGACAGTGCTCTAAACTATCCATTTTCAAAATCAATGAAACTTACTCTGTCTTAATGTTTAATAAAATATACAATTGCGCATGTACCTCAGAGAAAAATTGCACAGAGACTGACAAAGAGTCCAGGTTTCATATGAGGGTAGTTTTATATCAATATGACAATGCTATCTATGTTAGGCCGCGATCTTTTCAATCCACCCTCGTACATCAATATCGATATATTTAAGTTAAACGATTAGCCTTCTGGGTCTGTCTTTGACTACGTTTTCCGAGGACCTCAGTAAGATTCATGATGGGTGTAACTTTATTTTATGGTGGTTGATTTCGATAAGTAGCTACGCATAAGTAAGTGATACAGTATCACAAAAGTCGGCAACACAATTACTGATTTGAAGCTACGCAAAGAAATATTTTATTCCATAGAATTATTAAAACTAATAATCCAATCATTTGATATTCTACAAGTTCTTTGATTTTTCTATGATTAAATTAAATACATTACACTCTACGAACTTTTAAAAAAATATATTTATTATACAGCAAAAAGGATAATCAATACTCATGAAATCCCTACTGCGTAAAACTGGCCATAATAACCAGATCATAAAGAAAAAAACAACACAATTTATAATTAGAATCAGAATAGTAAACTGTCAGTTTTGAGTTGGCATTTGATCAAAGTTAAATGCGTTCTGTGTTTATGGGACTGTCGGTGGCACCGCGGGCATTGTACACATTGTTTATGTCCCCATTACACTAAGCAGCTGAAAAATTACTCTTACCATGTTGCGGTGATGGATTAGAAAAAAAAACATACATCATTCATCATCATGTAACTGGATTTCAGTCGTACGGCCATCCATTATGCAATATTCTCGTCTCACTGTGTACAGTCGAGGCGCAAATATTTTAATTTGAGAAATGATATGTACAAATGAAAATCTAGAATCATTTAGAAAGTTTTGATTTGATAAGTCTTAGTTTAACTTATATTTAATTTTTTAAATTCCAATTGTTTATGCGTGACTTGTAATTCGGTTGGAGTTGTCATGTTGATAAAATCTTGAAAAAAAAAATGTTTAACAATAAAATTAAGTTTTGCAACTGCACTATTTGAATTCATTTTAATTTGAATTAATTATGTAATTCGGTAATACAAAGTCTACTAGTTATTCCATCCGACTGTACGAAATCTATCTACCTTGTAAAATGACTTCGTGTTTGCAAACTAAATGAAAATTTCAATGTAACAGTTATTATAAATATTTGGTTTTATTAACTTGTCAGAACATTTATTTAACGAATGTTTACTTTTTCATGCCGTGTCAAATAGTATAATATTTTATGTTAGGCATATTTGTTTTAAATTCGGACTTTTATTTACTGAATACATATTAGTTGTGTGCATCGTTTGGTTTACGAGTATATTTTTAAATTTAATTAAACAATTAAATTATTTGTTACAACAATTGTTCATTATATAGTATATTGCATGGTATATTTAACGTGTAGAATTTACAGTTTGTACACTCTGCTCTCTTGGCTAAGGTTCAAGTTAAGGCGAATCTCTTGCGCGTTGTTAGGTCTTATGTAGGCGCCCCCCAATACTATGGGATGCCGACACTGCGAGGGATTCACGCCAAATCACCCAAAACATAATTTAACATTATGTCATTGTGTGAATATCAATTCAATAGTAAAATAAATGAAAGTGAATTTTATGGATACTGAACTCATGGCTTAATGGCTGGTTATAGAGAAAGACCCGCCAGAAAAATGAAGGTAATTCAAAACAAAAGCTTAATAATCATTAAATCCTCGTTTACTGCAATCTGTGATAACACCGTCGATTAATGAGGTCCAAGGGCACCGTGGCTGCTTACCATCAGTGATTGTTTATCGGCAAAAAATATGTATAAAATACTTAATTCAAACAATGGTGTTGTTCCGTGTTCACGTAGATCACCAAGAGAAAAGGGGAACACAAAATGCACTTCAGAGTTATCACATCTTAACGAAACGGAGAGTCATGCCGACAAATTTTGTTGTTGGTCCTTTAAGAAGAAGAAATATGTTCTCAGTAGTAACCCTTTCTTGAACATGAACTTGTGTGATAGGTACTATAGTCATTTAATCTCTTTTGGTTCTCACTAATATCTGCCATCAAGTACCCTTAAGTGGTTAAATAATTGCAGCTAGAATGAGTCTCAGTACGGTCTAGGGTCTTCAGGGCCAAGCCAAAGTTCAAAAGTAAAGTTCAAAAGACCCCATAAAGCCCATACAGATAAACAACATCGAAAGTTTATTTTGGAAAGGAATGTTTACTTTACATCGTTACAGATAGATGCACCTCATTCACGGGAAAAATAAAACAAGTAACTAAACACTCGGCGATCAATCCATGACCCCTTTCCAACATATTAAAAGAGCTGACGAAATATTAACTAAATCCATACGGTTTTCACTTCGTTACGTGGAATAAACCCGGGCAGCTGTCGCATTTATTCATGATAGTTCCCGACGCATGCCACAAAAGACGAATGTTTGTTATGTTGTGCGTGTTTTAAAATATTTTTTTACTGGCAACTCAAAACTGAGCCGGTTTGCACGAGCCTGACCCACGAAACGCTTTATTACGGGGCGTACAAAATTTTATGTGCATATTTTAGGGAATACGATTGTAGCTACTAGACGTGGATTGCGGTTTCCTTTACCCTACTTTAGAGTTGAATAAATTCAAAAAAGTAAACACATAAATATGTATTTCTCAAAGGTTTAAAATAAATTATGTCCTAAATATAAATTTACTCCAGCGGCCAAATATTTCACAAAAGACAGTAATTTACATCTAACGCAAAAGTTCTAGAAATCTTATAACATAATATGATGGTGTAGCCCAAATGTTGGGTAATTTAGTCTCCTTTGCCAAAAATGTTCCTATCTTTTCCGAAGGACATTGCGTTCGTATTTTCTATGTTATCAGCGAAACTCGTTAAATTTAAAGAAAAACTTTTAACAATCTCCGGGCGTAAATTGTTCTATTTTTGGATAGGAGATTAGATTATAATTTTTCTTCTAACTTCAAATTAGATTGTCAATTTAAAAACAAAACAGATGCTAAATTAATACTGTTTCTGGTTTTGTCAGGACATAAAAATAGAAACAAGTTTTGTGGTTGACGAGCGACACCTATCTAATATGTTTACAATGTGACTCAATTAAGGAGAGGGTATCAAATCCCAGTAGTTTAAGAAAAAAATTGTGATATACTCGTTAATTTATAAGTGTGTCCATAAGTTAAAACAGTTTAGTCGTTTCTTGAATAAGTATGGTCGAACAAACAAAGAACTCCGTATATCAAAAGGTACTAAGAACGGATTCCATCGGCATCGGTGACTTAAACTTAATGACACGTTAAAGTTATTTTGTCGGCAGTACTTTGCCTACGTCGTGAACCATTTCTAATAAGAGCTAATTTGTTGATTCGGTATTTTCCAAATATTTTATTATACTTGTATCTTGGCAATCTTGGCTGTCAGGGTGCTTATATGTATAAATTCGGTATGTAAAGAAAAATAATTGATCTGATTTGAGACCCATTTCAAGATATTACATCGCAGGTAATAGCGATGAAGCTTATTTTAACGAAATTGCGTAAAATCATTTGACTTATAATCAATTTCTATATGACGTCATAAAGTAGCATCACTTTTCTAACTTATTTTTGGTTAAACTATCGTGTTACTGTGTTTTCTTTAAATATTTGTCATCAAGAATCCATAGAAAACTGTGAAGTTGTGTATTCCAAATACAGAAGTATAAACTTTCTAATGCTTTTTTAAGAAGATAACTCCTCAGTGACGTCACCATTTTCTTCAAAAATTTATTTAATATTTTAAACCCAAAGTACCTTATTTTTTCAGAAAAAATAAAAAACATATACCTCAAAATAACTTTACCGAATTCTAAGATTTTTTTATTTTTGTACACGTCGCAGGCGGGCTAGTGAATTAGCCATTATACTAGCTATTAACAACTAGCTGTTTGGTTTAACGGACTTGTTCAATAAACCGGCTAGCCTTTATGTAGAAAAGATAATAATAAAGCAAGGAATATGCTATTTGATTATTATTTACTTACAAACTTGTTGATATCCTGCGATTTCTGTAGACTGTCTAGCTCCAATTACAAATTAGCAGCGAGAAGATGACATTTGTGCAGCGGGGATTAATAAGGCTGTGAAGTGTAAAGTGAAAAATTACAACTACTTCTCATGGCGCAGTTTAGAATACAATAAAGTCTAGTAGAATTAAAAAAATATACACGGTTATACCTCATTTTTATTGTACTATTTAGGCCAATGTTTTAGAATTTTAATAAGCGAGAGCTTTTTTGTTTCTGATGGAAGTTAACTTTCAATAATAGCCATTAAAATTTATGCGAATTCTATCACGATCGTATTTTGATTGAGATTGTTGTAGATTACAAAAAAGTCTACTTTTATTTTATTTCTTGCGATGTTTAAAACTAAACCGTAACAAGTGATATCTAGTACCGAAGTAAGCAAATAAGTTATCAACAATAAAGTACATTAATTACTTATAAACATGACTCAACATCATAATGATAATAAAAGAAAATGTTTTCAAGATACAAATTCAAACATTTTCAAGACCTGTCGCCATCGAGATCACACTTCCAGTTGGAGCTTCCTGCTTTTAACGAGAGTGCCAATCAAGGAGGTTTTACTCTTCTATTCTATTTTTTTTTATCAGTGTTCCTATATGAACTTGGATACTTTTTTATGATTTGTAGAATGATTTGCTGAGATGAATGAAATTAAATCATTAAATATCCCACGCAGCAAGTACACTTTTGTTTCCTTGTTTTTCTTTTTCCAATTATGAATATAACAAATGTAAAATTAAATACAAGATTTGTTAGCACCTTTTATTTGTTTTATCTGTAGAATAAATTTCGGCAATAATAACGTATAAGAATCCCGAAATATTAAATACATATGCTTGAATATTAAAACGTACAAAATCCATAAAATTGGCATACCTAATGGTTTAAAATACCTTAAATGCTAACATCTTAATAAGCGTATTAGCCACCTAAGCTTTAAATATCTACTTTTAAAATACCTAATGGTCAAAATACCTAAAATTGTAGTAAAAATTCTATAGCGAACGAAGTGAGCGTGCTGCGATAGCACCCGGCGGCGGAGCGCCAAGGTACAAAAAAGCCTTTCAAAAATGGCAAAAACGTACACTAATGCAATAATTTATAAAATACCAAATAAATTTTGAGTTAAGCTCAAACAACTATTAGGTATTCCAATTTTAGGTGATATGAACTTAAGAATTTTAACCACCGGTGTTTATTTTTGGAATTCTAATACGTGAACATTTAAATACCTCTACAACAGGTTAAGTAGGTTACCATACAAAGTTAGGTTAAATGTATTTAAAGTACAAAATAGACTGATTAACATTATAAAACATCAAATTATATTTGACGCCAGCTTTTATAATCTAAATACTAAAAGGAGATAGAAGCATGCCACCTCTTTTGGGAAGAAAGGGATGAAAACAATATTTTCACCCGCGAGGTGGCTGTATGAATGCAAAATTAAATTGGGCCAAATTGACATTATTAAATTAAGGCATTCGATTTTGTGACTCGTCCTCCTCTGTGCTCGCTACATGAGCCTTAGGGTTGCCCTCTTTTTAATAATATATTGCATATATGAATAATAAAATGTAGAATTATTTTGTTGAACAGCAAATACCATAATACCGTTTATTTTCTGGTACTTATGGACATTATAAATCTCTGACCCTTATATTTTTTATTTTTTTTGTGAGACTGGGGAATTAGCTGTCAAGATATTACTCGTACATTCGATTAAAGATAATAGTTTTTACTGGGTACTCGACCTGACGAGATTCTTATTGAAATTACTTTATGTTCGGAAAATTTGAGATAACTTACAGTATTGCTGTGTTTTAACCTTAATTAAATGCTGGTAAATTCAAATTCAAATTCAAATTCAAATTCAAATATTTATTTCTCAACATTGACAATTACTTGTTCTTATTGACGTCAAATAAAACATGATTCTACCACCAGTTCGAAAAAAACCTTCGTGAAGAAGAACTGGCAAGAAACTTCACGGGTATATTTTTTTTCAAAATAAATTTACAGTCTCTTTATGTCTATACAAAATTATTCTTTTCTGCATCTGTTAGCTCGGCAAGTCTCCCTCCCCCCAAGTATCCAAACGACGAACACCCTCAAACGGCACCCGTTCACGAGTTAACGAGGGATCCAGCCATCGCCCTCCTCAACCATATTAGAGGGAAGTGAGCGACCCGTCACCCGACGCTACCATAAGAAGACGTACTTTAGTGACAATGACGCTTTAGATATTCATCGGGACGAAGAACTCATCGCACAAACAGACACATTACACATGCTTTGTTACAAATACTAGTACAATCCTGTTAATGAGGGGATTATACCCAAGGGCTTTTATCATCCAAATAATCCGATAGTTTATAATATGCTCTAGCACACAACTTCTCCTTTATAGTTTCTTTGAATTTGTCAATAGGAAGACCTTGGATATCCTCAGGAACCTTATTATAAAAGCGTATACATTGACCCATGAATGAGTTAGTGACTTTATGAAGCCTGCTATTATGAGCTGCCAGCATATTTCTTCCTCTTGTGTTAACATTGTGCAGATCTTTTTTTCTTTTGAACAAGGTTATGTTCTTTTTAACATACATTAAATTTTCTAAAATATATTGTGAATGGAAGGTAAGAATATTTATTTCCTTAAATTTACTTCTAAGTGACACCCTTGGACCGAGCTGATAGATTGCGCGAACCGCCCTTTTCTGCAGAATAAATATAGCATCGATGTCGGTAGCACTCCCCCACAACAGAATACCATATGTCATGAGGCTGTGGAAGTAACCGAAATAGACTAATCGAGCAGTTGTTTCATTTGAAATTTGTCTAATTTTTTTAACAGCATATGCGGCAGAGCCAAGCCTTTTCGCTAAACCATCAACATGCGGTCCCCACTGCAGTTTGGCGTCTAAGGTTATGCCCAGAAATACAGTTGATTTTACAGGAGTCAGTTCCTGGCTCTTAACTACAATGTTTGTGTTTACCTGTTTGACATTTGGCAATGTAAATTTAACACATTTCGTTTTTTTTTCATTGAGGAGCAAATTATTAGCTGAGAACCACTGCTCTGTGTTGGAGATGCATTTGTTCACCGCTCGATAGTCAATTTCTTGTCTTTTGATTTTAAACAAGAAGGAAGTATCGTCAGCAAACAATATGACCTCGCATTGATTCTTAACGACCGATGGCAGATCATTAATATAAACTAAAAATAGGAAAGGACCAAGAATTGAGCCCTGGGGCACACCCATTGTCACTGCCGATCCTGATGATTTTTCTCCATTTATTGCAACTTTCTGTTTTCTATTAGAAATATATGATTTAATCAAGGCAAGCGCTCGGTTTTTAATGCCGTAATGGTGCAGTTTCATGAGTAGAGTAGTATGATCCACACAGTCGAACGCCTTGGACAAGTCACAAAAGACACCAATAGCATCACACGACTCCTCCCAGGCGCTGAATACGTGTTTTATGAGCTCAACACCGGCATCGGTTGTTGAGCGACCCCGCGTGAAACCAAACTGCTTAAAATTCATTAAAATATTACCGTAAAAATGAGAAAGTAATTGATTTAAAATTAATTTTTCAAAAATCTTACTGAGCGTTGGTAGTATAGATATAGGTCTAAAATTATTAGGGTCAGACATACTACCTGCTTTGAATATTGGAATGACCTTACTCAATTTCATTAAATAAGGAAAAACACCATTATCAACACAGTCATTAAATATACTGGCTAAGTACGGGGCTATACCATCAATGACAGATTCAATAATTTTAACAGAAATCCCATCTAAATCGGCAGTATTTTTTACTTTAATGCTTTTAAATGCATTTAAAACTTGTGGAACAGTAACATGTTTAAAAATAAAATCAATATTGCATGAATTTACATTTTCCGTTAGCAGGTAAATCTAGTAATATAATTTGTATTTAATGTATTTCAATACATGGTACAACGTATAAGTTATTTAGGGCAGCCCTGCAATAAAATGATTTACCAAACTGTTACTCAGACCGCTTTCCATGACAATGAATTAATTAGTTAAACAATAGGGAGAAAATGTCATTTAAACAATCAATATATGGTCGCCAATTACAATTTAAGTTAGCACCTTCATGGTGCTACGACCTTAATTGATGTTAATACGTTAAATGGCAAATTTAATTTTATGACGAATATCAACAATTGTTTCTTGGAGTCACATGACTCATGCCAGACGGCAAGAAAGAGAGTATCATGAGTTTTGCGTACAGCGATGAAGTTTTAAAACGACACATGTCCCAAAAAACATGGAGCGATCAGCCTACATCCATACACCAAGGGACTCCTCGTTTATGTTAACCGATATTTTAACCGTGTTACTAAGGTCCTAGCTGGTTCGTCTCAATAAAGAGACCTTTCAAAGCAGTGTTTATATAAATACAACCTAGTCACTCTCTATTCATGCTATTTTTATGTAAATTATGTACATAGGCATAGCTATAGTTCTAGTAATGCACCACAAATACAGTGAAGTTTATAAAACTTGCAAGGCTGTAAAAAATGCAAGGGTTCGAAATAAAAAATCTGTGGGTGCGGTCTCTACTGATCAATGTCGGACATCGCCTGTCACTGTCAATTAATATTACAACAACTATGGTGCGTTCCGTTTGTCGCTCACAGCGCTATCACCGCTAAAAGTGCTCAAAACCATTCCAATTCGTTTGAGCGCGCTAAAAGTGTTATTAGCGCTATTGCAATCGGAACGGTAAATATCGCGCTAACATTCTAATTGTTCGTCGATTAAGTCTAAAGTTACAATTTCATTAAGATCTTTGACCCTAAATGAAGCAGGAGCCATTTTTTAACATTATTACAAAAGAAAATGAATAAGCAAGCTTTTAAAATCTTTAATCGACTAAAAAAACATCAACAAAGTAACGTCATGTGCCAGTTTTGACAGGCCTCTCGCAGCGACCATGCTCCGTAGCTTGGGCAATGTGAGCGGGAAGATGGCGGCGTTTATGACGTCATTGATGACGTATCGATATCGCTGTGAGCGCGCTCACGGGCAGTCGGAACGGGTATATGAGCGCTGTGAGCTCTATAATCGGCAAACGGAACGCAGCACTAGTATATTATGTATATCGTAAGGCACTGAACACTTATGACTTAAATCGGCGTAATTTATGTCAAGTTAGATTGTGGTTTATATAAAGGTGATATCGCTTATTCGAACTAAATATAAAAATAATAAAGATAAAAGCGCTTTTACTTACTTACACCTAAATGACCAGATCAAACTTTCTCCATGCATAAATAAAGTTTCCGCACAAGTTTATTTTAAATTTTCCAACACAGCACGGCGAAACACTAAAGCTATTTCCATTGAATCCTGCGCAAAGTGTCGAATTCTCATCTTTGTAAGCGAACCGGCATTGGCTGGCGTCCAAAACTGCTTTTACGATTACCCACATTTTATAGTTTCCTTAATATAAAACAGTTAACTGCTAGAATTTGAGAAATCGGGATTCGTAAATCAGCTCTCTGTTTTGAAGCTGAAATTCAAACTGTGTTGTAACAGTCATATTTTAAGAAAATTAAGATATTTGGATTAATAAATGTGTTTTGGTGATGCTTAGTGCTAAATTGTATCTATTATTTAAAACGGTGATCAAGGAAATTTATTTTCTAAGTGGACAAAGAGATTTATTTGTTGTAAAAGGTTAATAACCGAAGTGGAGCAACTGATATTTAAACAATTTTATATTTTATTTATAGGTAAATATATGCATAAAACTGGCAGCAGATAGCTTCCCATTGTTATGCAAAGTTGCAGATTACAACTATAATAAACAAAATATACTGGTATGTTTTATTTTGTTTTATAATATTATCAATCAAGGCCTGGATAGAAAAAGGCAAAATAAAATTAATATTTAGTGTTAAGATAGTTTATCTTGATGTAAAACTGTTAAATTTTGATGAATATTTCGAGATGATGTCGTAATAAAATAAACTACGATAATAGGTAAAAATTTCAAGAAGCAACATATTCACGACAGCCTCAATAGGGACGCCCTCACCCAAGAGGGTGGCTCCAGGTAATTGATAGTCTACCACGCTACCTACTGTGGGTTGGCAGACTTGACACATAACTTAGAAATATATTCTTAAGTATGTGGGTTTCCCTAAAAGTTTTTCTTGGCCGTTTCAACGAAGGAACGAATATTCAGTAGCAAACAGAATTAGAATTAGAATATTCAGAACCTAAACTAACCACATAAGTTTATTATTGATACTCTTTTATATTAACTCTATTACTTTTAATTATATGTATAAGTACCTATACTATAATCATCGTTATCTTATTTACTGCACTTACTTATATTGCGTTTAATTGAGGTTTTTGTTTATTTAGAATTTATTGTATTTATTGTATTCCTTTATACCTTTCCTATTTAGTAATTATTTGGCAGTAGCTGAAAATCAGCGTTTCGCTACAAGCGAATTAGAGCTAAGCTATAGCCTTTTTGCCTTTTGGTAGCATAGCACTTCCGAATTTCACTGTAATTTGAATTGTAGGATTTCGGTTCTTTTAATGTAAACCATTCTATTGTCTCATTTTTACCATTAATTCTATTTTTGTTTTAATGTGTTAAAATGTTTATATTATGAAATGTATATATATATTTTTAATGTGTCACTTTTGACTATATACAACATTTAAATTGTGTCCTTAGTCCATATATTTTCTGTAAAAGTGAATTGAAAAAAATAATGTGTTACCATTTTTGGCAAATAAAGTTTTTATATATCTATCTATCAAACAACAACATGGTGTGAACGACTTCGCGACAAGCGACTTTCAGGAACAATATTTTCACCTCGGCTTGAGAGCTTTACCCGGACGCATATCCTTTCATTTCATTGGAATCTAGGATCGAAAGAGCGTTTCCATTATTGGTTTCACTGGAATAAAAGCAAGTGACATTTTTAGTAAAACAAAATGATTCTATTGAAATAATTTTGATGCAATTCACAGAGTACAATAAAACAATCCCTATTAAAAACATTGTAATGGCGATCAGGAAGATTTTACTTCACATATAAATACTCAATTTTCTTTTTTTAACCCACATTTAATACCCTAAAAATTTGTTGTTTAATATGTTATTTAAGAAGATTCCTATATATCGAAGAAGTTTACACAGAAACATTACAACTAATATTTAATGTTCTGTGTTTAAATTTTAGGCACTATTGGATTCCGTAGAATGAAACCGATTATGACCTACGATTCTACGTAGACAAAATAGTTATATGGTAACTCATATACTTACATAAATGTTTATGTGTGTATATTATTTCGAATATACACAAAATATATGTCATAGAACGTTAAATATTTTAACTATAACTTTATATGTAACTTTGCAATAAAATTTAAAACTATAACGTAAACACTTCCTGGAATTATAACGGGCCAAGATCTTCTTACGTTTTAATATACGCCTTGAAAAAAAAGGCAAATAAAAAAGTTTTCTTTATTCAACACTGAAGTCAAGTTAACGCACCAGTAGCTATCCCTTGTAAACGCAGCACGGCATTCCGAAAGGTTCCCAGCAGCCACTACGTAATGGTCTCGGCGGCGGCGGCGATCTCCGAACATATTGAATCTTCATTTAATGTTGTAGGTGACAAAATATTTCTATTGACTCTTTTTATGGGAAAAAGTTACTACTGGATCGATTTATATATTATGTTTGGCCGTGGTTACGCTCGCTTTCCCTTATATTCTTTCATATAGAAAGACTATTATATGAATAGGGTCAGTACCACAATATCTAAATTGTTTAAGGAGCCGTAAATAATAAATGGATTTTTGATTTTTGTTTATATTAATGTAAAAAACCTTGTTGGTAGCATTTTATTTGTAGCTCATTTGTGGTGGTACAGTCGGTAGCGTTGCTGCAGGATTCACGTTAGAATCCCGTGTAGTGTCTACTTCCGCTAGTATGCGGGCGCCTACAAAAGACCGAACAACGTGCAAGCGATCTTCGCCCTTAGCCTGGGCCACCCCCAAGTACGCCGAATGAACAACTCAGTCTACAACAATTACGTTGTATTAGTTCTTTGTTTCATTATTGTTATTATTATTTTAACACCTACGACTTAATGTGTCCATTCCATATCCCTTTCATGATGATCACGTGTTCGTTTGTGGGTACAAAGAACGTAGAAAAGGTCAAACTTTTTGCAATTGATAAGGATGTTTTCTTTTTAAAACAATGTACATGGGTTTTTACATTAGGAACATTATTACTACAGAAATATTAACTGCCTATTTTATGGCGGTTCGGGGTCAATATAATCAAGCTGTAAAAGGTTTTTGTTTTATATTAAATGTTTTAAATAAATAACAAGTACTTACGGTATTACTTTATAATTAATAACACACTATCGATTCGCTGTAAAATTACATGTTTATCAAATAAATGGTCAGGGGAACTTCATCGTACAGTCACGAGCATTTATGGTGGTACAGCATTATGGCGCTATTTCAAATAGCTAATCGGTGTTCGCATTTTGTTTCGCTTTTGTTTGCTTATGATCATGTTACAGTTCGTACAACACGAACACACCTACCATACATCGTCATGAACAGTGAATATGCTGAACATTTACGAATATATATTTTTTTTATTGAAAAAGGATTAGACGTTTGTCTTCTATCTCACCTGATGGAAAGTGACGATGAAGACGAAGGTGTTACACGTCTATCCACGAGATACCTATTCACTCGACGCTTGAAAGAACTAGAACTATAGTTTTCTGGAAAAACAGACGCAGGCAGTTCATTCCACACCTTGGCGTCCCGCACCAAAATCGAAGCGTTTGGTTCGACTTCTTGGGATATCTACCATGAAGGAAGAGAAGGTCTGTCTGCGTCTAGTAGTCCGATGCAAGAAGGGTGTGGGTTCAACCTGATCAAAAAGAGCATTTTCGCACTCTCCAAAATGTAATCTGTAGAAGACTGCTAAACTGGCAACTTTCCGACGATGGTCGAGGCTTTGCAGTTTTTTGGTGGTGAGGTCAAAGTTGTTAATAATTTTTCGGGCTCTTCGATCAACTGCGTCCATCGCTTCTAGTTGGTATTTTGCAGAACCATCCCAAAGGTGGCTACAGTACTCCATACAAGATCGAACTTGAGCTGTATACAAAACATAATTTTTGCTAGTCTCGAACGCAAAGATGGACTTGTTATAAGCTTTTTAACCCGTCTGTACATTGCAGGCTATTTTAAAAATCTTAATCAACTTTGCTTTGGCTATTATGAGAGCCATGTTTCGGGTCCCAGGGATGCAGGGATGCATTTGATAACATTCTAAAAATCGCATCACATGGTCACTTGTCCATTCCATTATGGCGCAAGTTGACAAAAATTAAACACGTCTGACGTCTCGCACACTTCTGTCTGAGCGAGCGATGTGTAGGCGATAAACGAACATATTCGGCATATTCGCAATCAATGACATATTACATATAAACAGGTTATCCGCTCTCAATACTGTAAGGCATTTGCCCGCTTTTTGACTTGTGCAAACCAGTGTCACGGCTAAACATCCAACAAAACTTATCCCCTATTCTGTGTTTTTAATACCGCACAATGCCTGTTTAGACAGTGAACTAATAACACTGTTACTGTTAAAGAAAGAATAAACGGTTCTTTTCATGCGTAAATACTATTTTTGTATAATTATCTTATTTATTATTTTTTATAATTTTATTTTACTATTTAGATGTAATATGATTTTGTATGTGGGAGCAAAAGAGACAACACTACATGCCGTGACAATTTACGTACTACGTCACGTACGCTCGCGACCAATTAGTGTGAAGCAACGTCACGAAGTACATAGGAATCTCTTTCTTACAACAAGTAAACCGTATTATTCTTTTCTTCTCCCACCAATAATATTACTCTAATATCGGGGTATCTATAGTTACGTTGACGCCGTTTTTTGTGCGGTTATGTTTGGATGAGACTTGTCTGTATTTAATATGTCATTGTTCGCAATCATTTGATTTGTCAAAAAGTGAAAAACCGACAAGCGGGTGGATAAGCATGTTCGTGTGTTCGCGTATTCGTCTTGTACGTACGAAAAGGCGAATAAAAGACAAGTAGCGCCACTTAACACCGTCTTACTTGCGTGAATAAGAAGAATGCGTTAACACAAATAGCGGTGTGAAGTGCGGGCGTAATGACTATGTGGACAGATTTTCAAATAATTTTTTACTCGAAAAATTACCTATACTAGACCACCGAGCCAACTAGACGACCGCCAGACTCGACGCCATTTGTTTTGGATACGGAGCGTACTATTATTTAATATGGTCTTTGTGGCTATAATTTTACGGCAAGTTTTCATTTATCTTAATTAATAAAAAAATATTGAACTCTTGTTTCTAGGAGCGCTCGTTTTATGTACTAATAAATTTCGGTCGTCTAAATCATTTACTAGTAACATACAATGTAACCATCGGAGTACGACACAATAATGTATACATTTTTGCAAATGTTTTTACACAACTAAGTTTCAGAAATATATACAGAGTTTTAGAAGCAAAGCTAAGTTTGTTGAGTTTACATGAAAGATAACAATTATTCACTATTTCTTTGCAACCTCCGCAACTCTTGTACGTAGTAAGGAAACGCATATAGCGAACAGGTTATTGGGTATTAGTAATACTATATATACCTATTTTAATATCCAACATAAAGAAGAGAATAAAAAATAATATACCATAAATAAAAATATACTATTAATTATAAAATAATCATCATTTTCAAAAGCGCATTTCGAAAAGTTTTCACTTCCCGTCTAGTAAGTTTGCAATGCTAACTCGGCGCGCTTTGCTAACTAAACAGTTAAAACCCAACTAACTGTACATAATAGCCATTCAAATGGACTCTGGCTTTGACGTATGACTGCATTATTTATACGCCTAACCCAACTGGAGGGCAGTGTGAACGGCACTGGCGATGACGTACAAGATTTACACCATAATTAAAATTTTGTATTGATCTAATATGGATTGTTAGTAGGTATTTCATTGTGTAGTTTAAGATGTTTGTACACAATATTGTCTCTTATAGAAAGAAAGAATACTAATAATATAATGTAACCCGATCAGATTTTTTAATATTTAAACTTAAAAATATGTTTTTTGCCGTATGCGCCGAAGCGGTACACATAAAGGTACACCGTGTATGGGCTATTAGGCAAGCACTTTATGCGAACAAATTCTTGAGTAAAAGCTAGTTGTAATTAAAGAAAACATGATGAATATATACCTACTAAGTCATTTTAAAAGCATTTATCATTATTTACCCATTTAATTGCAAGCAACAGCCGTAACCGTCTTTTCTAAGCACATAATATAAACAAAAGCTAAACAATTCATCTTATCTCGATCCATTCAAATTGTCCTTTAAAAAGGACGTCAGGTTGACGTTGCGCTCTTAATGGAGGTTCTTTAAAATCTCATAGGTATCTGCCATTATGCCGTCCTCATTTGAGGACAGTACTTCCGATGCCTCAGGGTGCTCATGAATACCGCCAAAGATGTAGAGCATCTGAAACGACATGATGGCGTAGATGGTTGATAATAAAAGGGAAGTTGAGGAAAACGGACCTTAAATGATTATTTTATACAAATGATGCGATTTTATTGTGAGATGAAGAAACTAGATAAATTATAGGTATAGCTCGCGGCTCCTCTCGTGTTGTCTCGGGAACAGAACATTTTCTGACTGAAGTAATAGCCCTTTATGGTTTTCTAGGGTTTTCTATAGAAAACCCTAGAAATTTTAAGGCTATAGCCTTAACAATTTGTATGACAAAAGAAATGTCCCAAAATGCAAGCAGTCTGGGCCAGGTCTTTGTACACTTTATCAAAAAACAGTTTAAGATGCATAAAACACTTTTCGATTGTTAAATTGTTATTAAAACACTTTATTTATTGGTAGGAAATGAAATTGTGCATTATTAGTGTGCAACACAAACAAAAAACATCATGGCGGAAAAAATGTCATTTTGACAGTTAAGGTTTACTTACATCTTTGTTTTGGGTTTCGAATAGTATCGATGGCTGGTTGCCATTAAGTCCACAGAATTGAATTGAATTGTTTTGTGTATTTTCAGCTTATTTAACAGTTGTAAATTTAAAAAGAAACCGAAAGAAAGAACTCAAGCGCAACGAACAATCAAACACACAGACAGACAACTATCAATGTTATGTGAGTGAAGTGTGCCGTGAGTGAGGTGGCTGTACCCTCTGCTTAGTGAGCTAACTTCACTTGACAACTTCTGCCATAGAAAAGCATTGACCTCAACTAATGGACAAGCCCTAAGTTCGAAAAAAACGTGCATACCTAAACTTGAAATGTAACATAAAATGGCGTCCATTTTTAGTGTTGCACAGAGAGTATCGAATCTACTATCGATATTTTATAACTAAATATTGCATAATGAACTTTTGTAAGTGTTGACGTGAATGAAATAATCACACTAATTATTTATCTATTTTTGTAATATATGGCAATCAGCCGTCGTTACGACTCGACAGACTATTACTGCCAGTGTCAGGAATTGGAAGAGTCACGGTTATTGAATGACGATGGGTTCCTCAGAGCAGGACACCCCAGAATCACTAAAACAACCAAAACCTGTTAGTTCACTTAAAAACTATTAATAAAAAGGACTTATGGTTAGTGGAAACTACAACATGTACTAATTTACTGTGTTTACAAGTATATTTTGATATAAGATATTAGGTCTTTACCTATGAAATTGCCGTTTTTCACGAAATAAATGAAGCGTAATTTTTTATATATTTTTTATTTCTATTAATCAAAATAATCATCCATGCAATCAATGCATCTTTGCCAACGCATTGGTAGCTTATTGATGCCTTTCTTCAAGAAATCAGCTGGACGGGAGCAACAAATTCTTCAAAGGCATTTTGTACTGCCTCTCGGGTATTGAATTTTTTTCCCGCCAAGAAGTTATCCAAATTCTGGAAAAAGTAGAAGTCTCTAGGCGCAAGGTCTGGTGAGTACGGCGGATGACGGAGAACTTCCAACGCCAACTCTTGCAGCTTGGAGACCGTCTGCTGTGCATTATGAGGTCGCGCGTTGTCGTGCAGGAGCAGTGGAGCCGAACGATTGACCAAAGCTGGTTGGAGACGTGCGAGCTTCTCCATCATTGTGTTCAGTTCTTCACAGTACACATCTGCAGCAATGCTTGTTCCGTTTGGCAAGAAGCTGTGATGAATTACACCCGCGTTAGACCACCAAACAGTGACCATCACTTTTCTAGGGGTAAGTTTTCGTTTAGGGCATTGTTTGGGTGCTGAACCAGGGTCCAACCAACTTGCTGAGCGCTTACGATTGTCAAACAGGATCCATTTCTCGTCACAAGTAACAATGCGGTTCAGAATTCCTTCATTTGTATGCCTGCTGAGCAGTGCAAGGCACGTCTCCACGCGTACTTCGCGCTGGCGGTCATTGAGTTCGTGGGGTACCCATTTATCAAGCTTTTTTACCTTGCCAATTTGACGCAAATGGACCAATATTGTTTTGATGCTAACGTCGAAAGCTGCTGCTAATTCAGCCGTGGATTGAGTTTCATCAGCTTCCACAATTGCCTTTAATTCGTCATTGTCGACCAAAGTTTTCGGACGACCACGGGGTTCATTTTTCAGGTCAAAATTTCCAGAACGGAAGCGGGTAAACCAATAACGGGTGGTGCGTTCGTTTGTAGTGTTCGCTCCGTAAACGTCGTTGATGTTGCGTGCCGCTTGTGCCGCTTTGCTGCCACGACAGTACTCATACTCCATAATTACTCGAATTTTTAACTTATCTATGATGACGAAAAATGTTCGAATGCGTTGAAAACAAAACACTAACTATTAAACAAATGACGATTTTACATACGAAGAATTCCATGTTTGTCATATAAAATTAATTTGAAATTAGAATTATCAGTCAAAAAAAAAATATTTTCATTTGAAATGGCCAGTACGGCAAAACGGCAGTTTCATAGGTAAAGACCTTTTATATTGCAATAAAACACGCCTGAAAAGACTCAGAACAAAATAATGTAGTAGTAATTATAAGTTATTAAGTTAAAACAACCTATGGGGAGTCAATTCAGGGTGTTCCTTCTTCGCACCACACCACACAATCGAGCATTTGGGCATATCGAACTTTAGTTTTAATATACTAATACGTATTTAAAATCACAAATTTTTCACAAACTTTCTTACACGTCCAACAACAAAGTTACTTGAGAGCTCAAGTGCCTCAAGTACTGTAATAAAATATAAAATGGTGGCACCCTTGGCTGCGTTCTGAATCAATATTATTGACGCTATAAGCGCTGAACTGAAAATATTTATCACGTTCATGAGAAGTTTGTCACTACCTCTTGATATCAATTATAGTCTGGCTTGTCTTCAATGATTTAGAATCAAAAATAAACAAAACAACTACCTGCCTATTTAATAACAAAATTAACAATTCTAAGCAAACTTAATTCCCTCTTTCTTCACGCCTTTTTGTTTCAAAAATACACGCACAACGGCAAGCAAAGCAAATACCGTTTCGATATGATTTACTGCGTAAGCGCTTGTTATCATTTGCATCGAAAGTACGAAAAATAAAAACATATAATGATTATCGATATCTGGTTAAATTATCAAAGCTCCAAAACATCACTGATGACAACTATTTTTGACAGAAATGTAACAATAAATGGCAATTTGTGGCACACTAGCCACCTGCTATAACGTCACTACATAATTGATATTTTAGTGACAACATTCAAAGCATTTTTGTATAAGTAGAGGGAGACAACCAAGTTCTTCCTCTTCTATGATTCGGTATACATAACTACTTATTTGTATAGGACATTACGGCTACTCCATGTATTTATCACCTCGCTGTAGAAAAGACTCATTGTCAATGTTGCCCGCTAAAACACAAATAATGTTGACTTTTTTATTTTCTTACCATCTAACTACTGATTAAATAAAATTATTTGTATTTTTCAATTACCATTAATTTGCATATTTTTTTAGATGGTGTACAAAGACCTAACCCAGGTTGTGACATTTCTATTTATGCTGATTTTTCAAGAAAGTTGTCGTTAAGAAAAGCGAAACAGATAAAGAAAACAAAACATAAACAAACTAACTTTCGCGTAATATATGTTAGAACTTTGTTGGTCATAAAGACATCAAATTATTGATGTAGTTGTCAAGCACTGCCAGGGGCATTCATTTCTGTAATGAACACAGATTGTTGTTCCCGAGTCATGATTGTTTACATTTATTTATAATGTTTATTCTGGGTTCCCCCAGTTCACTATACGGCCTAACTTTTTTTTTCTTTAAAAAACACTGGTTGGTTTAAAGAAAAAAAGTTTCGGATTAAAAGTTCTATGTATCCTTTTAGTCAGCGTCACCAGCACAAACTTCACAAAAAGTAGGTAAACTTGTAAAGTAGGCTCTTCTAGTAAATATAGCGCTGAAAGTGTCATTGTGTCAACTACCACCTAATGTAATCGTTTTCATAGTACACAACATAGTATACAACCAAGAAAATATAATTAGGTACTAAATATTACAAATAAAACACAAAAAGGCTTTTTCTCCATCCTGTTAGTGTATACGTATAGGAAACATCGCTTTACCAGGACAAGGACAGTTGCGAATAAATACTTGAAGTTTAATAATTAACATGTACTAAGATTTTAACATTAATTAGGTAATGTTAAAGTTTTTTTGGGTTTTTGTCTTTGCTGGTTCTACAGCATTCCTATTAAAACTGCCGTAATTACTTCATGTTGAAATAGCCAGCATAACCTCAGAACCAAGGGAGGTTCTAAATAAAGCCTGCTTTTGGAATCGCATTATTAATTAATAGTCGACATTAATGACCAATATATAAACGCATATGAATATTTATGGTCATGGATGCAGAGTACGAAAAACGTAAAAAATATGTTAAAACTTTCGATGAGGTGATTCATGAAACATTGTTTTGTCCAAAGTATTCAAAAGTGCACATTACTAGTATTTATATCAAAAACCATTTTTGTCAAAAATGTAATTTAATTCAGGCACCAACAGAAGTTTACCGACCTATGTAAAATTATAGAAACCATCCCTAAATCTATGGTCATTATGCTATGTTATATAGAAGAAGGTAAACCTTGGACATTACGCTGAATAAATATTTGTGTAAATTTAGTTCATCATTTACATGGTACAATAATAAAGAGGCGCTAGTATGGACCTGTCAACAGAATATCTCCCGTCGAGTCTCAAGCCCCTTTTGTAATGCCACGCTCACTCGGGTTCATTTAGTACGCGTATAATTCTACAGATGGCGTTTCCTTCAATACTTCTTTTTGCATTTTTATATTTGAGTTACCTAGGTAGGTTACGTTGTATATTTAACTTTACTTTTAGGTTGGTACCGACCTATATTGCATTTATTTGAATGAAATTAAAAAAATGTTAAATAAAATGTTTCTTATAAAGTTTCACAGTTAAATCGTCTACACCAAATTTGAGCAAAAGTTACCCTGTAGATAAATAACTAAAGGAACGAGGTGAAACGTCGAAACCAAAATATTCCTTAGCAAATTATTCGGGGAGGTCTTCATTGATTACTGATGCGTTTCCAATCGTACGCTTGAGTTACGTTACAACTATGTTAACGTCTTATTATGGCGCTGTTGAAATAGAAAGGACTTTGTTTATAGATATAGATTATACGTGTAATTAAGAAAGATCTTAAGCTGGAATAACTATTAGGCTCCTTAATTTTAAACCACGATATCCTTGCTGAGAACAATAATTTACACGTCAAAAAAACAAAGATGAAGACAAAATCTAGTAGATCTCCGCAATTTTCGTGATAAAACTTTCAAAAATTCTCAAAATATTCAATTTCAAACATTTGCAAACGGTTTATATCGGATTTCTGTTCAGTTTCGGATCAAAACTATTTATGGAACGTGTTCAAGAGGTCACTCTTCGCATGAATTTTTATTATTTACGATCCAAATAATACTTGTAAACACTTGCACGAGTTTTTAGTCTACGATCTGCTGGAAAAAAATTCTCGTCATGTGTATTATGGATGTCATTTAATGGAGGCGTGCGATGTAAACTACGTTTATACATAGTGATTTGGAACAGTTAAATATAAGCAACTAGGTATATGTTTATATAACTCTAAAAACATTAAAAAGTTATGCGGAGAAAAAATCTAAATATTATTAATTTTTATTTTATTTATTTTAATATAAAAATAAGTTACTTGCATGACAAAAAGGCGTGGGTTTGATGTCTCTACAGGCTGTTTCTGTTACTGCGTATAAGAGACGGTTACAGTGTAAACAGCTTGGCTGCGACATAATTATACTTGCAATTATTGTCTTGTGTTTATTTCCTTCGTACACCAGTCAAATTGTATACTTTATTATTTATGCAATAAACACTATTGACAAAGAGTGCCGCAGGATTTTGCCGCTTGCTCATTTTCTCTTGGTTTACATTAAAAACCTTTTAAAAGCTGAGTTTTAAGCTTGATTTTCATTAGAAGTTCTTTCAACAAAATAAAATATTTTATTTTAATATAGAAAACATGTATATAACTCTACAGTAAGGACTTAAAGACTTTCTGCGTACTTGACTTTCTACGTAGGCTTTTTAAATTTCACCGGACTTTGTGCTGTAGTGTTCATATTTATTAATTTCTTGTATTTGGTATTTCTCAGAAAATCTTCAATCAATATACAATATAGGTCTTATTTTACGCCACAATTATGTTTTTTTTTTTCAAAATGTCGTCCCGTGATGATGCTAGGCCAACAAACTAAAAACTTTAAATGGTCGTTTGCATAACGTTATATATATATAACGTTATATATATATATATATATATATATATATATATATAACAATGTACATAAGGTGTAAAATAAATGAAAAAAATATCCGATTCTAATTGGCTGCGGTATGAATTATAATAATGAACGTACCATTTAGAGTCATCAAGACGATTTCTATTAATTCATATAAGTTATTTATTACAATTTATATAAAATCTGCTATTTAAAATGTTGTGGCTCACGAGGCCAGCAACACTGGCTTGCTTTACCATTTTCTAGATTCTTACAATTTTGATTTATCCATCCTTATTTCAAAGAACAACAAGTACATTTCTCTTTACCAAGTTACCAAACAAAACCTCAGTCTGCTCAATTCACAACTGATATTTTCTAAACATATTTCGCAAAAGTATATTTAATTCAAAGTTAAAAGAATATTTAGTTATCCTCTTACTTTCATAGCAGAATATCTACTAAATTTGATTGTAGCTCACTGTAGGAGCGTTCATTCTAGATTTATAACCATTTACTATTCCCTTTGTGTTGTTCTCAAACTTGAGATACAAAAGGATAAAAGAATAAGAAAATACACACAAAAAAATATTCATTGTTGTTTTTGAATATTATTTACTTTGTGAAGTTTAGCTTTGCGTGTCTTGCGACCCCATGCATTTTATATGATCCTGCTATGTGAAGCTTTTTGAGATAAATGTTGTGTCATTTAAATTGTTTGTTTCTAGAGTTCTAGAGAGCCATTGCATATTTTTATTATTAAATGTATAATCAGAATAATTGTATAAGCCTGTGACTATAAGATCGATTTGTTAGGGTTTGTAGTTTATTTTGAGCGAAATCTGGTTAAGATCATATTTTTTTCACATAACATTTCAAATTCGTACAAGCTCTGAAACTCGAAATTAACCATACATACAAAATGTATTTGTATGTTTATTTAATGTTTATTTGTCAAATTAAAAAGTAAATAAAGCTGTACATGTGAGTACAAATAATCCACAAACTCGGTATGAATTTGATCTACCCAAAATTCGTTAAAACTCGGTGTATTTTTTTAAAGGCTGTAAATTGTTAATCATGCCTTTTAATGAAGTTCAAAACGTGTGAGTTTAAAAGTGTACATATATTTTATATTTTATTATACAAGGTGGCGCAAAAGTAATGTCATAATTTGAATTGGCTGTCATTTTGTTAGAAATAAAATAAGAGCACTATTTCATGAAAAGTGTATTTGAAAGTATAAAATTGTTGACATTAATTTGAAACGCTCAAATGGCCACTGAAGACTGGCGCCATTAGTTTTGCTGATCTGGACAGCCAGTTAAAATCTGCAAAACGGGAGACTTTACTACAGTACAATTATTACAGCAAGGATCTATATCATCAGGTCATCGGGGATCAGTCCCTGACTAGACAGTGTTGCATGATTGACATGTAGTTACTAAATTTGATGAATACAAAACTTAATAACATATGTTCATAATTTAATTTTAATTATGGTATTTATTAGTAATAATAGGTTTCCCTCAATATATTATACTCTTTAATAAGAAAACCACCACATAAATCTAAGCTTTTAATTCCAATCTCTAACTCTAAATCGCTAAGAAAATCTCCATCCAATTCTCCTTTAAAATATATATTATCCACATCAAGATAAATTTCAATTACTACAAAATCATTACCATCGTTAATTTAAAACGAAATTGAAAAAGAAGACGAAGTACATCGATGGTTGTTCGAGGATTGCATTTAAATATTTCATTTAAATCATCCAATGGGTTGGAAACAGTTAAGAGGGTAAGAACACCTCCTTGGAGAACATTAAAATGGGGTAATGGGGAAAATAACAGATGGCCAGAGGATGTAACGAACTGTGATGTACCTGGGAAGGATGCCCCGGGGCCCTGATTTATCATATAATGTTGGTTATAAACGCCGCGTGTTTTTTCTTTGCAATTTTGCTGTTTGAATTCTTTATATAATTTTGGGGTGAAATTGAATGTCCTAGTTTTTTTTGTTTCATTTCTAGTTTATAAGACTTATGTTAACTCTTAGGAAAAATGAAATAGTGTATTTATTAGTTGTTAATATGAACGAAATGAATAACAATAATTATTATATATTACAATTTATGTAACAAGATCTTAAAGAAATAAACTTCGATTAAAGTGAGTTTATGATATCGAAAAGTGTAGTTTGGTGTATATCAGAGTCAGCATGATAGAACCAGGATCGATTATCAACTATTATTGAATAAGTTTATATACCTAACTCTTGATTTACAGACAAGGTTTTAAAATTTATTTGGCACAGAATAGCATCTTAAAATCTATTCCCAAAAACGTCTCTTTACTCTTTCAACATCGCAAATGCTAACAAAGCCAAAAATCTAAATGGAGAGACGCAGATTACATTTAGGATTCTTAACGATTCTCCATACATCAGGCGAAGGATTTACTTGAACTTGGACATGTGTGGATAAATTGACATTCGGTTTAAAAATAGCCCTCTTTCTGCGAAAAATGAGGACGCATTGAATAGGTCCCCCGTTCCTGTGACTACGTTCAGTCTCCTTTTCGAATCTGACAGACCCTTACGGTAATGGTTTAAGGATCGATTAAATTCTTTGTCAAATAAAAATGTGTGCTTTTTTTTATTAATTATTATCAATAGCTTTGTTATTTAAAAAACGGATAGTCTATCTTACTATAGACATTTCATTATACAATTATGATTTAAATTACAGACTGAAAACCGGTGTGACTCTTTTACCAGAGGTATGCACGGACACGTAGCGGAATCTTTTGACAAGCATGCTTGCGAGGTGTCGCGAGGTGACCTTATCGGCTCTTAAACCAATGGGTTTAAACGATGGTGGGAAAATGGGTTAAACGATGGTTTAAACAACTTGGTAACAGCTTGGCTGTACGCATAATTAGCTGTGTTGTGATTGTTTCTGCCATGTTGTAGTAAAATTTCCGTATACCTTCATGCATTGAAAATTTTTGATAAGAGTGCTGAGAGGTTTCTTTTTCCACCAGCTTTTTTCGGTAGTAACTTGCTCGGACTCGCGCACTTCTTCCTCTCACGTTTTGCATGTACAAAAACCTCTCTTCACTAAGCCTTTTTCAACAGATATTAATAGAGCGGGGTTAAAAAAATGAATAAATCTTGTATGCAGGGTATGCAGTATATATATATATATATATCGTATGCAGCCTTAGGGTGTTACCACACCAATCGATCGATCGTCGATCGATGGTAGAATGGAACATCGATCGATTGGTGTAATAACACACTTAGATTTACTACATTCAACCATCAAGCAGCTTGCTCACTAAAATTATTCACATTGTCCTTCTATGGTACTAGATTTACTTAATGAGAAAAATGTATAGACGTAAAATGTTGTTTTTTTTAAGTGAATACAAAATGAGTAAGTTTCATAAGATCCCCTTATTTGACAGTTCTATTCTTTTTTAAATTCGTTTGAAGAAATACTTGTACAAAATTATTATGGTACAATTCGCTGTTATATTCGTATCGTATTTTCCTTATCTTCTTAGAAGTGAAATATTTACCCATGCATGATATAAGGACTCAAATTCCGCCAAAAAGGGAATCTTAAGTTGTAACCAAAATATAATTTGTTACTAGGGTGCCATGTTGTTTAATTAAACTTCCAGAAGACTCTCGAGAGCTGAAGGTAAAAAATCTACCAGATAAAACAGCGATTTTACACGAAAAGTCTTAGATTATTATTTTGTAACAGCTGTAAAGAAAATTAACTTGATAATACAGACAAAAAAGAATGAATATACAAATATGACTAAAAAAATGACATCTCGACCCTGCAAGAAATACTAAAATTTTTATTTGTGAACTAAGGGTAGATATGGGGTTTACACATATGGGTAGCGCCACCCATATGCACCTCTTCTTGTCCACTAACTGCTGTACCTACAGTCAATACGTTTACACGTCCGCGAAAAACCCAAGACATCTCTTTGTGTAACATATTTCAATCGGCATACATCTTGAAAAGCACAACTATAAACTGCCACCCCTTGCTAAATGATAAATAGTTTTGTCATGGGGTTTGTCCCTTAAACCCTTGTTCATGATTGATTTATTCGCCCTGGCAGGTTAATCACAGAGCTTAAACTAGAAGAAATGGTATGTAGTTTATTTCAGTTATGTTAGATTGTAGGTATTGACAAAGCTCTTATTTAGTTTAAGTCATGTAAATTGCGTTGAATCACTGCAGGCTTTGCAGGTATATGAAAGTTCTACTTGAAACCCAAGTCATAGTAATAATTGCTGCACAGATGCAAAAACTGTAAAGAATTATTTGCGGAAAATTATCATCTTTCTTGTTCATTGATAGTTCATATATATGGTGATCAGCATTATTGATTAAAAAAGTATTGCATTGGGTAATTTGATTCTGCAATTTGAGATAAATAACACTTCAGCCTTGAGATCAGAACTCTTTAACATTAATTTATAGTCTGAGGTTCAAACTTTTGTTTTGATTGATCAAAATTAATTAACAAAGATGTTTTCAAAATTGAAATTATTGTTTATAATTTATAATTTATCTCTGTATAATAGGTACGACACATTCGTTATTTTGATTAACATAATTGGTATGAGGTTAGAATGTAAATAAACATCACATTTTAATTGTGTAGCTTTCTGAGAATACATTAGCTAAAATACAAAATTTTAGGGGGTGCCTAACTAAAAATTGGGTACTAGATCTGTTGATGGAAGAGTTAGCGTCATTACTAGTACGGGAAAGAGACGAGAGAAAAGTGGGTTTATGTCGAGCATTTATTAGAGGACAAGCAAAACTAATGTTTGCTTAGTAAGTAAGGAGACTCAATTATATTCTTTATAATTTTAAACAGAAAAATTATATCTAGTAATGACCTCCTTTCAGAGAGTGAGCGAAGTGAAATTCCTTTATTTTATGTTATATACTTCATTGGCCACATCGGAGACAAGATAGCGTCATATCCTTCAGGAAGCAAAACTTTCTGGTCTCTGGCCAAGTCGGTTGAATCGAACTTGTGTCGCCCATCGCTGCCACTTCTGAGGAAGCCTGATGGTTCACTGGCCTACACCGCAAAAGAGAAAGTAGACCTTTGTTTTTGTTAATCTTTTTGCAGACTATTCACATCTAAATACTCAAGGTAAAGTCCCACCCCAATTACCTCAGATCGGACCCAAAATGGGTACCGTTCATATACGCCAAAAGGAGGTTCTTAAATGCTTACAGAATTTAGTCGTGAATAGGGCCAGCGGCCCCGATGGCATACCTGCAGTTGTGTTAAAACACTACGCAGCCAAGTTGTCTCCCATACTAACGTGCCTGTATCGACTCTCTTTGGAATCCGGAAAGGTCCCTAAATCCTGGAAGCTGGCTAACGTGCTACCAGTACCAAAAAAGGAAAGCCGTGCAGATCCTATCAACTACCGACCTATTGCAATCACCTACATACTTTGCAAAGTTATGACAAAGTTATAGTTTTTTGTTAGTTAACAATCGTCTCCTGGAATACCTTGAGTCCAACGAGCTCCTTAGTGATAACCAATATGGTTTTCGCAGTGGAAGCTCGACTGGAGATCTTCTTGTGTATGCCACTCACTTATGGAGCGAAGCCTTGGAAGGTCACGGTGAAGCTATAGTTGTATCCTTAGACATTCCCAAAGCTTTTGATAGTCTTAAAGTTTGATAGAGTCTGGCATGATGGTCTCTTGAGTAAGCTTCCAGCATACGGAATATCTAAAGGGCTCTGCGACTGGATATCTGATTTTCTGAGGGAATGGTCAATTCGAGTAGTCTTAGACGGCTGCTCTTCTAACCTAATGGCAATTAATGCCGGGGTACCTCAGGGATCTGTTCTCTCTGTAACGTTATTCTTGCTGCACATTAATGACCGTCCTCGCGAGTCCTCAAGAAATCCGGGCTTTGAGAGAGTCCATGATTGAGTGAGTGGATTTGGCCTTAAAGAAAGTGTCCGATTAGGGTGAGTCCAACTTGGTCAAATTTAACCCGTCAAAAACACAGGCGTGTTTATTCTCCGCGAAAAAGAGCAGTTTTGACCTAACGCCCACTTTCCAAAATGTTTCTGTACCCTTAACCGACCACCTATGGCTTCTGGGCGTAAATATATCGTCCCAACTACACTTCGGGCAACAAATTGTGTCCATGGCTCAAACTGCTTCAAAGAAGTTGGGAATCATCTCGAAGGTTTGACGGTACTTCAGCCCTGAACAGCTACTTAATTTGTACACAGCTCAAGTTCGGTCTAGTATGAAGTACTGTAGCCACCTTTTGGATGGTTCTGCAAAGTACCAACTTGAAGCGATGGACGCAGTTGACCGAAGAGCCCGAAAAATTAATAACAACTTTGACCTCAGCGCCAAAAAACTGCAAAGCCTCGACCATCGTCGGAAAGTTGCCAGTTCGGCAGTCTTCTACAGATTAAATTTTGGAGAGTGCGCAAATGCTCTTATTGATCAGGTTGATCCCACACCCTCCTTACATCGGACTACTAGACGCAGACAGGCCTTCCATCCCTTTATGGTGGATGTCCCAAGAAGTCGAACCAAACGCTGTGATAGTTCCTTTTTGGTGCGGGTCACCAAGGTGTGGAATGAACTGCCTGCGTCTGTTTTTCCAGAAAACTATAGTCCTAGTTCTTTCAAGCGTCCAGTGAATAGGTATAGACGTGTAACACCTTAGTCTTCATCGTCACTTTCCTCTTACACACATCTCTTAGACATAAATGAATATAAAACTACAAAGTAGACCTCAACAAACTACAAAATCGCTACAATCTTTTGATTTGCTTACGCCTTATGCGTTCCGAATCGTCAGCCTGATTCTCTGGTCCCTTTTCCAATGATATATCAATCTTAGGGGTTCGCAGGTAAAAGGTCGATCTGACTTCTCTGTTCAATTTGATTCTGATTTCTTTTTTTAGTAAACTACCTAAAATTTTCACACCGCCACAACACATTTTCACGTTTTTAATATCGCATAGTGCAACTCACGCCGCAACATTTCAATTTGTGGTCGCATGTAAAATCAGTTACAGCAAAATACTTCTTATATAGATCTCTGACTTATTTTTTTCATATTTGTGGAAAAAATCAGTATGTGCCCTTATGCCAAAATTTTCATTTTTAAAAGCTTCATCATTGGCGTCTTAATTTTTAAGTGAATTCAAAATATAGTTACACTTTTCCAACGCAACAGCTTCTGGCGAAAGCTTGTAAGTCATAAAGTATAATTTTTCTGAATATTACGTGGTTGAGTGCGCAAGACAATAGCCTGGCATGGGAGCGATAAATCAGCAGTTTTATAAAATACAGTGGATGCTTAGACTCCATTTTCGTAATTTGTGATAAATTTCCATTGTACATAGTGCAGACTGTTGCAATTTTTGTATGTTATAATACATTAACTCGCCTGCAACTTGTGATTCATGTTTGACCAACTAAGCTTTATATAAAATCACATTCTTTGGATTAAATAAGACTGTCTCTAAAATTTGGCTTGAAGAAAACAAAATATACGCTCAAAAAGTTATGTATTTTATGATCATATATTAATGTTCAGTTTCAATAAACTTAATACGGATTTCATAAGATCTAATGGAGCAACATTAGTTTTACCCAAGTTCCAAGAAAAACTGCCAGGTACAGTGAACAAAACACATATTAACAAAATACATTGTGAAGACGAAAAGTATAATGTAAAAGAAATATAGAATAAGAATAAAGGGAATAATCAAAGTTTAAAATCATATTTAGTACCCACAAAGTATTACTGTGTATTGCGTCAACGAATTATCTGATTAAGACTAAAATTCTTCCTAAATCAGCATTATTTACTTCCAAGTTATAATAATTTCGGCGATTTCGTAAAAAAAAAAACTACGGAATTTTTACTCTGGCTGTGCAAAAAACATCTGAAATGTTTATTTTGAAAGAATATCTTTTGTAATTTTATTCAATTTTCGTTCAATAATAACAGTGTCGGTTACAAGGTAAGACGTTTGTTGAATTATTTAACTGACATAAGGGTACGCCAAGACTTGGCTCGGTGAAAATTTTCGAGCTCGAGGCTCTATCACCTTAGAATAAAATCTCGAGATGGTATGCTTAGTCTTAATCTTTTGGTTATTTCACAGTTCGTATCGTAGCTAACGGCTTTTTTGGTTAATAATAATTGAGATTTTTTATTTCCTACTGTTATTTACACATTTGACCTCCGTTTCATTTGATGAAAAGTCACGGCCAGGAGGTATCTATTCATTTTACGTCACCGTTCTTATATATCTGAAATGACACTGTTAATCCAAATTTTTTTTGTTAATTTTTTTTAAGGCAGAGAATATTAAAGCTGAACTCAGGAGAAGTGACTTCCAATATGAAAAAAAAAATCATACTTAATATATTAATTTATTATAAAAATATACAATAAATAAACAAACACACCAATTGTATGACCCCAAAGTAAGCAGAGCTTGTGTTATGGATGACCATACAGCGAACCGGGGGGGGGGATTCCGACGTATATTAATACAAACAAGCATGACCAATTCTGTGTTCATCACAAAAATCCCTACCAGTACTCGAACTTGGAACTTCCAGCGTTGTTCATTATTGGTAAATTAATTAAGGACTGTGAATGAAGTTCGCATCGTACAACTTTACCCTTCGGCTTTTAAAAGTAATAATCGAAAAAAAAAATAGGCCAGCGGAAAGATACCTCTTTTTTTAATTATATAAATAAGTAGGTACTTACAAAATTTTACTAACACGTAAAATAGACAAAAGTTAGTAAATAATGTTTACAAATGTCGTGTCACAGCCAATTTGTTAACAAACTTAATGTTAAATACTTTACAAGAAGTTAATCTCACACTCTTTTTATCATCGAAATGATCTTTGAATTTAATTGCCACACACTATCAAGTTTATTCCAACGTACGTAGCTTTCAAGTTTTCTAAGTGAGGCAGTACCCTATTGTTGGAACGTGAGACGCGACGCGACAAGACAAGACGAGGGTTACATCTGCATAAATACTTGGATCCGTCACGTAGCACGCTAACCACCGTTCCACCATTTTGACTTCTGATAACTGGACGGGAACATAAAGTCTGAAAGTTGTCATTAAAAATTAATAACAATTTATTATCTGAATAACAATATAAGGTATTGAATCAGTGGTATCAAATACGTATAAAATGTATGACGCTTGCTAAACAAATTTTTCGTACTTGCACATTTTTTATTTCTTGATGTTGAATTTAAGCAATTATTAGCAAAATTTTAGGAATTCTATCATTAGTAAATTTGTTCTTAATACAGTATACGCAAACAACTACTACACACACCTTGCTCTTTAACTCGTTTAAAAATATTTACAATTTCAATTAAATATCCAGAAACATCAACAAGAATTTCTCGGACTTATTTTTTGCTCAATACTGAAATACTCTTCGCCTCAAATTCAAAATGATAACTTGAAAGCAAAAAGTTGGTATCTTTGTAAAGTACATATATCAAAAACTTATAAATCCAGCAAATAGCTGGCGAATTCTTTGATTTACACAGGACTGGGCAGAAAACTGCACATCATGATGCCACCTGATGCCTAAAGAAGGCTTCATAATATGGATGTATGAATTTACTATACTAAATTATAGTTTTATGATATATGAAATAATATTTTGGTCGATTTAAATTATATAGCAATACAAAGGGTTATTTTTATATTTTAATACGGTTGAACAGTTGTTTATCTTTTATCACTTACTAAATGTACACGGGTAAATTAAATTAAAATGTCAGTGTCAATTGACATTTTAATGGGTGCTAATTGAACTGACTTCTGACAGACTGAACTGAACAGACTTCCTTTTAATAGCATTATTCGCCTCTAAAAATCTATATTGCCTTCTAAATTACTAAGTCAGCCACAATTTACGAGCGTCTGAACGATACTATCTTCGTCACTAAAAATATGTTGTTACATGATGTTTTTGCTATAAAATTTTGAATTATCATTCAATTTCGATTATTTTAAAACATTTTTTTAAGTTTCATCTGAATAAGAAGCTCTACTCCATTGAGATACAAACGCTCGTTTGCTTCCATATAATCTGCTGTCACTCTTAATTTGTCCGTCTATTTTTTCCTCTTTCCGAAAAGGCGTAATATAGGTGCGTAGAATAAATAGTTTCAAGTCATGTGTAAAAGTGCCTTTAGTATTTCCCAACTCTCATTTGTCAAACATGAACATAACTTAGGAAAGATGGTTAATATCTTAGGCAGGCGTTTGTTTCTTTCCATTGTTTATGGGTAACTTCAATGTTTTGACTAAAAGCCTTCGTTTAATTGTTTAGCAATGTATTTACGCTTCTGTTTTCGGATTGTGTGACAGTGTTGTGGGAGTGTGTTGTCTATATTTGCTGTTTATAAAGAGGAAACGTCTAAAATTTTTGTAGTTTTTGGTCCTACTGAAAAAATACTAGTTTTTATATGCAGCAAATATAATATCTACAGGCAAAAATCAATTATAATGAAAAAAATTATTTTCTATATAACTTTAGTTGTTTACAAAATAATAAATAGCCCTACTACACGATAACTTGTTCAGTCATAAGGTTTCGGATTCTACAGATTCAATAACAAAAAATTATGTCTGAGCAACACGTACTGGTCTAAGTAAAATCTTTGAATATTCGGGAACTTTCCTTCGGCTTATGTGTCGGTGAGATCACATTAGTTCAAGACGAATCACACTTTAGCCCGAAAATCAGCTGATAGGTAGAAAGACTCAATAATTTATGAATATTTAAGCACGGCGAAGTAAACCTATGTAATACATAAGCTGGACCTGGTGTTGGATTAACCAGTGATGATGTTAATTTATAATTTAGTGAGGGGCTTTCTGAAATGGATGGAATATGGATTCAATTAATATTTCAGTAATATGTAAGCTGTTAGGTTTTGAGTGGTTCTCAATTCGCTCTCAATGTATTAGTGGTTGTTAATATATGTTTTTAAGAAGTTGATAAATAAAAGGTTTCAGATTAAATTGATTGGCTTCTTGCATTATATAATGAGTAATTTAAAAATAACCTTTTATAACTAAATCTAGTGACAATTTAATATATACAAAAAATTACTAAGCTTTAAAAGTGTATTATCTTAGAGGAACATAGACTACCTGTTATCTCGTGATTACCGCGCGTTTTATCAGTTGTGCGCCTGCGCATTGAACTCTAGTGGTTTCATCAAAGCACAAATAATTAAATAACTAACTACCTTTCATAAAAAAGAGAAACATCAAGGGCTCATGCTTTTAGTTAGGAATTAAAAAATCATATTTAGAAAAGTACTTTCTCAAAAGTATATATAATTATTTAATTACTTAATAAAAAACTAACTAAATATCATTAAAAAAAAACTTATTTTTCTCTTTGTTTTGTTCCAGGTAATTCAAGGCAATGTTATTACATCCTACAAAGAACTAGCGATAAAGAATATTGTAACATTTAAGTCAAGTAAGTTAGATATTAAAAAAATAAACCTAAAAATCTCTTTGATTTTACTCTTGTAGCGCATTAGAGCTAAAAAGAAGGCTTTAGCAAAAATTATTTAATAATATATTATTTCTAATATTATTTCTTCGATTATTTTAGTTCTGCATCTCAAGAAACTCGCGACGCCTGAAAGAGATAGCTTTACTACAGAAAACCTTTGAATATACCTAATTTTTTTACAATAGTTAGTAAATAATACTAGATATTACAACTTTCATAAAATAAAGCAGATACACTGAGTTAAAAGTTGCAGCGGGATTTTACCTTAGACGCGAGTTTTGTTCAGTTATTACCATATTCTGGCATACGAAACAGATTACAAAATAACATGTAGCAAAGTCATGTTATCATTTCGACAAGCTTTTAAAGCTTCGTCCATTTAAGTGTCTTAAAGTAAATACCATTATCGAACAGCTGGCTTGTTGGTATGCTAATGTCATACGGTCGTACCCGTGTTCGCTCTCACAAAAAATTTGCATGGTCTCAAAATTTCTCAAAGTGAGGCATAAGGCGGAGCTCAACAGGTAGTCGATCTGTTTGCACTGGCTTGACAAAACTGACTGGCTAATGGAAAGATGGCTCGGAGATTTAAGAGGAAAGAAATACGCGATATCGGGATAAGGATTTTATTATGTAGTTCCTTATTGAATTTGTTTTAGTAAGTATAGTGGGATAGAGAGGATTTGTGATCTTGATCGTTCATTGAGGAAAATTACAATTTTTATTTTCATTTCGAAGCTCCAAAAGCGTGAATACTTTTGGTTGCCGACACAGCACAGCATCACAGATAACCTTAGTTGATGTGTCCGGTAGCGACCACCGGACACAGCCGCTTATGGTTTGTTGCCTTTTCGGCACACTACAAGTTAACGTAGCTGGTTCAACCATTGGTATCCGACACTAGACAAAAGTATACAAGTTTGCGCAGCGCCTTTATCAGCAATTAAGTATTAATTGCTGCATATGTGTGGGAATTAACTTTTTATAATTTCTCTAATGTTTTTATTATGTTAGGGGTGTTATGTTATATATTTATTAGGTAAGAAGTATGGTTACTTTACCGAGCGTTTAGATAAGTGTATATACATAATATCAATTCGTGATACCGATTCAAAAAAAATCCTATTATATGTAATTTATTAAGTTTAAAGCTCGGATTTTTTAATGTAGGTTTATTGTACTTAAATTTATATCGTACGTAATCGTACGTAAATTTCCCATTGCAACTCTACAATGCCTTAACTAAATAAATTAAAAAGAAATATAAACACTACATAAAAAAAGAACGATGTAGAGCTTTCAGTTAAATAGAAAAAAAACTAAAATCAACCAACGTCAAAATGACATTACCTTAAAAGATTCGCAAACGGTAATCTTATGAGCCCATTAATATTACTTGCAAAATATATTATTAATTGAAAGGTTTTTTTGAGAGATAAAGAAAATAATCCAGCCAAGAGGAAAAACCAGAGTCCCCTTGGAATTAAATGATGAATGCTCCCAGCTTTAATTACAATCTGCGAATTGGATTTGCGTTTCTTTTAAAGAAATAACTTTGCATTAGAAAAAATACCTTATAGTAAGCCAATTAAGTAGCATTGTAATTTTTGTAATATTGTATACTCAGGACCCAGGAGCATGTTATCTTTAAAAACATGTTTCGCACCAATAAGTAATACATAACCGTTATTTTACTTAGTTTATGCAGAAAATCTTATACCTATATGAAAACGGCTCAATAGATATATATTTTTTTAACAAAGTTTAGCTGGGGTAATTTTAATTTTACGTAAAATTATTATGATTAATTGTAACTTACATTGTTTTGGTTACATTATATTTCAATCGTACAAAAATAAAATTTAAATCTCACATGTTCTAAATACAGCCAATTCCAATCCAGTAAAATCCATCAAAAGACCAAATCGGTTTTTAAATTCTACCTACAAAAATTTTATTAACATAAACCCGTACTGTAATAACTCGAAATACTCGTATTAAATCGTAGAGCCCCATTTACCGTAGAGTTGATCGCTCATCTCTCAGAGAGAAATTATCGATATTCCTGAATATGATTGTTCTGTTAGATACATAGGCGTCTATGGTGGATATTGTAATCAATCGGGCATACAATGAGATAGCCCATACGTGTACAGCATGCATCAAGATGACAATGGTAGAAGGAACAATAACGTCACAGTCGTCATTGCCTGTGTGTAAAGGGGCTTTCACCATGAACGGTGTCAAATTATTTCGAGGAAATATTTCTTTTTTTTTGAGAGTTAAGTCAATTGATAATTAGACTTGATTGCTTGATTCTTTGTCGAAGCATCATACGTCTATGGACTGCTATCTTGCATTTATTTTTAAAACGGGCTTCTTTTCAACTCTTATTATTCAATTTAAAATATATGTAGAATAAAATTAACTGAAAATTACTCTATAATGAATTTCACAGTATCTGCTGTTCTAGTTGAATTACACATACTCTTTTTAATATTTTAAATTTATATTTAAAGTTATAAGAACATAAAGAAAAGGAAATGTCAATAATAACATTACTAAAAATATTTATAACTAATAAAAGTGGGTATTGTAATGCGAAATAAAAATAATGAGGTTTTAAGTCTAGTTGTTAAGTAATTTTTTTACGAATGGATGAAAAGATTACATATTTTAAACTCACAATAAAAAGGCTGACATATAAATAATATATTTCCATATATATCTACAGCCTATTATATTCGTTTCCATAAAAAAATATACATTATGAAAGCGTAAAGGCACCTTTACAGGATCAAACCGAACATCTTATAATGGTTCCTGAGGCTCAGATCGAATTGCGTTTAATCTGTAGTACATTCAATGACGGCATTCGGTGAATTCGGTGAAACACTGAGCATGTGCTCGTCTACTCATATATTCATTTATATACAGTACATATATTCATACATGGTACAAATCATAAGATAAATCAAAGGCGGATTTTCTATTTAGATACGAGTTCTAGGAATTATTTAATTCTATCGAATATTATTGCTAGTCCTAATTCCCTAATCAGCTGAAAATTAATAAAAATAATTAATGGCAGAACGTATAAATAACAAAAGGTATATTGTTATTGAGACTTTGTATTTTGTATGGAGTAAAATTAGGCATATCGTACATTATATTAATAGCTTTAATTTTGGTGAGCATAATCTGTTTCCTACATGATGTTTTTGAAATGGAACAAAACATGTACTTGGTTTCCGGTTTCGATTGTTTTAATTTAATTATCTTTCCGGGTGATTTAATTTCATCTGCATATAAGAAAATAAAATATTGAGGTAATGCTTAATGTTTCTTTACTCCTAACGTAAACTAGTGTGTAATGGTATAAGAGAGTGACAATTAGTATCTAGACTTCCCAACTGGCAACCTCACCTGCCCATGGTACCCCCTGCTAGTAAACAGACGAAGCTCGTGCGACCGAATGATGCCGGTATACATACACCTATAAATCGTGGATCTATGAAATTAAGTAGCCAATGATGGGCAACAGCATTGTTCGCCCCTACAGCCCTCGCTAGTCTTGGCTTAAAACGGTGTGGCAGAGGGTGCGTAGAATCCCTGACAGAGATCCGGCAGCCATAAACAACAACCACTCGCCCTGGCAACAAAATATAAGAACACTGTGGAAAGATGAGAAGCTTGTCGAACTGGAGGAAATGTTGAGCAGATTACGATGGGATACAATAGGGTTATCTGAAGTTCGAAGATAGGAAGGACTCGATAATCCTTAAATCCAGAAATCTGCTCTGCTACCGGGAACAAATGTCCCAATCCTACTAGTCTCTCATAAACCCTGGTGTCAACCAGAGTAGCGTTCCTGTTACTTATAATTACCAAACAATATTCGTTGAAGGTCATCCACATTTACGCTTTGACTTCGACGCACCCCGAAGATAAGGTAGAGGTTATTAATGAGAATTAAATCTTGACTAGGACTCATCACAACTTCAAATGAAGTCTACTGTTGACAATGCGTCCTCTTCACACGAGGTTATTCTTTCTAGGACCAATAATGTACATGGATCTATTTTTATTACAAATTGGCAGAAAAGTGATGACAAGGAGAGGACGACACACGCCTGTCGAAGAGGTACCTATCCAGTCTACGTTTAAGAGCTCTAGGGATAAACTTGTCGAGGTGATACCGTTTACAATCAGGAAGTTGCGCCTTTAAATGGAGAACCAATAATAGAAAAAATAACGAGAAGTATAAAAAGAGTTTACAGAATTACCACGCTAAAACGTATCCAACGAAGCCTTTCTTTTCATATCAGTAGGTTCTAAAATAGATCATATCTACACCAACACGACAACCTACTTCCCTTACCACCTCACAAATCAGATTTCCACGTGTAACTACAATTCTATACCTCCGATCGTCTGTACGTAAATAGCGTAATCTCCTCGCCGGTGATACCCGTCATCTCCCATTGTACCCCTCTCATTGTGCCCCGGGATTGCTTCCCAGCAACGAAAGCAAGGAATCGATTTAAAATTTATTTTAAAGAAACCCACAACAATGGAAGAAGGTAATACTTGGGTGGGGCATAATCAGGACATGGCGATTAGGGCGATTGTTCGCGATTTTAATTTGAGCCTACTTTGTCCAGTTGAGTAGGTTTGGTATTTGATAGGTTTTTAACATTTTGGTGAAACTTTGTTATTTTTATTTGGTGTGATGATTTGTAATGTTAGATATAACGGTATTAGGGCACCTAATTTTCTAAAATTCGTAAGTAAAAGTACTTAGTATTAAGTTTAGATAACTCTAGTTCTTAATCAAATTTTAATAAATTTGAGAGTTCCACTAACTGTACCAAGAAAAAACTAAACAAAAACGAATTTATAAGTTACAAGAAATTAATAATTTTCCACAAAGTAAACCTCATATTACAGCACTACAAATTACAAGATGATTACCTACACCGTCTGTTTACCATTTTCTGTTATAAAATAGACAATATCGTGAACACTAAACCTTCGGGTACAGGCTACATAAAATCTTTTGTAACTCTCGGCTATACATACACTTTCATTTATGCATTGACCGTAAAAATATTTTTCTATTTTGCGAGATTGAATTTTCGCTAACATTGTTTTCTACAGGTAGAAAGGCCGATCAATTTTATTTTTATGCGAAACACCCCTAAAGAATTTGTTTATGTATTCGAATATATCGGCAAACATCAAAGGTTGAAATAAATGGACAAAATGGTTTTTGTGGTTAAATGTAAAGTTGTACGTAAACACAGTTTGTCGGAAATGTGGTTAAAATATAATAAAAATGTAAAAATAGTTTTATCTTATTTCGTATTTTAACGCGCAATTAAAATTGTGTAGTTTTTTCAGCAAAGAGCTTTTGAATTGTTTTATTATTGAAAAAAATCGATTTTCATAAAGCACGCGCGAGTCCGTCACCAAATTTTGGATGTGGCGTCGAACATTTGTTTCTTTAGCTGTCATTTAGCTCAGAACTGTGGTCTAAGCCCATGTGCCCATGCACCAAATAGTAAAAAGTCACTGCGAATATTGTATATATCATGGATCGTTTTTCATTGCCAAAGTACCAGGTAATACCAGGACGACCGAGTAGTGCAGTGGCTAGTAGCCCTGCCTCATACGCTGGAAGTCCCAGGTTCGAGTCCAGGTCAGGGCATTAATTTGTTTGATAAACATAGATGTTGGTTCTTGGGTCATAGGTTATTGATATTTTATGTTTATTCTAGGTTCTCCCCCAGTTCACTGTATGGTCATCCATAACACAAGCTGTGCTTACTTTGGGGCCATACAGATGGTTTGTTTGTTTGGGGATTTTTTAATAAAAAATTTCATTTTAAGTCGAACAAATGTTCAAAAAACATATTTTTTTACCTCTTATTTACATTTTTTTTACCTCTTATTTACCACGACGTTAATTCCCTATTTGCCTCACCAAAATGAGAGCACAAACTCAAAAATTTTCTTCATGTGGACCGAGTGCAGCCACTTCTGCTAGGTCGTCCAGTGCAGAGTTTATAAATAAAAATTTATTTCTTTTTTCTTAATAAATATCGATTTTTTTTTTCTTAATAAATATCGATATGAATATCATTCAGAACCTTTAAAATAATGATTTTAAGCAAACTAAAGTCGAAATGAAACAGTAAAAATTACGCGTCCTTACTACATGACCAATGCAATAGGGACGAACACGCAGTGAAATTATATATAACAGAGCAAATTATTCTGTTTTCTAAATACAGTTTCCAATACAGAGGTCTTTTCGACAAAAAACAAACATCGATTTGAAGTGGTTAACCGCCAAACCGCCGATTACTTTCGTGGCATTGTTTTAGGGTTCACCGATTCTGTAATTATTTAATCATATTAAAGGCTATTTTCAAAAATAAAGCCTTTTATGAATTTATGAAATTTTAGCAATTTGCTTACTATTATTTGGTTTTTATAGAAATTTGCTCTATTGTCTGAACTCTACGAGTCATAAATTAAATACAGTTAGAGGCAATCCTCTTGTAATTGAATAAACATTTCCTACATTTTGCTTTGCTTACTTTGGGGCCATACAGTTGGTATGTATGGCCCCAAAGTAAGCAAAGCAAAATGTGTATACAGTTGCTACGTATTAAAATAAAAAATAAATTCGTTGTAAGCATTTAGCATGGTTTGTCTGATGTAGTTTAGTACTGTGATCTTATATTATTTTATAAAACTAGCTTTTCCTATATATATTATATTTCATGTAAACGGTCCCTATCAATATTAAGGCCCTATACCAACCAAGGTGGATCAATTTTTCTTGGCAACAACGACGGTGGGCTAAACTTAAAAAATGGCCATGATTGCTTACAAATAATTGATATAACTAGGCTTAGGTTTGTTATATTTCATATTTTTTTTAGGTACATTAGTAAGTAACGTACCGTATTTTCCTCTTAATCGAGGCACAAGTAATTAAACATGCAACATCTGTAACAGTAAGTGTAATGTTTGTAAGTAGAGACGCGGAGGGCGCGTAGGGCGCGGCGCGAGGAGGCGTGACGATACGAGAGTAGAATTACTGGATATGCCGTACATAAAAATTTACTCTTTAATTTGATTGATACTGAATATTTTGATTAAACTGATATTATTTGTACACCAATTTTTATCCGTATTATGGTCTTTATTCGCAATAACAAGGGTATTCACCAATCAACAATATTTAATACGAACTTGAGAAAAAAAAAATGTAAAAAAAAAAAAAAATTTTGCATACAACTAAGAAGGCTGGCCAAAGTCGATCTATCTACATTAAATTTTGAGATTTAAACCTTAATTGAAACACACGCTTAATGTTACATGTTTTTCTATATTTAGTCTATCAAATTATAAATAAATATAACATTAAATCAAACATTCCCTTATAAGAAAAGTGACATTACTCGCCGATTGTTAACCAATATGTTAAAAGTGTCAAAATACTAACTTGTGTTTTTTTTATGAAACTGAGTTTGTTTGTCACCCTTTCCCGTGACTGAGCGCCATGACATTTTGCGAATGTGCTTTTAGAGGCCCAGAAAAGAACATAGGGTACTTTTCATAGAGAAAAAAGTACTGTTTTCGAGGAACACGCGAACAAAACGTAGAAACCTGAAGAAATTGGAAATTCTTTAATAAAAAATATATTTTAAAAGGCTGTTCCAGTATTTCTAGAAAAGCCGGTGAATTCATACAAACCAAACCGTAAAAACTTTACCAAAGATTCTCGATAAAACACATTGGAACAACTTTCGCCAGATCTACTGCTGCCTACTTATTTATTTAACTTCTAAATTTATATTGAAGAAAACTTTATATTCGCAGGTTGGTTGAGCAGGTGGAACTTCGTTACTTTTGCTTAGGTTATGTGTTATTGATGAACTAGATATGAACATTTCTAAGGTGGTATAATCTTGAGAACATTGGAAAAATAATATACAGAAAATTTGTTACATCCCTATTAAATGATTCTACTAAACCTGCGTGTAAGCTTAGAAAGAATGGTAAGGCTTTGACTAGATAAATTTATATTTTGTAAATTAATTATCCTAGAATTAGCGAAGTGAGGTGGTGGTGTTAGTAGCCCTTCTTCATTCCAAGGATCGAGTCCTGCTAACAACATTTTTATGAAAAATATATAATGTTTATTTTCATGAAAGTTTTCTTAAGACATTTTGACTTATTTTTAAGTATATACCCTAATATACAGCACTATCCTATCCACTATCATATTATTATCATTTAATTTACAACTGTAAATTTTCTTAACGGTTCTAAAAGAAATAAACACAAAACTTATATTTCACATAAGCTTATTAAGATAAAGTGTTGCGATGAAGCACAACAGGTAGGTTGGCGTAGTTCCAACTGCTACGGCACTGCTACGCTATGAGGCTACGTCGTAACGTTGAATGCTACAAAACACTTAAAATGTCTTAGATTCATGTTCTTGAATGTTTTGGCTTCAGTTAGTGTTGGCTTAGTGCCAGCTTTTGTCTTTTTTGTAAAGAAAAAAGAAAAAAACCGGTTGTCTTAGAGGGTCAAGATAACAGTTTTTATATAGAGACGATTCGAAGTTGGAGCTAACGCTTATTTTGTGGGGTATATTGAGATTGCATTTTTAACTTAGAAACTATATTTAACGTGTTATTCTTGTAATACTTATCAATTACAAAATTATAAAACTAGGAATGATTTTATAACAGTATTGAGAATTATGAGGAAGAACAATATTTAAATCTGTTTTGGTTGCTTTTTCTTTTATGCAGGCAAACAACACGGTTTCTTTTCAAATATGATTTTTTAAACTTAAAACAAAACAAGTGATAAAATCTCATTTTCTACAGTGCCAGGTATATTTATTACCCCAACACAATATGTGAGATTTTCTATAAAATCTATTAAAGTGTTTCTGCCATCTCGTTGAAATATGGCCGGTGCTGGATCTTAAATTGATACCGGCGTTAGAGTTTGTTGTGATAGATATAGTAAAATATGTATGTATATGTAAAAATGTAATGTATATGTAAAAATGTAAACGCTCGCATAACATTAATAGTATTATAAAGCAAAAGTGGTTTTTTATATGCATGCAATAGCAAATCACTTCTTAATTTGCATAAAATCAAGTAAAATTTAACGTCAAGTAGTTTTCCGATAAAGTAGTCAGTATTACAATCTCGAGATTTTCTGGAGAACGTAAAATAGTGAAATAAACTTAAAACTTAAAAAAATACAAATCGTAACTGTGCTGATACATTCAACTAAAAACAGGTTAATTAAACCACTTTTTAACTGTTTTTTTTTCGAATTTAGAATTTTAGATTTTAACTCGTGTCGATATCTTTACGGACACGGTGACTAAGGTGACAGGCGTCTTGACAGTTACGAAAACATTCAATTACCTCCATTTGTTTGTCAGTGTGCGAGCGAAGCGTTCAGGATCACGCAAGAGCACGCTGTCTGAATAATATATAGTATAAATATTACAAACTAGTCGTTTTATATTATAAGCTTCATCTTACTTTGGGGCTATTTATAGAGTTGGAGAATTTGTCTGGGGAGTTATAATTGTGTATGGAAGCATTTCAGTTTCTTCTCAAAAAGTATTACAAAAACATTATGTCCGAATCGTTTATAATATATCATCACTAATAATAATTAAACAGATGAAGATGATTGAATGTTTTCAAAACATAACTGTCATCTTGTCATCTGTCAAGACGCCTGTCACCTTAGTGCCTCGTGAAACGCCTATTAGCAGTTATATTACACACAGTTATATTCCAAATGTAAATTTTTAATGATAGACGATGCTTTTCCATCAGCACCGGATCCGGAAGCGCCCAACTCATTTCTAATGTTGCCTAATTGAAACAAACATATAAATAAAACGCTGTATTCGTTTAATGAAGACGAAATAGAACCTTTCATATTTTAACGCTGAGTAAATATTTTCTGCAATTAAAATGGTCAATCAATAAATTTGTGTTCGCATTTTGTTTGTTAATTTTTTGTATTTTTGTAATATATTATAATTGAATGCAAGTTTATTGTATTGTTTATAGGCTTGATGTTGGAATTAAATATTCAGAAAATAATTTAGGGTAAGCAGCTAGATATGCAACTAATATTATCCAAGGTATAGTAAAACAACTTCATTAAAACAACATAGCGTAAACCAATTATTTGTTCGTTAATTATTGTATCACGCCAACATAATCTTTGTGAAGGCAAGAAATCGAGTCGCATGGTTGACCCGTTCTAGCACTTAACACTCATTCCGGAAAGCATCAGGAAAGACCGTCTACTTGACTTTTGGATTGAGTCTTATTTTGCCCGTGCTACTCCTGAAGAACTCCGAAAGACATGAGCCTCGCGGGTGACGCAAGCTGTGTCATAGTCGTACGTCTATGCATATAATTTTTGGTCGTATTGACTGGCTTCTCGACTGAAATCATCAACCTTCTAAACTAGATCTTTATTATTTGGTAATGATATCATTAATGTGATACTTTCAACGACAGACCCGATTATAATAAGATATACCTATACACAGGAAGGGACTTGCATAAACATTATATGTACATTATATGTTTTTTTTAAACTACCAATCCAGTTTCTTCCCTTTTGTAGGTAATAATTAAACATTTCATCTTCCAAATTAGATGAACCTTATATTTAGTGTAAATTCAGTCGTTTTAGTGGTGCGGCTACAGCCGGTTTTTAGTATAGACATTTATATATATTGGTACTCATACAAGATTTTGGTGAAATAATTAATGTCGTAACAGCGTGAAACCGCCAGCTACTCAATGTTAAAAAACATCCCTTATCATGGTAAGAGTTCTGAAATTATTTTTAAAATGCGAGTAGAGATAATCTCAAAAAAATTAACATTTATATTTTGCGCACATAATGAACTTTATGACTAATTTAAAACATTATTCCGTTCTTCATTTCAGTTTTATCATACATATCTTTGTCAATCCATAAAAAGCAAAGAAAAAAAGTGAATCCAAGAACCCAGCCTTACACGTTCTTGTTCAAAAACGTTTAACCTATCACCCTGAAAGCCTTCAGAAAAGTGGCCGCGACATGGCTCCAATCTGCAGCCGAGGCTGAGACTAAAGTGTCGCTTTATTCAACTGCAGAACCTGGCAACTCGCCAGCTCACCTGTTGACTGGAACAGCGATATGTGTGGTGTTGCCATATTGTCGGATTTTGCTGCATTTCGCCGGTTTGACTTGATGGTTTCGCGGTCATATTTGACGCTGAAGATGTTTGAATTGTTTGTAATGAAAGGATTTTTATGCATCTGTTTTTAAGCGCTTGCTAATTTCCCCACTTGCTCTAATTACCAAAGGACACCTTTACACTAAACCGTTGCAATGTAACTAAGCGTTTGGAACTAATAAGAACAAGTTTGTGACTAATTAGACTATTTAGGTTTAAACTAAATGAGATTGTGAAAACTAAGAAAGGCCCATTAGCAGTGCTTTTCGGTACACTCACTTTCACAATTCTTCTAAAATAACAAATTTATTGCACTATAAGAACAAAATATTGTAACCTAAATACAGGCCCAGCTATTATTGTACAAAATTCATTGCTATGTACAGAACAAAAGCGAACCGTGAGCAAAAGAATAGAATTGTCATCACGGAGATTAAAACCATGCAAATGAGTTCGTCTTGTTCTTACATGTTTCGTTCACCGAGTACAATCACGCACACAACCATTTTTATTATAATTTAAAATTTAATCTGCAAAGGTAAAGCGTCGTAAAATAAAATTGATTCCTACAAACACTCACCGCCATTAGCGTAAACTTTACGAGGTTGTAAAAAAATCTTTTTGCGTACCTTTCCTTAAATAATTCACCGGCGAGATATTCAGCAGTTGTGTGACATGATCTTAATAAAAATATTTCAGTTTTTTTATTTGGAAATTTCTTATTAAGTTAGACAGATGTTCGTGCATTTTTTAATTTCGTCGCCAAACTACGCTGGGGGATGTTCGAGGGGGTGAAGTAATACAAGTTCAACTTGTACTTACGTTGTGTTGGACATTTTTTGAATGTCTGCATGCCAAATTCTGAAAGGAATTTGTTATACGCAATATCATTTGGAAATTAAAAATAACTTAGGTACTTGTAAGCAAATGCATTTCACAAAAAGAATTGTGTTAAAAAAAGGCCTTAAAAAAAAATAATGCAAACAGTTTCACCTATTTAATTTCGCAAAAAAAATCTAGCAAATATTATAATTTTCGTTACTGAATTTTAAGCTCGAGTGTATCAAAAAGTGTTTTAAAGTGGTCCATATCTAAATAATTAAATCTCCGTAGGTAGCCGCAAGGCGGGTTCCAATTTACTTCATGTAATTTGGTCGTGCAGCAAACAAGTACGTTCATTTTAACTTTTCTTTGGAAACCCCGAACTCTGGTACCCCATGGTGGTGTATTGTGTTGACAACAGTTTGAGATTCTTGCTCTTGCCGAGGTTGGTATCTGAACACGTTTAAAGATTAGATAAAATACTTTGTTATTTCTGGAAGAATTAATTATTTTGATAGCTTCAGGGGAAGTGTCATTACATTAGGGGTTTGTTTGTTATGGATTTATTTCGTGTTTTGAGGAAAGGTAGATTTAACTGAAACTCATAGACTCGTGTTACAAGTATAAGCTAAAGGTACGATTTCTTAATACGCTGTTAGATTAACTCTCTGTTAAAAAAATATTTGGACAATTAGGAAATAGAGGTTTGCGTATGTTCTTACGAAGGTTAAGCACTTGTATGGATGCAACATTTTTGCTCGTGTATTGGTCCATAAAGTTTTAAGCTGCTCGTTTTGTTGTGGATGGAAGTCAAATAGTTAACTCATCTATAAGCTTTTCTTAATCATGAGTCTTAATGAACATCTTAATGCAACAAGGTGACGTAAGTAAATCATGTTTACTTTAATATATCATTAGGGGTGGAAGAATTCCTTTTCTTAAGATCTCGTCTGGGATGGTACTACAGTTTTTTCTGGTTTACCGCCGCCGTGATAACCACATTTACGTGGATGCATTCCGGTTAAAGTGAAGTAGCAGGGCAATTACTGGAACAAGGACATGTCCACCTGGAGCCTACGGTTGGCATCTCATCATAGTCGATATAATAATCGCATCAAATATTGATAAACTACGACTAATGATGTTCACGGATGCGGATGCCACTATACCGTCAATTGGATCGCCCTAACTATGAGTATATGTTTTGGAGACTTATCATTATATTGTTTTGGAGACATATTTGCTAAGTATTTTCAGTAAATTCATTTCTTTATTTTCTTAACTTAAAGTTTTGTTAACGTGTTTTTATTTTCGTTTTTGACATTATTTGACATTATTTGTAATTTTTTATACACAGAGTTGTCTTGCAAAAGCTGATCATACCTAATTATGACATATGTATCAGAACTATGACTTGAAATTGTAACTAACTATGATTATTTTAATATGTATGTTGTTGGTGTGACTTTAAATAAAATAGAAAATAGAAATATGAAAAAAATATATAGCAACATAATATTTTTTGTCAAATGTGCACGCCTAGCTGAGTTAATAATTTAACTCTGAGTTAGTTGGTTAGTCAGTTAAAATGTCCCTGCATCACTATCGATTAATATACGAGTATATGAGCCTCAACGCAAAAGAGTTCGTCCAGTCATATACCGCAAAGGTTGCCTGTTTTCAACTTAACTACAGTTTCATAAAACAGGCCTTTCAAAAAATATTAATAGGGTAAAATTATCAATCTTATTGTTGTTTATCAGGCAGTTTTAAAGAAAAAACATCTTTTGCTAAAATATGTATTTACGGGCACTTAAATTTGCTACGACTAACTCAAAATAGTTCGTCTACTTCTTAATCGATGCAAAAGAGTTCGTCTATGTCTCAATTCTACCTGTTTTATTTGAATAATGAGTAAAATTCGATTTAAAAATAGAAATAAACTGTCACATAATGCATCTCTGTCATTTCCAAACATACAAAAACCATAATTTCATGCAACTTTATCATTATTTTCAAACAAAATGGCTTGCGAGAAATCTATCGCCGACGAAGTACGAAAAATAATTATTCATAGCCACAATAATGGCATATCTGCTTACCAAATAGCCAAGGACTTATCTCTACCAAGATCGACCGTTCAGATCATCATCGAACGTCCCATGAAAATGGCACGGTGAATGTATGAAGAAACCTGGTCGGCCGCGAATCACAAGTAAAGCTGAAAATCGAGTTTTAACGAAAATCATAAAAAATAATCATCGTGCCCGCGCAGGAGAACTTACCCTCAAATGGAGAGAGATGATTTACAAAAATGTGTATGTCAATACCTACAAGAGGGTCATAAAACGATTGGGCTATGGATTCTATACTGCTAAAGAAACTTAACTGTTAAATGAAACCTTTACTCACGCCTCTCCAAGAAAAGAAAAGGCTGAAATTCGCTAAAGGTCACGAGAATCGGACTGCAAACCAGTGAAATGAAATAATATGGAGCAATTAATCTAAATTTGAGGTGACGATCGGGGATGTACGGAAAAAAGTTTACAGAAATATAGATGTAGCATTCCATACCGATTGTATCAAAACAAAAGTGAAATTTCCTGGATCGGTAATGATATGGGGCTGCATGTCAGCACAAGGTCTGGGTCGTGTACATTTTGTAAAAGAAACTGTTAATGCAGTAGAGTACCAGAACATTCTGGAAACAAGTCTCGTGTCCTCGTTCAAACATTGAAACATCGTAATGCCTTCAACTTTCAACAAGATGATGCTTCCTGTCACACTGCGAGGATAACCAAGTCTTGGTTTAACTGGAATCTGAGTGGAGTCTGCTACAATGGAGTGGCCGTCAAGTGGTCCAGACTTGTCACCGATTGACACCTTATGGTGGGAAATGAAGAAAATGCTGCGCAAGTATCCAGCAAGGTCTAAAAGTAATCTAAAGGAAAAAATTATATCTGGGGCTCAATAACTACTCAACAATGTGAAGAATTGGTAACAACGATACCATGAAGAATAAAGGCCATGATCGATGCTAAAGGTGACGCCACTGAGAGGTAGACAAACTATTTTGCGCCGTTGAATGCGATGGACGAAATATATTGCGTGGATGGTTCCCCAAGAATTTAAAATATTTTATTTAATAGGGAAATATTTTGTTACTTTTTTAATTGAAAATAAACTTCACTAAGTGTTCAAAACCACTGTGTATTTATTGAACTTATAAAGTTAAATTTATTTATCTAAATTTGTATTGTAATATTTTGCACTAGACGAACTCTTTTGCATTGGGGCTCGTAGTAAAGTGACAGAGTCATACAGCGATATATAGATTCGCGCAAGTGTGGCTTAGCTACTCATACAATTATCATGCAATTTTGCATTATTGTTGTAAGCAGTACAGAAAAAGACAGCCTAACTGTCTTGAAAGGTACACGAATAGTAAATAAAAACAGCGTAAATAAACAACGACTTCTTTAAAAATATTCTATAGAAAATATTATGACATTGAAACAAATCCCATTCCATTTACTTATTATTCACAAATACCTTATGAGGTTCTCCCTTTGTGAAGAATAAATTGTATGAGTTCATTCAAAAGACCAGGCAAAACCTCGCTACAAAGAAATTGAGATAGATGAATAATAATGTATTGTAATACGGTTAGTTAATTTTCATAATGGACCAGGTATTGTAATAATTTGATGAATCGCCATTGATATGAAGATTGAAGAGCTTCTAACGATCTTTTTTGTTATTTATCGATATTTCTAACTTTCTTTTATTATGTATGAAAGGAAAACAGGATTATGGGTTTCCAAAAATTGCTTGGATTCGGTATTTTTAATTGCTATTTCTGAGATAAAGGTTACGTAATTTCTCAGTGTGAATCAGTCTTTACAAAATATCACACACTACGTTTAAAACAATAAATAACCTCACACAATGAGGATTACAACAACTTTTGTCCTGCCTTCAACCATGTGAATAAAGTTCTATTTTTGGCAAGAATAAGAATATTAACAAGTGAAAATTATCTTATACGTTCTTTATACCTGAAAACGTATTCAAAAGTTATATACTTCTTGCTAAGTACAATCAATCTCATTTTGCACTGAAAATAAATATATATATTCTATTAATTTATAATACCTACATACAATTTTACCATCTATTAGTTATAAAAAAAGTAACTAGTCCAAATTTAGATATATGGCGCAAATGCACAAAAACGAAAAATGAAAATTCCATCCAAAAATTCTTAAATCAAACAAGAACATGCCATTTTAATTACTTTTCGGCACATTTCGGACCAAGAACAAAGCTTTGAAAAACCGTGGTGTTATCTTTGTTTGTCGCCCGCATGCCGTAATCCACCGCCCGGCTTGATGTTGCCAGAAACCTGTTTACTGTAACATTAAAAATAAATTGAATTAAATACCAACCTAGTCAAGAGATTTAGAGACGTGCTCTCGATTGTGTCGCGGCACAACCGATGTACAATATAGGTGTATTGCCACGTTTGCGTAGGTTAGGGTAATTAGAGGTTGATTATGTTTTTCATGGAAATGATGAAAATGATAAGTTAAGGTTTACGCAGAATTACATATTTACACGTTGTCAGATTTTTTATATTTACATATTTTGGTAGTTTGTTAAGGATGATCTTGTCAGCTGTGTGAGTACCAATCTTTACATGTTTATATGTAGGATATTTTACATGTTGGTTAAATCAAAATGAAAATTCATTATTATGATATAACTGATCATACATCTGTAGTCGAATTCTATGTTCAAGACGAGCATCTCAACTAATAACTGTTTTATTTAAAAAAAATATTAAAAATTTATCAATCAGATCGTCCTAAAACATAACTGACCTAATCTTTATTTATAGTTCAACCTCTTTGGCATTAAATTTACTTACTAAAAATCCTCTTCTACAAAGTAATCAGTATTGTTTTTTTGGCGTTATTTTCATATCAAAAATAAGCTTCTAAAGATTACGTTACTATAGTATACTATAGTATATACTATACTACTACTATACTACTATAGTACACTATACGTATACTCAGGTGAGAAATAAAGGGTCACAGATAAAGTGATAAAAGCAATACGCGGTTTTCGTTTCAGGTGTACCCGGTCGTCGCCTCCGGGCAGACGCCACAAAGGTCCAGTCCGTATGTCATCGGAAAGGAGTGATCAAAGCTAGCAACTGTTTTTCTAATAGGTGCACCGTATTCCCAGAGTCCTTTGTGTCATTTTAATTAAGCCGATGGGTTACATACCTACGCTGAGGGAAATTAGATATTTGTATGAGACAAGGGTTACAATTTGTTTAATGTTCAGTAGATTTTTTTGTACATTGCATCTTTCCGTCTCTTTCTCAGTTTCAATCGTGTAGAGTTTTATAAATGGTTACATTAACTTAAGTTTGTGTGAGTACTAGATCCATTGCTCAAGTACGTCATATAAGAACGTCACATAATCCGCCATTTTAATTTATTCAAGGATTAGGATTTAAACATTCTCGTTTTGTCAAAGTCAGAAATAATATATTTATAAATTTATAGTTCTCCAAAAACACCACTGCATCTAAAATTTGGAAAAATTGGGTTATAAACTTTTCTACACAACTCATGCGGTATTAATAGTTGACATATGATTTCATAAAAGTACTAAGGCATAGCCGAATCAATAGTTTATTTTGGAATCGTTACATCTTTATACAAGTTTCGTGCATCACAATAGTTTAAGGTCTTTACGATCTTAAGTCTTAAGGATACTACCCTACGGCCTTAGGGTCACGAGTGTCACTCACTAGACCTATTGTTTTATTTAGTGAATCGTAAATCTTCAAGTTTATGTTTCTTATTACTGTTTGCAGTCTGAATCATGAGCAATAATAACTCGGTTATAATTACACTTATTGATTTCACGTTATAAATTCTAACAAAAACTTACGAAACTTTATGCATCACGTACATTTTCTAAGTTTATCAATCCTTAGAGAGTAGTAACATTATCCTCATTAAAACTCATTCTGCATTGCGATGCATATGAGCTCATTAGGTGGATTCTTGCGGCTTTTAAATGCACAATAAACGAACAATATAGTTACTAGAGCCTATGCCAGCGAGGAAAAAAGTTTATGTTACCAATTGAATTCAATTAGTAAGGATAAACTAGGATAAACTTGGAATATACAATAATAAGTTGGAATTTGCTATTCGACACGACAAGCATTCAGGCTGGCTCGGCTACTAACAACGCGGACAGTGTGAAGCCTAAGAAATATTAACATTTACACATTGATTATGTTTTTAAGGCTTTTAGCGTTGAGACAGTGAGGTCCTGGATTCTGAAGACTTGAACTCGGTTGCTGAAGACTTTTCAGTAAAATTTTAATACGATTGCTGAATGGAACTCCCGTTCCTAAGTATGCAAATATTTTTGCACAACTTGGCAATTCTGCCAGTCTTTTGGCCAGTTCTCCCTATGTACATAGTGATTAAATCTTAAGTCATCAGTCATTCTTTCCCCGGCAACACCACCAATGGTTACAAAATTCTCTAAAGTTTAAACTTTTCAAAGTTTAAACTTCATTTCGAATTCATAGTGTTTTCCGTAAGCGAGGATTTATAATAAGTCGTTACGTTTTACTACTTATAGGTACTAAATTTCTTATGACCTACCCAAATTTAAATTAGTTCTTGGGTGATCTTAAAACGACATTGTTATATTTCGCTACAATGTATTCAGAATATGACGTTTTCGGTCTCTATTTAAAATTTTTATATCAGTATTCTATCGGTTCAAAATAAATTTTCTATAACTACATTGTTCACTATAGTGTATTTGTTAAAATGCAATTGAGATAGGCAACTTAGAAGCTTCATTATCCAGGACTAAAAAACTTATCTAGAAATTCACAAGTAATAAGTAATAAAGTAATTACTCTACCTCTAAAATGAAGCATATTTATATACCTTGATGCATATTTATATACCTTCATGATAGGGTCTTTGGTTATGACGGAGTTCCTCACAATAAATTACTTATAATAACAAAAATAAATTTCCGTTTTCGGTGTACTGAAGATTCAGTACACTGAAAACGCAGATGCGCATATCCTCAAGGTTTCTGTTATATTTTGTTTAAAGGACGTACTTGATCTCTAATACGTAATAAGGAAGATATTTTTGGAATTTTATTTACCTAAAGATGGTGAGAGGAGAAGAAAAAATATTTTATGCAACCCACATCTCTGGAGAGATCCAGCTTTATTTTTAATCGCGAATTTCTTCCAAAATTGGATTTTGCGTTCATGTATTCAGCGTTGTGGCTGTTGGATGTACCTACTCTACTACACTTAACTACCGATTATTACAGGCATCGATTTTCAAACATATCACAGTAAAATAGATCTAATTGCACTATTTTCAAAACACTTGATACCAAATTTGCTACATAAGTGATGTGTAGGTGTTTGTGTTGAAACATTTGTAATAAAACACTCAGTAAATTACGAATTAGAACTTGCCCGTTGCTTTGCTCGCGCACCTCTTAGATACAATTTGTATTATTATTATTTTTATTACAATTTTTTGCATCAATATGACCCTTTGTTTAGAATTTTAATAGTCGGCACCTGGTGGTAAGCTGCATCCATATCCATGGACATGATTCGTCGTTGGCGTTTTATTTATCAATATTGAATGTGATGATGCGATGAATGACGCGTCGCCAACCGTAGGCTTTAGTTGAGAATGCTTTGGTTCCAGTAATAGCGCGAGCTGTCCTTCTCTTTTATCGGAAAAGAACCACGTTATTGTAATTATTATGGTGGTCAATATAGGAAAAACTGTGTCAGGTACACTTACCGTAATACAGCTCCAGACGAGAACTTTACATAAGACACTCTACTACCCTATTTATATTCTATTTCTATAGAAGACCGTTTTTTTTTTGTTCCCCTCCACGGAGAGGGCAGGAGGATCTAGAAAATGCTTTTACGCATACCTCGCGCGTGCGATCGAGGTTATGTGGGACTCGCTCCGAGCCTACCAGAGCCTCTACCCACTAAAAAGCCCTCTGAATGACTCGTGCAATTTTTTGCCACACAGCCTTCATCTGAGCGACGGCCAATTGGAGAAAGAGGCCGCGCTAGCGGGGCCCAGAAGGGGTCACCCGCTGGGATTACATAGCACTGAAGGTGAATACATAGCACTGAAGGTGGTCAAAATGAAAAGTAAAAACTAAAAAAAAAATGAAAGAATTAAATATTGATAAATAAAATTGAATTATTTGGAATTTACGTAAGAATTTGTGGCCAGAAGGGCTTCGAGATCGGATGTCAGTCTGGTGGAACAGTACGCTTGCGCATTTCTAGGCCTAGCGACTTTGAACTTCGAATCTAAGATAGGAGTAGTATATGAGACTAAATCACGAACTTGAGGATTGGGATGGGTTTCGGAGCATTTGAAGAACGCTTCAGAGAGTGTTTCGAGGTGTTGTTGTACTGTAGGCAGTTCAAGATTTCTGTGCAAGTCCGCGTTACGCACGTACCAAGGTGCGTTTGTGGCCCTGCGGCAAAATAGATTTTGAACTACCTGCAGTTTGTGCAGGAGGGAGGGTTTGGCGTGGACTATAGAAGACCACTTCACTTCCGCATTTTATAGGATATGTGGGTTTTATAGAATTATCAAACACTGCCATGACCCGTGCATAAATATCAGGACCACACTCTACCAGGATACCAGCACTGAGACAGCAGCAAAAGCTAATACTGTTTTCATTATATATTAATACATATCGTTATCGTATCAAAATTGAATAATCGCATACAATATAAAAACCCGGGTTTTTATAAATTATTTATTTTACTTTTTATTTTAATAGAATAAAGAAAAAATAACGGGATAGTAGTAGCTCTGCCTCATAAGCCGGATGTCCCAGGTTCGAGTCCTGGTCGATACATTCAGTTGTGTGATGAACACAGATTTTTGTTTTCGGGTCTTGTTCGTTTACATTTATAAATGTATGTCTATTCTTGGTTTATTTAAGTCAGTTCGCTGTATGGTCATCTTTTACCCAGACTCTGATGACTTTGGGGCCATGCAATTGGTGCGATGTCTGGGGATTTATTTATTTTTTATACAAAAATCATAGAGAGAAATCCTCTCACCACTGACCTCTAAATTAAGTGCAATAGATACTTGCCAGGATCAGACGCTAGCAGCTGTCACGAAATTACTATATCGAAGGAACAGAGCCACGGGATATCATACTGATAGGTTACGCCCTGCATTTGAACAGGATGACAATTTCTTGTCAGCTTCATATGACGTCGCCGTTGGCATTGCACAAATTGACAACATCAATGTAAACTTGAAGTATTTAACCAACCTTTTAGCCACTATTCTTTGTTACTTTTCAATAAACAAACAAACAAATTTATCTATCTTTTAACTAAACTCAAAAATACACTGATATATTTAGATAATAGGATTTTAACACTTGAATTCTATGAATAGTTAAGGGAAATATATTTATGTAATTTTTCTCCCAACGCCTTTATTCACACGAGTATTACAAAAACGGAACAAAAACAAGTGAAACTCTTGTAACGTGATACCAGTTTTTTTTACTGTACTGTTGTAGAGTTATCTAGTTGAAATCCTATCGAAGTTTAATTTTATGAACAAAATGAAGTTTTTCATTTACTATGTATACCAAAAGCTTGTTTTTATTGACTCTCAATTCTCTTTATTCGTATTTTCATTAAACTGATCGTGTAATATAAAATGTACCACGTAATAATAAATATATTGTATATTCACAAAGCAGAATTTAAAATATGTCAGCGTTAAATTCTCAAACGGTTGCAATTTGACGCACTCCATTTCCTAATTGCATTAAATGAACACATGAAAGACGTTCAAGATATTACATTTATATTATATTTATATATACATTTATTAGTAGCCAATGTTATTGCGTGAACACGGCAACGTGACTACCAAAATTGCTCGAGAAAATTTAAGCGGGTTTGAATTAACTTCAACAACCATCAATACCAACATCATAATCAAGTTACACCGTTTCCTAGTCGAGGATGACATATTTTAAGTATTTTAGTGGTTTTTTCTTAGCACGCCCTGCAGCTTCCTGCTCAAGGTCTCGTCCACTTTGGAACTTTATTTTAATCGGAAAACTTTAAAAGTTACAATGGTAAACGAACTTTACTCCGATTATAAATAAGCCCCTTTTTTCTATAGGTAAACTTTTCTGGTTTAATTTGATTATTCCGTAAGAATAGTATGTAAGTATTAAAAAAAAAACGATGTATTAAATCGATATAGGTAATATTCAATTATTGTGTCACCTAAAAGCATATTTTCTTAAATAAAAAATATCCAATGAATTATTAAAATATAAATTTAAGTTAGAACAGTATCTTTAGCTAATAGGCGACAAGGCCCTGAGGCCCGGGCCTCAAATAATTTGTTCCCTGTCACACGATGTTACTTGTTAACTGGTTTAGTCACTTAGCGAACCGAAACGACAATATATGACACGACACAAATACAAACAAAATTATACGAACATGAAATTTTTGGTCATACAATTCCGTGTTTTGGTCACACAATTCCACTAATGAGTAATTGCATCTGCAAGAGTACCTATCAGAGTCATTTTTAGTTACGCAATGTGACAACGTCACCTATCCTTTGCTTTTTTACAAAGTCACAACATACATATATATATATATATATATATATATATATATATATATATATATATATATATATAAAGCAATTACTCGTACCATGCATTTCTACAATATCCTATATCATCTGCATCTTCTCTGTGTGACTATTAAACGTAGCCCGATATCATGTACTATATTTCACTTAGGTATCCCTTTACAATAAAGCACGTCATCAGATATTGCTAGATCAATATCCTGTATCCACATTGCTCATTACTGAATTGTGGTAAACACTCGCATGTGTTATGAAGCAAACTTGTAATTGGATTAAATTAATACTTGGTCAAATCATATATATCTCATATCATACAGTACATCAGATTTGGAAATCCAAATAGATGAGGTTAGTATTGCCTGGTTAAACCGATAGAAGGAACCTGCTTTAACAAAACGTCCTTCCTCAATAAGAAAAAACATCTAGGGTTGTCAAAAAGAAAGTACCAGGGACTTCTGAACTCAGACATGTTGTCACTAAATTCGCTAAGTACCATCCTATTTATATTCATATTTGATGACAATATTCAGAGCAAACATATTGTAAATATCACTGTAGCAAAAATGCTCAATATTATCGTCAGTAGTCGCTTTCGAATAAAAATAATGGTATATTCATTGCTTACTTAAATAATCTTCACCAAAAACTTGTCAAACACAAACCGTCCTATTGAAAAAGTCAGCTCACTCGAACACTCTTCCCCGAACTAACATTTCACTTATTTACGCGGCATTCTTACCGCTTTTCTCTTTACTTGCATGAATGATGGATTACCTATCAATAACGTCCTGGCAGCTCGAGAACTCCGCTCAATCATGCCAAAATAGACTCTCAGTCACATTGACTCCTTACAACCCAAGGTCCATGTTTCTTTGCATGTTTTGTAACAATTTATCTAACAAAGATGTAAACGCCACTCTATATCGATGGATGATCGGTAAACTTTTCATTTCCACGATGCATGGGGCTGATGTACGAAAAAAACAATTTTCCTTCTATTTGAATATCCATTTTTTTAAGCGCTCATTTTTTCCGATCATTGTTTTTTCGTAGTTTTTTTTATACTGAACGGATTTAATACATATCGTTGTGATCAGAATTTAATAAAACTGTTGCATTATATCTTGTCTGTATTTTTAAATTTAAAATTAAAACTCGAAGTGGAATATAAGATAGTTGCATTTAAGTTCGTTGATCTCCATTCGTTTTTAACGAAATGAAGGTACTTCGCATAATTTGCGTCGGCATTATTACAGTTTAATACAGTGTAGAGTTACGCGAAATAACAATAAGAATAGTTATAAAAACTTTAAAACAAAAAAAGTTTAAATATAGTTATTTAAGTACTAGTATCATAAAACAATATTCGATTAAACAGCTAGTCAGTAAACACTGAATATTGGCTGAACATTTTCTCTTTAAAATTTCTATAAAGTTCATACTCTCCATCAAGTTCTTTAGAAAGTTTTAAAACCAATCTATCAATGTTACAGATAATAAAGCGATTGTTTATCTAGAGTAAATGCTAAAATATTGTATTTTATAACAATATTCAATTAAAAATTTTGTTGTACACTCGTAGACTATTTCATTTTGTACAATTAAGTCTGTGAGCTCTTCCACGTTCGAATATTCGCCTACTATTAGTTACTCCATATTTATTTATTTATTTATTTGGGACAACTAACAATCTTACACTTATATAATACAATCATACATTAATAAAATGACACTTAGTGCAGATCAACAACATCATCCACAGGTTACTCAGCTATAATTACAAATGTAAGACAACGGAGAGAGTTTACATATTAGTCAACAATAATAAAATTAAGTTAAAGAAACCATTGTAATATAATTATCTTCAATTTAGGACAAGCAAGATATTATTTGTTTTTTGAAATATATTGGCGATAAGTGAAATATGTCTACATTTTCGAAGTGTTCATTATACATAGTAAGCAGGCGATGCAGCGGCGCGCGCGCGCCGGCATTGGTTCGGCACGGCGCCGTCGCGAAGAAGCGCCACGCGCGCGCCCTGCGTCGATGACTAGTGCGAGGTACAACAAAACAAATCTTATTAACTAATGCACGACAGTTGATTTTAGCTCGACAGAGATTATACAACATGATTGCTCCTAATAGTTTTCGTCTATTTTTCAATGTAAGAGAATTATATTTAGACAACAACAAAGAATAAGGGAGTTTAGTTCTGTTACATCGATAATTCATGGTTCTGAAAAATTTTACTTGCACTCTTTCCAACATAGTACTATATTTTTTATAGTACGGGTTCCAAATTTGGGTTGCGTACTCCACTTGCGGTCTTAAAAGTGAGTAATAGAGGGTTAAATAAACGGCTGGCTTATAAAAATTGTTGGAATTTCTCATAATGAAACCGTACATCCGAAATGCTTTGTTTACAATGGTTTGTACATGCCTGTCGAAATGAAGCTTCGAGTCGAGCTCCACTCCAAGATCCCGCAGGGCTGAGACACAAGACAGTGACGTGTTATGAAGGTTGTAGAGAAATTTGATTATGCATTTTTTCTTAGTAAACTGGATGTAATTACACTTTGATGTACTAAGATGTAATTTATTACGAATACAGTAGTTATTAAGTCGATCTAAGTCTTGTTGTAATAAATAACAGTCATTAATTGTGTTAATAGAGCGAAAAACTTTGAGATCGTCGGCGTAAAGTAAAAAATTTGAGTGTTGGAAACATGTATTAATATCATTAATAAAAATTAGGAATAATAACGGCCCTAAAATAGAGCCCTGTGGGACCCCGGATGTGACAGGAATTGTTACAGAATGGAAACCATTGACTACGACTTTTTGCGTTCGATTAGAAATATACGATGCGAACCATCTAAACAAGTTACCGCGAATGCCATTAAAAGCAATTTTGTTAAGGAGAAGTTGATGGTCGACCTTGTCGAATGCTTTCTGAAAGTCGGTGTATACAGCGTCTACCTGGATTCGTCGGTCCATATTTTCAAAAAGATAGTTCATAAAAATCATTAAGTTAGTACAAGTTGAGCGTTGGCGGACAAAACCATGCTGTTCTTCAATTATGCTGTTATGAATAATGGGATAAATTATGTTATGTATAAGTCTTTCAAAAAGCATCGACAGTGAAGATAATTTAGAAATTGGGCGGTAATTTCTTATATCTTGGCGAGAACCACTTTTGAAAATAGGAATGATGAAAGCTTCTTTCCAAGCATCTGGGAAATGACCTTCATTAAGACATTTATTGTAAATAATGTGTAGAGGCATGAATATATTATCCGCGATGTTTTTGAGAAATTGAGGTGGTATACCGTCCGGACCAGGTCCTTTGTTAGGATTTAAATTTTGTAGTTCGCTTTTTACTTGCTTTGCGGTAATAACAATGTGACTTATTACCTCACACGACTCATTATACTCGAATTCTCCAAAAGGTGTTTGAGCACTAGCACTAGGAGGCTCGTAAACAGATTTAAAAAAGTCCGCAAATAAATTGCAGATGGCATGAGGTTGATGAGAAGAGATCTTATCGAAATACATTTCAGATGGTATATTTGGCTTTCTTTGTAAATTAGATACATACCGCCAGAAATAATTAGGATTACTTTGAATACTATCTTGGACATAATTAACATATCGAGAAAGGCATTTTTTAGACTCAGATCTAAATCGCTTTCTGTAGAGTGAAAAAACTTCATAGTCCGTAATGTTTTTATATTTTTTCCATTTTTTCCATGAAAGTGACTTATTTTTAGATATATGTATTAGAGATTTTGAAAACCATATTGGAAATTTTGTGTTTTTCACTATTTTAGTAGGGACAAATTCTTGTATAATGTGTTTTAACCTATCATTAAATTTTATAACGGCTTGTTCAGCTGGCAAGTGGCTCAGCAATGCGAACCAATCGATATGAGACAATTGCTTATTTATGACTTGGTAGTCACATCTATTAAAATTATATTTTACTATAGGTGCTCTGGTCATGCATGTTGTATCGGGGTTGAATGGTATTAACGCAATAAAGGGGGGGTGATGTTTATCAGTTTTTGATAATGCAACGTCAGGAGGTATTACTGAACAGTCGGTATTACAAATAATAAGGTCAAGAATTCTGTTTAGGCTATTTTTTATACTATTAAATTGCGCTGAACTTAATGTGGACATCAGGTATAAAAGATATTCACTTACTTCAGAAGAGTCACAACACGTAAGACCATTTTTTAAAACATTACTATGGGACCATTGCAGGTCTGGTAAATTAAAGTCACCTAACATGATGAAGGTCTCCAGGTTTAGGTCTATGAAATTATGTACAATAGAGTCAAAGTACCTTTTGTACACCTCTGCATTCGTTTTAGGGGGAATGTACGTGACGTTTATAATATTCCGTTTCATATTCTTGAATTGTTTAATTTCGATAAATTTAAACTCAACGCAAGGTGGCAAGCTATAGTTAGATTTAAAAAAATAGATTTTTGGGTTAAGTTCGTTAAGTACAGCTATTAAAACACCACCGCCATCCGATTTCCCTGTAAGATAACGATTTCTGTCTTCACGAAATACGGTATACCTGGAATCAATAAACTCACTATCCGAAATTTCAGGAACAAGCCAGGTTTCAGTTAAGGCTATGATGTCGTAACAATTGGAAAGTATATTCATGTACAAGTCGTTAAGTTTAGTGCGCAACCCTCTACAATTTTGGTAATAAATAGTAAGGTTATCCACTGGGCAAATATAATCTACTAAAGTTAAGTTTAAGGTATTCGGAGTACAGAGAAGTAGAGTACAAGTCAAATGTAACAGAAATTGAATACTTTGTTATCGAGTTATACGTAAAACGAGCAATTGTTGTGAAGATTTTACATAAAAATATAGGTTTAAGAATATAACATAATATGATTATTGCATAAGTGTTCGTAGCAAGGAGAGTAGATAAATTATTTCTTAACATAGCTAGTCTGGGAGTCTGTAGAGCCGCGTGAAGTAATTTTCGAGAGGTCTCTGTCAGTTCTAATAGCAAAGATAGCAGAATTGTCAGACTCACGCACGAGTATTGTAGAATGTTTGACCCACACGTATTTAAATTTATGGCGAGCGGCTTCCTCACGCGCCCTTCGAAAAAGTAATTTATTTTTCCTAGTAAGATGTTCATTAAGATATATGATTTGTGGTGTACCGCTTAGGTTTAGTTGATCAGATTTCAAACCCTTATGTTTTAAACGGAATTCGGATAGTAAATTGTCTCGAAGGGCGCGCGAAGAGAGCTTAACAATAATATTTTTTGGGCGTTTATTGGCTTCTACGTGAGCATGAGGCACTCTGTGCACAGAAACTACATCTGAAGTTGCAACAGAACACTTAAGCATGTTACACAGAGCTAAAAATATATCTAACAAGTTTTCACCTTTTCTTTCGGGAACATTGCTTATTTCAAGGTTACACTGACGGCATTGCTGTTCAAGACTATCAAGTTTGAACTCTAGTTCATACATTTTGTCTATTGAGGTACTTGAAGATTGAGAAATTTTTTCAACAGTCGCGATTCGCTTTTCCAGGTTCAGCTGTTGCTCTGAAGTAAATTGTAGGGACTCTCGAAGGGATGTGACATCCAGAGACACATCTCCTAGACTGCGTTTTAAACTTGATACCTCGTTTCTTGTGACATTTAGCTCGCCGCGGATAGAGCTTATTTCTACTTTAATTTCCGCTGTATTGCTCGTAAGCAAGTCTAAATTACTCTTTAAGTTAGATATTTCACTGCTAATGTTCGAGAATTTGTTGCTTATGTCTAGCTTTAAGTCTTGGATAGCATTGCGCAAATCCAGAGCCAAGTTGTTAAACAATTCCTGCCCATCTGAGCCATGTTCGGGTTGCTTGCGTTTTCTTGTATTAATAAAAGTGTCAGCGGTAGTAAGATCTGGACTAGAAGAGCTTTTATTGTCCTTAGGCGGTGAGCGAAGCATATTTATCAGTTAAAGTTTTAGCTATTAAGATGAAAATATAAAAATGTTGAGTGGCTGGTACTACGCAACTTAACGAGAAAAGAGCGATATCGCTAAAGTATCGCAATTGCCGTAGTAGTAAAGTGAAGTTAGAAGTAGTACGTTATTTGGTTGCTTACGTCACTGAGTCCGTGGCCAAATGGTCAAGGCGTCCACTTCGGCTCCAGCGACGCGAGTTCCAATCCAACCACACGAGCAAAAAAATGTTTTTCAAAAAACTGTCTTCAATGATATGTTGAGCGACGCGAACGGTATCGGGAACAAGCGGGACGGAGCAATACAGGAATCAAGATGGCCGCTTCGACATATGGGGGCCCCCGTAAGATAGTAAGAGAGGGTCCGATGTTACGCCAAATATAAGTAAAAAGCAAAAATGCAACAATAAAACCAAGCACAAACTCCGACCACAACACGTCCACTCTCCACGAAGTCTATTAATAGAAAAAAATATTATCTGTCCTCTTAACAATGAGTAACCCGTAAGATGTTGGAAGCAATCATCCTAGGAACTTGTGAACCAAACGTGAACAAAGCTTTTCATTTTGCTACTAATCAGTCAAATGAAAAATATAATTAGCCATTTTTATGGCCTACTAAAATTGGATCTTAGCAGTTGTCATAGAAACACAAAAACCTTTACATCCTCACATTAAAAAGAGGAAGATTTGTTCGTTTATTTGTAAACTCAGAACTTACTACTGAAAATCTTAATCTTCAGGAGAAACCGCAGGAGAGAGTAAGTCAAAACTAAAAAAAAAAGTTACGAACATTGAAAAATCAATCCGTAAATAATTAAAATTGGTATGTCTGGACAAGATATGTCGAAAAAAACCGGAAAATATTTCAATTTTAATAGTATTTATTTGTAACAAAGGGAAATTTAAAAACCGATTACAGCTACGTGAGTTGTGGTACAAGGCATAAAGGAACGCAAGTATACAACCAAAATCAAGGGTTTTTGCTGAAAACTAAAATAAAAGTACTTAAACTTCAATAAGAACTATTTGATGATTTTGTTGCGTGATTGGGAGAAGGCGTGCCTCATACAAGCTCCGAATTCACGTAATGCCTGGTAATATTTGTTAGTTTATTTATTTGCATATTTTGAATTTATTTATAATTATGATTATATTTAATACAGTGCTTAGTCTCATTTCAGCTAAATGCGTAGTTTTTAAAATTTTTAATTACTGTAAAAAACAAATAAATAATCCGGTAAGAAAAACTTTAAGTGTTTATTTTTAGTTTAAATTTACCCGCTTTCATTTTATTTATTTCAAGGCAACTTAAAAATTATATTGAGAAGATATTTTAAACTACCAAGCTAATACAAAATAAATGTTAGAATATAGTCTCGGAAAACAAACATGAAGATCATAGGAAAGGTTTGAGCCGCTGCTGTTAAATTAAATATTAATAATTACTGGTTATGTGTAGCTGTCGATACGAGGGGCGGCCTAGGGTACTTATTAAAACAAAACCATTTTTTATTTTTTTTTATTTTTTAATGTAATTAAGTTTCAAATCAAGTGATACACTTTTCTCATCGTGAATACAAGGCCTTTAACCACATAAAAAATATTCTGTAGGTTGATCTTCAAAATGGCTCTCTACGGCCGACTGCATTTCATTATCATCCGAAAATCTTCGCCCCCGCAACTCCTTTTTCAGTTTTGAAAACGGAAATATTCACTGGGAGCCAGGTCCGGACTGTAGGGTGGATCATCGATTTCTGCGAATTGTTTGGCTTTTAAGGCATCCCTCGCAACGCGAGCGGTGTGAACGGGCGCGTTGTCTTGCAGCAACAGCACTCCGCGCCCCAACTTGCCTCGTCCCTTCTGAACGACTGCTTCACGTGCTTGAATAAATTGGCGTAGTGTTGACCATTCATTGTAGTTCCCTTGGGCAAGTAATCAATCAATAAAATTCCTTCGCTACCCCAAAAAATGCTCGCTATAATCTCGGAGGCCGACTTCTCAACTTTAAACTTCTTTTGTGGCCTTTCTCCTTTTTTAATCCACTGCATAGACTCTTGTTTGGACTCAAAATCATACTGATTCGCTCTTTACTAATTTGCAACTTCAGCTATCAGCCACAATTTAATTTTACGGTCGGCCAAATCTAATTTTTCTACGCTTGAACATTTTTTTAGTGACTACTGTGCGATCCGGGCGGGGCTCGTCTTCACAGCTCTCTCTTCCTCTCTATACGAAGGCCCAGAATCTTAAAAAACCGATGACATTTCTTCAAATATGTCTTTCGGCGATTTTCTTTTTTTCACAAGGAATTTAACCACTGCGCTGTGCTCAAAATAGCGAGAATTTTCAGTTTCGGTCGACATGGTGTTATTGCTGGGTGAATGATTGCTTTGGGAGAAAACTTTTCATTTTTTATCTACAATATTTTATAAAATATAAAATTACTAAATTATCAATTATCGTTGAGACTACTGGGCAGGTAAAAATTCAAAGTTAGAAAGTAACATAGGCTGTCACTTTATAGTAAGTAACATATATTATTTTATCCCGGAATCCCTAAGGAACCAAGAGTTATTGTACAAATATAGTTTCTCTGAATTTCACGCTGTCTACTTATAACATAAGCCACAAAGTTAAGCTCCGGAATGTACCGTTACTATTATAAACCGGAGGGGCAGTTTTCCATTACCTTGCCCGAGTATTTTTTAACATTTTATTCAGTTTTAGCAACATGCTTTAATACGTAAATGCTGTTTTTCTCATATGTTTGGAAAAACCTTTTTAAATTTTGCAGTCCCATTTTAAACTGGGACTTCAATGGTATACAATTCTATTTGTATTGTATTAATTGTTACAAAAATACCTTTAGTAGCCTTTAACCAGATACAAATTTTAATGGCAGAGTGGTTTAGTTGATAAAAACAAGCGATAAATTTGTGTAACATTATTTCTAGAAACATGGTAACATTTTTGACCTTTCGGAAAATTGACATATGGATTCAGACTAAAATTCTAAGCAATTTTTCCAAAGAAACCATGCAGTGGAGATGAAATAATTATTTGACCCTTTATACTCTACATACTCCTCATAACTGCAAGTTGGTACCATGTACCCTTTTTACGAACGGTAAAATAATCTCCCTTTAATCTCAAGGAACAAAGGTCAATACACAGGATATTATTCACCTCGGTGCATGTTTGGTTTAGTTTCATTTTAACTAATCTCTTAGCTTCTACTTAGTCGCTTCCAAGAGGTTTACCTCTAACTTAAGTATATTGCATAGGTATAAATCATCATGTTTTTTTGTGCAAGGTATTTATAATTCCTTACATTGAGTTGAGCTTATGAATGTAAGAAAGTTTATCCGTATGAAATTTGTTTATTCAGCCTGAGGACTTTGAAACGTTCACGTGTTTACGTGAACACGTGGATCAATGTGGATGTGGATGAAATGTGGATCAATTAAGGTGTACTTCAAAATAAAAATATTTTAGCTTGTGGTTCTTCTGTTATACATTATACATTGTAATAAACTATTTGCCGGGAGACATCAAGATACCTAACAATAACATCAAGAATCATGGGAAGACCTTAACAATAATATTGAATTACATCCGTCTCTAAAATTAAATGGACTCCACAAATTGTTGAGATTTTGTGATGTCAACCTGTCAATCTTGTCAATCACCTGCAGCGAAATGTCGTTGTACTATAAAATTAATATTTAAAACTTTCCTTGCACGATTAATTATACTAGTGATTCTAGAAGATCTAAAACAGAACATTTAAATATTAATTATTTTAATAGCATGAAACGAAAGGCGCTTCTGAGTATGTATTTTGTTTTGCGGATTTATATTTTCTTTACTAAGAACGCCGACAATAACCATTTGTCGTTTCTCAATGCGACTGTATTTATTATCGAAAAATGCAATGTGTTTCTGTCAATATCTTTTTCAAAGGATTACCAAAAAGAGCCTTCGTGCACTGCCAGCCACCTGTACTGTTCCGTGGTCTGAGCATTTCATACATTTTAAACCTAGATGATTTAAGTTTTTTAGATCAGTATCGCAGATTTTTAAGATAAAAAAATAATAAAATAAAAATGATTTGTCCTGTAAAAGCAAGTAAGTACCTATTACAAATTTGAGATTGGAACCTTCTTTTAAGTTATTGCCCGAGCTAGAAGGTTTCCATAGAGTACTTAATAACTTAGTAACTTAATATACTAACACGTCCGTAAAGTGTATTTTTTATGTTTGCGGCATTTAAAATGTCGATCAACAGACACACTGCGATATATGAGGTTGGATGCCATAGCCAGCTAAAAACTATTGCATAAAGTACAAATAGGTGTTAAGAAAAGAAACTTAAAATTTGGTATAAATATATTGACTTACGATACAGTCATATAATTTACAGTTGTTTGTATGAAAGAGCAGAGATGCCTACTTTTCTTCTTAATAAAATCCTGACACCACTGACAGCCTGACAGGTGTTCCTTATAAAGAACGGGGGGCTTTGTGCGAGAAACCTTCGCGAGCATACGGATGGATTGTTTCACGACAATCACGTATTAAACAAATATAATACGTTTATTTATCAATATAACTAAAACAATATTGATTATTTACCCAAGCCAAGTTCATTTCAAATCAATTCAAACTTCAAGCACCTGAGTAATAAAAATCTTATTACAACTCCCAACAAAAGCGGGGCACAAAATACTTTCGCTTATTAAAATTTAATAAGAAAAAAAAACAAATTTGTCAACAGGCCGTACCTTTTTATTTTCTTCTGAACTTCCCTTCGTTCAGATCAACGTTGTTACCCAAAATGGGAACCGCCGTCGATAAACTTTTAATGTATTTTTCACTTCGTTACAGAAATAATTTTCATAATTTTAATAAGTTCGAATAGGCGGCAAATATTTCATTACGAAATAAAAGATTATTATGCTTTTAAATATTTCATAGAGTAAATTAAAGGATTTAGTACTAATTAAAGCTTACAGGATTGAATTTGTATTTAAATTGTGTTTTGATGTTTATTTTACAAACTGGAGAGTCAATTTCGTTATGGGGATTACATTAAGCTCCCGTAAAATGTATTGTTAACTTAAAAAATAAGTGAACAATACATTTTACATCGAAAATGTTTTTATTGAATTCTGTACTTAATACATTTTGATGTTATGGTGTACAATAAAACATAAACGCATTAATAAATTAGTCCATATATGTATGAATTCTTTAAAGGGATTCAGCCACAAATCCTGTTCCGGGACGTAATACTGATACGCAATATACGGAGCAACAGGCGTTACAAGTCACAGCGATGAAATAATGCCATGTCATGCTGTGATGTCCGTGCTGATTCGAATTAATTTCGAATTTTATCGATAAATAATCAAATAATTTCTCTTCTTCTTCTTAAGTCGCCTCTCCAAGTAGTAAAGGTTGGTTACAAGCTATGTTCAATAAGGCCAAAGTCCAGATTTATTTGGTGACATCTAAAATTCTGTTCAATAGTGTTATTGTGGGCCGAGTTTATGATAGTCATCATGGACTACGGATCAGGTGTAACAATTATTTAAGGAATATTGTTTTGAAATGTCGAGTTTCCCATACTAAAGAATTACGGAGTCTCCGTGGTAAGAATCCCGTTAATTCCTTTAACAACAGTTTGAATTACCGAGATAGTCTGAAACAATGAATAAAATAATTAAAATTGTAAGTATTTTTTATTTTTCATGTAATTTTTGCTAAGCCACAGCACCTGTACGCGTGTATACTCGTGTAGAACTAGTCAGATTAGTTACTTAAATATCTTAATGTACAATTGAGTACGTTGTGAACTTAGCGGTAATATTAGCCGTCTCGTATTAGAATTACGACTGTTTGTTATAACTTAGACCACACTTAGCTCTGCAGTTAAGTGATTGCAACTAAGTGTTAACTAAGCATTTGATGCTTGTATTATTCAAGAGAACATTAAGTTGTTTTGTAAATCGCTGTTTATTTTTTGTGATCGTGTACTGAATTATCGATAAAGTATAAGCTGTTAGTATTCTTCTAAAAAAATGTTTAATGATAAAGATAAGTCTGTCACAAATAACGCCACGGCGAGGAGATTCACGCGATTTCTTCCACTTAGTTCATAAATTGTTCTAGATAAATATAACCCCGATTTCTTATATTTGATACTGGTGAAATAATTGTTTACGGCTTGCGAAGCCCAGACATCCTTTACAATTTAAAACAGCATAGATAGATAAATATATCTTACAGTGGTAGTAGAACTTCTTGTGTTTCGATCTCGTCAGCAGTGGTACTACAGTGCTTCCTATTATGACCACCGTTACAATCACGTTTGAATGGTTGAGTTCCGGTCGAAGGAAAGTATTAGCCAGTGTTATTAATGGAACAAAGTTGTCCGTGGGTGTGTCCGGTGGGTCGCGTACCACTTTTCCGGATATGAAAATAGTAAAAAATACTTACTGGCTCGTTGAACAGATCCATTAGTTAATGTTAATAACATTATTTTCAATATTGTCGGTACAATTAATAACGATTTTTTAAATCTATTAAAACTTACGATTTCCTTTAAAGTTTTTCGTTTAACCAAAATTGAATGAAACTGAAATTAAAGAAGCCTTCGTAATTAAACCAACTTGATAGATAATTAATATTGAGAGTTTTAATTTTAAGGAAGAACCGATCAAATAGAATCCGTCAAAATGTTTCAAAGTCAATCGCTCTTAATAAATTAATTATTGCACACAGATAGGGCGCTGCCAATCATAAGTTTTGAGTTATTTAACACCTGCAAGAACTTCAGGGTATTCATTATTCATTTAAATTAAACTTTGAAAGGAATGCAAAAAATTAATAAGATTGTTTCGGTGTTTAAGATTTACTAGTTACAAGTATAATTAAATTATAAATTATAAAAATTAATGTTCATGGAATACTGTAATGTTTCTTACCTAACGAATAAAATATTTTGTCAAATGTTTTGTTTTATGTTGTAATTATAAGATAAGATCAATGAGAATTGTCTCGCAAAAATGAAAATAATGAAAGTAATAATGAAGTTTTTAATGATCTTCGGAATTTCCAACTGAAAGCTTACTCTCTAAACTAATGTTAATATTAATATAACACCTATGCTAGCCCAAAGATAATTCAACGAAACTTCACTTCGTACTCTTGAAAACAAATTTGACATCATTGTAATGAAAATTTGAATTATTTTACGATTGCAGCCTTGCGAGTGAAGTTGGTTACGTTTGATTGATCAACGAACAAGGCGCACTCAATATTACCATAATTGACAGCTGTCAAAAGAAACTCAAGAGTAGCCTTTTGGCGTTTTTGGGTTAGCCTACTCCTATTTCAATCTCAATTACTTTCACAAAATGGCCGTACAATTATGAAATACCAAATACGAAACACCAAAATTGAATTGCCGATCCATTCTCTGCAGTTCTTAATATGAATATGTACATAGCAAAAATTATTTAAAAAAATTTAAGAATCTCAGATAAACTCGAAAACTGTGCATATGCAATGCTTTTTATGGATACCCATAGAACTAACTGAAAGTCATAATAATAATAATCAAAGACTCAAAAAGAAAACATGTTCGTCATAAAAATAATTATTTCTACAATGATTCGAGCTTGAATAATTTGGTGCATGGAGACACACCTTCACTAACACGCCCTAGTATTAATATGAAATATTATAAGCTCCGGTTAAAACCCGCAAATCAAATCACCTATAAACAATTCTCTTTTCATCTGGCTGCATCTGATTGTGGAAAAGCTATTTTATCTTTCGACTCATCAAAGACTGCTGTAGTAATTAGAAAATGTGCTGATTAGCGGCCATGTCCATTCTGAGTGAGCGACTTCGACAAATTCAACTGCCCTGTTTAGTTGAATTTCACAAAGAAGACTGCTGTTAGATAAACCGAGATTATTCTGGAATTGTTCACCTGGAAATGCAAACGTGAACGTTTTATGATTTAGTTTAATTTAGTTTTGGTTGGATTTAAACTGACTGTTTTAGTTGTACAGCAGTTTTAGACAGTTTTGGAGGTATGGATTTTAGAATTTTTTTAAAAGCGTATATTTTTTTGCAGCTTATATACGAAAGTACCTGTATCAGTACCACCAATTTGAAGCCAAGTTTAATATGAAAAGTACTTACACTGAATAAAATATTCTAAATAAAATTTGGTATTTACATTTATTTCACAATAGTCGTATATACAATCAGCTGAAAATACTAAACTGACAAAAATATTTACAACTAGAGAGTAAACTTACAAGAAGAATGAAAAATAATAAGAAGGATAAAAATACACTTCAAATAAAAAACTAAACTAAGAGTAGAATCAACCAAATTTAATAAAATTTCAACAATATCTATTACTTTATTTTTGGATCTATATGAATTATTTACATAAAAATAAAATGTAATATAATATCAGTCAATAAATACTTTTTAGATAATCTGAAAATAATTAATACCTGAAATTTTGGCAAATAATTGCTCCCTACGGGTTACAAACGACATTGTATATGCTAAAACTTTACTTATTAATGACAAGCAATTACCATTTACAACAATTTAAGCTAAAACGGACCCACCATGGAAGAAAAGAATTAAAAACGAAATAGAACTGTTAAGAAAAGAATTAGGTCAGTTGATAGGAATTTCAAGGGGCGTCATATCAAGAAACATTATAAAGGCAAGAGAGAAAATGTACAATAAATATATTATGTATGATAACTCCACTCACATTAGTGTAGAAGAAACTCTTAAGCAGAAAATAAAAGCATTAGCAGGCAGAATAAAACGGTATGAAGATATAAACAACAGAAAACGTAAATACAAGTTATTTTTAAAAGACGAACATACAGAAGTCTAGGTACAAGAAAAAATAAAAACATTCAACTTCCGAGCAAGAATAATACAGAACAATTTTAGGCTAACATACTTTCTAACCCGATTTCGTACAATAAAGACGCATCTTGGTTATGACAATTAGAAACATCCAATACCACAATCAACACTTTCGATGAAGTAACCGTAGAACAAATTAAAAGCTCCGTTAACAAACTCCTTGATTGGAAGGCTCCAGGATTAGATAAAAATACAAAATTATTATTTAAAATACCTTACTTATATACATAAGCACTTAGCACAACTTTACACAAATATCATAAACGGCAAAGAACCAATAAGGAAAGGTCATATTAATACCAAATAATCAGATCACCGAAGATCCAAAAAGCTGGCGACCCATAGCATGTCTGCCTAGCATGTATAAACTACTAACTTCAATTCTTTCCGATCAATTATATGAGCACTGCCAAGCGAACAACATTTTAGGGCTTGAACAACGTGGATGCCGTCGAGGAGTCCGCGGCTGTAAAGATCACATGATGATAAACAAGGCAATATTAGAAGATGCACATAAATCACAAAAAAACCTAAGTATAAGGATTGACTATCACAAGGAATTCGATGGCGTATCTCACGAATGGCGATTGAAGCTCTTAGAAATCTACCGGTGCCCACCCATAATAAAGTCATTTCTCGAAAGAGTTGTGCCACAATGGAATGTTGTAATGACAGCCAAGGGCAACGACGAATCCTTCTCTACCGAGCCAATATACATCCGACGTGGTATTTTCCAAGGAGACTCATTATCGCCGTTATTGTTCTGCTTGGCATTTAATCCCATTTCACCAATCTTAAACAAGTATAAAACAAAAGGATATAAACTCAACAACAGTGTATGGCTTAACCACCTTTTATACATGGATGACCTTAAAATAAATGCAGATAACAAAAACCACATGAAAGTTGTATTAGGCAGCGTAGAAATATTTACAAAGGATATCGGTATGACTTTCAGACTCAAAAAATGCAATCTACTGCATCTAACTGCTGGACGACGAAACCATACTGATGGAAACGACCATGTACTTATCAGTGGCGAAAAATTGGAACAATTAAATATAAATGGGGCATACAAGTATCTAGGACTAAGTGAATCAAGGAAAATTATACACAGTGGTATTAAAGACCAATTAAGCAAAGAATACTTCCGACGTATAAAAAAACTAACTGATAGGTACACACTTAAATAGCCGTAATATTATCGAAGGAATCAACACGTACGCAGTGCCGATTCTTATGTATTCATTTGGAGTTATCAATTACAAAACTAATGTAGATAGAATATACTTACCAGTCGACATGGGCGGCAGGGGATTAATTATCGTAGAAAACTTACATAAAACGATTATTTTAAAATACAAATCTTATTTAGAAACACAAAATGATTACTTGATAAAAGCAATAACCCAACACGATAAAAACTTAGATAAATATTCCATCCTAAAGCCAGCCGTTGAAATAGAAAAAGAATATAGATTACCACACAACAACAATCACAAGAAACGCAGAAATAAAAAAATCCGCAATCAAACTAAAAAACACAGCCTGGAGGAACAAAAACCTACATGGCCAATTCCCTAAAAAGGTCCTAGACCTTGCCAATGTGGACGTAGAACTATCATCTAAATGGCTGAAAAAACAACCAATATCGCCAACTCTGGAAGCGTCTTTGTTTGCCATACAAGACCAAGCGGTACTAACGCGACAACATGAACGTGATATACTCAAACGCAACGTAGACGGTAGATGCCGACTATGCGTCAACAAAGACGAAACTGTCCAACATCTTCTCACAGGCTGTGAAAAACTAGCTGGAACTTATTATGTTAAAAGACACAACAATTTAGTACAATACATTTTTTGGTGTTTGGCTAGAAAAAGTAAAATAGATGTCAATAATATGTGGTGGAAGGAAGAACTGAAGCAAACAACCGTAAATGAAAACAATTTAAGTAAAATATTTTGGGAGATACCCATTCAAACTGATGTCACCATCACACACAATAGACTTGACCTAATATACGTAGATAAAACCAACATCAAAACTTACCTTATCGATATCTCAGTACACTGGCGTTTGACACCCACACGCGACTGACCACCCTTGTGGTATAAATTAATACGAATCAAATCAATTTAATAAATTTATTTTTTAATAGATTTAATTTATTTGGTACATCTTGCGCCGATGACGGAGAAAGTCAGAATGTATCGCTTCATTTCTTTCTGTTCTGTCAACCGTATATTTAAATATCTTTTCTTCATAATTCATAACAATTCATATTAACCTCTTTACTCAAATGTCGCGGCATTCTGACGTGCTCTCTAAGGCTTAGCCGTGACGGTACCTTCAGATTACAATATAAGAGCCAAAGAACTTGAAAAACTAAGCAAATATCATCCACTGTAAAGTCTGAAGAGGTACTGCGAACAACTAGACGCACAAGTAAATATTCATATTCTACAAAAGCAGGCTGCAGTCTCTCTGAGGGTCTCAGGGCCGACTATTTAGAAAAAAACCGGGCGTCGTGTAAAAACTGTGAAATAATATAATCTAAAAATATAGTAAAGTGAGACAGATGCATGGTGCTGGTGATGGCAGAGCATCCCTGCAGATGTTACGCCCATAAATGTTCAACACTTTTATTAATTACAAAGTTATAGTTTAGCAGGTAAAAAAATAACCGTCTTCAAATTAATTAATATTCATATATCATATACAAAATACAACCGATATTAGCGATTCCAATACACCACCAGCACGCGCATATTTAATTACAGGTAGACAGACGCAAACTCCTGAACTATTACAATATTCGCAACTATTTACAAGTAGCTATCTAACACAATTTGTGGCATGCTGACAGTTTACTAACTACATCAATTTCCTAATAAAATGTTTATTATACTTGATTAAATACAAGAATGCCGTGTGCTAGCAACATTGATGCCAACTATGATACTTGTATTCATGTTTAGGCTGCATATATACCGTAGCTGAAACAGGAAGTTCTGTGGTTTGCTAAGAAAATACACCAATCGTATTTCTTCACCTTCTAATAAAAATAAATCATGTTGTCTTATTGGTTGACTTTTTGCTGTATTTGTGGGGTATTTTAGGGAATGTTGACATCGTAGTATAGCTTTTTATGTTTAACAAAATAAGCATCTATATTTTGATTACAGACAATCAGGGTAACTTTGGCCCGCTATTAGACAATTTTGCTAATATTTGTTGTTCCATTAGATGTGGTAATGTTTTGTAAGTTTTAAGTGGCTTTTACGTTTAATTTTGACGTAAAACTATTAAATTATCTGTACGCTGCTTCGAAGTATACCAAATCAAGAAAAAATTATTGACCAAAGTTAGGTTGACGCTTGGGTAACATTGCGCCACACAATATTTTCATCAAATTTTGCATGATAAAAAAAAATTAAAGTTAATAAATACTTTAGCCTCGTTTAATCAAAATAGATAAAAAATTGCAGCATTGAAACTTTTTTTAACCTTCTATCATGTATTTTTACGAAGTAGAAACTGGATTCTTACACAAAAGTTTGTTTTGTAGTTCGACAAAAATATTTAGAAACGTAGTTTAAATAAAAAAGTCAATCAATCTTATTTAAGTGCATGCTAAAGCAAGTCCGATAATATTAGTCCAGGGGTCAATGTGAGACAGAAAGACAAACATACCCAGATTTACTGTACCTAGTTTACTTAGCTACAAAAATTAAAGTAATTTTCTTAAATACCAAACAGAATGTTTCAAACGAAACATTGATGAATAAATACTAGTAAATGATTCAGTTGCCTTTCAATTTGAAGGCATATATCTTATATAAACTATAATTAACGAACCTTTGGTAAAAACTCCTATACAATTATTATGATATAGGAAGGATCCTTTCATACAAATCGAATCCGAAGACTATTTGTAGATCCTGGTCTTAGTTCAGATGTAGAATTATTGAAAGCCCATATTCCGTGGAAACCAATATTCGGTACATGTAGATAGATATGGGGAAATAAAACACGCTTTTGTGTGTTCCTGTCTGTTTGTTCGTCTCTCATATTTGTCACTGCAGCTACTGGTAACGTAATGCCGACTGATCCCCCTCAACACTGGGTTGTTCTCGGTTGATTAATAAATTAATATCAATCATTAAACGATATTATTATTATTTAGTATATTACCAATCGCTTTACAGCCATCATTATATGTATTTGCAGACAGAGTTCACAGTGCTGGTAAGAACTCTCTCTCAACTAGTTTCACGCATCGACAAGAACTATCAAAGATAAAATTCACTATGCGATGCTAGCTTGGCGGTCAGAACACTCGCCGATAGATCAACCAGTGGTTATTCTAACCTACAGTGGAGCCTTTCACATTCCCTGATAGTCCAGAGACAAAACTATCGTAACTCCACGCGGCATCTCTCTGCTCACTAATTCTACCTAGTTTGTGCCTACCACTTGTGCCGCCGCATCTTTGAAGTGAAAGCAAAAGTAAAAATATTTTTTATATTTTTATTTACTTAAAGAACGGTATTGTTGGAATGTTTGAGAAAAGAGACATTTCAGTATTTAAGGCGCTCTTGGACAGCTTGGCTAGTGTTCAATGGATGCCATAAAATAAATAGAACGAGGGTTGAGTGCATAATTTCAACATTTCGTTTAGTTTTGTCTTAGGAAAGTATTTCCAAAGACGTAAAACAGCTACACTATATAACTAAAATATGGCGACATCTGTCATTTTTATGGTTGCCAAAATGATAAACATCTTCGTAATCGATCATTAAACATCTCCAAAGTACATTGTGTAATATCCAAATATAAAACGAAGGTTTTACATATTTTTAAAGTAATACTTATTATGTCGAAACTCTTAGTACATATCGATTATTGAAACCATATAATTAGCAGCTTTAGTTTGACGGACCTGAACAAAACACAGGCTCAATGGTAAAAACATGCTGGTTCACGTCTTAGTTTTGTTTTTTTGTTTCAAAGTAGTAAGTAATTCAGTATATAATTATTTAAATATTTTATGTGTTTTTCATACTTTTTCACACATTTTAAACTCGTATATGTATTACACGTATACGTTATTTTGTTTAACTGGTATATGTATGTTTATTCTATTTCCCTCAGTTTACTGTATGGTGATTTATAACACAAGCTTTGCTTACTTTGGGGTCATGCAGTTGATGTGTTTGTCTTGGAATTTAAAAAATACACTCAAATCAAAACAGGCCCAACTAGTAACAACCCAATCTGGCATGCATTCGCGAGTATATATTATTCATAACGTTTTCAACGGTCCAAACAGCGCACACGGAATATTAGAGCGAGAGCCTCATGGAGTTTATCCTCGGCTTTCCGAATTCATCGGTAACCAAATTGTTTTCGTTCGATACTCTATCGGATCTGGTAAACTGGGTTATGAAATTAATAGGAAAGGATAATAACAAGAATATGCGTTTTAGATGTTAAGAATTTTAATTTTTTAATTCTATTTAGTTAAGTTGTATTTTAAAAGATGTAATGTTATACTAATGAACTAATTATTGATATTCCGAGTGTGAAAGTAACGAAGTTTACGAATTAAGTAAACGAAGGCATTATTCATAAAAATATATATCAAATAATCTTACATAAAAAGTATATGGCTTAAATAGCGTAGCTACAATGCGTACATTCTCCAAATCATTCGTCAAATATCCACATTTTGATACGAGTTGTAAACCGGGATATTGGTAGCGCACTGAATTTTTATAGAAATTTCAGGAAGAATAGGTTTTTTTTCAGATCGTTTATAAGTCATGAAAAAATTATTACGCTCCAGAGGAAACTGTGTCTATTATTACAGATATATAAACTTTTTCTGCTGGTAAGTCGCACCCGCGTTATTTTATCGACAAACAATTCGTTGCCGGCCGTCGGTTTCAGTTGGAATCAATGATCTTTGTTACAGTAATTAGTGTAAATGCCACTTGCCTTCAATATATGAATATATAGGAAATGAGGTTGCTATAGTAAAAAATAAAACAAACTCACTTTTGTATTAATATTATCCAATGTTTTTGGAAACACAATGTGGTTCACGTTCGTCGGTGCAACTGGTCTATGTTTTAACCGAGTTAAAACATGTACCTTAGTTGGAAGAATGTTCTCAACTAGTCTATAATTTTTTTTATAAGTAATATATTTGTGTTCTTCTCCAGGTTGGCGCAACTATGATGTCCTGTCCCCTCCCCCTACCGCTGCTGCCGGCGCTTCATCACACTCCAGCGTTGGCCTCCGACTTCCCAGTGCACATTGGAATTAAGGTGAATATTCAATGACAGATGTTTTGATGATTAGCAGTTAAAAGTAGGCACATGTTTTTATTTAAAAAAAATTAACGTTTCCAAGCTTCTGACAGTTGATACTGGATAGAACTAAAACGATGTTGATGCTTGTAGTTTGCTGTAAAAGTTTCCTGAAAATAGCAAAATATACACTATAATGTGGCAGACAATGGAAAATGAAGTCAAAGTCCCAGTGAATGAAATAATTATATTTACTTCATATAATTAAATAATAATTTCACTCTTACTAAATTTAAAATGTATAATAGAAACTACAAGATCTAAACTGAAACAAATCTTTATGTATTTAGCATCAAACAACAATTGAGATGTTTGATAATTGACATATCCAACTTCGCCTTTATTTCCAGTTTTTTTATCCTATTGTTACCTGTTAACTTTCAAAGTACATACCACCGAAGGTAAGTTAATTTCACCCTTAGGCGAGTCTCAAGATACTTAAATTAGAAATATAACAAACAAAATAGAATGTTACCAGGACCTGACGTAACTTTAATTAGGTTGGTAATTTGTTTTTTTTTAACCCTGATTTATGAATGGTATAGGTTATTTATTTTTGCAGTGTTTTACTAGAAAGTTTTTTGTTACTAAATTTGCCATATTGTCAAAAATAAGAATTTACAGTTTATTTTTCAATTCCTAAGTTTGCTGAACTAAGTTTACAACTTAATATGTTTGTAGCCGTAATATCATCAAAACTGCTATATTATATTATATTTAGAACCTTTTTCGAACAAGTATTATTTATCCTTAGTAAAATTACAATTATAAAGTATCGTATATAATTATAATTAATACTTAATACTTTTGCAACTTTTGTAATCAAAATTCAATATGCTTTTTTTGATCATAGGTAAAAATTTACATTATATATTATATATATATATATATATATATCTCTTCTTTCTCTTCATCTTCCTAGAGCTGGCGAAAATACGCCTTTACTTTGCTTTTTAAAAGGTTTTTTTGGTAGCGGTTCCTTTGATTAAAGTAAAAAGCGGTAGATAGGTGACAAGCTCCTGAGGTACAGACCTAAAAAATCTGGTTCCGGGCGCCTGATTGTTGTTGTCAAACGATTAAGTCACTACACGAGCCGAAACGACAATATACGACCCGAAATACATACCGAGTTGAACGGGCACGGAATATTTTGGTTTGCTCGGGAGCCCATGCTTTGCATCATTCTATCACTTATATGTCGGGGAGCAATACAACTAAGTTTGTGTGAGCAAATGGTACCAGCCATTTTTCTGGTTTTTTCAAACCAGAACGTCACCTACATTACACTAATTTACTTTAATCAGAGATCAGCTCCCATAGAAATGTGGGCATAACCCAAATTTAAACTGATCTCTAATTGTCTTTCAGAAGTTTCCTTATCAATACAATATCAATATTTGTAGGAAACTTCGCCTGGGCCCAATTAACAGACCATCTTAATTTATAAGTATTGATTCTTATAGCCAAGTTAAATTAGTTTTCAACTTTGGAATGCTTTACTTCATTCATCAACGTCCTTCATCAAATATTTGGTGTTTTAAGTTAAAATAGAAACAAAATGTTTGAGTGTATTGATTGTCGATTTGCTTATTTTGAGGTTTATTTATATATTTGCATTAAATAGAATTTATATTATAAAATAAATGAGACGTAGAGATCAAAGAACTAATTGTTAATAAAGAGCAGGTTACATTTATATCGTTTCTATATGTACTTATGGAGTTACATAATCTTATACAAAACATAAAATAAATTTTCTTGTCAAAAAAAAGTTTAGTAAAATTTTCTTTATATATTTTAAACAAAGCTTAAAAATCTGACACAATAACAAAAAGGTAACTTCTCATGTATAAGTTTGATCACTAAACACCAATTTCCTTAAGCGTTAGTTGAATAAAAATTCGATTTCCAACTTTCCTCGCTACAAAACTTGCGCTAGAATCAGCAGTTTTCAAACTCGTTTTTGTAAGCAGGTAGGTAACGTCAACCTAATTTGGCCTGTTGATTCTATATTGCGAGGCATATTTGAGTAGTCACGGTCGGGATTTCAATTCGTACATAATATTTGAATATATAAATATGTATGAAAGCAATTTATAGCGGCCTGTCTCTGGGAAGGACGTACTGTGGGCTCATTAAGGAACGACGCCGCGCAGGCCTACGAGTTTTGCTACGGAAGCGACGTAGACGTCGTAGCGTTTGACATTACTGTTTTCGTGTATCGAACAGATACTTCTTAAGCCAATTTGCTGTTCTGGAACAGGGAGAATTTCCTCATTTTTTATCGGAGGATAAACAAACTGCAGTAACGACTAAAATATACATACTTTTCATCTTAAGTTCAAAGAAATAAACTGAGTAAACCAGACTAACACAATTTTTGTTGCTTCTGAAAAATCTACTTGCCAGAAATTCAGCGTGTACCTAATTTTAAAGGATAATATTGTTTGAACTAAATGATATTGCCAATAAGGTTTCGTTAGATTTAACGAGCAAGGTGCAAATATACACAGAATAAACATTTGTGTACATTGGGTGCTTCTATTTATGGAAAAGTTTTATTTTTTTTTTCAAAACGATTGGTGAGCGAAAATCGTGACCTGTCGATTGCTAATCGATCCATCGCAGCAATTCTGCCAGCCGTTTCGCCACTCTGCCCTAAGCACAAAGTAATTAAAGCGTTATATTGTAAAGGGTCAAATGTACACAGCAAATTAAAAAAAAAAAAAAACATTGACTAATTTTATTTTAAAAAATGAGTTAATAGTTAAAATAAGTAATCACTTACTCTTTTTTGCCGTTTCTGGAATAAATCTTATTCACCTTAATTGATAGGCGCCTCACGGTTTCCTTCAAGTTTTTATTTTAATTATGCATCCAATTCGGCAGGTAACGATGAAACTGAGTCATCAATCCAATATTTTGAATAATAATTAGTATATTAATATCTAATAATATTTTTTATCTAATCGATATAATGTCTTATGGTGTCATGCACGAAGGCGCGTCTTTGTAGATGCAAATCACTTCGGGCAACAGGCTTTGTTTTGAGTTGTAACTCAATAGCTGATAAGGAATTATTAAAAAATGTTATTATTTATGGACAGGAAAACACACGACGTATGTAGAAGCTTCAATGTCTAAATTCGTAAAAACATCTAAAAGAAACAAAACGTTAAGAATTATCGAAAAAAAATTACACAACGAAAATAGTTAGCTTCAAATGTATTTTTATTAACCATATATATCAATACTTCCAAATAATTACAGTCGATAAATACGAGTAAAGCGAATCTAATTTGGTACATTTTATAGCGTATGTTGGAACATGCAAACATCAATACTAATTGTGGTTTGTGTTTTTGGAACATATTCATAACCTCCGACGTGAAATGAGGGCGTTTTTCAGTTCAAATTCTGTATCTGTGTATCTTGGTGATGATGTGTGTGTAGCATCGTAGCTCCCAACCGAGTCAATTAATTTTGAGGCGAGTTTTAAGTGGATTAAGAGTGTTTTAGCCATATTTGATGCAATTCGGTTTAGCAATTCGCAAGTTATGTTTTCTTCTCTGTTAGGATTTTGATATTTATTATATATATATTTTTTTAATTTTAGTTTTGTTCCATAATTTTTCAATTACTGTGTCAATAAATAAACGTAATGAGTGTTTCCGATGCAAAAACCTTGAAATCTTGAAAAACAAAATGTTGTATCTAATGTAATCTACCGGTAGTTATTCTCTGCACGGTAGCATTTGTCATCCGCTGTAGGATATTAAAGTGACCCGCGGCGTAATAAACAGTTTCTACGCCCCCATTTGTTATCTAGATTTTACCCACGCTCGCCTCATGTGCACGAAAGAATTTAGATAAAATATATAAAAATGCAACTGAGCATCTGTTTTTTTAACTTTGTCACAGCCGGCAAACGAGCACTGGTGGTAAGTGGCAAACGAGCCCATGGTCATCGTTAGTCGTAGTTGTATAATTTATCAACATTGAATGTGATTATGATATCGGATTATGATGCGTTGCCGAACGCACGCTTCACTTAAAATTGCCTTTATTTCAGTAATTAAGTAGATCTTCCATCCTTTTAACTGGAACATAACCTAACGATATTATTATGGCAGTCAAAATAAGTAGGGCTGTAGTACCGCCCCAGACGAGGTCTTTACGTACTCTACTGGGACTAAGACTTTTGACATAATTACAGAACAAAATCAAAGTTTATACCCATTTAGTTTATACTTTAGCTATGCCTAGTATGCCTACAGCCCGATAGAGCTAAGCTTTTTTGGTTGTCGTAACTTACAAAAATTCTAAACTTTCTCATTTTTTACCAATGGGTACGGATGTTCCTAAAGAGCGTTTATTTAATTTTGTGTCATATCCTTTGTTGTATATTAAGTGATCTCATTATTTGGTAAAGCCAAAACTGCCGAGATAATTTTAAAGTTTTATAATATAGTTCTTTTTTATTTAAAAAAGGTTACCTAATGATAAAACCTAGTTTATATCATCTTCGTCCAGTGCAAGGTGAGGCATAGCCTCATAGCATAGTAACCCATACTACATTTTACATCTATTTTAACTGTTTTGTTCAACTTAGTAATATTCCATGAAAGAAAATGGCACAAAAGCTAAACAGTGTTTTGTTTCTCTATAACAATAATGTAACCCAAATAACTTGAATTATTTTTGTGGCTTTTACATGGTCTCAAAAGAAAAATATATAGGAAAACTTTAATGCCATGGATGAACTCAAATATTATGAATAAAAGATACCAATGATCTGCAACCTGTTTCTAATTTTATTCACTGTTAATAGTCTTTTACTATTATTTACTAGAGGTATTAGGCAAGGTTAAATAGGAATCTTTCAGTGGGCAAATATGGCCACTAAATGCTCATGAACTCAAAGAAATCAATTACTACTTCCGTGTTTTGACAAAAGTAAAATGATGTACTCTAATTTTATTTACACCCGAAATGGTTGCAAATACATGTTACTTAGTTTCTACCTAAGCAAGTTCCTATAATGGCAAAAATACTCTGTTAGTTAGGATAAAAGTTCTAGAACTTATATGCTAAAAACTAAAAATTATAATATACCTCAAAGACTATAGAGATTTGTTTTTATAACCAAACATGGCCCAAGACATTAAATATATGAAAAAACTTAACAACACAATAATAAAAAGAAACGAACAGACCTTAATAACAATAACTACCTACATCCCAAACAAATCGAAAAACAAAGTAATTCCAAAGTAGATATTTCCCAAAAAATCGCTAACTTTAATCAGCGTCTTGTGTTGCCATAACGTCTCATTCTTTAGCCGACCACGTACCATCAGTTATAGAAGTTAGTTCACTTCACTGCCATGTCCATAATGTAAAGGAAACTTTTCTAATAAAGGCGTTTCCCAGTAGGTAAGTTTCGTACGCTTATTGCTTACAGGTGACAATTGATGACAATTGTTGTTTTAACTGGCTTCACTAGAAATAAGAATTTCTTTGTACAAGTCGCTAAAGGTCAAATAAGCCCATTATGATATCGAAAAACGTAGCAAGCAGTAATGCCCACGGAATCGCAAATTTTAGGTGTTGTCGAACGATTTGAATGATTGATAAATTATGTGTTATGAAAGAAAGAAAAATATTTCTTCTAAAAAATCGCATTGCTTAATGTAAAAAACCCACAACGCGGGGTTTTAGTCTTTAATAGAGGTAAGAATAAACGAGGTCTAAAAATAAATATTAAAACCTTTAAAATACCGCATTTATTTTTACTATAATTTAATGAATGAACGGGATTTTTATTTCGCGCGTCCGATATTTCGATGCTGTTGCAAGCACCATGATCGCAGACTGGCAGATGTAGGTGGGTGGCGATGACAGTTAGAGGCAGATAAATCGATCTGCCATCTTTCTTGTTCGTTTTGATCTGCTGCTACTGGAACTTAGATTATTGTCCTTTTTGCAATACACGCACACAGTATCACCGGGTTTTTGATCGGACACCCCAGGATTGTTGTTTTTTCTTTTCATGAATGTCCTAACCACTGGATTCCACGTACTAGACAATTTAAAACGGTCTTCTCGCTTAAGTTATTTTCGCACTTTTTTGTTTCTAAGGCTTCATTAACGAGTCGCGGTATGTAGTGTCGTTCCGTAGATAAAATCCGAGTATTATAGAACTCAATCCAGTAGTTAGGGCGCGATTCTAGCAACTGTTCGGCGATGGCTGACTTGTTTGGTCCTGAGTTTTTTTATGGCTTTTATATATTCCTTAAGATGGCAAGAAATTGTTATTTTCGTCTGGTCAATGTAGGAGCAGCCACAACTGCAGTCAGTTTTATAAACACTCGGTGTCTCAAGCGGCATGTGATCTTTCGGTGAGCGCAGACACTGATTGACTTCCTAATAAGGAGTGAAAATCGTGTCGATAGAAAATTTATTTAATATTCTTTCTTTTTTATCTGTTACTCCTTTTCAATTTGGCACGAAGGAGGGCTGGCGCTTCACCTTATGTGTATTTGGTTTGGTTCTCGTGTTCCCTTTTTATATTTGACATCTTTACGTTGTAGCCATGTTTATTAAAACTTGCTGTACATGCTGTAGTTCTCCTTGAACATGATCCTTATCGCAAAGATCTGGGGGGTGATGATGGGGGTGGTGATGAGGGGATGCATGAATGTATCTCTCTGTTATTTAATGTAAATTAATTAAAGTATAGTAAAAAGTTTATGTTCATTCCCAAAGGAGAAAGCGAGTTATAGGCCTCCGGTTATCAAAACGAAACGTTTGTTAAAAATCGGTTATATTTGGATGTAAAAAATATAAAAAATCTGCAAAAATATTGGATCTGTGTAACAAGTTTTAAATGAATTTTCGTTTTGAAAAAATATTATAAATATTTAAAAAATGTGCGCGTAAGTAGTTTACAAAAACTTATATGAAAAATGTTGTGGTTTTGCTTTATAATTCGGTACTACAGCAAAATGACAAGTTCTCATATGTCAAATAATCCTAACAAACATGAAGAACAGGCTGGATGGTTCAGTTCCATTGCCCATCCTAATAAAGTATGAATTATAAATAGTACCAAAAAAACATGTACCTGGATTTTATTTATCTAGGAATTAATAATTTACTGACAGATTGGTACATATTTTTTCAACTTTTCCTTAAACCTGTGCTAGCAAGCAAGCTCTGCTAGCAAGCAAGAACTTCAGCTCCACCATCTGATGGTGGAGCCGAAGTTCGTACAATCTTAAGTTTAAGTTTCGGCTGTTTATTTATTTTTTTATTCCATATTTTCAAGTATAAATTAATAACTCTACTTTTAGATTGAAAAATATCGTAAAACTTTCCATAGTGAGTCTGTCTATAGAAAAACTTTCATCATGTTAACTTTGCACAAACCTGGGTCCAGGCGTTCATGACTTAGTTTCTTTTTCCTTTAAAAGAAAAATATAAGCTATAAATATTAATTGTAGATTGTACAGTTTCTGTAATTGCCCTGGCTGCTCCTTCCCTTTTACTGCAGCACAACCACGTCAACACGGACATTCTGGTGTTTAAAAAAGGAAGTACTGTAATTAATCTATTTCATATACTTTAGTACTTAGTTATACTTTAGTTTTCATATACTTTAGTGTAAAATACATCATGTCTTCACAAAAATATGCAATGCAATGCGAAAGTTAGAGTAACCTTATGCCACGTGCTGCAATCGACACGTATCCGACTCTGCATGTTGCTTGAAGCACCGTCCAGTAAAGATGATCAAAGAAAACACACTCCTTGAAGTTTTCGAACCCGTATTCATAAATAAGTAATTACGTAGACAAGCCATCACTTAGACGTCAATACTTTGGACTAGAATTCTTAAATCCCAAAAACCGATTTTATAATCGAGTAATGTATGATCATGACAAATGAAAAAAGTGACGTTTCTCAATTCTAAACAAAGAAATGTTGACAATTTCTTCGCTGAGGACTTAGTTCAAACAATTTCTCAACTATGAATAATTTCTACAGTAAATACTTCTGCTTAAGAAATTACTTTTACTTCATTTTCGACCATTAGTACTCAAAGACGTCACATGGTCACTTAAGGAGCTCCGTGTGAATACGAGTTATAGTTTACCTAAATAAATTGAAAAAATATAGCGAAAATCTGTCTCACGGAAAAACAGATTAATACCCTAATTAGGTAGGTCTTACTTTTGGGACATCGAAACGTTTTAATTCATTTATAATTCGTTTATCCGCAAACTCGTTTAGAAACTTATAAATTAATTTTAAACACGTCCAAAACTGGGAAGTCAGTGCGTGTCAAAGTACATTTTATAAATTACTTTATTAACAAATCGCCAATTAGGAATTCAGTTGTAATACGTGTTTTCAACTTATTTTAAAAATAATTTATATTTGTATTTTCAAATAATGTGCAGTTTGTTGATAGTTCGTTTTAGTGAACAAATAAAAATATAAAAATGTGAGTTGTCAGTTTACAACCATCCTGAGTGGTTGTAAACTGACATACGCGTTTCTTACTACAAAAAGCAAAATAATTCCTGTTAATATTAGGTAAACGGAATACTCAATAGAAAAAATTAGTTATACCAGCAATTTAGGTGAAAGAGTCAAAGTGAAAGAGCCAGGGAGTCGTGGCAATTGAAAAACGCAAGAAATTTAAAATATTAGGCGTTGACAACCTGAAAATACCGTGTAAAATCATTTGAAAACTTTGATTTTTTTCTAATGAGTTTTCTTAAAACTCGGCAAAAATATATCTTTTTATCTACCAACTCAGTATATTATTACTTTTTATCAAAAAAGGAAAAATAAATTATATTTTATGAAAATTTATTTATTTGAACAATAAAATTGACCTCAAAAAATTTGATATCAGGACATGAATCATAAGAATTATCAGAGCTGTTATGATCATCACAAACCTGAATAGACAAAGACCCCTCAGGTCCTAGGCCCTCCCGGGTCCCCCACCTTCAGTGACATGGAGTGTGAAACGGACGTCCCTTCGCGCCGTAAGCGCACCGCTCCCAAGAGCACACCCGTGACCGAGTCATCCTCGGACGCCACCCCAACCTGCTCTGAGCCACCCTCATTCACCTTCGTTAAGAAGCACTCGAAACAAGCCCCAGCGTCCTCAACGCCCACCTCGGTGTCTTTAGCACCCTCCGCGGCGTCTTCAACGCCAGCTACCCTGGTGCCCACATCACCCGCCCTGGCCTCAGGTCCCACCACCCGTATTCCTTCGGGAAAAGGGAAAATGGTCCGAGGTCTCAACATTGTGCAAAGAGCACAGTTCCAATGCAGTTTCAGTTATCATGTTGCTCTCTCTTTCTAATTATTTTCTACCTTGATTAGGTGATCTCTACACTTCCTTCAGTCAGACCTCAGAAAAACATTATCTTTTTAAGTGCCCTATTTTTGCAATTTTCCCTACTAAATTTGTTTTTACCAAGCTCCATCATAATTAGCTTTGAGGTCATAGCGATTTGCAGGGACTTTATCATTTCATGACCATGTTGTTAAAGTTAACAAGGCATAGTAGTTAGCCTTAGAACATTATTATTATTATTATGAGCCCATGGAGTCCTACTGTTGGGAAAAGGCCTCCCTTTCATCCTTCCATTGTAGTAAAGCATTCTTCAAATGGTATCTATATTGTTTTTTAGAGCCATTTCTAAGTATCAGCTTTAAAAAATTTGCAGTGTAGAAAGTTTGTACACTTGTGTGTACCAAGTATCAACGTGTTTGGAGTTACAAACCTGGAATTCGATTTTTGGCTTCTTGTGTTTGGTTTGCATAACTTTTAACACGATAGTAGTTATTTATCAAAGTAAATAAGAAGCTCCAAATATCGCTATTATAAGTTTTTGCCACATTAAATACCAAAAAATAACGAAAACACAACTTTGCTAGGGTAGAATCCCAAACCCTGACGATTCGTTTAACAAGAATTTATAAAAAATCGACTGCCATGACTAGCTGCCTAAAATTGCTATTAAAATGCTTTATTTTTTTTTTAACTAACGAATTTGGTACCTACCAAAAATAGCAAAGTATATTTGAACATATCGTAAAATGGTTCCTTTAACTACCGATACAGGCACTGAAAACGCTGTGTTTATGTGTCAAAGTCACACGTGGATGATATTATTTTATAGAATTAGCGAATCTGTCGTTTTGATACACATTTTTTGCTTATTTTGTACTCTTTACTTGTACTATTTTCTCACTTCGTTCGCTCAACTCGCGCAAATCCCAGGCTATCAAACAGGTATAAAAAATTATTTAATTATATGGCCAATCGTTTATGACCAAATCGTGAATCGTTGATGGCCAATTTTTTATAGTATAAAAGTTGGCGTCTCCAACATAATGATAACCAAATATAAAAGTTGTATACCAAAAAGATGAACAAACGAAAGTCATCACGGAATCCCTTTCTAATCCCCAAAAGCATAACAAACAAGCTCTGACCGACAGCTTAACTCATTTAAAGGAATATCCGATCAAACGGCGTAAACTAATTCCGGGAAGCAAACTTGATACTCGCTTAAAAAAACTTAGGCTGTATCCACATCGGCAACTAAATTGGTAACCAATTACACTGTCGATTTAACCGTACGACGCGGATGTCGCTTTGAGCGCTGAAACTTCTATTTAAGCTGTTCATGAGCTGAACGTAATCGCTTTTTGAGTGTTCATCACATTTTTTTTTGTCATATATGAAAAGGCTTCATGCCTGCAAATGGAATTACATTGTTCATTATAATTACATTGATTTGAATATAGCCTATTCATGAATCTATGGTTGTGCATGCGTTATTGATTGTTTAGGGTTGCAATAATATAACTTGTAGGTTGTTATTCACAAACTCTTCTCATTAAGAGGGAAGTTTTTCTTAATTTAATAATAAAATTAATGATATTTAATCTGACAACTGAAGAACTTATAGGTATCTGTAATACCGCTTAGCGATGAAACACAATCAACCATCAAAGTCAATAGCTAATGAATCAAAACTCTAGTTAAGCTCATTAGATACAAGGACGCCTTGTAGATAATTGACTTTTCAATTATCTGCCTTCCTTTCCATAAAGACATCAACAGTATTTAAGTATTAATATTGTGAATTAATTTCCAGGATCTCCACTTATCGTGAACCGAGACAGAAGATAAATCAAACTTTATTTAGTGAACAAAAATACTTAAGTGCGTATTTGTGTTCGGTGTATATTTCGTGGGCAGTAGCGGTGACTGACGCGATTCGTGAAATGGTCAAGGTAATTTAAAAATCTGTATGAATAATTCACCACTGTGTTAATTTACGCCACGCTAACCCTTTCGTGTGTTTGGGGCTTGACTTTGTAATACATTTCCAAATCACTCACTCATCCGCTGTCCATGAAAGCAAATCAAATATTCGGTTTATGAATATTTGTTTTTTTTTCTGTTTAATTTTTAATATTGTTTGGTACACCGTAGCGCTCTTTTTTTTACATAGTTAGTAGAATTTATAATTACGCGGTCGTATTCACGTTGTCATCTGTATTGTTGTGTTTTTTCCCTATTCTGAGAACCTCCTTTAGAGCCCTCGGTATTTTATTTGCAGTAACTTTTTTCACTTGTAGTAGATTAACAGTTCCATCAAAACAAAAACGCAGAGCCTTTGTAACATACGTTAGCACCTTTGAAACATTGAAGATAACTTAGAGTTATTCCGGTTTTTTCGACTAAACTTCTTCGGATGTGTAGTTGATCACTAAAAAATCTAAATATTATCAAATAGTAAGCAACGCAACGACGAAGTCCTTAAAATACAACACCACCTAGTGTAAATAAATAACCACCGTTCCAAATTTCAGACATATCCGAATTGTCAGTATCTATATACGAGTGACACAAAAACGTCGATATTAACGCTATTTGGGATTCGATGTTCCACAAATGTTACCGAGATCAACTGTAGGTAATTTTAGATTCAAATAACATCATTTGTCGTTACTTCATCAGGTGTAATATGGGCTTAGGATGTCTAACATATTATTCACACATCTCTTAACAATGGACACACTTACTTCGCATCCTATCGTTGTAGAGCTACCTATCTATATATTTTGTTCTTGGGCACTATCTATGTAATTCTATAATTGTATGATTTTATAAAGGTTTTGTGTTTTTCATAACATTTATTTACACTATAAGAATATTGAAGTAGCAAGTAATGTTATTGGCCAACAGTACATGCCATGTTAAAGAAAAACCTCATATTCAATACAGTATTGTCTGGGTTGTGTTTCTGAAAACGTGAAATCGATATTTTATTACTTCTCAACTTGAATGTCGAATATGGCAGTGTTTTATAGAAAAGTGTGGTGTGGTAGCACTCGGCGAAGCGCCATTATGCAAATTAATGACTATACATAAAGCATGAAACGTTCAGCAAAACGGCTAGCTGTTTATTTGAATGTCTAATTCTATAAAAGAAATGTGAAAAGTCCTCTTCGATCCGGCACGTGCATAAAAATTTACTCGGGATCAAAGGTCACATTGAATTAGACATTCAAATAAACAGCAAGGCCGTTTTGTATTGAACAATCGTACCAATTTTCAGCCAAGTGGGCATTATTGTAACGTCACCCCTATTTTTTGGTCTAATTTGGCCTGACTATAGGTCCGGTCAGCGCGTGCAAATGAGTTCAACCATCTACAAAGGAAAAATTTTGGTCGGGTCTGTTTTTTTATAAAATTGATCAATTCTGAAATTACTGAACCAATTTTAATAACTATTTTACCATTAGGTATCAGTGTAATCTAAGAGTAAAAAACATTATGTTATATCAATTAATGTTCATGAAATCAGGTTTAGGGCATGTGCCATGGTAAATAATTATTTCCGATTAATCGTAAGAACTTGGTCTCAATCGTCCAAAGTATTATCTTTCCAATACAAAGATAACCTTATAGAAAAAAATCACACACGTTGCGCGATACCAATAAGTTAGTAATATTGTGTGATTGTGCATTTTTCAGTGAGTTTTGCTATCCAATTTCATATTAATGGCGGGCAAACGCTCATTACAAATAGCACTGACCAATGTATTGTGGTCAGCAGAGCTGCTGTGTGTCTTACATATTTATACCCCCTGTATTTGATATGTTTGATTTAAATGTGGTGGTTCGTGACGCGGCTACTCTACGTGGTATGTATATTGTATCTACTCTTAGAATGTTACCGAATATTTTACTTTTATTGAAATGTAATTTGTTTTTGAATCCTATGTTTTCGTATATATGTTGTAAAGCAGCCAAGTTATTTAGTTTTAGCAAACCTAATGTATAAATATAATTATAGGTAAAAAATATTTCAAATTACCAAAAAAATCCTCAATAATTGTATATAACATCAAAACGATATCAAAATCATTTGATAAATAATGTTACATGGAAATCTAAAGTCATTTCATATTATTTTCTATTCAAATAAGCGTCTGAAATCTGGAGTTGAATGATGTAATGCCTTCGCAGCTTCCGTACGGTATTATTTCCCGCGTTTTCTTTATCCAATTATCCTAAGATAAATCTCACCTGGTACTCGCAGGAAATAAGGTATGAAAACCCGGTGTTACTGAGCGGTATACTTGGCAAATATCAAAGCTTTTAGGGTCTCGTAGGGGTTTCGGAAAACTATAAAAGGTTATTTGGATGAAACTCAAAAAAACTATTAAGGTTTTTTGTTCCTATTCAATTGGATAAAATGAGTCGTTGTTGGGAGTGATAAAAAGTTGTTTTTTATTTGATGAATGTACTAGCATAAGAGTCATAAGCTCAGTGCTTAGTGAACCAAAAATTAAGAACAAGATATAAGGATCAGGTGTTCTTATCCTAACTGCCATGTCTAGGTGAATTGAGAGAAAATTGTATTTTTTGTTATTACATGCGGAGTTTCATCCGTGGCGGTTGATATTTGATAATAATCCATGACTAAGATTGTTTAAGTATTCCTATTTGCAAAGTTTAAACAATCATAATATATTTTATCAAAGTAAACCAAAGCTTTAATATCTCTTCTCGCTTAAAGGATAATTTAATATCTAACCAAATAACATTATTTTTACTGTTAAATTTTTCTTGGGCTTACAATAGAAATTCCGAGAAATTTAATTACCTTAATAGCTAATAAATCAACTAAAACTCCTTCCTTTCCTTCCTTCAAAGTGAATTCCAGAAATAAACTTGCTTCATCTTCAATTAATAGCATTACACTTATTAATCATTACAACTCTTTATATATTGAGATTATTTCAATAAAACAGAAATAACGAACCCCGTTCTAACTAATTATTTTTAGGCAAATATCATTAAGAAGGTTTTAGTATTCTAGAAATTTTAAATTTTATTTGGAACCTAATCTCCATTACAGTTCCTGGAGGATGTTTTTCTCAATGTAATTGCATCTAAAACTGATACGTAACTTTCTAAAGTATACTTGGGAATAGGAATATCAAATCCTGGTTTGAAAAATGGCACAGTACCATCATATATATCACAAACATAATCACTGGGTTAGGATGGCTAGGAGTGTTGCCAAAATAATACCAAAAACACAAGTAATGAAAAAAAACGGAGATTAACACATAGAAAGACACCGTTTCATATGGTTTTTGCCCTATTTCGACAATATTCATCTATTTGATCGAACAATTACTGCAACACTCAAACAAATATTTAATATGATCCCGTAACAAAATAATATTTCCTTCTGCGGAACCTTCGTATAATGTGGTTCGTCATGTCAGCCGCTCGTATATTTTTTCTTTGTTTGACTTGTGAAATAACGTGCGTCACGAAGCTAGTGAAACATATGATACATGGGGCTTCTTTTTGTTATTTTTTCTTATAACCGGCAAAAAATTGGCGATAATTTCTTAAGAAATGATATCTCGATTCCTTTTCTTTTCAAAAAATGAAAGAACACATTTAATTGTTGTAATTTTTTTGGTATCTTTTACATAATTGAGCTAAAGTGTATGATGGTATTTTTCGTCACAACAAAATTTTGGTTGGATCTCTATTTCTGAATTCACGAGTGTAAATGTGTGTAAACATAAATGTTTAAAAATTATTTACGAATCCTAATTTTATATTTTGGTTGTATTATCAGAGGAACATAATCTAATTAATGTGTAAATAGTTTAGTAATCAACAATTGCAGGTTCATTTAAGATTTATTAAAAATGTTTTTCCATATTTGGGTTAAGCAATAAATATCACCTTATTTAGCCATTTACTTATTTGAGTAATCAAATTGAATTAACGATTTTGTGTTGGTTAATGATTTTATTTAATACTCAATAATCTAAAGAAATGTTAAAATGTTTTAGAAAGATTCGATCTGCGTATGGGGATCGTGAATAACGAATTTATTTATTTCTAAGTATATATTATTATAGCAGATTATAAAAATGGTATATTATGAATATTACTTATTACTACACAATTAAAGTATCACCTAAAAGTAAATTGCATACCAACCCATTTTCACTCGTACTACCTTAAACTTTTCTCCAGCGCGTTAATATTTTCTTTTTTGCAATGGTTCGATTAAATTTCCGAAGATTTGACTTCGACAGTAAATTAGATAGGTGCTTGAATCGGTCAGGAGCTGACTCCGAGTTCGATTTACAACTCAGATTTGAAGTCACCTGGATCCACGGTATCTTGAGATTTAAATAGATATCAGACCAAGTCAGTAACATGTAGAAGAAATGTGGTTCCGTCAAATATAGAAATTTTATAATTTATGTTAAAAAATTGATTGTTGATTAAACGTAGCATCAACAGTTATTTGTACAATAATTTGACAAACTTCCATTATTTAAGTCTCCGAAATAACTGCACAAATGTAACGTCACTATTGAAACACATCATCAACACACAACCCTTATCATAACTCCATAAAAATGATATTAATGACGCAAGATTTCAATACAAGCATATTTAGGTGTTCACTTCATCCGCGTAAGGAACATCGGCAAAAAGCCATATGAAGCCAAAGAAAAATTCAATAGTTTCTTTAATATTTTTATAAGTCATAGTGAACCCTAACGCGGGAAGATTATTCCCTTTTCTGAAGGATAGGAAGTAGACCTCATTTCCTTCGACAACAACATCAAAGTGAAATAGCAATCACTTTTTTTTGGATGCAGCATTATTTGAAAACTTCCGATTAATGTGACTTTGGTGAAAAAATACTGCGCCCTTGGGAACAAATTTACTGAACACTAATTTGGTAGATGGACCTGAAGAGCCGAGCTGTTTCGTTTAGTATAGCAGTAAACTTTGAGTGTCCAAGTTTCAATAACTTTTAAAAATATGAAGTGCTTGCCTTAATCCAACAGTGCAAACTAAGCTTATTAAATTGTTTTTAAATTACTTCAATTATTTGAAGAAAATACTGTAGATACCTATCCAAGATTTATAAATAGAAAGATTTTAGTTTTACAGTTCAACTGCCTTTTTTATTTAGCTTCTAACATGCGATACATCACTTTTGATCTCTTATTATATCTCAAAACAACTCATGATACTCAGGAGAATCCTATCCTCTTTAGACAGCAACATATGTTTATACATATGCCTTTTCATAAACGAAAACCTCATTCCGAAAATTTCCAATCAACAACTGGCTGCTAATACCTGTAGCACCAAAATGAGCAGCAAAATTAAAGTCAATAATTAATACCGAATTCTTACAACCTTTACAAAGGCATTATGTACCAAAAATATAATATAATATCCAATATTATATTATAGAAAGTACGGGGACTGTAATTCTGATAATTTAACTACTTTATGATAAAACAGTTTATCCATTTAAACCCAGCAGCCAGATGCGTCCCTGTCAAAGTGAAAAAGATGATTCCATTTATTTTCAATTAATTTGAAAGTCGATATTTTTAATAAGTAACTGAATTGGTACTGTATGTATATTTTTTAGAGTTTTATTATTTTTTCAATACTTTTTGACACGCTGTAATCGATTGATGAGCGTCTTGGTCTGTGTTATTTCGTGATTGCAAAATTAATTATGTTTTGTAGTCTTGTATCGTATTATATATTATTATAAGTTACAGGCAAAGAACATACTTTTCTTATTAACTCCGCCCCTTTCAATATTATTCAGTAATGTTATACTTACTTAGTTTTATAAATGTATTTCTGTACAGTATTTTGTGTGTACATAAATAAAAAATTTTAACGTATGCATATGCGCATGCAAATTTTTTTTAACGTAAATTAACGTTTAGTAAGAAACAAATGTTAAAACTTACGCCTACAAAACAAATGTGGCTGATTTGCTTCAAATTGTTCAGCTGATAAGTAATCATAGATTATATGTTACATAGATTTTTATTTTTACTTATTTTCAGAGCCGGCAAACGCTATGTGACTGCGAAGTATTACCCGACCCCATGGAAAACATTAATCGAATATGTGTAATTGATTAATATTTATTTTTATATTAAACCTGAGTCAACCACAGACTTCAGTTGGTTTTGACTTTGTACCTGTCATATGTAGTTGTTCTTCTCTTAATGTGAAGATTATTTGACCTTTGTAGAATTTACTGAGATGAGTTTCTGCACAACTTCAATTTGCATATATTTCAGTCTGGAATATTGATAGAGGCATAGGCTCTCAGAGCTAAACTTTTGCGGTGTCTGGGTATTACGCCATGTACATGTACTATCCTTATTATCTATTTTGGAGCCATCGGTAAACCAGGTAAGACTGTGTTCGTGAGAGTGAATGTTCATTTAGTTCATTCTTCTCTGTTTGGAAGTTCTACTTGGCAAAGTTTTGAAAACTGCAGCTCTCTTAGAATGTAGTCTATTGGCATTTTTTTAGTTGGGCAAGTTGCTGATAGGTTCCTTCAGGTAGCCCATGTACATGGTTAATTATTATTATGACTATAACTTATTGTATGGCAATTAGAACCTCCACTTAAATAAATAATCGCCAGACAAACACACCAACTATATGGCTCAAAAAGTAAGCAGGTTTTGGTTAAACAGCGAACTGCGGGGACCTTAGAATAAACATACATATATAATTAAAAACAAATATGACCCGAGAACAAACATCTGTGTTCATCACACAAATGAATGCCTCGACTAGGAGTCGAACTTGAAACCTCCAGTGTATGAGGCAGGACTACTTAACGACTGACGCCCCTTGTACTTACTAAACGCCACACATGTGCTTAATAAACATATAGATAGATAAATTGATTAACATAATAAAAAACAAATGTCGAATTACACAAAAAAAAAAACTCAAACGAAATGTATAATGAATTCACCTGACCGACGAGAATTATGAAATAAATCTGTAAATCAGATTTCGCGACGCACAAAATTTCGCATGCAAATTGAATACGGACTTTATGAACCATGTTCCTGACGATTTACTTATCGATATTTTGTTTTTGAGTGTAATCACTGGATTTATATTAAAGTTCGGTTCACTTACGTGGGGCTGGTCCGATTTTTAAGCTGCTGAAAATGAAATGGAAGGATATCTTTTTGATGCGTTATATGCGTTGTATCATTTTATTTTACTATAAGTTAATATTCAGGATTAATGTAGGTGCCCTTACAAGTGTTACCAATACAAGATAGCAATATTTACAGTAAAATTACGTTTGAATCATAAAATCATAAACTCAGAATAAATAGTCTCTTATATTTATACTAATATTTATACTCAGAAATAAATAAAAAACTAACAAAATAAATATCTGAAACTTACATTTTCCTTTACAAACGAATAATTTAAACCAAAAGTATGAGCCAGTATAAATGTATTCCAAGTAATTTGGCGTTACTATGCCGATAGTCCCTGGGCACAAAGTTTTAAAAGTTATAATAAAGATGGCACAGAGCATAAGCACCTATCTACCGAAGCCGGCGTTAAGTGATGTATGACTCCTCCGAGATATGACTTTATTCGCCAAAACCAACACTTTTCACAGAAATTTATTTTACGGGATATAAAAGGGTACTTTTTATTATTTTTTAAAGAGTTGTGTCAGTAAGTTTAAGCTTAAGACATCGTAAGTTTTAAGTTTTTTTGTTATATTGTTTTAAAAAGAAACAATATTTGTGTTGGCCTCTATAAAGGTTTTCTTTTCAAGTATACAAAGAGTTTGTTTACTTCTTTTATATTTTGATTTCGTGCTTTCATTTACAAACTTTTTGTAGAGCAGGACTTTTTTAATATTTATAAATAATTCGAACAGAAAACATATCCAAATAGCACATTCAGTTAGCTATTTACTAACTTAATGATTATTTATTATTCAAATTTATAATATTTGAATCATTATTGTATCTAACTGGATAAAAATCCCGAAAACAATAAAGGTTATAAAAAAAAATGAAAAAAAAGTTATGTATTACGATTATTAAGTGGGCTTAAAATAACCATGCAAACAACTTTTAAACACTTTAAGCTACAAAAATCTTTTAAACGCAAGAAATCAAAATAGACGATTTCACTGACGTGAAATTGTTGGTTTATTTTACAACCCTCTAAAGTCTGTCCCTCTAAAGGCTACTCAATCGATCATCATGAAATACCCATTTTTAGGAGTGCATAGAATACATAGGGTCCTTTTCAACGTGCTTAAAAGTACTGTTCTCTACGAATACTTAAATAAATCCAAAGACAAAATCTAGTTATATACAAATACATATATAATAGAATACAAATAACACAGCCAAAACAAATTCTTACACAAAATTAAACCAGCCCAGCAACACAATTCCTTATTACACTTATTTTTCAACGGCACCACCTCACCAGGTGTCCAAGTCATCATAGAGCCTCACGCTGAGTCTTCGTCGTAAATATTTAATTAAATTTGAGTCTTAGTTAAATATTATTAACAAGGTTCAAATTAAATTATTCACCGGAAGGATTTCAATATCAGTTTGACCAGGACGCGTCATCGAGAGTTGATTGCTTGATTCAAATATTTGTAGTTAAAGCCACTTCGGCAGTAAACCTGAGATACCAGCATTGTGTCAAAGAGATTAGTTTTGCCAAGTTCGCGTTATTATCGCCAAAGTTACGGAATGTTTTGAGGAATTCAAGTTTAATTTACATTTTATTAGATTTTAGAAGGAAATATTTATGGTTGCTGCTTTGTTTGATCAAAGACTTTTGTTTGCTGCTGCATTGCTCTGATTATAAAGTTCTTTTTATTGGATAACATATTAAAGCATTAATGAAAATGTTACCATGTGACTATCACGCAGATCGAGATAACATTTGCTAAATTACAACTTTAAATGAAAAATATAATTGGTACAAATGAAATATTCGAGCCCTTGGTTACGTTTGTGAAGCCTCCTTAGCCCAGTTGGGAGAGCGGTTAAAATGTGACTAGGGATTACCGGTCCAAAACTTTTAACAGGAGTTGGAAAATTGTAACAGGAAAAAACTTTAAAATTACTTTCCTTTATAATTGTTATTAAATAAACATAGAACGATTCCAAAAATAGTAAATTTCTAAAAATCAAATAATTGTCAACAACAGTTTTCAAAAATAAATGAAATGAAATATTTATTTCTCAACATTGACAATTACTTGTTCTTATTGACGTCAAATAAAACATAACTCTACCACCAGTTCGAAAAAACCTTCGTGAAGAAGAACTGGTAAGTAACTTCATGGGTAAATTTTTTTCAAAATAAATTTACAGAGTCTTTTTATGTATATTATATACAAATTATTCTTATCTGCATCTGTTAGCTCGGCAAGTCTCACACCCTCAAACGGCACCCGTTCACGAGTTAACGCGGAATCCAGCCATCGCCCTCCTCAATCATATTAGAGGGAAGTAAACAAAATAGGAAATCACGTAACAGGTACAAAAAAAATCCTGTAGCAATATCATTGCAGATAGCATCATGCTTGCAAATACGACTGAATCCAATATTTTATTTCAATTAAAATTATATTTTGAGTATTTCACTTGCAGTTTCCACCCGCATTCTAAATCCAAGTTAAATGTTGATTAAAGATAACGATATCACTCTAGGAGGCTTTTCATTTCGGTGAATTGGTACAAAAGGGGCGGTACAATTAAACCTCCAGTAGTGACATCTGCTGGCTTTATCACGAAAGGGACACTTCTTAGAGAATAAGATGTAACGTGGCCAGGATATTCAAAAGGCCGAAGCTGGCCTTTTGAAGAATATTGCTGTTTGTTTAAACTTTATTATTAATCATCTCGAGTTCTGGACTTGCTTCATTAAGATGAGAGATGTGATAGTTCTTCTTATATTAATTTACATAGAAGTTTGTGAAAGTATAGTTTTGATCCAGATGTAAATTGAAATACTTTTGAATGCTAGGGTAGGAAAACAGCAGGGCTCCATACAATATAAAAGCATAATATGAACAGGTATTACTGTTCATACTTTTGAGAAAAATATTTTTAGTTTTAAAATGCATACATTCAAAAAAAAAATAGAAAATTAAATTCTAGTATAGGTCAATATAATCAGAGTCAATACTAGAAAGGCCTCATTATTTAAAAAACAACCTGCAAACTACTTTTACGTATTTTCAAAATAATTATCAAACAAAACACTGTACACCACCACTTTAATTAAAGTTATTCATCCCTAAATAACACACACATTATTATCGTTCTCCAAAAAAGATTCTATCAGCGCGGGCCATAATGATCTTAAGGATCAAAATTGTAAAAGGAAAATACCCTACAAATTCTGAAAGTTGGCGTTCTTATTGCGTATGGCAGACGCGTCATTGCCACAAATAGCAGTATCTAGTGACCACGCTCACCTTTCCATAAAAAATACACTACACGAACCCAGCAAAAAGGTTTTTCAACCCCTTGACTTCAACGATTACTGCCTTTAATATTGATGAAACGTTGCCTTTCGTTTCTAGTCAAAGTAAAAAAAAAACTTTTTAGGAGTTTTGCTGGATAAAATTGATGCGCAGATTAACTTTATAGGTATTCAAAATCAATAATTTGTTCATAAAGTGTTTCATAGTTTTTATAGGTGTAACTAATGGCTCTTGATTAGTTCATTCGGCATGAATAACATTTTTTTTGACTTATATAGGAATTTAGCCATTTCGCTCAATTTAACCATTTAAGCACTTGGTCCCATGGATATTTTTTGACAAAATAAAAAATATTACTTGTGTATAATAGTGTAAAACATTGTTTGTTTCTTTTTATTCAGTTATGTGATATTGAATTACATATACAAATTAACACAGTCGCGTAGACCTAAGAATGAAGCGCTAAGTTGGCCGAATGCTACTTCGTAAATGAGAAAATAAAATTAACAATGACAGATTGCGTAAAATTTTTTTGTAAATAATTTAATATTCTTGGATAGCTAGTAGAACAAGGAAGTTTTTCTAGTAGTTTGTACGCTTAATGTACTGTTGATGTTTCAAAATAAATCCAGTTTTGTGTTGACCAAATTAGTGAATCAAAACAAAATTTTATAAGAATTCACTTGCCATTTTAAAACGTTGTAATGATGTATTGGTAACTGATAAAAATTTAAACAACTTTATTCAAAACACTAGTTTTTTATTTATTGAATTTTTTGTAGTCAATTCGGGATTTTTTTTTTTACAAAACCAAAAATATTGGATATCTCGATAACGAGCCTACTTGGTATTAGGGACATTGAGTTAATTTTGTTGGAAATTAGTTGTATTATTACATCCCAAGAGGAATACGTCGTATTACAAGTCACCCTGTATACAGCTAGCACCCGAAAACATTTGTTTATGTACATAGCGTTCTGAAAACAAGAAACACTGCATTTTATAAAGCAATGAAATATCTGTACTTTGCAATATTTCAAAACAAAATATTTGACGCATTTCTGGCTTTTCTCAATTGCTGTAAAATATTGTTTGCTGAATAAAACGGTTACGTAGTGGTAAAATGAGTAAATACATTTGCTGTGTAACTTTATTTAAAACAATACAAGCTAAAACGAATAGATGTGTTTGTGAAATAATCACAAACTTTAAGTTTACAAGTTCGATACGTTGTTGGTACATTAGTTATTTTTTGTCTAATATTCTTAGCCTGCAAACCAACACGCAATCTACCCGGCTAGTGGCATCCGCATCCAGTGATATTATAGTCGTAGGCGTTCAGTTAATTAATTTATAATGATTGTAATTATTATAAATCGACTAATGATGCGTTGCCGGCCGTAGACTTCAGTTATTTGTTGTTCCAGTGATGGCACTGGCTGTTTCTTTCCTTTGACCGGAACAACAACCACGAAAACTTGATCATTATGACGGACAAAGTAGGAAGGACTGTGGCACCGTTCCAGGCAAGACCTTAACAGAAGAAAACGTTATATTCCTACTTTAACTCGTTTAACTACTTTTTATTTATTTATTTATTTAAAATCTGAATGTCTATTTTATTCGAAATATATTTATCTAATAAAATATGCTTAAATATTCACTTCAAAATGGAATATATTATTATATGTAACTCTGTCATTTAAAGAAAGGGCCTGGAGGGGCAAGCTCATCTATTTGGTTGTCGCTCACAAACTATTGCCGTCTGTATTCGCCCACGGCTGTAGGTAGGATAAACAAAAAAAAATCAATAAATTTATAGTTTTCTTTGCTGGTTATATAAATAATTTTAAATGAATTTTAAGGTCTTAGCCTTGAAAAAAAGTACTTAAAAATGGCGATAGCAAGTCTAGCAAGTCTAATATTTTCAAAAAGAAGCAAAACTGCAGTCGATCCACAGTCATTTTCATTCTATTTATATTTTTATGTATTATATTAGACGTTATAAATTCGTCAAGAATTTTATCGAACTTGAAAAAACATATAACTAATTAAATAAACTATTGAACTAATTATAATCTAAGCATTTAGTATAATATAGGTTTTTGTTACATCAATGCCTTGAAAGTAAATATTATATTTTTATGTATAGAAAATGTCAACTTACTTAAATGTTTTTGTTTCAGGTAAGTTCACGAAACTAAACTGGGGAAGCTATTGTCACAAACTGGTAAGATAAACCGCTTTTATTTACAAAAATATTATGATTCTTTTAGACAGCAATAAATACATATCTATATATACTCCCGTTCACTAAAGGAAAATTATTTAAATCATTTATATTTTATGATTTAAAGTACCATTTTGTAAACGACTATAATTTTAGATTACGTAGATTTGTGTTGATTATTTTTATAGATTTTTTAAGTTACTTACTTAAATAAACGGGTATTAAATATATGTATACTAGCAGGGGTTTGCTGAAATGAACTTAATTAACTAAGCTCGTAGTGAAAACGTAGCAGTTTGTACAAATATCAATATCTATTGTAGCTAACATAAATTGTTAATAATTGACGCAGCAGAACAGCCAACACGTGAAGTCAGCGAAGGCAGGCAGTAGTAGCATTATGTTATAATTAATTAAAATCTGTTCGGCTAGCAGAGTACACATTATTTCTGTGTCATTTTGTAGCTTATTCAATACAAAATTAGTCCATTCCGGTTCACGCTTAATCGGCTTTTTAGAAAACTCATTTGACTGTCAAATTATTTTACGTAGTGACCACGACTGAATATTCACAATTAATTCGGTCCCTGCGGCTATTTGTGCTAATTATGGGGTTCATTTTGTTTTATGATATTTGTTTATTTGCAGTTATTCTTTCAAGTCAAAAAAAATGTTTCTGATTTACTGGTAACTCGTATAATATTATTTTTAGAGTTGAGAACCAAACGGTATATATTTCTAAATCCTAATTTTACTTGTTTATGGCTGAATCCACAGGAATCTGGACACCATATCAACCGCCTTGCATTTTCCGAAAACGGTCAAGTTTTGTTTGTAAATAATCGTTTAATTCTAATTAGCTTTAATACCCTTCAGGCAATTTAAAATATAATATTTCTTTAGCAGTTATTGTTGGTTAGAAATTGGGCCACCTGATTTGTGGCCTAGATTTAGGTTTTATTAAAACTTTTTCCAAGTGGTGTAAAGACTCATGTTATTTATTACCTTTTAGAACATTCAAACTCCTTTCTCTTCTATTCCGAGGCATTAACCAAATACAATATTTGTGCGTCAACGGAAAACCCTTTCAGGTGAATGTTTTGGTATTTTACGGATAAAATACTTATTTATAAATCGGAAAATTTGTGTTCTTTTATTCTGGTTTAATTTTCTTTATTAATATAAATTTATCGCGTCGCAACTAATGCGTTTTTAGGAATGTGTCCTGATACTAGTACCTAATTTAAGTTTGTCAGTGGCTAAATTTGCTTTATTATGTATGGAAAGCTGCTGGCCCAATATACACGAAATTGACACTAAACTACCTTTGTGTATTTGTTCAAAACTACCAGTTTCTGTGTATTTTAAAATTAAACATATCAAATTTTCTCTTACCATAATTTGTTTCACTTAAACTGTTTCATTCAAAATCCAAAGAACGATGGTTTAGGTTTGCCAAAAGGTAACAAATCTTCGACGTAATCATTTATCAACTTTCCCAATTAGGTTGGCATTTAACTACTAAAATTAAACTTTAACAAAGTTAAAGTTAAAAACGGGGTTTTACCAAATTGTGAATTAACAAACAGGGTAATGTCGGGCGATTCTTGTAATTATGACGTCATTTGAGAAGGATTTAATTAAAGGTCTTCAGAGTTCGATGTATTTGTTTCTAGCCCTTTGTAGCCGGAGCTGGGTTGTCTTTCACTTGGCCGTTACTCGCCGAGTGACTAATTCTTTACTTTTCGATCTCTGGGCAAACGAACATAATTATGAAAAACATTTTGTATTACTGCCCCTTTTCACAAAAAGCAAAAAGTGAAGCCCGTTTGATATGAAGAATATTGAACTTAAAATATGATTGCAGAAATTTGAAACTATAAAGGACATTTTAAAAATGATAATGAATTAACACTACGTTTTATTCTTTCTTTATAAAAGCCTGCTGTTTTTATCTGACTTATTTAATAATGCAAAAGTTGTTTTATTTCTCAATTTGTTGCTTAATAAAGCTAAACTGCTGTACGAATTTGGATAAATGTAATGAGGCGAATGAATTAAAGCAACAGGCCATTGAAAATTTTTACTTCGAGAATTCTGCAAAACTTCAAATTCTTATTAATAATAAAAAGGCGAAAGTAAATAAGTTATTTATTTCTTACCCTTTGAGGCCTGAACATTTCATAAAATTTTAGAATCACGCTGTCAACAACAACCGCGTAACATACATTTCAGCCTATAAATGTTTTATTCCCTAAGGATACGCGAACGAAATCTATTAACAAACTGGGAAAAACTATTAACAAGTAAATATTCAACCGAAACAGCGACTACGCATCCTAGTTAAAAAACTAACTTTATACAGCAAAAGTTTGTAATAATTCTCAGGACTTTTGTTCGCAAATACACGGTATTTTGCTAATTACGCGTAATGTACTGGTTTACATAAGCGGGCTTTGTGTTACACTTTTAATTAATAGAAATATTAAACCTCGTGTTTAACGTAATATACAGAATGTAATCCGTACTATGCTAAAACTCGATTTAGTATTTTAAGCTAGCCGAATCATGGCTTAAATGATGAAACTCGAACTCCTGTTGTATAACAATAAAAATGTTATATATTATATATTCATTTGTGTGATGAACACATATGTTTGTTCTCGGGTCATGGTTGTTTGTATTTATATAGATATGTATGTTTATTCTGGGTTCCCCCAAGTTCGCTGTACGGTCATCCATAACACAAGCTCTGCTTACTTTGGGGCCATACAGTTGGTGTGTTTGTCTGGGGATTTATTATTATTATTATATTTATAACAATGTGGTATGTTTCTATTTTATTAGAGATAATGTCATTTTTGGTAATTGTTATTATTATAATTATCTAAGCCTTGTACTGATTAGTTTTTCGAACAGCTTTGGTTGTATCATGATATTTGTGAACACGATGTAATAGCTGCCCTATGTTCACGACAGCCTTCATAATCCCACCGCTGGGACATGAGCTACACTACTTGCCTACTGAGGGTTGGTAGACTACCCACATACCTTCTAAATAATTCCTGTGGTGTGTAAAACTTCTCATTATGTTGGCCTTCAACGTTAGAGCAATCGACTCGATGTAGTTAAGTTGTTGAAACTCATTGGTACATTTGGGTGTCACCGCAGATCAAACCTAGGACCTTTAAACCCAGAATCCAGTGCCTTAACTACTGCGCCATCGATGCTCTCATGCTGCTTTATGTAAAGGATTAAGAGATTAGAAGTAAACAATCGTTAAGAGGTAAAATTTTGCTACTAGCATGACTAATTCATAGTGATGTTATGCATAATTTATATTTAAATATATTAGAAAGCAGGAATAATAGTAAACGATAAAGAACAGATTAAAAAAACACACCTTTACCATTTTGAACTTGTAGGAAATAAAACCAGATTCCTTATACCGAAATATTTTTAAATCTCATTTTAAGTTATCGATCTCGAGGGAAGCTTGCAGTTTATTTTTATTTTTGTTAACGTTATTTCCAGTATGTTACGGTATAAAGCTATGAAAATAGGCGAAAAGCCTTAGGCAAAGATGCATTTGAAAGTTAATTAAATAATGTAAACCGCTAACGTGTAGTGTAGCTAGGGTCTTGCTCTGGGCATTTTGTTGCTTCGGACCGTGTTAGCAAATTTTACCGTGAATTCATTACTTTTTGTGAAATTTTAATATTATCAATTGAAGGAGCTGCGTATGTTGTTTTATTACAGTTCATTTCTGTCATATGTTTTATCATCACTGACGTTTAAAGAACGACGTTTAAAGTGACGTTTAAGACTACGCTTTGGCTTTAAAAAGAATTCGGATAAAAACGGTATGAGGATGCGAAAAGATATGAAAATGAAGCCTCGTATTGTGATTGTAGTGTGACACAAGGCGAAGCTGCAGAACACGGCGAATGCCACGTGACACTGTGTGTGCCAAGGGAGACAAGCCGTAAGAAACGAAATGTTTTTATAATTAATTATTAAAATAATTTTTGATTGAGCGAATTGATAAAAAAATATGATTTATCAAAAGAGCACTACAGATATTTATTTACCTTTAAAATTTTGCAATTGAGTAATGGCACTTGGGTGTTCGCGGGGCGTCATCGAAAAGAAATACGTTTTTCTATTCACGGGGGCTGGGGGACAATTATACTGTGGCCCGCCCGTTTGTATTTGATTCTACGCCAATGCTAATTACAAACTACTTATTGGGTGACTTATTTTATTTTCGGAAAGTCAAAAAGATTGATAATGTATAAATTAATATCAGGTATTTCTTAAACATTTCAACACTTGTAATTTAATGCAAAAAACGTCATACTTTATGATTATTCGTTAAAAACTAGTTTTTGTACAAACAAAATTTGCAATTCGATGTTGATATTTAGCCACTATGACAAACGCTATAATCAGGGAGGATTTGGAACAATAGATGGTTTTGATATCGGGCGCACGTCCTGGTAATTCCCTTTGGAAGCTAAACGCCGCTTTTACCCGATGAGGGATAATGGCACGAATGTACCTGTCAAAATAGATTTTTCTTACTAAACCATGTTTGATACGAATGCTTTTATCAGTGTAGTTTGATTTGCAGGGTGGTTTAAGAAGTGAAGTCCAAAGAAAAAAAAATTAGTTTCTCATATTAAGGGATGACAGATTCATTATACATTTTTCGTACTTATCGATTCATAATTTATGAAAAAATTTGCAAGACCTATAATGCGTTTTAAACATTTTGGTAACTTTTCCCATCGCCCTGTACAAAAGTTACAAAATCAGTATTAAATGGTCTTTCAAAACGTAAGTATAAATTAAATTGTACACAAATAAAGAGTAAACTGGAAAATTATTTAACTTGCGCATAAAATGTTCGTGAATATTGAAAGAAACAATTCTTTTTCTTCTTCATCACGTTGAGTCAGATAAGACGGAAGATCTGCTAGTACCTAATATACAAAAATCTATACTTCTATATCTTGCAATTCACAAATGTCTGTGTTTAGCAGGCATCGAACCCGAACACTCTGCCAAAGCTTTGCTAAGATCTCGTCTGGGGCGATACTACAGTCCTTCTTATTTTGACCGCCACAGTCCCATAGCCGTGCTCACGTTGTGTTCCGGTCCAAGGGAAGAGACAGCCAGTAGAATCACTGGGACAAAGGCAATTTCAACTAAAGTCTACGGTCGGCAACGCCTCAGTAGTCGATAATCACAATCACAAAACATCTACGACTTATGAGTCCATGGGCGCGGATGACACTTACCATCAAGTGGGTTGGGTGATCGTTTGCCGGCTTTGAATATAATAATGAAAAACTCACGTAATTTGGACGATTGGCATTTAAACGTTATATTGGCTAAATTGTAACATTATATTTCTAATACATTAGACTAGGTTAGGTTTTTATTTAACAAAAGTTTGATCACCCGCCATTTTATATGTATAGTATAATTGCGAATAGTTGTGCCAAATACGATTTAGCATCATGTAAATATGCTCTACGGAGATTGTTGAGCATATATTCCACCAAAATATTATTGTAATGGACACTTCACAATATTAATTATAAATGAATTCCTCTACAACCCTCCGACAACACATCATTGATACTGTACTAGGTTTAATTAAAAAAGATTATTTTTCGATATATCGCTTACATTCCGGACGATAAACTGAAATGGCTTAATAAAAATTACAAATTGGAAAATCTCGGATTAACCTAACCACAGTTTAACGGCATTTTGAAGTCATTTTGTTGAATAAAATGAAGTTTGTTTTAATCCATTTGAGCTTACTATTCGTATAAATATGGTTATTGTCTTTTTTGATATATTTTTTTTAATAAAAATAATTTTAAAACAACCCATGTATAAGCTTGATTTTCTTGTCAATGAAGTGTACTAAAAATTACTACCTTGATTGCACCGGGATTCATAGGGTCGAAGACAATAGGATCCCGGTTGACCTCCGAGGTGCCGCGTTCAAATCCTAGAATGGACGCAGATATTTTTGTTTTGTTTTTTTTCACGTTGATAAATGTATATTATCTTTTCCCAGTAGGACACCTTGGATACACGCAATTGCTGTTTAAATTAATGGTTTATGTTATTTTAAGAAGAATTTGTTTATTTTCGACAGTATTCATCGAGTGGCAATCGTACCCGATTACCGACTACCGTCCATTTCGGCTAAATACCAATAGGTCGGCACATTCTTTTCGTTTCGCCAAAACCCAAACGTCATAATCTGGACGGTATTTTACCGAACGTACTTTTTGCCGCCCGGAAGTGCCGATTAATGCTTGCCCGAATATGTGGGTAGTGTCCCATTGGTTCACGATCCACGAATCAACAAAGAGCTAATATAATAAATATAATATTTAGTAAGCCTATAGGTTAGTAAGTTGATATATTGCTACAATTATTTACCATTTTATTAATACATTTTTTTTTCTCTAAAAATATTAAAGTTAGTAACCTTTTTTCTTATTTTATAATTTGAAAAACTTCAGGTTCGCCTTTACTTTTTTTATTCACTCCAGAACTGTAACAAAAATAAAATAACTAGCCAGTCCCCTGTGACTATATGAAACAAAAAGTAAATAAAACTTAAATACAGAGCAAAAATAAAAAGAAACTTTAAAAAAATAAGCTCTGCTTAACATTTTTATTTCGTTCTCTGGACGACTTCTAATTCAATTTACGTACACGGCGGGAACGAGGCAGTGCGTTTAGTTATGTACCTGGCAGTTATTAAGTTTTTCATGTAATAACTCATGTTTGGCTTTCTTGTATCTTTAGTTAAATATCTTGAAAAAATACTGGTTATACTGGTGGCGGTCTGTTCGTAGTTATTCAGATATTTATTAGTTGTTTCCCTTATGTGTTTTAATTTATTTTGTTATAACTCGAACGAAAAAATTAAAAGTTTTGAGGCGTTCGAACACCTGAAGCCAAAGATATGATTCAAGAGTATTATTGCTTAACTTTTAAATGAGTAGGCACTTGTCTTCCACTTAGTTAATACAATTTTACAATAAAACGAAGCTCTGCCTAAGCTTTTCTTAGTATTATAAAAAAAACGGTGCCATTCATTCTATGCTTATCGTAATTTCTATGATCAAAAGCCTTCTAGTAGCACTCTAATTTAAAAAAAGTTTCAATAGTAATTAATATATAATTATTTTTATAGCCAAATTTATATCAAACAAAACATATTCACGCACTTTACCAAAATATGGTGTGGAGGTAAGTACCCATGCCTTCCATGCCAGAGGTTCCGGGTTCGAATCCTGGTAGAGGCAGATATTTTATTATATTTGTTTTCTAGTCATGGATGTGTATGTATGTTTATTTAAGTTTATTTCTAATAATTATATATTTAAAAAAATATGTATGTGTGCTTATATGTTTCTTAAATTTATTTATCCGTTATCTAGTATCCATAACACAAGTTCTTAATGATACTTAATTTGGGCTAGATAATGTGGTGTGATTGTTAGAAATATTTATTTATTTATTTATTGTTTACAAAACTTCCAACCACAGTGTTTGTAATTACTCTATTCCAATAAAACCCGACTGCCTCTAGCCACATTTCAATCAAGGTTCTCCTAAAGGTAGAAGACACAATGTAAGTTAAACTTATGTTTAAGCACCACTCGCTAACTCACTCCTTTTGCCTGAAATGTTTCACTTTTTAACTTTATTTTCGTTTTCTGCAACTGAGTTTTGTGCATGGGGTATATAGTTTGTCTAAAATGTTTGTAGTTAAACTGGCTGAGTTGTAAAGTTACTACAATGTTGATTTCAAACATGATTCCAAGCCAAAAGAGGATTTATTAAAAAGTTGCAGTTAATCAATAAACCATAGTATTAGTTTCAAAAAATATATAGATTTTGTTGTTATTAAGTTTTGCGTAATAGTTTCAGTTTTTAAGTCGGTCCTGGCAAAGTTAAATAATTTGAACTTGGGGTTTAAAATCTGAAAACTGAAAACGACAAATTTTTATGAGATGAGACCATACTGAGAAGCCCGTAATACAAGTTTTTGGTAGTTCTCTATGGATGTTTGATGGCATGTTCCGAAAATATATACATAAGCTATTTATTTCATTAATAAATACACTTCAAAAAATTATTACTTATATAATTCGTTAACAAACAATTGATATTACACATTAAAAAAGAAAAACTGAGATAGAAATATTACAGACTATACATTATACACTACAAATACCATTTTCTTATGACGGTAGTTTCCTTATTCTTTTAACTGATGAGTTTCAGCTGGTAAACAAGAAAATTAGAAAAAGCAAGTGATTTACCACAAAAATGTATATTCCATAAAACTTACATCATTTGAATAAGGTTCCATCAGCAAACACCATCTGTGTTTTCTTACGAGACATCATTTCAAGCTCCCTCAAAATTTGATATTTTACGTTTACAACATTTCATTAAAGTTGCGAATTTAAAACGTTCATGCTTTATCACAGATCTGTATATTTGTATACTGTGTACCCAATAGGTCATGTAAAGCTGCTCCGAGTAATGACGCTGAGATTCAACATGCATACTAAAATATTGTTTACGAAAGCCTTCTGAGCATTTGCTTGAAGGGCGATATTTTACTGTTTTATATTTATTACTTTTTATATTTACGATATTTTGCTTACGCTCTTTCGTGGTGTTTCTGTTTAAATATGAAGAATATACTTACTATTTATTGATTCAAGGCTTATGTTGTTAATAAGATTAAATTCAATCATTATTTAAAACGTAGCGGAAGATAATTACAATAAGCCTCTGGTTTAGTCTTCGGGTAATACTGCCCACCCGTTGGCACAAATTCAGGTAATGTCAGGAGTTTTGGTGCCTCCTCCGAGTGCTTCCATTACCGTGTGCCATTAGGTTAGCTTGGTGCTCGTCGGCCGGATTGAATGTGTACAATAACCTAAATAACATGGAGCAAAAACTATAATTATGTGATGGATAATGATTTTCATGACTGACTTTAGTGTTTAGTTACCAATATCATTCCTGCTGGGGAATTATAATATTTTATATACCTACGTATAACACTGACTCTTTTTCCTGAGGTCCTAAATTTGAGTGTTCTAAGTCTATTATAAATATGTCTATAATAATGCTATTATATTATTGTTGGTAACTAGATCAGTGTATTTTCGGGTTATGCAGTTATTAGTTAATAATAGGTAATAATAAAAATAGGAATATCACGAAGCGACGTTCGCTTTACTTGTAGTTGTAAAAGTCCAAACACGCCACGAATGTGTACGTGACCAGGCGGAACGAACAACTCTCGCACTCATGCACACATAATATACCTTGTTTGTCCGCGTGGTAATTTGTTGAAAATTATTAAGTTGTTACAAGTAAAGCGAACGTCACTCCGTGAGACAAAAGCACTCCACGGAACATTTAACTCACAAAACCTCTGACTAGAAACACTCTCACGGCATAAAACACGTCACAGAAACCTAAGGAAATAGACATTTGTATTTTCCAGATTAATTTCCTGAAACAACATTTCTCATTACACATAACGGTACAAGTTTATCTTGCATGTAGATTGCTTAAGAACGTACCCAACTTTGCTTAAGAGCAAACTTAGTACGTATTAACCTTAAGTTACCTGCACTCAAGCAAATGTTGTGACTTAGAATACAGACAGACGTGCATCATAAGCCACTTTGGCTATTTGAGATATGACGAATAGGATCAAATATTGTTAGAATATCAAACGAGGTGGCGTATTTCGAAGGCTTTTTATGAATTATTATAAGAATAATATGCGCAAATCGTTTTGATTTCTTAAAAGTTACTATTCAAATAAAGATATATTTCTATAGCGGCCGTATTCTCATTGTCAGATGGCAAAAAAAGAACTCTTCTGCCTTCAAATACAAATTCAAATATTTATTTCTCAACATTGACAATTACATGTTCTTATTGATGTCAAATAAAGCATGACTCAAACACCAGTTCGAACCCTTCGAAACCTTCGTAAAGAAGAACTGGCAAAAAACTTCACGTGTACCTTTTTACACGGGTAAAAATTAAATAAATTTACACTGTCTCTTTATGTCTATACAACATTATTCTTATCTGCATCTGTTAGCTCGGTAAGTATCTAAACGACGATCACCCTCAAACGGCACTCGTTTACCAGTTAACGCGGGATCCAGCCATCGTCCTCCTCAACCATATTAAAGGAATCTTGGTGTCCTTCAAGCCGTAATCCTCATATTTGAAATCTCAATGAAAACGAATTTTGAGAATGCAAAAAAATAGTCATGAAATAGTGATAAATAGTCATACATGTAAAAAAAATAGTCATATTATTGATATATGGCTTGAACGTCAAGCTGTAATCTTCACCTCTCGTGCAAGCGAACGGTAAGGTCTATCAACTAAACCTAAACAACTAACCTTAACCTAAACCAACTCGAAAGACCGAACCGTTTCCTTGCACGAGAGGTAAGGATTACAGCTTGATGTTCAAGCCATAATCCCTACCAACCCATAGCTATAACGCCGACTATTTTATACGACTATTTTTTTACATCTATGACTATTTATCACTATTTCATGACTATTTTTTAGCATTCGTAAAATTCGTTTCCATTGAGATTTCAAACATGAGGATTACAGCTTGAAGGGCACGAATCTTGTCTACAGCGGCCCAGCATACGCCGGCCACCGCGCGGATGTCGGCGGACCAGCACTTGCGTCGCCTGCCATCTACTGGCCACTTCCATTGGTTCACCAGTTTCGTCCATCTATAATATTGTCCTCGTACAGTATCACATGTCCGGTCCATTTTCATTTTTGTTTATTGCATTACATAAGCCATAAAAAAGTAAATGTCTTTTATTATATACATGAAATGAAATGAAATGAAATGAAATATTTATTTCTCAACATTGACAATTACTTGTTCTTATTGACGTCAAATAAAACATGATTCTACCACCAGTTCGAAAAAACCTTCGTGAAGAAGAACTGGCAATATCTTGGCATAATCTTGTAATCCTGTTACATAAGTCTTTGATTTTGGTATGCTTTCAAATTTTTTCATTTTCAACTCTTTCCGTCAGTTTAATGCTAGGAAGTCTTCCTTTTAGCTTTATGGCCGACAGATTTTTTTTTTAATTGGTAAAGATAAATAATTTTACCAAAAAAGTTTCACTCACGCAGTTCCTGAACCGAAACCGAGGGAATTCCGGGATAAAAAATATGAGCTTCTTGGAAATGTGCATTTTCTAATGCGGAATAATTTTAGTAACCGATTCAGTAGCTTAAGAATCCATTGACTACACAAAACAAACAAATAAATGTTTTTTTTTATAACAATAATATTATATTATATATAATAATAATAATTTTCTTAAATGCACACCATACAATTACAAGATCTTACCAGAGAAAATCAAGATTAAAAAGGTAGTATATGATATTATAAACTCTGTGGTCTCTTTCCACGTAAAATAAAGCTATACTAAGAATTTATTCGACCAGAGTACAGACGCAGGAAGCAACTAAGCACGAACTAAGCAGCTTAAATAACTTACTTTGTAGTACAAGCTAGATATTTGCAACCTGCATGCACTACGTGTCCACTAATTATGGTACTAACTTAAGTGCCTTTATTAATTTCATGAAAAGACGAACCTGCTTAGTAAGTTAGCCATTTAGTTTTAAGTGGAGGTTTAAGTTGTTTGTTAGACAAAGTTTGAAAGTTGCTTTATATTAATTTGATATTAGAATCACATGTTGTATAACAGCGCACTATTTATTTTAAACCACACAGTCATATTTCTGTTTAATTATTTATTTCATTTTAATTTAACTTAAATGAGAATATTTTTATAACAAGTAGCAAACCTTATCTAACCTATGTGATTTAAAAAGATTACTCGAAACCTAAATCCGATTGATTTTTTTTTGTAGTTACCTAATGTTACCCATAAAAACTCTAAAAATTTTACCACATTTTTTTCTGATTGATGGTAACAATTAAAAGTGTTTCAATGCAGATACCCCGAGGTATCACAGGTCCGTTACCTATTTTAATGACTAACATAACATAAGCTAAGTTAAACAATTTTACAAATAAAAACTCGCATTCGCAGCAACATCATACAAAAATAAAACTACTTAAAAGCCCCTCGCGTTTAAAATAAGTGATTTAAGCCAAGGTTTGGCAAAAAGGAAGCGGATTAGGCAGGCCCCACGCTGACATTGCAGGATTAACCGCGCCGTGCCGCCCCGACACGCCGCCGATGACAAGTCCTTATCTTTACCATTGACAACCAAGAGATTTTGCATGTCAATTGATAAAATAATATAATAAAGCCGACTTGTGCGGGCTGAACTAAAAATTTAAGCTAACTCGGGTTAAAATACTGCTGTATGTCTCTGGCAGTCCAAGATTGACAGTGATGGAGGGACATTTTAACCAACTCCCGCTGACTACGAGTTGAATTGTTAAATCAAATACGCGTACGCCAGCCTAAATCTGGGAAAACAAATGAATCAAGATTTAACATTTAACGGCAATGGACATGAAATGAAATATTAGACCAATCTCTAACATTACTCAGAAATATTCTTATTTCATACTGTCTGCGTCATTGTCACTAAAGTGCGTCTTTTTATGGTAGCGTCGGGTCGCTCAATTCCCTCTAATGTGGTTGAGGAGGGATATGGCTGGATCCCGCGTTAACTCGTGAACGGGTGCCGTTTGAGGGTGTTCGTCGTTTGGATACTTGGGGGGAGGAAGACTTGCCGAGCTAACAGATGCAAAGAAGAATAATTTTGTATAGACATAAAGAAACTCTGTAAATTTATTTTGAAAAAAATATACCCGTGAAGTTTTTTGCCAGTTCTTCTTCGGGAAGGTTTTTCCGAACTGGTGGTAGAGTCATGTTTTATTTGCCGTCAATAAGAACAAGTAATTGTCAATGTTGAAAAATAAATATTTCATTTCACTTCACTCTATAACTTTCGGCATAACTCTTAAAGATTTCGATCTAAGTTTATTAGTATGATGCTTAGTATATACGTATGATACCTATTAAAAATATAAATTTTGGCATGATGTTACGAACATTAATTTCTACATCCACTGCTAGATGGCGTTGGTTACATTTTCACATTAGCCCTAAATAAACGTAAAATAACCTAATGCCAGCAAAAAAAATATTACGATTATTTCATAAACTACGAGTATATTGATTATTTAGTGCACTTACCTACTCGCACATTGAGATAACTTTTTACCAATAAAACCCCATCAATTTAAAAAACAATGTTTATCACTTTCCTTCACAAAAAATACCCTTCTCAAAACAAATGGGGTATAAATTGCTCTGAACAAATACTATGGCTTAAAGAGTTTTCATCTATTGTAGGCAGTATAATAGCTTAAGGCAACATCCACGTTTCACAAAGCTGCACCTATAGGATAAAGGCGTGGTAAACAGATAGCGATTTAACTGTAAAGATCTAAAAGTAAAATAGCCCTAGATAGTCACTTTCTACGCGTAACATTACGTTTTTGTCCGATAGATCTGGTACCACCAGATACATTTACTCAACAAATGAAGTATATTACCCGCAACTATTGTTGGAAATTGAGAATAAAATACTTGATTGTTAAAAATGCAACTATTGCAAAAAGAAATTAAACGGAACGAACGTTAAATCAAAATATTGTTTTGATTTACCTTTGCAATATGTCAAATTTAATCAGAATAATTGTAAGTTAATGAAAAATCATAAATACCCCAAGTTAGATTGTACTTGCATAACAACATAATACATGCAATTGACAAATAAAATACAATTTTGCATATAATAAGCAACATACCTATTAAGGCAAAATTGTATTATGTTTATCTGGTATGTTCAGATTCCTTGTTTCCATAATCGTATTCAAAAATACTATCAAACTATCATATACTACAATACATTTTACATACACTTAATAAGCTCTTGTCGCTGTCAATACAACCACACCTTTATTATTGGTATTATATACAGAATCCTTAATTAATACCCACCACGTTCCTTTAATATTAGATTATTAAAACCGCAATGTTCGAAAACTTACCTGCCTCTGAAACTCCAGTAGTATAAACAATGGGAAGTTTACCAAACTCGGAGTTGTACCTACGTAAGGTTTTACAAGTTGGCTTCAAATTCTAATTAAGAATTTAATTTAGCGGATATGCTGGTTCGTTTGTGTCCGCGGTTTTTTTAGAATAACCCTTGAATATATTTTATTTTAATATTTATTTAATTTAATTTAATGTAGCATATTTATAACTATACGGGGTGTAACATAAAGGAAGCATAATGCTTGAGGGTCAGTAAATATACCGTTGTTAAAATACACTGAAAAAGAATTGGAGTTATTGGGGCTGGTTAAGACTTTCACACGTTTAAATTTTTTTACTTCAACATCTTTGACAGCCCTAGGTGGTTTTTATACCTACCTAAAAAATACGACTTTTATTATTTATTTGAAATCACTAAAGTAACTAAAATCGTGTCCAGTCGCATCGCATTACGCGCTACTCGATAGGTAGGTAAGTGACGACGGCTGCGCTCGCTTCAAGCATAGGTAGATATGAAAACCACCTAGGGCTGTCAAAGATGTTGAGTAAAAAAATTAAAATAAAAAATTATGGAAGTCTTAACCCGAATTCTTTTACAGTATATTCCAACTTCCTTTATTTTACCCCCTGTAGATATGGCGACGCGGTGGGTCGCTATATGTATATGCGTCTATAATTACCCAAATTATATTGCCAAAGATTTGATATATTTCATTAATCAGTAAATTTTTCAAAAATTAATAATGTTGTAAACTGTTACACTTTTTGTATGTTACATGTTGAGTAAATTACAGAACATAAGAAAACTATAACAAGGGTAAATGAAACTGAAACTTTACACGAACGGATATCCAACAAAAAAAAAACGATATGTAATCACTTTATATAAAAAGGTATATATTTTAAAATTACGAATTTAACTCTTTGTTACAAAGACTTACTGAAATATATTTATTATAAAAACTTAGATATCACTTCACTACTCTAAGAGTTCTCAATGCGAAGATAAGTTTTTTAGTTATAAATAGTGATAAAAGGTCAATTAAAAAAATACCGTTCATTTCGTGTATAAAGAAACAAGCAAGTACAATATTTTCATTAAGTATTTATTATTTAATGTATATTATTATTTATTAATCTTAGGTCTAGGCTTGGGGATTCTTGGTGAGTCTTGTGCACATTTACAGACCAAATCAGTTAAAAATATAAAAAAGTAGTGTCTTTTTATCTCTTTACATGACAACACAGCCTGAAACACTATAAATAATACCCTTTTGAAAGAAAATGTTATTTACTTCGTAACTCGGATATTGTTTTATTAAAGTAAGTAGTACCAGCAAACTTAATAAGATGCTACGAGCAGGTAAATTATCTAGCTTGTTTTGAAATTCTGTGACTAGAAGCTTTGTGTTAGCGACAGGTTAGTAACTTTTTATCATTATTTTTCTTATGCAAATTAAAAAGCGGACGATACCGTTGTTTCCGTAAGTTTTTAAATTATGGGATTTCTATGAAAAATAATGTAGATATATTTTTAATAGAAATATGACTTGGATGGAATACATTTTAATTGTTTGGAGTTACAAGTATGTGCATTAATTAATTGACCACAAATGTGATATTAAAAGGTTGCACAGACTTTTTATATTATCTTCTTTATTAATACTTTACAGCAAATTGCTAAGATTTCTATTAAAAACAATCACACTGTCATAGCATATATGTAGTTTATTGTATTACAGCAATACAATTTATAAAATCATTGTGCCTCTTTTTAACTCTACATACGGAAAGAGAAATAAAATTTCTCTAAGTAATACTTTAAAGGTTAGCTTATTTTGAATGCACCCCAAGGAAGATGTAGCGATCATTTCGCCGTTTAGACACGAGTTGCATCAACATTAGTGTTGTTCAACGTTTGGATTTCTTACCGGAATTTAGATAATTAAATACAGAGGTGTAATTATTGGGATTGATGTTTACCATTCGTTCTTCTGACTAAATGTCTGGGTAGGTTATATGCACTTTTACAGAGTAACCCATAATACGAATAATAGGAATAGCCAAGTTCTGGAATATAGGATTAAAATCTTTAAAAAATAACAGGCGACTTTTTAAACTATTGACTATGCCAATAAGTTTATCACGGTTATGTATTGAATAAAATGGTCAAAGTAGGCGAGAGCTCTACATATTTTACTAAAATTCATGTAAACATATACTGCAGATATTTGCTGAATGGGGTGAAAGGGGGGTATAAAGTAATATGAAACCAAGTCTGAGACTATCTTCATAAGTATAGACCGTATTATATTATGTATTTGCATCCATAGAAGATTATTTTGATTTATATTTATACATCCTTTTTCATGTTACTCTAAGGATCACTTACTGGACAAGTATTCGGTACTTGCCACCATAGTTTCTAAAAGTGTTGCCGGGAAAAATCCATGGTGTAGCACAACACTATCCGCACTAGAAAAATAGCAACGTAGTACCAGAAAACCCCTTCTGGTCTTTTAGACGGACACACGGTATCGTTAGGTAAATGCATCTTTATGATAAATATGTTTCTGAACATACGGCTTACCTGAAACTTGTTTTTAAACTAAATTTTTCAGTATACTTTGTAGATATATTTCAAAAAGTTTTGCCTTTCGATATTTTTGTACATTCATTTTCTAAGGATATTTTTGTTTATATTTATTTTCATTAAACTTATGGTATTATTGGTTGAGATAATTTATCAGTGTTTACTCAAAAATCTGCACATCTTGTTAGTACCTCGAGAAAGACTCAAGTAAATTAAGTGAAATAAAATAATTCAAATAGAATACAGCGTGAAATGTAAGTTTATCGTGGTTTGTAAATTAAATAACAATTATAAAGCTTCTGTAATATATTTTCCCCCCTAAACTTTATATTATCTACTATTTGAACTATCGATTTATGAAGGTTTCATTCGTGTCCGACATTTAAAAAAATTAAGAGTCGGCTAACTTTAATAATTTGTATGTTTAATTTCCTAACATTAAGCTTATTGGGTATTTATAAACGTGCAAAGACACAAGCTTTTGGAAACTGTCATACAAACATATATCCTCTGATATTCTCATACAACTGAGCTCATTGCTTAAGCATTACGCTCAACTATGTAATCCTGGATGATCTCAGGCATCAATCAAAAGGTTCACTCATTCATTCATTCGCGAGAGTGACGCGGGAACTACCTGTACCTACGTCGCTTCTTCACTTCAAACGGCATAACAGCTTCATACATTATGTATAAATACATAGCTTAATGGCGCTGCTTGAGGTCAGGCCGACTTGGCATTAAGAGCTTTTGGGGACCAGGGATCCAAAGTGAATATTATAACAGCAATCCGTGTTTCAAAGTTATTATTTTGTTGCGTTACTGCGTAGGCATTGAACGATTTTGAAATCTCGATTTGGGATTAAAATTACTATTTTTAATAACATTCATACTTTTAAATTTACCAATCAGTCAAGACGTTTGCGCATATTTTCATAAAACATTTAAATCCTCGACATCAAAATGGAATAAAGAACTAATAAAAAAAGATATAAAAATGCTTATAAAAATACAGCCCATTTCATCCTGTGGTTTACGCATTGAATAACTAAAAATATTTAAAAAAATTTACTTACCCCTAACAATACATGAACCAACCACCAGTGAGGCAACAAAGCCGTATACCATTTCCATATTTAACTTAATAACAACCAGAGCACATTAACAAGTCACAGGGTACATAATATTTTATATTCATTTAGAAATACGTCCGTCCTAAAACGCCAGAAGGGCTTACCCTATGCAAACTTATATTTGGTCCTCGTTACCCAAAGTAGAGCCATGAAGAAAGCCACAACTTGGGCTTTTGTATTTGACAGAGGCAAATATTCATATTTAATTCTCGAGGGCAACTTTTGAAGTCCAAAAAACAAACATTTTGGGGCCTTTCTCGATATGACGGTACCAAAAGTTATAAAATGATTCTGTTTACAATATCTGTATTGGTGTTCTATATTGATGTCTTGTTTTGAGAAGTTCGCACCACTTATTGGCAGTGTAAGTAAATACGGATGATATAACTTTCACAGAATGAAAAATTCAAAGATTTAATTTTAACTCACCATAATTTACATATTTTATTTTTATTAATTTGTAAAACTACGACCACTTACAAAACATTACAAAAAAATAAAAATTTCAAGTATTAAAAACCTTACGCATTATCAAACCTAGAAAGTTTCCTCTTCTCAGCCCAAAAGACGTACACTACAGGACAAAGGCCAGTGTGGGCAGGCCCCCCCACAAGACCCCCTCGACCGACGATCTGGTCTAGTTTATTTCAGGTTTATTTGTGTAACGTCCTAAGCTAGGTTTTTGAGTTACAAATACAATCCTATTCAATTCTTAAAATTAATTTTAACGTTTCCTCTACAAGACGAGTTACAAAAACGATTCGACATCACTTTTATTTCATAATTTCAATCCATTTCACTATCATAGTTACTAAATAACGGTGTTATTTTGTTCGTTCGTTTAAAACTACTATTCCCGAAAGATACGCGAGTCACTTATGCTTTATTATACTTATAAGTATCTTAAATTTACGGTTTAACAATTGCTTAATAATGTGAACAAAATTATATCAGCAAAGCTCGAAACTTGATACATTTTCAGATAGGCCTACGCGCTCTGAATTTTATATAATTTTTCATCGCATACCTGTCTTCAAAATACATTATTTAAAAGTCACAAACTTCAATTAACAAAGCACTTGCACACGCCAGGATATAAGCCCTGTGGTTGTACCACAGGTGCTCTAATATTTAATATTACTAGTGTCAAGATTATCTGAGTTTCCTTTGGTATGATAATGTAAATTGATTAGTTTCGTACTTGCATTGTTATAATATCTGTAGTATAAATAATGAAATAGTGGAAATAAAATTCCTAAGCGAACTTCCAAACATTTCGATGACAAAAAAAGCTAAGCTTGAAAAAGTAATGTAGATATAGAAAATATTCATGACTCGAAATAAATCCTACATATATGTGCTACTACCGCTGTGTTGTTCGGTATGTTTATACCGAACATATCTACCGAGGTTGTAAAACGTGCCGTAAAATAAATATTTTGAGTAATAAAATAAATTTTTGATATATGTAATAAAAGTTCAATAAAATTTCCTGTAATTATTTTTAAATTAAAAAACTAATTTCGATAAACATTGGCAATCATTATCACGCATCATAATAATAATTCACTTTACTTCGAGCAATATGTATCAATCAAAAGTCACCTCGCAATATGAGGAGCTGTTATTATATAATTCAGTCATATTCATAATTGGAAACACATGTATTAACAAACAAAAACTATTAGTAAAAAATCAACGACAGAATAAAAAGGAAAGAAAAGTATAACGCCTATGCCTAACGGATAAAAAGCAAAGCATTAAGAAAATAAGTGCCAAAAGGCTGTCAGCATTACCGCCTTAACGACTATATTGTATCGAACAGACGTAAACCTTGATTTAAAATTACGCATTAAAAACAAAATAGCTACTATTCCGAAAGACATAATTCTAAGTGGTGTCTAAATATTTCTCGGTTACAAGCTCATAAACTAATTTTAATCACAACATAATGGCGAACACATACGTGTGACTAAAATAATTGAACCATACACAGTGTAGCAGTTCACAGTTCATTTTTCATAGTATTAACCCTTCGGTGTTAAAATGAATATACTATTCTGTTTGCCGGGAAATTTAATAGCAAAAACAGGGCAACATCCACTGGACAGGGTCCTGCTGGCAAAGTATTACAGTAAATTATTAATGAATGTTATAATAAATTCTGTTTTAATTTGATTCAACGCGACGAAAGAGCTTGATGCGAGCCTTAGAAATTGTTGGGTAACGTGAAAATGTTGTTATTTTAGTTCATTGTGTATTTTCCTAGTCCTGGATGAATATTTACTTTAGTTTTATATGTTATAGTAATGAAACTCTTATTTTGGTAACGAATAATTCAACATTATATAATTTATTCTTGAAAACTTCTTGTTAGCAGTACTATATTTTAATTTTAAAAGTTATTCTACCAACAAGCTATGTAGCTTCATATATATAAACATATAAATATAGCTTTCTTAAAATTGAAAAATAATATAAATAATAAATTCGAATATATTTCTTAGTTAAATTTTCTATAAACTAAAACAAATTGTAAACTCAGTTATTTTCACGGCATTTTACTCGACACCCTGATAAGGTGTTGATATAATATATCACATTTTACCTCCCCTAGCAAATGCTCTACCGATCGCAAAAATATGTTTTAAAGGTATGTGTATGTTTTTGCTATTAAAGTATTGATACAATAAACTTTTTTTTAACTTCGTCATAGCCAGCAAACGAACACGTAATTCACCTGATGATAAGTGGCACTCGTGCCCATAAACATCACTGATGGTAGATGTTATCGATTATTTATTGATTGGGCTTAGTTAGAATTGCCTTTGTTCCAGTAGTTACATTGGCTGTTTGTTGCTTCCCTTTATCCGGAACACACCACGTAAACGTATTTATTATATCGGTAAAATAGGAATGACTGTAGAACTGCCCCAGACGAGATTTTAACATAACAAACCTTTTATCACACTCTTTAACTCTTTTCTATTATTAATAAAAATACAAAACGTGCATAGAAGAAATACTCCCTTAATAACCAAATTATTAAAGTTAAAAACTAAAATTTCGTTCTAGTTCAAAGTAGCCTCTTGGTTATTTAGACCCCAGGACTACATAATTAGAGTCTGATGGATCCCATATAATGTACCGGATAGTTGCTCCTTACTGAATGAATGAACACAGATTTTCAATATTAGGAATTTTGATTCCGCCCTAATTGGGAAGGTTTCGGGAATGCTCGGGCAAAGTGGAACGGCTAGATTAAACTAGGAAACTCCCTAGTTTTGATTATATCCCGTTCTAAATCTATTTATAGCGAATTTTGGTTAAATATCTTGTTTTAATTTTTAGTTGCTTTTGTAGTTCGAGAGATACACTTGTAAAAACCTAGTATTTTTTACTTCACAAAGAATTTTGATGCGTTCGTCTAAAAAAGGTAAAAAATTACAATTTCAAGAGTTCCAAACTTAAACACCCCAATTTCATTAAACATTGTTCGCAACGTCACCAACTTATGTGTTCTTAAAACCTTTAAAGTTAAATCGCTAAATACTAAATACTAAAAAGTATTATAAACTACAAGAATGCAATAACAACTGCAAGAATATTTAAAAAACAAGTAAAAAATCGAACATTTGACCATAGCTGACATTTTCTATTAGCAAGTGTACTGCTATGAAGTTCATTAGACGTTCCAGAACACACCTGCCTGAACTTTAAACTGCTAACGCTAAACCGCTGCATTATTGTGATGACAAGAACTTACATTTACTTCGTAAGCCTGTTTTTTGTTGAATAAAAAGTGCAGATCAAGTGAAGTCGTATGCGGCAACCAGCAAAGCGTAAATGCCATGGTCAACCATCGTAACAAGACGTGATCGAAGTTATTTTTTCTTGTAATTTATGCCTTATTAAAACAATTTATTCGGTTCTCCTCACGGATACCACGGGCGATTTAACCACGCGCCAATGCATATGTGTTTAATGTTTTCTTTTCTTCGGCCGTTACTTTGCATTTTTCGTCTTAGTCAATCTTTGTAGGAGTAAATAGGTTGCGTTTAAACGCGATGTGGCCTTCGGTGAGGTCAATCTTTGACTGACTTGACAATGTGCGGCCTTGATGTAAAACGTGAGTCTGACTCTCTAGGAGATAAATTACATGCTGAGATCTTTTTAGGTTTAATTGTCAAGGGATTTGATTAAGTTTCTTATGCTGACAAATTTTCAAACCTTGCTATTTATGTTATACGACTGTACAGCAAAGTTTTTAATGATTTTTATCTAGTTCCCAGGTTAAGTTCTAATTAGGGCGTTAATTTGTGTGATGAACACAGTTTTCTGTTCTCGGGTCATGGCTGTTTATATTTTTTTATGCGTATGTTTATCCTGTGTGCATAACATAAGCTCTGCTTAATTTGGGGTCATCCAGTTGGTGTGTTTGTCTGGGGATTTATTTTTATTATTCTAGAGCTTTTTTAATTCACTAAAGTTATAAATGACAAAATATTTTATCGTAACTGTGCATCGATACATTTTGTAAGAAAATAGAACGGTAATAAACTGTCATTGTTATTTTGGTACACAGGCTAACATATGCGTCACAATTTTTTTATTTCTTTCCTGTTCATGGCAGTAAAATAGAATCCTTACAAATTAGCTCCGTTTACTAGATATCTAAAGCAGTACAGATGACGCGAGAGTCAAAACAGATAATTATTCAGATAAAGCATTCTTAAATTTGTTTGAAGACGAAGGTTTAGCAACTCTAGAGGGAAATAGTATCAATACTTATTGAATCACATTCAGATAAACTACTTTCATGTAACAATAAGTTACTAAACATCAATGGTACTCATTAATAACTATGGGCAAATTTATATTTTTTTTTTTTGAAAAAGTTTTATATTAGTATTAACTATAAAAGCGGTAACAAACCATAAAAATACCTAATCAAAATGTACCTAACGTCTGTAAATCTTACAATATATCTTAATTATCACCATGTATGGCAATTACCATCCTTATAAATGTAATTGGTTTTCCTACTAATATTATTAATGTGAAATGGATTACTTAATCAAGCAAAAACGGCAGAAGGAATTTGGACGAAATTTAATATTCGGATAAGTACGACCTGGAGTAACATACAGGCTGATTATGATTCCGAAATTTAAATTTTTCTAGAAGAAACGCACTTTTTCCGAGGAATACGCTAGCTAAATCCTATTTAACAATAATTAGGGATCAATTTTACAAATCGAATGGAATGTAGTATTGATAGACCTGCTCCTTGAAATCAGACTTTTTAATTAAATTTTGTTGACTCGGTTATTTGTCCACTCGACAAACGTCGTAGAACATCACTTGTTGCGCAATGACATAACCACTATGCGCATGTTTAACGCAATCACAGACTTCCCACCAATACTTTAAGTTTAAGGTCACGTTGTATAAGACGTAGACGGCTTGGCGCGACGCTTCAAAGGTTAATGAACGGGGCCTCAGCGCAGCGCGGGCGCAAGCGATGTCGCCTTTTCTATATTTAGAATTAGAAGTTTGAAATTCAACCTTATCTAATTGCAGTAAGAGCTATAACAAACAAAAGCTATTAGCTTAGTTGGAAGTTTACTGTACAATTTTCAAACTTTTGTGGTATGTACAATAACTGACGGAAAATGACACCTCACCGCCTTGATTTAAAGGTTCCGTAAAGTTTAGAATGTTTTACTAGGTGGGTAGTTGACTGTATATGCTACGTGTTCCAGTGAGTGTAGGAAGTGAAGTATAGTCGGTAGACGGTGTTTATTTAAGGCATAGGTTTCTGGTTTTGATCTCGATAAAGTCAAGCTTACGAGTAGTGTGAAATTCTTTGAATTCAACGCCTAGTTTTGTTTTGTAATAGGCACTAGGTAGGTAGGTATATTTGTTATATATATATACTTTATTTATTCAATTTGTTTTTGTTAGCTGTACAGTTTTACACATTTAGTGATCAACGAAATTTTTCGTATAAATGTGAAATAAATTAAATAAATTCTTCAACTATCTGCTAGTTTTATATAAAAATCCCACGTGTTACCTACCACCTAATGACGCACTTTGCACAAATACATTTAGTTATTTTATCTTTTATTCGACGGCATCGAGTTGCGAGTAGACTGCTGTCTAAAATAAAAGTCCATGGTTCGAATACTGGTTGATGTAAATATTTGCCTGATCGATAGTTAAATACAAGCATAATATGGTTTATAAAACCATTTTTCCCATGCAAAATGTTAAATCGTTTATGAAGAAACAAAATGATAAATTAACTAACTGCGAAATATATAAAATATATGGAATTCTCAAAAAGGATATTGTACGTCAGATAAGGGACATGTTCTTGTCGGCGCATTTGTGACGGCAGTATTTGTTGAACGACAATGCTGAACCGACTACTACACATATTCGGCAAGTTCCAATCGAGTAGTCCATTCGGGCTTTGTACAGGTCGGCTCATTCAGCTCGTCGTTAATTAAAAACTACTCTTTTTAAAACTATACAAAAGACCTAAAATTCAAATATCAAAACCAATTTTACATTACACCGATGTCAGTTACTAACAAACATATACACATCTGGAAACTCAACTAGTGATGTTCTACTAATTAGTTATATCGAAAACAGGCGCTGTCAGTTACCTAAATTGCCTGCAGCTTAGCAAACATCACAGATATTTTATTTTACAATTTTTTTTACGTGAAATAAATACACAAAGTCTATTGATATGCAGATTTCCAACTGAATTGACAGGCGAAAAATGCAGTGTAGGATATTGATATTAACTTTGGACAGCATTTTTAGAGAATTTTGATTTGACTGGCGAAAAGAAAGCAAACGCCTTCCAAGAAATATAAAAAAATAAAAAGAACGTGCTTATTTCAGATCCATAGTTGTATGACCTTATGTTAAAAAAAATTTAAAACGTTGCGATTTTTCTGTTTCTTTATCTGTACACAATGGATTCAATTTATTCTTTCGCCATCAAAATTATTGATCACCATCAAATTAATATTATCCAAAATGAATGTCAAACAAAAGTTTCTATATTTTAATAGACTTTGTTCTAGTTCGATTTTTATTAAAACATTTGATCTAAACAGTAATTGACAATTTGTTATTCTATAGGCTTAATTCTGCCAGACTTTTGGCTACTTTGCCCTATCTACAAAGTAATCAAAACGTTGAATTCTATCATTAACTTGATTTAATAAAATATATATTCAAATAAAAATATAATTTACATTAATTATTTGACAACCGTAACGCTGAATTGTTATTTTACTGTGAAAGTTTACATAATTTTCAAATGCAATGTAAACAAATGAATTGAATTCAAAGAAAAATAATAAAGTGTAACACAAATGTAACATGTTTATTAACTATGTTCCCAGTAGAAGAACAATTCATTGTTTGAAAGTTTATCTATTTATATGTTATCGTATTGTTTATTTTTACTAAATTAATAATAAATTTGTCTAGTTCAGAAAGTAACCTATAAATTAACATTAAATTTAAATTAAAACGACAAATCGTTCATGGTGCACAATAGAAAAAATTTCATATACTTTTTTACCTATTTTGTTATAAAACAGTGCAATTATTTCATGATTATTTTGTGTCGTTTATTTCATTACCCGAACTTATCCATACAAAAAAAATTGAGTTTGACAAAAGATACTGTCCTGGATTGATTCCTCACCGCCGTCAATCATTCGGTTGTGCAAGCGATGTTAACTTCTAGTCTACCCAATGTTACGTTTTTCCAGGCACTAATTCTAGTAAGCTGAAAGGGTACCTAACCCTTTATACAAACTGTCTCGCCGAAAAATTTCCTGGACGAATATGAATCTCAAAATTATCAATCAAGACATTGTATTATTTTTAAAGATTTGTTTAAAACTAAAATAGGTATATATTTATTAAACATAAAGGTAAACTAAAAGGTAGGCATATATTTATTTGCCATATATTTAATATCGAAATATATTAAATTGGCTGGGTAAGATTACCTCAATAACCTTTTGTGTACTCTACCAATACCAGATTGTTATTAAATTGTATGTTCAAAATATGAACCATCTTGCTTACATTATCGTCGTGATGTAAAAAGACATATTCTTATTAAATACCTACATAAAAAATGTATTCAATAAGGGAGTGAAAAAGACGAAAATTCTTGACATCGAAAATTGTTTACCTACGTATATAATCAATTAACTTATTTGTGTTTTTATCATGTTTGCAGGATAATCAACTTATAGTAAATTAACATGATATAGTTACCCAAATGTGATACAGTATTCAAAAGATGCTTCGCCGCAAATCGGCGAAACGAAAATAGTCAATGGCAAAGTCCTAATCTCTGCTAAGCCGTCACAATGAGCTTTTAACAGATGCCCCTCGAGTGTCGGCTGAACCCAGATCAATGCGATTTTCCTCTCATCCGATGAGAGACTTTCCGAAGTAACGCCCCATTTGAGATTAAAGGTGGTGCACCATCAGCCGTGATCTGATTTGTTTCTGATGTCGTCGTTCAAATCTAATGATCTTTCCAGGACTGAAATTTCTTTATTGTATTTTGAATTATTGGGTTGACAAAAAAATTGCTTTTCTGTAGTACATCTCACAAATATATGAAAACAAAAATAAAAGTAATTGTGTTAGAAGCGTCTTTTAAAAGTGGTAAAAAACAACTGCGATAACAAAACCTTCTAAAAAAAACAAAATCCAAAGCATAAAAACTTGTCGACAAAACTTTTAAAACTTTCGAAACTAAAGCTTTTCTATTAGTTACTTTATACGAAAATAATTCAAGTTTATAAATAAGTCAGTCATTATCAAGTTCTTAACAATCGCGTAATAGCGCTAATGCATTATTGTAATAAAAAGTAGCGGTGGTAGAGTGGTAGAGGAGCGTGCGGGTGTTGGAGGCTGGCTGCGGTGGCGCAGGCGCCCAGGTGGCCAGGTGGGCCCGCCCCCAGCGCACCTGCCGCCAGTCCTCCGCCGCCCGCCGACCCGGCGACACGTCTCGTAACTCCAGCTTCCGCGCGCCTTCCCCGCACCGCTCGACTCGAGTTCGCGCACTTTTCAAACTCCGTGAACACCGAAGTTGGCTCTCGTTCTCGCGATCGGCGGATGCGGTTGTGTTGAGTCGCGCAGGCCTCCCCGAGGCCGCCGCCACGCTGTTCCCGCCGCAGCTGGGCTGCGTGTCCTACGCGACGCCCTGCGCCTGCTGCCCGCCACTGCTGCTCCAGCTCCCGCACCAGCTCCCACTCCCGCTCCCGCTCCCGCTCGCCATCCCCCTCCACCTCGATCCCCAACTCGCTAAACAGCGACTGCTGCTCTCTAACATGGTAAGTACCTTATCTCCCGCGACCGATAACTTTTCACCAACTTTTAAACAAATGGATCTGATAATAACTCCCGCACGGACTAATGTAGAGAGATAACATCGTGTGCTCGCCATGGTCGCATGCACTCCAGTGACAAATAAATAAATATTTTAGTCTCGCTTCCGCAGAGTTAACTTTGCCCCAACTATGGCAAACTTGTAGTTAGTGCGCGTAAGTTAACGACTCGACGTTGCGTGTAACTTTGCGTTCATTGATCTCGTGAGAGTCTTACACCGAGTCATTAGCTTTGGGAAGATAAACAATTTTCACATTGGGAACGGCAACAAAGTTTAGCGACGGTAAATAAAAAGTCGCCGAAGTTTGGTGGAGTTCTGAAATTTTTGTAGTAAACTTTAAACAAATATTTGTATCGGATAAGAAACGATTGTTGGACGCCTAACTTTCATTCAAAAGGGATCTAAGAAAACTTTGCAAACTTTTATTCTGGTTCAGATTGAATGTTGCAAGTTATCGCACTCGGTGGCCGCGCTGCGTCTTCGCGAGCGACTCCCGCGCCACAAAGTCGTGTTCGTTTTCCCGCCGACTTAAAAGAAACTACCTGGTATCTCTCCGCATGCGAATACACCAGCTATGAGAGTAAACACTGACGACTGAACTTCCACTCGAAATGAAAGTCCCATCTAACTTTTCTCATTAAAAACGCCCGTCAAAGGTGTATTTATATTATTTTAATATTTTTGCGTCAATCTGATTCGCCGCTGAAACGTTCCTTTGACGTAGTCAAGTTTCTAATCAAATGAAATTAATGTTTATGTAGAAAAGAATCTTCGTACAACTCGATACGGCGGTAACACCCCATCTCTTTCATTTTTTTCTTACCTATTTAGCCTTTATTATAAATAATTAAGTATGCAAAAAATTTCAATAAAATCATATATTTATAAAACTATCATTTTGTTACTTAAGAATCATCAGTTAGGGTAATACTTTTCAATAATTTAATTTATTTAGCTTCATCATTAATACAAGACGAAAAGGAAAACTTTCCTATTCAAATACACTAAATGAAAAAACCTCAAAAATATCTACCAAACAAGGACGTCCCATAAATATGCATTCCCAAAATTGCAGTTATTTATAAATATTCATACCTATAATTCAAATCGAACACACGTCCAGCGTATTGTCGCGACCAGGTAACGGTATGAATTCTATGAATTGCGCCATTACTATGCTAAAATAAAATACCTTCTTATAAGGCTAATTTTAAGTAACGGTATTTACTGCGCTGACCGACAGACTCTGTGGATTGCCGTCTAATTGGTACGACGAACTTGACATTTCTACGACATGTTTTTGTAGCTACACTTCTTACTTACTGATTTAGTAAAAAAACAAACATATCTTATAATTTGAAACAAAATCTAAATTATTGGTTTATTTACGATAACCTTGCATTTCAATTTCAACACATAAGTATATAAAATAGGTATATAAATACCTATAACAAACATAGGTATATAAAATCATCATTGTAGTATCTAATGATGTTTCTTGTTAAAAACATTCACAATTCTAGAATTTACAGATTTATAAGTGTATTAAATTAATAATTATAAGATAAAAATAAGCGACAAAAAAAACGTGGGCTTCAATAGATTCTAGTTAAGGTGAAGCTTTTTTTAATTATAGCATATTTTTACCTTACAATTATTAATTACTTCTTAAAAATCCAAATTAAAAAGAAATTATTCCTGTGGAGCTTTCAGCTTGACTGATTTATACAATCACGATAGAAAAAAGGGATAACATACAGACCGTGTACAAACAGATCATCTTGATATTCGATTTTTATAACATCTTCCTAATCTTTAAGATGCTTTAAATTTGTATAACAAAAATAAATGAATTACTAAACAATTCAAGAAGCAATAAACGTCTAATTAGTAAAAAAACCGCGCGTTGTAATCGCGCGGTATTTTTAGTTTTCACCGCAGTTTAGAATGACGCAGCTATCACGAACCGATAATTAGTTCAGATCGTCTGATGAGATACCGAGATTCGCCGATAATTAGATATGCGAAAAACTTATCACGCGTGTTTGAGATCGACGATTTTTCTAGATTTTGTATACTTTTTTATTGTACTTTTACTATTGTAATTTTTGGACTTTATTATTGTACGCTCCTTTACATGTGATAGTAATGGGTTATCACTGTGTAGCTGACGTGACAACTCCCTAATTTCTATTTAAAATATAGTAAAAATTAAACTTATAAATTTAGAACAAGCTTCATCGGGATCTCATAACCCTATGCAATTTATTTGTTTAAACCACGCGATTACTCAGTTGAAATATAGAAATACTCAAAAATTCTGTACAGTGTGTATAAAAAATATTATCTCTTACTGTACTTTGCTCCGCCTAGATATTTTAAACTTTATAATCTATGCAATGGATTAATTATTTTAATTCCAAACGAACGCATCATACATAATAAAAACGAGCTAGATCACGCAGAGCAGAACACGCTAGATCTGACCGACTTGGTATTTTTTCAAATATACTTAGGCCGGCACTGTCACATTACCTTATTTATTACATAACCTAAATAATCGAATAACTATATTCCTGAAGCGACGGGAGTAAGTTAAATAGTTTGGAAATTCTATCTTACAATTTGTTTTTATTATTGTTTCGATTTTCACAGTCATTTCACATTAAACTATAGAAACGGCCGCATTAGCGGTATGTGCAATTTAATTTAAAAAAAACAAGCAATAAACACTTTGCAAATGAACAAAAAACTTAAGTTTAAGCCCAATGAACGTTCTTACAACAGCTGATTTTTTTTCGAACATAACTTTAAAAAAAATAAATTCATTACTTAGGTCAGTCATCCTGCAGGTGTCCATAGACTGTTGTCTCTGTAGCGTATATCTATAAAAAGTACTTAAGTTCTTTACTTGCTCGATTAGTTAAATATAAGATTAAATTTCGTAACGTAGACTACCTAAGAGGCCCCGTTACGTCACCTACGATAGTTAGAAACGGACGAAAATTGGTGCAAGTTGGAATATTTAGCGGGTTAGTTTAAGCTAATTGCGCGTTCAACAAACACAATTTAGATAAAACGATTGAAAGGTTAAGTTTAAGGCTTGGAGGTAAAAGTTTATTAGTTCAAACACTACTTTAAATTACATTATTTTCGGTGACCTTATGCAATATCGTATATCATGAGTCATTCGTGCCAGTTATTTATGAGTAAGGAAAACCTGATGTTTATTAAAACAGGTCTTTAGTAATCTAACTAAAAGTTAAATTGCTATATGCTAATTTCGTACGACATTTTTCTTCAATATCATACAAAAATAACGCTTATTCTTAGATTCTTATACCATATTCAAAAAATTAATAAAGGGTCATCGTGCTGAGAGCAAACCGGAACCAGTAGGTACAGCCGAGGCGAGACTAGAATTTGCAAAAAAACTTGTCGAAAAAATATTACGTTTGTTATTCCGTATGATTGTGTATTTCATTGTTATTTACATACCTCAGCTTTTAGTGCGTTTATGATGAAATATGGGGACAAAGGGGGGGGGGCGGTGGAAATGTTGTGCTTATATTTCGTCTTATTGTCTTATTTCACGGATGGTTTTGGTTAAAATGTGATAGCGATTTTCTTTTTTATAGACGTGGATGGATAATCGGTCATATTACTTTTCAAAACATTGAGTAATGAAATTTAAATACAAACAATCGTTTATTTTGTATGTTAAAAATAAAACATAATTTTACCAAGAAAGGCGTTTACTGGACTAAAACATCTACCATTCCTTCCGATTTTTACTTGACGGCCATAACAGGTTGAGGCACAATAACAACAGCCTAGTATAATTATAACAGGTAACACCTAATTAGTACTCAGAATAACCTCCATACTTTTCCTCTGAGTGTTAACAAAACTCATTCATTCCTCTCAAGTACCTGGTTACCACAATAGGACACCGCACGTTGCTAACTAATGCCTCTTACTAATTACCCGGTCTTGGACAGTTCCGGAAACTTTTCTACAAGAAAACTAGTGAAAAGTTATTAGTGGTTCTTAAAAATGTTAAATGATGATGTTTCAAGTTTTTCAAAATGTGAGCTGTGTTTTATAAATTTCAGTGACGAGGCATCGTCGGGTAAATGTAGTTGGTTTATTCAGACTAAGAAATACTTAGACCAAATGAAGATTAAATAAAACACGTTAAAAAGGAAATTATTGTAAAGTTTGTACGGACTCATTCGATTTATGTTCCAGTATTGAAGGAATTACCACGATATTGTTTTTTATTATCGAGGAAACTCGTTAATTCCTAAACTAGCTTAAATAAGCGCGACAGTATATCAATTAATGTACCATGTCCAAAAAAACCAGCCGCATAGATATTTGCGGACATTTTTGTAAATTATATATCGAGTAACATACTTATCAGGGTCACGTACAACTGAAAATCTAGATTTAGGACAGAAAGGTAACGTCGCCTATTTGTTGGCATACGGGATTCATTTCATTATCAGCCTTTCTAATATATAATTTATAACTAATACTTTCAAAAATGTCAGACACAACGCTTGAAAATATATTTTTTAATTTTAATATTGTAAATAAATATAACATAAATCGTTTAAGAGGGTTACCTTACGGTTTTCTAGAAAGAAGCTTTGTGCTAAAAGTATTAGTAACAGTGTTCAGTGCACTCATTCTTAGCCGCTACAAAATTGTTATGAATTTTCAAACACCGGAAATTTGTGCAATGGCATCTACTTTAATGCCTTTGCACAAATTTCTTGTGATCCAAAAACGGTTTAGAAATATTTATAAATAAATATAAGCATAAATATAAGTACCTAAGTATTTCCAGACGTCAAGCGAACCCGTAAATGTGTAAGATATCTTTGAAAAGATCACTCACTTTTTAACAATAAGTTTTCGCGTGAAAAAATATATTTAATCCCTCTATGAATTTCCAACAAAAGAGTGCGAACACTGGCATTTATTGTACCTCGTGAAAAAATACGTCAAGAAAGAGTTGAGAAAATTCTTTTCAACCTCATTGTACAAAGCGTAATGAAAAAGAATGTTACAGGTCAAAATCAGGGGCTTTCACATAAGCTTATTAACTAAGGCTTCCCCTTTTCTTATATAAAAATATTTATATTTTTTCTACTTTTGCCCGCCTAGGCTTACCAGCAAGCGGAATTATTAAAATTTTTATTATTGAGCGTCTCTGTAATCCTCTTATAAGACATAAAAATGACAGAATACAATAAAAAAAATGTAGGTAGATGCTGGAGAAAATGTTTACTCTAAATGTTTGAATATTGTCGTAATAATATTTACTTCGACAACTCATATGTGCAATTACGTTCTTTAAATATAACGGGTTCGATATAACTATATATGACGCAGGAATTTTTAGCTGTTGGGATGCGTTTGTATTTTAAGCACTTTTACGTTGAAAAACATATTTCGGGATTTCGTTAATTTACTTAATGTGAGCACAAATAAGTTAACGTTATCCGAAAATGAGAAAATATTTAAAAGTTAATTTTAAAACAGCTTTTGGAGAATTTCGATTTAATTTAACAATTCAATTTACTGGAATTGAATACAATTGATCTTTAAAAATTTTAGGCGTTCCGCATAAATATCGAATACGTGAAATATAGCCGGAGCATTATTTTTACTTTCATTCTGTTCGCGCGCGTAGTCTCTAGCCTCCTTGCGGCTATAACTCAAAGAACAATAGTCCGCCGAGCCCAGAAATAACCAAGAAAAAATAAACACACGTACAGCGCACAAAACTATAAATATCGAACGTTCCATCCGTAATAACCATCGACCGTATATTCATGTTCACCGTAAATCTAATTGAACCCAAAATTCTACAGAAAATCTTAAGTTCATCAAGGTAATTGAATATCCGTTTCTAATAAGCGATTCCAGCGTATTCCAGTATGATCAAACTTATTAAATCAAGTGCTGTTATAAATATATTTATAAGGCATATGGCTCTTACGATCTTCATTAAATTTATATATTCATCCATCACTCTTAAAACTTTAGCAGTATGTTTGTTTACAGTGAATATATCTCTTGTTATGGGTAGTCCCTTTTCTACCTTTTGTCCCGCAGGCCTTCCTTACCCTTTCGTAATCCTGTAGCGTTCTCTTCGTGTCATTTACTAGGTATAACATATATCTAAACTGCGAAGGAAAAATGATAAAACATCACTTGAGGTATTTCAAAAACGTAAATACTTGTTGCTTGTTTGACAAAGAAAAATGAAATAGTTTCCAATATATGTTATCTTCAATGTTTTAAGTATCCTGTTAAAAAGTGTGTTGGATTCTTAAAGCTAATTACAAATTTTTCATAAAAAGCATATTTCAGTATTACCATATAAACATTTACGGTGTGCTTCAAATAGATTGAAAAACAATAAAATCGGAATCGTTTACGCATAATACAATAAAAAGATGTATATCGGAGCAAATTACATAAAGACTCAAATAAAACAAAATGTACAAGTTCGATTATTTTTATTCGCTTAAAAAAACGAGTTCGTCCAACAAGTGCGCTTCCACGCCTATAGTTTCAAAAAGAGGAAAAACAATTAACAATCCCGTTGAGTTCAGCTTTCGTTACATACAATATACGGCAGCGTTCCTGTATGGCAGTGAATCTGTAGCAACTTCATAGCTGAGTGCACAGAGCAAATCAATATTGCACTCTGTAAATGAGCACAGATGGCCGTGAGTTACTCGTTCGTGTTCAAAAAAACCTAGTGCATATGAAAATTAGTTAAAAAAAGAGGTTTCTACGGGGTAATGTAAGTAAATTGCCATGCCTGCCTTTCAGCGACCGGCCGCGGCTATCATTTCGAAGATAAGCGCTTAAAAGCCTCCTGAAACGCTTTCAGCAGATGGACTATTACTGTTAGCAGACTTTTTGCTTTGGCACCCAGACGAGCCAACTTTACTTATATCTTTTATCGCAGCGTCGCTGTGTGTGACTTTTTCTGTTTCGATTGGACTAATATTGCGCACGTAGGTTTTCATTGCCCTTTTTAAATTCAGAGAATTTTTTTAGTTTCTCTGAGGTATTTTAGCTGATATTTTAATGATTTTATATTCGTAGTTTCTAAGTTGAACAAAGATGTCCATTAGCATTTAACATGGATCGGCACTGTAAGTTTTATTTCACGGTCACATACTCATATAACATATAATTGGGTCTTTGCTTTCGTTGGAACAACATTGATTTCTTCTATGAGGGTAAAAACCACTGAAAATTATATCTTATATATAATATCAATGATAACAGTAGCAAACTTATTTTTCTAGCAGGAATTCCATAACATTAAAACCATTTAATGATTGAAATATTCTTATCGTTCACAAAGTAAGCTAACGAAAATTTTGAGTTTCTCAGAAAAAGGATATAGAATAATAACATATAGCGTATATCAATCTAATAATGTAAATGTATTAGATTAAGGGTTTCCGTTAAAGGGGACTCCTTGTATTTCACATTTTATTTCTCGATTTATTTGAAGGAGGGTGGATTATTCTGTTCACGTCAATTACCTAACATCAAAATTTATTAATTTTGAATACGAAGAATACTTTTGTTTTGTTAATTAAACTTTATGTTTTGATATTTTGAACAACCTGAAAGTACTCCTTTTGTTAATTATAAATACAACAATGTAAAGCTTTTCTGCTTATTTAATCAATTTATAATTATTAAAGTGCTTCTTATGTACAGACGTCAAACGGTTACTTAAGGCGCACTTAAATATAGGTTTTGCTTAGCAAATCTAGACTTAGATACACATACATTACGGATTAATTTAGTAAAATCTATACTTTAGCTATAATTTACCATTTGACGCCCATGAGTGCAGTGCTATCAAGACAGATATGAAATCTTTAACTTAAGGTTGTTTTCAGTTATGTCATATTCAGTACTAACATGATACCTGGACAAATGGGTCTTAATAAATTGAAGCGAGAAATCTAAACCAACCATACAGAAATAAATTGAAGTAACATAGCGATTCCAATTCAAAACTAAACGAAACTCCGCAGCATTTCTCCACGTTGGAAACGTACATTTGAACTTAGAGGCGGCTGCGGCGCGGGCGACGGGGAAGTACTTACCGCGCAATGTAGCTGCACTTGCCTTGGTCAGGAAGCGCTCCGGAATGCAGTCCGACCACCAAAGCAAACCCCATGACACACTAAAGTACCCTCTATATCCTCCAACGTAAGAGCCACGCCGACAAACGTGACTCGCCGCGGAGGGGGCACGAGAGGGCAACGCACGCGCGCGCGCAGCTCAACCTCCCATTCAATACATCTCTGTGATGCTGCATTTATTTACTATTCCGTTTGTACATTCCGATTTTAAATCATAACGTTGCGTCTTGCCTGCGCTTTCGAATATTCACGATCGGTTGAAGATCGCAAATATCTAATTAAATACGCTCTGAAAATTTTTTAATAAAAAACTTGTAGTTAGGAATGTGAAATTAAAACCGTTTGTAAACACGAGCCGGCGGACGAACGCGAGTACATTCGAGTGCAGAAGTTGATGCTAGTCATGCGATGACACGGTACTGTAGTCATCACTTTGAGCGGAGAGCTGCAATGTTAGTGTATGTTTTAGGGTTGCGCTTGACTAATGCGTTTAGTTTGATTGATGGCAAGATCTATCTATTGTTTTAACCTTTTAGTGTAGAGGTAATTTCGAAAATTTACCTTTATTTTTAACTATACTTGTGTCAAGTTAAATCATAACATACTTTCTTGGATGTTTTTTTAAATATTACATATTGTTTATATAAAAAAACTAAATAATTTCGCTTTGAAACAAAGTTCCTTATATCGTCTGAATATGTATCTAGTAGGTAATAAGGCGCAACAAAGTTAAAGTATAATAACTGAATAACAAATTTAGAACTCACACTCAACTACCAAAATTTAATAATCTCAAGTAATAAAAATCGCTATGCAAAATAATTGATAAACACTAAATAAGATCTCATACCTCACAAGCGAAGCTAGTCGTGGCCCTAATTTTGCACTCCACGCAGCGCGAATGCACGCAGCACTTGACAGTGCTCTGCATCTATTGACCGGCAAGCCGCGGTTGGCGCGTGGCTATTGGTTCCCGAACGTGCCACTTTTCATTCTGATTATACCTAGCTCAGAAAATGTATGAAGAATTTTGAAGTTATATTTTTAGTTCTAACTGTGTTTTACGAGCCACCGATACGGGCATAAGTGCCTGTTGGATTTATGATTGGAGTCGAAAAACGTTGAATGAAAATACGCTAAAAATATCGGTTAAATCTGGGTAAACATACGTTATCAAAAATGACATTGGAAAAGAAGACCCCTTTGCCATATTCCTTGATGCACCATTAAACTTATCGGAGATACGCGCATCGCACAGAGCAAAATGCAAAAACAGAGATATTATTTCAAAATTTTCTATTATAAATATATTTCTTTAATAAATATAATGAAAATAAATATGCTAGATGCATTTTTTTTTATTTGCAGGTACGTGATATTCTCTAATCGTGAGTCGTGCGTAAGTACGTAGCAGTTATGTTAAATTTGCCGTACACAGTCCATTCGCACATGATTCATTAACAACAGTGTTATATACTAGACAAAAACATACCTCAAATTCATCATCACCTGTCGCCCAACTGCTTTTCAAATTCTAAATCGATAAAATTTTATGAACACTTGGTAACAGTGGATAACATCGAATTGGAATATGAACAAACTTAATTATGTTTAAAAGGTAAGGTAACTTATATTCAACGAAATTAATGTATATTTTTGAAATTAAAAATACATTATTTTCTGTACAATGTATGGAACAAATTCATAGGAAAATCTGACCTACAAAGGAAATAAAAGGAATTACATTTAATCAAGAGTCACATATTCGCATACAGGGTTATTGTTAATTAGACCGGAAGCTTTTAAGGGGTGAATCGGAGCTTGAAAAATTTTTAAGTTCGGAAAAATATACCAATATCTTGATAATCTCGAAATTGGTTGACTTTTGGAATAGTGTTAGTATCCCTGCCTCATACGCTAAAGCCCCCAGGTTCGAGTCCTGATCGGGCATTCATTTGTGTGATGAACACAGATGTTTATTCTAGGATCTTGGTTGTTTATATTTATATATGTATGTTCACTCTCCGTTCCTAAGCCAACTCGCTGCATGGTCATCCGTAACAAAGCTCTGCTTAATTTGGGGCCATTTAGTTGGTGGGGTTTTCTGAGGATTTATTAATATTATATTTATTTTAGATAGGTAGCACAATATTTGGTAAAAATTTTGGCAAATAACCTTCCGCTTCTCTCCTTAAAAGTTTCCGGTCTAATTACCAATACAGTAGTTACCCTGGGTACAGTCAGAATAAATTCGAAAACAAATTCAAAATTCAAATTCAAATATTTATTTCTCAACATTGACAATTACTTGTTCTTATTGACGTCAAATAAAACATGATTCTACCACCAGTTCGAAAAAAACCTTCGTGAAGAAGAACTGGCAAGAAACTTCACGGGTATATTTTTTTTCAAAATAAATTTACAGAGTCTCTTTATGTTTATACAAAAATTATTCTTTTCTGCATCTGTTAGCTCGGCAAGTCTCCCTCCCCCCAAGTATCCAAACGACGAACACCCTCAAACGGCACCCGTTCACGAGTTAACGCGGGATCCAGCCATCGCCCTCCTCAACCATATTAGAGGGAAGTGAGCGACCCGTTACTTGTATCAAAATCCTGATGAGAGCCATACTGCCAGGTTCTGCAGTTTTCAGAAACAAGCACATATACGCATAAATTCAGCTAAAGCACATTTTCAATATTTGCGCCGCTGTCCCCACTATTGCGGATCGGATGACACGGCAAAAACTGCACATATTGTTATATTTTTCTAATGTATTACGAAGTCACAGCTGCGGCAAGGGTGTGAGGAAAAGCACTTTTCCAAACCAATGCCCGCGTTTATTGATTCAAAATTGTTGAGGCGAGTCGAATAGTGACCAGGTGCGCGGTGGCCCAAGTTCGCCTAATTTTCGCCTAACGATGACAATGTGGGCAAACAGACCAGGTTCACAAAGAACAACTTTGGGCCATCGACTTTGTATTTCAGATTTAGTATTCATATCTTCTTACATTTAGGAGCGCACTCCTTGTTTATAATCGCAATGGTGGACGAAATTGTTTTAGTTTCGGTCAAACTGAGAACTTGTTGAAATTTAGTGAGCTTACAGTTTGTTGTTTGGGAATACCGGCATGAAATGCACGACCTAAATGTTCTCGATATTTTCTCGTACAGTTTTGTAAGGTATGCTAAAGTTTTTAAATGTAATTAACGCTAAAAGTTCGTAGCTTGGTTAGGTGATAGTTTTAAACTCAAAACTACACTTCAAGCTATTGACGGCGTTCTTATAATTTTTTATTTATGTTGCAAAGTTGCAAAAATTTGTTTGTAGGCATGTGTCGTCCATAAAAACGTTTAAGTATTTTAATAGTCTGGTACTCTGTCAAGCGCAGGCATTGTATCATTGTGACACGATAAAAAATAATGGATTTGCTCAGATAACTCATTATTACTCTTGCATTGATGAAAACGTCGTTATGCACCCCGCTGTTCTAGTAAAACATGCCAAAACTCCACGAGAGCTAGTATTGCAAGACTATATTCTTCCAGAACCCTCTCTATGATTCACATTTTTAGAGCGTTAGTTTGTAAGGGCTGACTTTCACAAACCTTTTATTCCTCAGGGGTAGAATCCTCAAAATCAGATGCATGTGTAACAGCTACTGTTCATTATGAAACACGGAAATACTTCATCGAAGTTAGAGAACCAGTTAGGCATAGCTTAATTAGCTAGACATAGCTAGTCATAATTAATAAATTTATTTTTCCATCCATCATAATTCATATTAACATTACAACTTGGATCCTACTCTACTAATATTATAATTAGTAAGTTTTCGAATAATTTACTTTTATATACAAGTTCGTTCGTCTGAACGAAATACGTATCGTATTCAAATTGTTCACCTTGATGATGTATTTAACAATATAGACGAAAGAGTGCCGAGCTATTTTTTTCTCTCTCTGTTTACCCATAACACCTTTGAAATTCAAAGTTCAAGGTGTATTTTTGCTTCCAAGATGAAGAAAAATAAGACTCATCAAGTGTATATACCAACTATAATATTGTATTATAAGATTTATAATATGTATATTTTGTGAATTGACGTGTTATTTCGTGACCACATTCTGGTGTAAATTACCCCACAGGCAACCTGCATTGTTTAAGTAATGGCTTCTAAATTTTACCCCTATATATGAATAGATAGGTGATAGAGTAAGTTGAGCCATGGTGTCCCAAACTGGGTATATAACTTTTTAACTTTGAACTGACACTTATTGCATTTTTTGCTTTTATGATTTTATGCATATATACATATATACAGAGTTAAAAATATCATTTAGAAAGTTAATGATACTGATCAATTATACACAATACAGATATTAAAATATAACAAGTAAAATATGAGTGCCTGTACCACTTCAAACCGTGCAACCAATACACTTCAATAAGGGACCATACGGGTGTTCCAGTTTTGAACATTGAAGATAAAGTATTTTGAAATTACATTAACATAATTATATAGAAAAAAAGACATGAAATTGACTTTTGAATGAATGAATGAATATTTTGAATTTAATGTTTCAATCAATTTTAAATCTATGACAATTGTATGAAATACTTTACAAAAAAAATTTGGAATATGTTAATATCATAAAAAATAAACCATTTGAATAAAGCTTCAACAAACACGACTCATATCAATTTCAAACACAAACCTTTTTCACTAACGACTAAAAAATACTCAAAAACGACTAGTATCATTTGGTCTATAATGTTGAAACAACGTACAAAAAGATTTAAAAAAACTTGTTTACTGTATCGTACAAACATCTCTTCCGCATTCATTCTTGTTTACTGCTGTAAAAATATGACTGAAACAATTCATATACAGGATGTGCCATTTACAAACATAAGTCGCAATGTGCGTTTTTAATGTTATAGCAACTGTTTGCGAGCGGGGAATATTTCAAACCGAATTGCAATCGATGACTCGCTGTGCTGGCATAAAATATTCGATATGTGAAACGAATAGTAATGAAAGCGCCGTGTGGTACCCTATATTAATTGTCACAGGTGTCGATTACAATTGTCACACCACTATTCCTATAGGCATTTTTTATTTCAAATAAATTGCTGTCCGATATAAATAGTCGATTTGAATGTGTGATTTGATTTTGTGAGCGTTGGTTTTTATTGCATTAGCGTAAAACAAAACAGACGGTGGGTTTAATTCAAAATTGACGAACAAGTGTCCCGAGTTAACTCACACTTGTACAAGACTATGAATAAAATAAATCACTTGAAATTTAAATCATGTATCATTGAATTACAACTGATTATTGCTTGCCACAATTTTTCACCTTATGTAGCTGCAACTAGGAAGTTGACTTTAAAATCACCTTTTGCAGTTTCGACTACTTCGCTATGTTATTTCGGACGTGTTATCGGGCAGCCGAGCAAATTAAGACTTTGACCTTCATTCCATTTTTGCAATTTCAGTCCATTTTTGCTCGGACACTATCGATCACAGACCCGAAGACCATTTGTTTATAAATCAATGCTTAGCTGTTTAAAATTTCAACTCATTACTTCATAACTTTGTTTAAGTAAAACATTGCATTTACCTTATTACTCTTAAATTTGAATTCGAAAATCTCCTTACGTCAGAAGTTACCATGAAACTGCTAAAAGCAGACCTCTCGTTGGGAACAGATATCAAAAGCTAGTTGCTTCAACTTATGTCTAAGTAAGTTGCGTAGAACAAAGCTTGTTTAAACACACGTGAAAACGCAAGCTTTGCACAAACTTTCAACACGGCTGTGCCGTAGATTAAACAAGTAAGTGGTTCAGATGGAATACACACGAAAATCTCTTTTTAGGTACAAATAATACCAAAACTGATGTTTTTTAAGACAATTCTTTTGTTTATCTAACGGGTATAATTGGTAAATGCAAAAATATGATTTTACTCAGCTTGAAATAATATAGTTTACCCGAAAAAGGTACGTAATTGTTCAATATAAAAACGAAAGAATGGAATCATTTAATTGATTTTTGAACTTTAGCACTGTAAAATACCTAAAAATATCTAATAACTATGTTTATGAATAGTATAAAATCCAAAGATTGAGAATATCAAAAATATAAAATTCTGAGAAAAGAAAAAAACTGTACATTCTTATCTGGCAGAATTTTCTGTTCATATAAAGGTCTCCGCATGCTTCCGCGGTTATCAGAGAACACCAAATGTTTGGTTAGGAAATAGACAGGACAGCGGGCCTTACGGGCCGGGCCCCTCGCAGCTATTCCGACCTTACATTTAGAAACGCTAATTGTCTATTAAATTACTGAGTTAACAATTTCGGGTAATTAATGTAAACGTTTTGTATGAAAATGTTTGGTTTCATTGAAATACTTGGTTTCGTTCTAATGATTTCTTATAATTTTGTGATGTAACTGAGACTAGAGTTTGTCAACTATTCCGTCAGAAGTTGTCGTTAGATATTACCATTAAAAGATAAATGTACTTAAAGCTTATAACATTGGGCTACGTTATAATAAATTTATCAAAATAAATAGACATCTACGAGTAACAAGCCTTTGAAGAGAAAGGTATTAGTACCGTATTTTTTTTCTTATCAAAACCATTAAAAATAATAAAATATTGTAATACGGTTCTTTCATTAGCCAACGATCAACTTCTTATGATTTCAACTTCATCCAAGAAATTGTCCTTAAATAATATTTGACAGACAAAAAGTAGCCACTTCATTTTCATGTTTAAAAGATTTTGTTCCTGACCTCTAATCTCTAAGGTCAACAGATCTTAAACCGTTGTGTTTGGTTAGGCTCCGTAATACTAAATTTGTTTATATTTAATTTTCACTGGTATGCAATAAAGATTCCATGATAATAAAACAAGACTATAAGTATTGTATATTTATGAGCCACAATATGAGCTTCGCCGTTTTTCCCGCCCTTAAGCTTAACGCTGGTAAGTTATGAATAATAATTTAACGTGACACTCAAAAAAATACTTCTCTTTAGATTATTAAAAAATAATATGCTCGCGCAAACAGTTTATCTATATGTGTGTTGTTAGGTTTCAAGTTAACAACGAAAATTTCTGAAATTGTTAGAGAAAATTGCTACAAAGGATGTCGAAACTCGGTTAAGTTTCGTTACCCAATTAATTAGCTGTTCTGAAGATCAAAGCCCGATTCTTGTTTGCCAATCTGGTGTTAAGACCTCTAAGTTGATAACAAGCCTAATACACAGTTTCCGAACCCGCTTATAGGTTACTATGACTGCTGTCAATCAAATCTTATCTCATTTCGTACTTCTGTCTCATTGTTTTTTTGGATTCTCAACCTTATTGTGTGTAGTTAAGATAGGTTTTCGCTGTAATAATAAAGACACTGAGCACCTTATTGATTACTCAGAAAATTATTTGCTGTATTAGCGATCCATGTTGAATAATCTTCGTATTAATGTTTATTAAGGATTATAGAGCCTCAATCAGTAGTTCGGTCGCGTACGGATATCCAAGATTGACGTTAATCTGTAACGTAGAATTTTGGCATGACTCAATTTGAACTTAACACCCGCTGTTCGAAGTTGTTCAGAAGTGTAATAATTTGGTTTGGCGAAGTGAGATAAATTGTTTAGAAATTTACCTTGATTTATTTAAGTTACCTAAACCTAAACCTGAGCATCTCGTAAGTGTTAAGCGGTTTCTTTATAAAGGGTGTATTTAACTGTATTTTTATTTTTAACGTTTGAAAGAAAACTTAAAATGATATTAAGTCTTTTATCTCTAGTACGAGCAACATAAAATTATTACGACATTAAAACAGATTCTATTTGCAGAAAACTCTGTATAATTCTACAGTAAGAGTACTGTCCTAAGATAAGCAAATTGGCTCTTAGAATCCTTCGTTTATTTAAACGGCTAAGTACAGACGTTAATTATCTGCCCGTTTTGTTTATACACCACGAACGAGTCGGATCTACAAATGTTTCCTTTGGTTAACAATAATGCAATTTGTTTACTATCTCTGCCATTATATTCATTAACCTAATAAAAGAAAAATAATTTAGTTTTTCGTTGATCGGTTAAACTTTCAACTTAATTACCAGTGTTTCCAAATTACTTAGTTTTCGTGAAGAAATTTGACAAGTATATGTTGGTTGGTAGCGTCACGGAATGCGGCAAAAATTTTTCACGCATTATACTAATTTACGTGCGGTTGGTCGGCGAATCGCTCGCGCGAGCGGTGGAGCTTAGGGCTGTGCTAACGGATATTGAAGCACGTAATCTGGGTATATTATGTCTCCTCTCACAATTTATCAAACGATGAATGGTTGGACCATTACTTTCAACCCTTAGCTTCCCTGCTTATTAATATCTGTATAATTTATTGTAAATTGCATTCTGTAAAAGTGATCCTGTGCGTGAATAACGATGTGAGTAACGGCTCTCGATTTAGGCTTAATAATATCGAATAGATATGAAATATGATAGTAATTATCATGGGGTTACGACATATCTAATGCCTCTTCGTTGGTATCCTTTTATGGTTCATAAAGTCAATGAAACTCCGAGCTCGTTAAATGGACATAAATTAACTTGTTACTTACACCATTTTAGATTACGTAGAGCATTTTTATTTGGCAAACCCTACACCTTTTTTTTGTTTTAAATAGACTACAACAAAAACGAAACTACTGAGCAGACTCATTTGTACCCAACAAGGACACTAAACCTAAGATTCTATTTTCAAATTTTGATTTTAAAAATAGAAGTGTAAGTTGCCAGGTACTGGCTTTGTGATTTACACCGATCTGTGTTGCCGAGTGAAATACGCCAGACGAGCATTAGTAACACGCCACTATGTTTATAATTTTATAAAAGTTTCACTGCTGGACGAAATTGTGGGTTTTAAAATTTTTTATTTTGTTATTACAAATGCTATAATTGTTACTTGATAGTAAGTTTATCTATATTTACTTTCTTACATTTCCTTTTCGTGTAAAAGACGCAAAGAAACCAACCTTTCAAAAATGTTAACTGTTCTTTTAAAAGAAATAAAAGTATACCAATTTTACCTTATTCTTTATAATTTACTTTCACTAATGTTGGAATAAAGCTACACACTATATTTACTACAAATTTACGCGAGTTGCATCTGTCAACGTCCTTCCGTTTTGAACCCATTAATTTTATCCGGAAACGGACATGTTAGTAATACGTAAATCGGCTCATATCACAGCTTACTACCCAAAGGTATTAATGATCACAAAGAAGAAAGTTTACAATTCAATTTGCCTATCACTATATAGACCCATTCCATTCAATTTTTAACCATTTCAAAATTAATTGAACATTTATATCGGATAGAACTAGCTAATGTCCGCGAGTTATTTCGACAGTCCACATTTCCTAAGGAAAAAAACACGCGTTACCTATTTTTGATCTATCACAGGTGTATACACACCAAATTTGGTGAAACTCCGTGTAGAAGTTATTCATGAATAAATATCAATGTATATTATTATAATATTAGGTGCAACACTAATATTCCATTTTTTTATTATTTGTATATGAACGATCAGACTAACTTTTCTTGTATATTTGTTTGAACAAAGAAATAATTTGTAGTAATCAAAAATAAAATTTAATGTTTAGGACTAATCAACACAGTTCGTTATTCTATTAATAATTCGTTAATTGTTTTTACGAAACATTGGCAGCATCTTAACACAAACATATGAACGCAACATTAATCCCAGGCGGAACCGGAAGGGCACTGAGTTGTGTAATTACTTGCATAATGCAACGCGCACGATTCGAATTCCGAATGCCCGAGATGGCGCGTACACTAATGTTCTAAATTTGATATTAATGAGTCACGTGGGCCCTTCAAGATTAGGCAAGGCGGCCATTGTTTGAAAAATTATACGGAATGTAAGTATGACTTATTTATTACATTTTAGTTATTACGAGTTGAACAGTTTTATTGATGGAATTTTGTATCTGTACTAGAACTTGTGTTATTTATAAGTAAATTAGATATTTTAAAATGGTACACTTGACCACTAATTGTTGTTTGTTTGTACAGATTGTTTATACTGTCATTTACATATTATAAAAAAATTATTTTTCAATTTAACTACATATAAAAATCATTAAAATAGCCATAAAAGTCGATTCTATTTGGGTGTATTAATAAGTAACCAAGAATAATACTGACAAGGTAATCGTGATTGTATTTCTACTACTTTATGTAAATTATTTTGCTTAAAATTTTATCATAATATAATTAACAAGGTTTATTCGGTGTATAATCTGTTTTCCTATACCACCATCTGGAAGCATTGTTGGATACTAATCTAATTAACCTTAGGCACGGTCTAAATGTGTTAAGGTGTTTCACCCGAAAGCCTTGCTTTCTATTGCTGATGTTGAAATAAAGTCTTTATGCCCTTATAATCAAGTGTTGTTTTTGTGAAGCAGGGCAGCTCATTAGCATTCATCGTGCGCTGGCGTCCCACTCCCGAATAAAGCATCTGTTAAATGTCTCGTGGCGGGTGAAACTTGCCCCGTAATTATCTGTTAACATTCCTAAGTTTGACCCCGCGAAAACCTCCGTTTAAACCCAGAGGCGCTTTATTTCCTAAATAATTTAAAGATATTTGATGAAAAAGACTCTCCGTTATTTAGAAAGTTTCTAAAGGGGATTTGAGAAGTTTGCCATGATTTAGTACTACGCTCCCTGCTTTGTTCGGGTCCGTGCGGTTTTGTTTCATATTTGAACTAATTAAAAATATGCTCCCCGTTTTATATTGTTCGTGACACGACACTGTAAGAGTCGTTAGGACTTTGTTTTTAGATCTCCGATAGATACATATTATTATTGTTAGGTACTCCCTAACTTTTACTAAAAAGTTTCATCAATATCCAACTTTTCTATCAGTTTGATACATTAATGTTCATTATTTGTCACTCTTGCCCTAGTTTAAAGGTTATAACTTTTATATATACTTTGAATGTATGTCGAATACAAGCATGCATTTTAAAACCAATTCATAAAATATTTTTAAGCAATTCATTTGCCGAAGCATACATAATAATAATAATAATCATCATACTTACTCCGCTCGCAAAACACCTCTTGCCTTTGCTAAAAAAGCGAAACACAGAATTAACTCGCATGAATATAAAGTCCATACAAATCGTATTCATATCGGACCCAGTAGGCAGTTTTGTTATTAAAATACATCCATTCATTTATCGGCGATATAGACCATTCGTATCGCTAATGGATTTCAAATAAACCCGAGCTAATGGTCTTCAATTCGAAATTTTTGGATCAAAACTAATTAAATCTAACTCAATGATACCTGTTATATATTTAAGAACAAAAACAGCATGAAAATACGCTTACAAAATTTGAGAATAAATCTGAACAATAAATCCAATGAAAGCTGTACGTAAAGAGGAAGACATCCTAATGAACCACAGTCATTTAAATTAATCAACCGCGGTCGCATTTTCGGGGGTGGCCGTTTCCAAAAGAATGATACGCAAATTTTATTGTGGAGTCCGATTTTTTTTGCAGTCAATAAAGCATGTCATAAGTCCACATTAATCACAGTTGACAGTATAATTCGGTCCACCGCTATCGTGCGAAAGCACTGAATACTGTGATAGATTCGCAAAGGTATGATGTCCTGGTATCGATTTTCAATTAATCTTTTGTCCCCTTTTGCGTTTAGACAGATTTCATTTTTCGACTATACCTCGCTATTATGATTGTATATTCTCATTATTATTTGTATATTCTTGTTTACGGAACTGATCCGTTTGAGACGGCGATGGCTCAGCGTCGTGTATGCTAAACAAATACCGACAACGAAAACATTGAAATCGCTTCGGAAATTCTTTATCGATTTTACAGAGTATTTACTGAGTTCTGAATGTTGTGAATTTGGAGTCTCGGCTGCGCTGGTTTGTAAACTTGCTTTGTTATATGAGGCTTGAAGGATACTGTAAAAATTTCTGCGATTCATAATAGTAGTAATAAGATACAGTAGAGTTTTAAATTCTCATAGTATCTTTATGCTCAACGATTAGGCCGTAATAATTTGTATCATTATTTTTAGGTGCAATATGTTTTTACAAATATTCCAGAAATTTATGAAATACTGATATTAGTTACTTTCATATATTTTAAGGATGCATCTGAAATTTCATATTTTGAAATGCTGTGTTGTAAAAAGTATACACCCAATTTCATAAATAAGTCGTTCTTCTCTGTTTTTCGTGCGGTGTTCTAATTAGCCCGACGTTCGACGATATTAACTTTTTAACAAGCTTATTTTTAAATGCTTTAAATCGGTTTCGACACTGTTTTTAAATTGAAAATCTAGACTAATTTAACGAGGCGAAGAGGACCCTTGGCGTCGTGCTGCAGGAGCTAGTGGCTCTATAATTTTTTTACCAGAGGTCGGGATTCGAATAGGTTTGGTTATGAACACAAATATGTCAAGTGTTACGGAGCTGCTCTTTATCTATATTTGTTTTATTTTTTTATAACAAGGGTCCCAGTTTATTATGTGCTTAGTCATAACTGTAATAAATCTTTAATTTATAATAGTAATTAATCAAATTTTATGGTTACTGTGTCGTTTCTGCAACTTCTTCTGTAATAATAAAAAAATATTTGCTTGACTAAATACACAACAGTTTATTATTTAGTTGTGTATTAGCATTTTAAATATATTCATTTATTTCACGACTTTACCTATAACCTAAAAACTTTTACTACTTTACTAACTTTACCTAAAAACTTAAAAAACAAAATTTACTCAAGACATTTTACATCACAACTTCTTTTCAATAAAACCCACTCGTTGTTGAGTTCAACAAACGAAAAAGCAAAACTTCAACAAAACACATACTAAGGAGCATTTTCTATTTTTTTTTTCTTTTATTTTCGAGGCTCACGCGTAAGTATTAATCTCAGGGAACAAATCAAACCCTTTCAGAAACTTCGGGGAAGACAAACAGAAGGGGGTTCAATGAAAAAAGTTACAATCACAATTTTGGCTAAGTGAGAGTTCGACGTTATAGAGGGGTTTACGACGTTAACTATATATTTGGTTTAGAATAAACTAGATAGTTTTAGTGCGAAATGAATGAAGCATTTGTATCTTTTGTCCTAAATGGGTGAACTAATACGTTGCATAATTTTTTGAAAAATGTATTTTGTGTATTGTTTAGCTATCATTACATAATTAATTTTCTCGAAAAAAAACTAGTTAAGAATTTTTTTTAAGTAAGTGAATAGTGAAAAGATTAATGTGGGCATTTTTATTTTTGGCACGCATTTTATTACGTTCAGCATGATACTTTAATCAGGAAACTCCATCACCATGGTATCAAGGAACTGATCTTTAGATTTTGACCTCATGCTTGAATAGTAGAATTCAAAAGGTTGAGGTTAACCATAAAAGGTCGTGTGGGTCCGTTGTAGTAACGGGCGTCCCTCAAGGTTCAATCCTGGACCCATTTCTTTTTCAAAGTCTGCATATACGGCTGGCAAAAGCCACGATATTGCATTGTTTGCTGATGATACTACTTTAATTAAATAACTAAAATATTACAACCAGCCAGGTTGGTATAATATTTTAGTGTTTTTAATAGTTCAATGTCTTATGGTATTCTACTGTGGGGAAATGCCGCAGACATCGAAAAGAACCGGAAAGAACTGGAGAAAAGAACCATTTGTAGAATATATAAACTTGGCAATAGAGAATCTCGAAAGGAAAGTTTTAAGAGATTTGTATATTACCCTTGCATAACAATATATTTATGAAAATATTTTGTATATTCATATGAATAATAATATATTTAAAAGTAAGAAAGGTAACCATCATAATGATTACTCTGTAAGGACTAGGGACGACCATAGTTTAGCGTTTCCATAATTGAGGCTGACTAAAAGCAACAAATCACTTATGGGAATGCCAATACGTTGTTATATAAAAATTTTAAAGTTAGTTTTATGCCTGCTCTTCAGTAAGTTCAAGAAATCAATTTGGAAGACAAAAGGGCGTGGGTTAGAGTTCTCCGCAATCTGTTTCTGTGCTGTTTCTGAATAATACATAGAAAAACATGTGTAATGTTTGTTTTTCATGCTAATTAATATCAAAATCGTAATTGTCACAAAAGTACGTTTTTTTACTGTAGCGTCGGGTGACGGATCGCTTACTTCCCTCTAATATGGTTGAGCTATTGTTGATTTTGAAAAAATGATACCCGTGTTTCTTGCCAGTTCTTCTTTACGAAGATTTTTCCGAACTGGTGGTAGAGTCATGCTGTATATAACTTCAACAAGAACAAGTTATTGTCAAAATTGAGAAATAAATATTTGAATTTGAATTAAAATCCTCATGGAGATAATAATAATAAATAGTAAAACCCCAGACAAACCGACCGACTGTATGGCCCCAAAGTAAGCAGAGCTTGCCTTATGGATGACCATACATTGAACTGGGGGGTACCCAGAACAGATGGTTGTATGTATATATATATATATATATATATATATATACATACATACAACCAGGACCCGAGCACAAACATCTGTGTTCATCACACAAATGAATGCCCCGGCCAGGACTCGAACCTGGGCCCTTTGGGGTATGAGGCAAGGCTAGTTAACACTACACTACTCGGTCGTCAACCGAATAAGTAAGATGACACACAGATGCGTGTAATGTTTATTCTGCACTGACGTTTATTATCAGGTAAGAGGAAAGGTAAACGCCAACATAATCAATATTTGCCAATAAAAAAAACGCTTTTTCTTACTTAAGGTAACATGTTTTTCAAATCTTGACATTCAATACTGTCAAAGATTTCATGAAATAAAATCTCTTTAGCAACACATAAAATAATGTTGACCAGAACTCACAAGGAAAACTAAATAAAACCACAAAAAGTGTTTCCAAACAGCTAATAAAAAAAAACCCTAAATAGTTTTCCGCAAGTAGTACAATTTCATTAAATCAAATAATAAATAGCTTGATCCAAAAGGCAGTTACACAGAAAACTTGGCCAATTAGTATAGCCTCTACTACATTCTTGACATACTACGTAATAAGAAGAAATGTTTAACTTCCTCTATATCGGGCTTTCCTTACTTATATTACGACATTTTTCCGCTTACCTTTTGCCAGGTACAGACGTAGTTTTGTTTTAAGTAGTTTTGGAATAATAATAATTACAAAAGTTGGAGCGTATTTTTTGGCCATGATAGGCATATGTTTTAGCATGTAATTGAGTTAAAGTTGTGTAAAAGTCTATTATACAATCTGTCCGGGGGACGACTGAACAAACTTTATGGGCTAAAATAAGCAGAAATGTAATAACGTTTTACATTGATACCTTAAAGATATAGTATATTGTATAGAGGGAAAAGTCTGTATGTATTTTATTTAGAAATGATAAGGTGTTAAACAACTGAACTGCTAGGATCCAATTATTTCAAGTTGGCACTGGCGCGACAGAGCGAATGTGTACAGAAACATAAACGGATCCACACATTTTTTTAATCAATAAAAAAATATTGAGTCTGTTAAATTATTAATAAATTTTTTGGCGACATTTTTTCTGAGTTGTTTAATTGCGATTTATATTGATTGTTAAACTGTATCAAAAATTAATATAATGGCAGTTCTAATCAAACTACGAGTGTATACCTTACAGAGAAGATGTGTACAAAATTTAATCTTTTCTTCAAATGTGTATATAAAATATTTATTTAACTCTACGTGTTAGATGTCTCTTGAAAACTATGGAGCGCTAAAATATTAAATCATTTAAACAAAAATAATACTTTATTTGCCCTTAATACGCAGTAATTTAGCCGTATATTCTATCTTTTATTCTTTTTCTTTCTTAATTTTTCTTTTTCCGGTAATATTCCGATAAATCTTCTTGTTTTTAAATAAATAAATGTAATTAATAAAAGTAAATAGAAAACTTAGATAGAAAATTGATTACAGATACATATAATACATCATCTAAATTACTTTGTTATTATTTTATTTTTTCTCTTAATGTATAAGTCTGCATCTAAGTTAATTAAGTTAATTCTGTATAATTTAACTCCATAATTGGCCTTCAGTCATATTTTTAAATAGTTCACTTGTATTTAGTATAAGGGCTGTGGATTTTGTGATATATAAATAATAAAAATAAAAGAAATAGGGCAAAGGGGCAGAAAGGCTGGCTGGTCGATATCTATAAACGCGATAATTTATTTTTTATATAATGTCACAGTCTTCTTAATACCAAAATCTGTCTAACCTAAATGAAAGATATTCTCGTAATCGTAGTCTAAACATTTTCAAATATTCCACTTAGCAACAACACTGTGTGTGTATAAGTTGATGTTGTGTTGATTCTAATTTAAATACCTACTTTTTAACATGAACCTTAAAATAAAATTACAACCTACGAAAGAATTTAATATAGTTACGTGATATTTTAAACTCAGTTTTCAATGAAAACATATTTATGTCAGTTTCTTTAAGGATTTTATGAGACGCTATAAATTTTATTTAGTGTTTGAAAAGTTTTTCATAAAAGTAGTTATTTCTGTATAATGCGGAAAATATCGTTCTGACATTTATGACCCTACATTTTTAATACGTTTTAGTATTTAATGAAAAGTTCAAAGTTAGGCCACATCAAGTAAAACAAAATTAAGTATCACTTAAATGGAATAAGCACATCTTTTATTTACTTTTCACGGCAGTAAATTATTACTTTCGCTAAAAAACTACTTATGAATGAATGAATAATTGTTACAGTTACCTTAAAATCTATATTTCATTCAGAAAAAACCTAATATACGTTTATTATTTATTTATATTTTCAAATTAACATCGCAACACCGTATAATCCCTGAATTGTATACCTTGGCCGGCAGCTCCAAAAACTTAACGAATTTCTGTTACATCAGACCGCTTGTACCTTCCTACACCCACTGTTCAAATTTGCTAAGTATCGAACATGCTTTCACGTAACTAACTGGCTAACGAACGAACATGAACCAAGAAACTCCGGTTATTGATATTGATATTTATCAAGCAATAAGGGTTATTTTAAGAAAAATCGAACATGATATTTTAAATGTAAATTTTTGTCTTTTTTTATTTATTTTCATTGACACGATAACGGAGCTACAAAATAAACAAATATTTTAAATTTTTGTTTTTATTACGTGAAAACGCTAGTTTCAATTATTTTATATTATAAAATAATACATCAAAATTTACTTCATAAAGAATTAAAAAACGTTTATTAAACCTGAGACTTGTTTTAAAATCCATGTTTTTTTATATATATAAATTTATAACACTTTGCATTTGACCGCTGAACCCATGAATACAATTGCAGTAATCGTGTCCGAGATTCATAATGGTACTTCTCCTTTTTTGCCACTTGCTACTAAATACAATAGCACTTGATGGATATAAGTGCTCTTTCCAATAAGCGGACCATGTCAAGTACAAGTCCTTCCAAACAACCCCGAGGAACTTGAACAAAACTTCTTGGATGAATATGGCATGAATACTCGAATTCACCTTTTTTTGACAGTTATTTGTTTCTTACTTTGTTTCTAGTTTATTCCATGCGTGGAACGCGTTGGACATAATTAAGTGAGTCAGAGTTTAAGATAAGAAATAGTCCAGTTTGCGGAGTTTATTTAGTGTACGCCTCTAGCGATTTGCTACATATAGCAGTTACCTACGAACTGTGAAGGTTTTTAAATATTTTCAAATTTTCGATGTAGGTAATGAACAGCACGTAAAATCCCTAATGAGAATTGTTATTAATAGATATAAAACAATCAATTTTAAGACTATTTATCTAGTTTGTGCCCAACGCTTCGTTTGCATTTCCCTCGAGAAGGGTAGTTTCTTGCTAAATGAAAAGTACCTTTATCCGTTCCCGCATTCCTGATACCGCTTATTGCTGATCGCTTCAGTTGTTGTGGCGTCAAAACGTAATAAGACAAACATACAAATTGCCACATTACAAAAAAATTAACATAATAAAGCTTCCGAAAAACTTTTTTCTATTAAAACCCGCGAGGAGCGATGAGTCTTCAACATACCGCGGTAGACACATCGTCATTTGAGCGAATGCTTTGAACTTTGAACTACTGCCTCCTTTGATTTTAACCCACCATTAAAACTAAGTGACTAGGAAAAAGTGAGGAGCTTTTTTTGCATTTATTCTTTTGAGAGGGAGACGAGAAAAATTATAGTATGGTCGTTTAAAGATATTTTACTTACGTAAAGTTATTCATTTGTTTCTCTCTCCGGAATTGTCTGTTCGTCTTGTTACTTTTATAACTGGCGTCACAAAACATGTTAAAAATATAATAAATATAACTTAGATTAACTATTTTTTTTTATTTATTTACTTTGAATTTAAGACTAATTTAGTATCAAAATATTACAAAAGAGCATTTAGCACATGGCATTAATTGCGTTATTCCCTTATTTTTGTTCTTTTCGGAGGATGTCACACACAATTTTCATTTTCATATTTAATGACCATTCTAATATTTCAATTCGATGTTCACAAAATGTGAAATGCGTCAGTTTATCGAGGTCTTTAGGGTGCCTTTGTGGAATATGTATGAAAATGGATGAAATGTGTATTGCTGGGAGTGAAATCATTTGAGTATTTAACGAGCCGGTTTGTGCGATGATCAGCTTGCATTCAATGTGAGGTGCAAAATGCTGTTTTGGATTTTCGAGTTCAGAAAGATGCTTTTGGAAGGCAAGCTTTTGTTTAATTAAGCTTTAAATTGTTAAAGTTGATTTCAGTGAAGTTGCAATAAAGCAATCAAAACCAATTTTCGAAAATGTTTACGGTACCAACCATCATACAGTGAATAAATCGTATTCATATTACTACTACGAATCCAAAATGCAATACAAACAAATAACCATTCGAGGAGCATTTCACAAAACTAACTTATCACAATTAACTACCCTTAAATCTAGAATCTTGAAGACGGACTGACTCACAAATGAATCCCCAAGAGCGATGCCGATAATCTATTTACATGGGCAACCACGCCACAAAGCCCAGGACCAGGGTTTGACTCCGGTCAACAATGTGACCGTTTAGCAATTCTCTCGAAACTCAGTTAAGGCGAGATTGTACTGTTCCTCATAGATTAATCGTGGGAAATATGCTCGCCTTTGTATAAGGAATTAATTATGCTAGCTTTTGTTTAAGGCGAGTTGATTGTCTGTTTGGAGTTTTATACCTCTTAGGATATGAGGAGGGTATTTTTTTCTCTTATAAGCTTTGTTTATGAGTATGATGAACGTTTTTAAAAGTATGTACCTCTTTAAGATATTAGCATTTTTATGATATAGGTGATTGATAAAATTTAATTTCCTTATATTTGCTTGCATATATTTTATATGATAACTTTATAGTCAATTTTGAAAATTGCAGTATTTATTTCATTTACCTGAAGCTCACATGCACACTTTTTTAGGTATCACAGTTTTAATAAAATAAATAAGTCAATAGCTCAGTTTCAAAGCGATCAAACACATTAACTTTCGACCAATCAAGCCATTGCAAAATAACTTTTAAAAAACATTTTATTATTGGATTTCGTTCATTATGAAACCGATAAATACTTGGGAAGAATTTCAACGAAATGGGAATGGATTTTTTCGGTAATTAATTAAAACTGTTTCCGTTTCAGGTGAGTGAGACATCACTACTAGAGTGCAGCAACGGACGCTACACGGCGTCCGAAACGGTAAGTACATCACTATTTCACGTAAACATCTCTAGTGACCAACCATTACCTACGTCGCTAGTTTATTAATTAGATTCACTAATGGTACTTATTTATAATAAAATACTACATTATGCTTTTCATTTACTATTAATAAATAAATCCATTAATGAAAATGAAATAGTTAATATGTTTGATGCACCTATTAAGCAATTAGCTCTTCGATTAGGTGAAAAAGGTTTGAATTTGTAATGAACATACATTTTGTATTGATACATATATCTATAATTGAAACACTCTAATCATGGTAACGTGAATTCCCTTAAAATGACGCATGTTTTTGTGGTTCAAAATAACTGCAAATTACTAAATTTACTGCACAGCATTCAAGTTTTGAAACACGTTTTAAAACGGTCAGATAACATAATATCTATCTATATTGTATAAGGCCCTGTCTACACAGCGATGTCACCGCGCGATTTTTTTATCGAAATTCTGTAACACATTGAATCTTAGATGAGTATCCGCACTGGCGATAAAAAACCCGCAAGGAAAAAAATCTGTGATCTGATGCAAATTCAAGCGGAATTATTTCCGCGCGAAAATTTTGTGCAATATGAAGTAGTATGACTGTGGCGGCACTGCGAAATAAAATTCGCGCGTTTCGCTCAGTCATTCACTGGCAACGGTATTGACAAGATGTCGCGCAAGTTGACAAGAATCGTCTCCCGCCCGATCGGCAGGCGAGCAGGAGTTAGCAGAAAATGACGACATTGAAATAGAACAATTAATAGTTATTTATATAAATATTAATTAGTAAAAAGATGTTTAAAGTAGAAAAATCCTTTCATAGGTATCAAGGCCGTAAAATGATGAATCCAGTGTTCATGACTTATACGTCTTCTGTTACGTCGCCGCCGTAATAGCAGGTAAATAAATTTTTTTCCATTACGTCCGTCTCAGCCGGGAGCTGCATCTAACTGACAAAAATCGCGCGGAATTTTATTCGTGGTGCGCACTAGGCGTAATTTCGAGCACGGAATATAATTCACGAGAATGAATATCGCGCGGTGAAATATCGCTGTGTGGACTGGGCCTTACTGTCGACCCTTACCAAACATTCTTTATATGTATCTAAACCTTCTTTTCTTGATGGGACAAATATTAAAATAGTTATAAAATAAAAAGCCAGATTTTCCCTTTATTGTTTACTCTTCCAAAGGCTATACAAAACAAAGAAAAAAATATTACACGTTTACCAGAGTTGTTCCGCATCTCGCACGAAAAATACTCGCACGATCGGGCGACTTGACACCCTTCAATTTTTACAAATATTTTGTTCATCAACTCGTACGACTGTAAAAATCTAAATCTGATGTATCTAAGTACAGTCAGCTACAAAAAGCTAAGGCTGGATTTTAAAGTAAAACAAAATGTAATTAAAATTATAGATATATTTAACAAATTAACATCCTAAAAATATAAAATATCTTATTCTTACAAAGTATCAATACCGTTACAAAATATTAAATTGGTTATAAAATAATGAAAACAATAATATCACAAAAGCATTTGGCTTGTTTTTACCCAAGTATAAAAAAATAATCAACAATATCACAAAATCATTTAGGTCGTTATTATCTTAGCATAAAAATGACATAATAAACAATATCTCAAAATTATTTGGCTTTAATTAACTAAGTACTCATATAAAAATAATCAACGATACTAAAAAAAGAATTTCACTAGTTATTACCTAAGATTAAAATTATAATCAACAATATCACATATGCATTTGGCTTGTCATAAAGTAAGTATTTATATATATATATATATATATATATAAATAATCTACATACTTAATATTAGTACTATGTCATATTAGTACGATTGTCATTGTTGTAAAAAATATAAAAAATATCATATGATGAGACTCTCGATACATAATTCAATACTGATATTTCCATTCTTGAATTCGGTAATTGTGGTTGAAAAATGTTGATTTGATTAACACTATCACACTTCTTAATTAACTTACCTCCAAAGCACATAAAATACAATTTAAAAAAACCACATTTTAACTAATATAACTTAATGCATGTTACACAAGCAACGCTTAAGGAAGGACTAACTGACGTCACACAGATGCGCTATGATTGGAGTGAGAGGTTAGATAAAAAGAAAGAGCTTGCCCAATCTTTTTCTGAGAATAAATCTTTTTAGCTCAATAGGGCAGGTAGAAGGCTGCCCCATTCTCTTCAGAATTCTTCGTTACAGTGTGCAGCTGGATATATTTTTATTTCTATATTTTATTTGCGATATAGACGAACAAACTGCGACCACAATTACCGAATTTACTCACGGAAACATTAGTATTGCATTATGACAATCATTGAAAAAAAAGATTAATGTCTGATTATTATAATAATGTTGCTTATATTTTTATAAGTACTAAGTTAATAAAAGCTGACTGTACGTAGTTACCGCAGATTTTTAAATCGTGCGAGTTGACAACCAAAATATTAAGTAAAATCGAAAGGTGCCAAGTCGCCCGATCGTGCGAGTATTTTTCGTGCGAGATGCGGAACAACTCGTTTACCAATAAGGTAATATTTTTAGAACAAACTTCATCTTGCTACATTGCCAGACATAAAATTTTATGCATTTAGTAGGAACAGAGTCAAAATATATATTTTTTTTTAATTCTGTACTAATCAACAGACTTTTCATACTTGGGGAGTATCAAGACGAAGGCAGTCGTATTCGAAAAGTTTCGCAGAGATTTCTCTTTATATCTATCTAAATAAAAGTTTATTTAAGTCTGGTTAAGTACGTTTACCTTTGTGCTTAAGTTGAAATGTAAATTGATGTAGTTAAATAATATATATCTGTCAATTTTCATGCTGTAATTTTGTAATCGAGTTTTATTTCGTAATTGAAGTATGATCAATGTTAAAAACCGGAATGTAAACTATAAGGTTATAAAATATAGGTTTTTTTTAGATAAATGATTTTTTTATAAACTTATATGGCAATATCAAATATAAAAAATAGGAATCGGAATTGGCTTTTTCAAATAAATATAGTAACCACTTATCTTAGTTACAATGACAATTCATTTATTACCTAATAAAACAAAAGTTTATTTATATCCATAACTACTTCCATCTTCTTCCTTTGCCAACAAAGTGTACAACCCTCATTTATTATCCTTATTATTTGTAAAAAAAAAAGACTTCTAAATAGCCCTCTTCGAATAGATGTAAAGGTCGTTAGGTAGAAGATCAAGAGTGGAGGTCAAAGTCCCTCACACGGCCCTCAATGGCCCTCCGCGCGGTTCACGGTTTGACTCCCGGCTACTAATTATACCTCACTTTTTACACGGGAGAGAATTGAAGTTATTTGCTGTTAGACCTTTTAATGTATATATTTAATATTGTGAGTAAAATTTGTTTTATTTCACCAAGTTATTGAATATGTTAGTTATTTTTATTTTGGTATCTTTCAATGGAAATTGGCTTAAGTAACAATAATGTAACGATTCCTAATAGTAAGCATAAATAATTTAAAACTATATTAATTCGCAAGGAAGATATTCTCAATAAACTCAATCCTATTTATAAAATATTTGCTAGCATCTCGTAAACTATGCGCTATACAACGTAAAGTACTTGAGCATATGCCCACTAAAAGAATTTCATTATCAAATAATGGAGAAACTATCGTATTGCCGTCTATCCATTCATCGAGTGTTTACAATTTCAATATGCAAAAAATGTTCTACATCCCAATCGCTATCTTGCTCTCTCTCTCGCAAGCTCTGGTTTTTACATGAAGGTTTCATGTTTTTACTTATATATTTTTTATTTTAGTCACGGGTATCACGGAAGAAACTGATGGTATAAACGACGATACCACACGTATTTGGATGTCTAACACTATATTTCCTTTAAATGTTCCTGAATAATATTTTTATATATGCTTGTTTTATTTAACTTGTCAGTATGACTGTACCAAAGCACATATCTGAAGCATTATTTATCCCTATGAACCCGTGTATAGTTAGCATGCAGGCAGATAACTGTCTCAATTGCGGCGCTACTCGTCGGATCGCCGCGCAGCGCTCACGTTGAGACTCGACGAGTTTTTGAATTTTTAAATTACTCATTGTACGATGGAATGCTCCCAGTCACATATTAACATAAGACCCAGACCAAGAACGACCAAACTTGCACCCAAATCCAACGACATACGCATGAAAATACAACAACGATGTCATGTTTTACTACCTTTGAGTCCTTTTCAGTGATAGCTCGTAAGCCTAGAATGTCGTTCCCTTGAAAGTGATACTAACGAATGTCGTACTACATTTTTTATGTATAGAGTTGAAATATCTGTGCCACTGAAGAACGATAAGAGCTTTTTCGAAATCATATTCGAAATTTCCATTTTTGTTGAACAAAATTCATGGTTGTATATAGACACCCTAAAAACCTTTTACTAAACCCAATCGTAAGCAACACATTCATACAGTTTCTTATCGGTCTCATGTGTTATTTAAAGCAAAATTTCAAATGGAACTATAAAAGAACACTAGGTTTATCCACTTGGAAAGACCAGATTATCTGTACCACTATGAAATAGAGCGTTAACAAAGACGCAGAGACGGCGTCTGACCAGAAAAGTTACCCTACTTACTTGTTTAGCAAATAAATCTATAAATTCTATGAATAGATCTGTTGTGTATTGTTTCCTATACGGTTCTTGAAACTTGTGCTGTAGTTTGTATGATTTTATTGAAGTGAGTTTAGATTTGTCTTATACAATTCTTTGGACGAACGATATTTAGAAAACATAGGATCTTATGTTCCTATATATTTCACGCAGTCATGTTTAAATTGTAAATTAAATATTTTATCTTCCATAAACAATCCTTATAACTACGAGAACAGTCTCAATTCCTTATAAACGACTCGGCTGGGTCTCTATTGTCTTTCATACAAATAATCAGGCAAGTCATCGACAGAACCCGTTCCACTCTGGCGGCGTACCGCGTCGTAGAATGTTATTACTTCGGGAAGCGCAAGCGCACGTGTGCGAGAGGGACGGATGTACACAAAAACCTACAGGAATGAGCAGGATAACTTCCGTGGGAGGAGGCAAGGGGTCAGCGAAAGTGCATTGCCTCGATGCGCTGACGCCGATGGGAAAACTTCTTCTAACATTGAGAATGGGAAATTTTATGGGACTTTATAACATTAATCATGGTTATTGACGATAGGTAACGGTTAACATGAAGGTAGTGCACGTAAGGTGGTCCCGTGTTTATTACAGTACTATGGAAATCCGTGCAGTACATCATGTACCTAGGTGTTAGAGACTGTTGACACAAACGTAAAGCATCGGTAAACATTTACTGATTTTATGAAGAAAGATTAACATTGTAATATGTTTAACTGTGTTAATCATTTTACGTAGCTACCAACATAAGTTTGTGTTAACAAAAATGAAAATGGTTGAGGACTAAAATTAATTCAGTTTAATCAAATTATATAATGACACAATTGATGTCTCGCCAGGGAATTTCAAACGTAGGTATATTTTATTGGTGTTTCATGTGTTCATCGATAATTTTTTTTTTAAACTCACTTTCCATTATGTGAGACGAAAGGCAAGGGTTTGTAAAGTTGATAAAATAACAAACGCCACTGCTCATTGCCATAATATCAAAAAAAATCAAACACAAAAAATACTTTGAATCGGATCTGCCTCTTCAAAATTTAATCTGCTTACCAAAAACGTTACACTAAACCCCAAAATGCAGCTAAAATTATTTTTAATTCATAATGAAAGCATCCGATATACGTTCATACAACACCCTCGCTCCAGTTTCAATTTTAAGAAAGGAAAAAATGAAATGTGTCAAGTGGGGTTCACTCTTCACCAAGACAGAGGACTTATTCGATGTCGAAAACAAAAAGAACGCTTTACCTACCTTGGGGTACTCCCCAAATTTCAGATCAATTTGAAGATCACTTTTATAATTTACTTAGGTTTTTGTGTGTGATTTGGTGTTGGTGTGGCGTTATTAGATTCTTTATCAGTCAAATTAAAAATAAAATGTTAATAGTTAATAACAAAAATCGCGTTATGACGATTACCCAAAAGCGGACAACGTTTTCTATGGTAGACATAGCATCGAGCTAAGAGAGAAACAAAGATCACTTATTTTAACTCAGTATACTTTCAGATAACACTCATAGACGTCAATCAGTTACTTAAAAATCTCTTAATTATTTTTGCTAAGCAAATATAGACTTAGAATTAATTTCAGCAAAGGTTATTTCATCAAAATCTATACTTAGAAGCGCCTTAGAAGATTAATAAAAAATCATAGCAAGCATCGTCGTATAGCAAATCACAAAGAAGTAATCAAATCTTAATTGTATAATTTCACAGATAAAAATTTTTTAGGACCAACTTAAACCACCTGCAAAGAGAAAATAGAATACAATAGGCAGATTTAAACTTTTATCAAAAATAACGTCACCACTTCGACATCCCTGCCTTCATTCAAACTGAAAACAACCGTTATCTTAGTTTACGCAGCCCGTAGGAACAATTTGTGCTTGGCTCCATCTTAAATTCCTCTTGAACCCTAAGTCTAGGACATGAAAAAAACCAGTATAATTTTCTAAATGTCTTAAGAAACATTGCTGCCAGTGGATTAAACTCAGAGTTGGTATAATATGCAACGAATTTAATAGTTAATGTACTCGCGATTGCGAACAAGCTTGTGTGCTCACAAATTACAACACACTTATCCCTGGGGATATGTTGGGTAGATTTATCGGGATGTATACTAAGTAGACGACTATGAGCTTGAACCCTTGATACAGGTCGAGGGAAGTCGCGGCAGGTCGAGGTTCGAGTTAACTTTTAGCAGGAGTTTCGGATGAACGGTAGTTTAACACAGATATCAAAAAATGACGCAGCAGTCATTGTATTGTTTGCAACTTGGACGTAGAACGTCAAAGTCAGTAAACCATGTGGAGATGGAGCTATACATTTTGGGATAATGTTTTACTGTACAATGTTTTATTTGTAAAAGTTTATTTTATTGGTAAAAGTCTTTATTTTCAAAGCATACAGTTTAATTTCTACCTCTCTTTTGTTCAGGTGACAAATAACAGCAATAAAACCGATAGCTTGTTGACATCCTAAAACTACCCAATTTGCAATACTAATCCAACAATGTTAAATGGCATACTCGAATATCTGAGACTTAGTAATATTCATTTCATAAAGGTATCGTAACATTTTATTTATTAACTCTACTCAGATTTTTTTACTCAAGAAAAACTTCATGAAACTTTATCTAACCGTTAATTAAAAAAACATCACCTTCTTAATATAAGTTTGGAAAAAATTCAATTTAGAAATTTCGACACTCGTAGCAACCAATTATAAATTAATTTACAACAGATTACATATTCTTTTGGGGAAAGTTTGAAAAACTTTTTAATTAAAATTCTTTTCAGGAAGCCGAAAAAAAATCTTAACGGTCTACTGATAATTTCAATTCTGCTATTTTCAAAGCCTACAAATGTTCAAATGTGCATTTATTTTTTTTTGTTTTATAACAGTATAAAGGAATGTACATGGAGGATTATAATTTTTTTTAAATATTAATTTTTACAATAAAATTACTAGCTGTTAGAATTTTATTTCCATTAAAAAAGATTGTCTTTGAAGCCAATTTTAGTAAAATTTCAGAGTTGTGGTCGTCAGTTTTGTAATCAACAACCAAACCTTTCTAACAATCCACCAGTCTCTCCTTTTTAGAAATCCTTATTAGTGAGTACAAAATTACTTTTATATTAAAGTTTAAAGTATAAAAGTTTTGTAAATAACAAAATACTTAAATTGAATAGGTCAGTCAACAAACTCTTGTTGGTTAATAATTCAAAACTCAAACTTTCCACCGAAAATTATCAAAATATTAAATATTCAATAGATAAAGTACACTGCTTTGCATAGCTAAGCTCAGCTTAATGATCACAACCTCAAAAATATTGGGGTTGCCGAACAATCAGACAAGATGAAAGGGTTCCGCACTAACGTCACTCCACCTTGCGGCTTTCGGCCTGTTCCGCAGTTGATCGATGCTCACCATTATGAATGACTTTACCCATCTTAAAGCTTTTACCTAAATAAAACATTACGAATGATTCACGATTAGAATTCAGTCAACTATACTTATTTCCAAAGCTCTTTTCCTTCTTTACAAGACTTTTTATGGCACGGAATCAAAGTTAGATAAACATAAAAAAAGTGTGAGAACTTATTAAAAAATCGCGTTCTTACCGAAGTTTTCAAAATGATGGCATGAAATCCACCGCTTTACAATTTTTAAGAAAACTCGGCGAAGTAGTTGGTGCGATTATTTTCATGTCGTACCAAACGGGCTTTTAAAAGGACCTATTCATTCTGACCTCAAGATGGCATGAACTTAACATCAGGGCGCGGGAGGCCCTAAACATCAGCGGCATCAACATTACGATTAAATTTCAGGTGAAAGCGGGCCTGACAATGTCTACCGCGCCATTATTCTGTTACGAGTCACAGGATGCTTAATAAACAAATGACGCGGGGACTCGTAATGATGTGCAGACGCCCCACCCCCTCTACCCACCCCCTAAAACCTTCGAAATCTACTTTTTTGTAACTCTGACTGCAGACGGACACAGTTTTACCTAGAAATAATTCGCTACGTTGGTAAATATCGTTGGAAACTCACAAATCTTTCATTTCGTCTCCCCTCTCACTTCAAAATCGGTATAATTACGCAAAAATTCTCTCTTTGTAGCTATTGAATTGGGAATAGAGATAACAAGCGTTTTACTCGGTCGTTGAGTCCCTTCCACTAATTTATTCCGTAAAGTTCTTGGTTCTCTCGCATGTTACATCGTTTGCGGGCTTAGTTAATACCCCTTATAATGCTTCCAACATATGGGTTCATGATATATTAACATGTGGCAATGCCTAACTATACTATAGATATTAAGCAAGACTTTGATAAGATCTTCTATATTGATTTTTTGTTCAAAACCCCCGGTGAGTAATAACATACAATTATGTCTGTTACCAAATGGATTCAATACAAACATTAGCACCTGTCACGGTGTCACTGTCTTAATGATAATATTTATTTAAGGAAAAGTAATGTGTACACGAAAACACAATTTGGTGTTAGGCGGAGGTTGTCACAGTAACGCGAGCGAAACATTAGGGAAGCAGTCACGTGACACCCAGTCGCTACAACCCCGAATTACAAAGACATAATATAACAGAACAACAAGATTATTCCGACTTGTTATATCCATTTATTGAAGTCGTTTGATGTCATCGCGTATCATTGTACGCAATTATTCTCAAGAATATTTAAGACTTTGAATATTTTAAATATTCTGCTTAGTTTAATTCTGAGAAAAAGTATCGTTGAACCACTACATCTAAATAAAAATTATTAAAATTTGTTTCATATACACAATCTATTTCAATCATTTTCATAAATCAGGTGAAAACAGACCATTAATAGCAGTAAGTCAAAGTCCTAGTAAATTTTTCCAAGTTAGGACCATTTTATGATGGAATTATCCCGTGGGACTTAGTTCAGAAAATCGGTAGCCACAAACTACCCCGAAGCTTTAACAAAGATTAATCGACGGTGTATGGGATCACGATGCTAGTTGTACCTTCCATTCGCCCCTTTGAACCCTATTAATGCTAGCATTAAGACCAAATTACCGAACACTGATTGCAATTTGCTAAATATTTACCGGTTGCAATTTATCTTGTACTACGGGCCGTACTTGTAAGATTTGTGAAGGTAATATTTAACCAAAAAAAAATATATATGCACATCGTTTCACTTAAAAACGCATCGAGTATGTTTTTGGGACTATTCATAAATTTTTAGGTAGTCTTCTTAATATCCCGCAAATTTCTGAGTGTCATAAATGATAACTTTCATTTATGACCCTCAGTAAGATGACTGTAACACGAACCGCAGATTATCCACAGCCTAGCTACAAAACAACGACATATGCCATTGTAGACAATTATCATTTAAGCGCTATACTGGGTGTTAGATATACGACCTAAATCGAACGAATTTAAGGATCAAATTTGACAGACCACAGGCCAATCGCATCTTGGCAGGTTTGGAACCCAATAAGGGAATCAATCTGTCCCACTATCGAATTTGTATCAACGACTCCGATTGATTCTTTTTCACTTTACAAACTCGTTATTTTTACCACGACAACCTTTGAAAACATTTCGTAGGATCTGTTTTATTAGATTTAAAGTTCGATAAAATCTTTTTTTTTTTCGCAGGAAAAGTTTTAGCGGAAAATTTTTTCGGTGTTTTCTATATTCAAGAATATAGACGCTCTTAGAAAAATTGGTTTTTTTTTAGCCTTTCATATGTTTAAGAATGTTTTAAAAGAATTTTTATTGCAAATAAAACTATGAATTTAAACCATATTTCTCTTAATGCAGAAATATTAACTGCATTATAATCTTGATGGAGTACTTAATTCATATAATAAAGTACGTTTTGCAGGAGAGCTGCGCATACAGTTCTGTGATTTAATTAATTAACCCGTTCCCATACATACCAAAATGTAATTTGCAAATTTCAATATAAGTAATTTAATGTAATCAAGAAAACCTAAAACAAACCAGTATTGTTTTTTCAAAAAAAAAGTTTAAGGCAATTTCAGCATTAAGGGCATTTATTAAAATTTTTTTTTAATTAGTACTTTTGTAAACTTTAGTTAGATCAATAGGATAGCTTGCAATCCTTATATAATTTTAAAAGCTTTAAATGTACTATTTTAAATGTATCATTGAACTGAACTTATTCAATTCATTCAGTTTCATAATAAAACACGCGACCGTCTCCGAAGAGCTTTGCAAACTCGGACTTGTTGCATTTAAGTTAATTAATCCCAAGGCGAAATCAGATAAATCCGGCTCGAAGGACCAGTAGACTTTACAGTTTTTGCCAACTGAATAAACGTTTGCGGAACACTCTATTTCGTAGTTTAATTTTTTTGTTTATTAGTTTTACTGTTGATCTGATTTATTTGATGAAAAAAGTAGATGAATTTGTTCATAGGATTAAATGAAAATTAAAGATATTATGAGCTTGTTTATGTAGATACGGGGGTGGATTGAAAAGTTCGCGGTCTAAATAAGAAAACACAGGAATAATGCAATTTTTCATGTTTATTTTCACAGCAGTCACTTAACAGACCTAGTTAATTGTAACTGTCCTGATATAGAGAAAACGGACAAAACAAAATACTTAGGCGTAATGATCGATCAACGGCTCTCTTGGCATCCGCATCTAGATCAAGTCACTGCCAGAGTAAGTAAACTGATCTGGATATTTAAAACCTTAAGGTTTTAAGTAAGGTGACCGGGGAGAGGTTGAACACTCAAACTTCTTCGCTAAATATCATTAGGGAAATTTGCGCTGCATTGGTACAATCCATCCTTACCTACTGCATGCCTGTCTGGGGAGGAGCTAATAAAACAAAAGTACATACTTCAATTGGAACGTGCACAACGCGCCTTATTAAAAGTAATGCTCTTCAAACAAAGAAGATTTTCAACGGATACTCTATAAGCAAGGTTCTGTCTCTACTCTATAAGCAAGGTTCTGTCAGTGAGAAAGCTTTATATATTTTTTTCACCATTTAAAAAGACACAAATCCACCACAAACAGCGCAAGTATAAACCAAAAAAGGAGAAAAGACATTGTTGTACGTACTAATAAAACAAAACCACCTTTGCTTCGAGGCAATATAATAGTCGTTCGGCAATCATTTACCTATAACAAAATTAATAAAAATGTAGAGATTTATAGTAAAACCACAAAAGATATGAAAAAACTTATTACCAACTTTTTGACACCTCTGAGTTTTGAGGAGACGGAAGCATTAATACATAACACATATTAATACACAACATAAACACACACATAGACACTTACCAAACAAACACGCACCCCTTCAGACAAAGTATTATCGCACGGAAATGTATTGTGCTAATTTTTAAGTGACTCATTAGTATCACAAAGAAATAGTTGCGATAAAGTACATACATGAGGAAAATAAATATTCAGATAAAAATTCATTTATTATATGTAAAAATTAATTGAAATATTAATAGTACCCTTAGTAGGAAGAGCGTTGTCACCTGTCACAGGCATTATTTGCTTACTAGGTGACTTCGATCACTTACTTAAAATGTAAAAAGTAGTTTTTTGAAATAAAGTATTATTATATTTATTATTATTTTTTTTTTCTACATACCCTCCTTCTAGATCACAGCACTTAGTCCAGCGGTCCTCCAAAGCCTTGATCCCATTTAAATAGAAGGTATCGTCAAAGTCTTCAAAAAATGCTTCTACGGCCACTTTGACCTCCTCATTGATAGAAAATTTCATTCCTCCTAAGTGTTTTTTAGTTTTGGATATAGGTGGAAGCCAGAAGGTGCCAAGTCAGGTGAATAACGGGGATGAGGAAGCAATTCGAAATCATAATTCACTATTTGAGCCATCGATTCTGCAGATGTGTGAACACGAGCGTTGTCCTGATGAAACAAAACTTTCTTGGTGAACAATCCTGGTCTTTTACATTTTATTTCTTCGCGTAAACGACGTAATAGTGTGCAGTAGTATGCAGAATTTATAGTTTGACCTCTTTCTAAGTAATCAACCCAGATGACACCCTTAGAATCCCAGAAAATCGATGCCATTACCTTAATTACTGAAAAACACACCTTGGCTTTCTTGGGGGTCGGAGATCCGGGTCTCTTCCATTGTTTGAATTGTTGTTTGGATTCAAGAGTATAGTGATGAACCCATGTTTTGTCCATAGTAACAAACCTTGCCAAAAATTCGTTTGGATCAGCTTGAAAAAGTCTCTAGAAATCGTGAGCCGAGTTCGTTTCTGTTCAACTGAAAGGAGCCGTGGAACCCATCTTGCAGACACCTTCTGGAACACTAATTCGTTAACGATCATGTTTTTTGTACGTTCATATGAAATCCCTAGAGCTTCAGCTATCTCAGGCACCTTCAATCTTCTGTCTCCCGTGATGAGATCACATATTTTTTTGATGTTTTCCGACGTCGTAGCTGTAGAAAGAAGGCCGTCCAGAGCGGGGGTCATCTTCGATGCTCTCTCGCCCACGTTTAAATTCAGCTGTCCACTTTTTTATCATTGTATACGACGGAGCAGATGTTCTTAAAGTAGTTTTAAGTTAAGTGTTTCTTGTGGAGGTATTTGACCACGGTACGGTGCAACTATCCATTTTCAAAATTAATGAAACTTACTCTCACTTAATGTTCAATAAAATAAATAATTACGCATGTATCTCAGAGAAAAATTGCACAGAGACTGACAAGGAGACTAGGTTTCATATGAGGGTAGTTTTATAAAAATATGACAACGCTATCTATAGTAGGCCGCGAACTTTTCAATCCACCCTAGTACATCCATTGCTTCCCATGCGCAAATAAACCACCCCTTTTCCATTAACAGTAGGTATTCAAATTTAGTACTATAAGGAACTGTAAATTACTTATATAGTAAATAAATATATTTGCTTTTTTATTCAATACTTTAAAATAATTCAAGGTACAACTTCCCAAACCTTAATTTATTTTAAAGTAGCAAGTTGTAGTATTAAATCTGATAAGAAAAGTTTCTGCGACATGTAAAAGCTAAAAAGTTTAATCCCTTCAACTCCTTTTGTATTGTTTGAAAGTCTTATTTAATAGAAGATATTTGTAATTTCATAATGAAAGATTATCTATACTGTAATTGAATTTTGATTACTTACAGTCTGTGGTATTAAATTACAAATTAAAGTAATTTAAAGTGAAATTGAAACTTGAGTTGTATCGATACATTTGAAATCTATTTACTTAATTGGTCTATCAAAAAGATTACAAAAACCACAAGTATTTTAGACCTAATTGGTAATTTAAAATATTTTCAGACAAAGTTACTATGAACTTCTCATTTTAGAATAATATAATTAGTGACGCGTGACTGAGTATCGACTGGGTGACATACATTTCTCAGTGAAGTTCCAATGAAGGCTTAGGCAGCACCCTATTCACATTCGGGGTGTAGTAATTTATTCCCCGTACATAGATATTAGACAGATATGTGACGGGCAAACCTTCCGCTCTTATGATGTATGTGGAGTAATTAGTACACGAACATTTTAAAGGTATACTTATTGGGGTAAAATTATCTAGGTGTATAATTTATGTACATTAGATATTCATCAGCTTAACGTACTGTGCGTTAGGTTGGTTTCAATCGCGATTCAGTTTATTTTCGAATGAAATATATACGTCGTCTTTAACTTATTATGGAGTTGCTGAAATGTTACTCAAAGGCACTTGATGTTTGACTGCGATCTTATAGACTACGAAGTAAATTGCTTTTTTAAATACAAATGCTTTTATTTCATTTTGTTTAATACTCATTTCGTCCCCACCCTGTAAAACGTACAGCGAGAGTTAATTAGTGACGTTTATTGCACGTACACGGAGTTAAAGTATCTCGTTATTAATCTAAGACTAGTTTACGTAAACCCAAGTAGTATCATAATTCTAATTTACCACAAAGCTTTTTAATTGGCTTTGTGGTAAAGTTGGTAAGGATCATATATTTTTTCTGTAGTTTATTGTTGTGCTTTTGTAAACTTTTTAGTATTGTATTCGTTTAACCTACTCCCAATAAATTTTCAACGGTGACTTTTAATTTTAGGTTCTTATAATGAATCTTAATGGAATGGACTTTTTCTCGCGTTTTCTTTGACGCACATTCTAATTCAAATAAATATCACAGTATTATATTTAATTTATTCACTATTTTAATATTCTGTGTCATTTTGGAAGACAAATTGGATCTGGCTATAAATATCCATTCAGTTGTATAAAAATCTAAACAGTTTATGAAATATTTTATATGCATCCTAGTTTTTGTTATATTTACAGTTTCTAAAATACAGCCACAACGTAAAATAATATAAAACATCAAGCAAATTGGCCATCACAAGCAGTGGTCTCGAGGGTGTCTCTCAGGCCGGGCGCTAGCTGCCGCTGTAATTCACAGTCATTTGCTTCCTATGAATATTTATCATCCCAATCGAAAACAATGGCCTAATTGAAATTCAATTGGTACGTCTAAATAACGCGATATGCCTCGTTTTGACGCGTTTTTTTCCAAATAAAAGCTGACAATTGAGCTACGGTTGTTCCTGAAGCGCACTTGAGATGTTTGTTTAAGATGTGATGCTAACGGATCTTCTGTTAGCTAATTAATAAGTTATGTTTGAAGTAATTCTAAATATCAGAATATTATTATTATTTATAATATTATATATTACGTAACATCCAATCGTAACATTAATATTTATATTTACTTAACATTAACATTAATATTATTTTTTATTTTAATTTAATTTTTATTTAACATGTTTAATTTAATAATTTAATGTTTAGTTTCATTTTAATAATTAATTAATTATGACATTTAATTGATATTTGACAGTTATGTAAGTTTTTTGATTTTCTGTTATCATTTTGTGCAATGTAATTTTTGTGTTTATATATTTTTTTTGACATATTATAAATTGTTTGATGGGTCCATTACATTAATAATTGTAATAGATACGCTTTGACTTATAGAATGCTGTATATGCCTGTTAGTGATATTTGTACTAGATTTAAGACATCTTAAAATGTTTATTTTACTTTTTATGTTTTTATATTGTTGGCATATCCTAATTAATTAAATAAATAAATAAAACATTGGCTTATGTGTACTACAATAAATGTAAATTGAATCACACCAGTACATCAAAAAACACAAACGAACTCTTGAGCCCCAAGTTGCGAAACCGTTTGTTATGATTAAAATTAAAATTATTTAGCAGAGCCCAGAATAAACACCGAAATATATTTCGTTTTTAAAGACAATATTACTGCTTCGTTACTTTGGTATGAGCAGATGCATTGCTCCTTTACAACAGTAAATTAAGCCACATTTGATAAAACAACTTAAAATAACTGAAAACAACAGACTTATAAATAGCCTCCAAAAACCTTAAAAACTTAAGGTTCTTTCCCAGTTTCCAGTGGTTGGGTAGATATTTAAATTCGCCGCCAAGTTTCGCGCCGGGCGACGATTCAATTATAAGTAATAACTGCTGATTCATGTTTGCTTCCCTAATTAGTTCGCTGTTCAAGTTTTGTCACTCCACACTGACTGGCTGGCAGTAGTATTCATTGTTTTGCTTAACAGATTGTTCTTTGTCGACTGCTATTGAACATCCAGCGCCCTTTTGTTTGCGTCAAATTTATTGCATGTCATTTCGCTAAGGCACAACTCGTTTATAACGAAAGCTTCTTGAGTTTAATTTGTGTTGATAATTCTGTTGCTAGATAAGTTTTTGGATAGAATTCCACTAGAATAGTGTCTGTTTTGACCATTCATTTTTAATTGTAGAAATTAATATTTTCTTTGTCAATATTTTAATTTGTGGCCTCTTATATTTTTTGTTAAAAGATATGAAGAATTTATACAACAATAATCATAATAGCCTAAATGTTACGATAATAACGTGTCAACATTTTGGAATGGCAATAAAGAATTGAGTACTGAGAACTTTTTCGTAAACATCTAAAAACTTCTCACAAAAACTATGAACCAAAACATAAGTAGGGTTGCTTAAATACAAACATACACAAATAGAACAAAAGCTCACGTAACCTGACGAGCTTTGACAGAACGACGTCAACAAAAACTTTACTAATCCATGGATTACGCACACAAAGCAGGTATTTAGGGCCAATACAAGAAAAGTTGCAAATCCCCTACAGAAACCACATTGAACACGCAACACAAGAATTAGGGTAGTTGCCGGTTTTTACGGCTGCTCAATTTGTGACCACATTCTGTAAACATTTGAAAATTTGAATTTCATTTGCCATTATTTGAATTATTTTTGCAAGATTGTGTCAAGATATATTACTTATTAGACATATAAGTTATTTTTTTTGTTTATAATTATATACTTCTTAGATTGTTATTTTTATTGACTTCCATTCTGTCGTGACTTTTACTATAATAACCCTTAATTTCAGAACAATAAATTAATACTGCCCTTCTCTATCTTACGAGAACAACGAATTTTGATAAAAAAACTATATAATATTCATTTTATTATTATTATTCATACAATTAAACTGACCCTTTATTATTGCCTTTCGATTTTATATTATATTCGATATATATCACATGAAAACCACGATTAAATTTGTCGAAAACGTAATTTTAGCTAAAAAACCCAAAGTATAAAATGAACAACAGCTTCCTCTCATCAGCGTATTTATTTAAAGAATATACACCAAAAATAATAGAAAAAAACGAATTAATTTTTCAACTTATTCAGCAAGTAAGTGCTTCGATCTTAGAGAGTTGTTGAACGTTAATTTAGGTCTATCAATATCAAGAGTCTATTATCATCCTGTATACCGTGTAGAGCTCTCTTGAGCACTCAGCATTGGATGCCTCGTGATGGAGGCTTTAGTTCGTCTTTAACTATGGCTTTTAGTGATATATTATATGCATATTGCCCATATCATAGACTTAGACTCGGTATAGACGGCCAAAGTGCGCAAGGAAGACGAATTTCTATACGGAAATTGATCAAAACAGGAAGCAGATAGCAGATCTAACGCCATTGTAACCGGTTTTGAAGTCGGCACACCAACCATGTTGTAGGTTCAGTCAAAAGTTGCGCTCCGTCAATGTTAACATTTATTTTACAACATAATTGCCATAGGTTCATCCATTGCCATCTTTTAGTTCCGATTTTGTCAACTGAGCAGATAAGTTGGTTGCACATTTACGTAGATTTTGACTCAATGACAAATCAAAACTATTCATACGTTATTACGCTGTCAGGAAGTCGTTATCTTTACGAGGTGATAATATTTATAATAATAATAAATCCCCAGACAATCACACCAACTGTATGGCCCCAAAGTAAGCAGAGCTTGTGTTATGGATGACCATACAGCGAACTGGGGGGGAACCCAGACTAAACAAATTAGAATAGATATATAAATACAAACAACTATGACCCGAGAACCAACATATGTGTTCATTACACAAATGAATGCCCCGGCCAGGACTCGAACCTGCGACCTCTGGCGTATGAGGCAGGGCTACTACGACCGAGTGGTGTAGTGGTACTACACCACTCGGTCGTCTCATCTACTACTCGATCTACGACGGTCGACTAATATACTAACTATTATTTTAATAGCACGATAAACCTATTTTTTTTTAAACTGCAAAATTATGGTTACTCTCTATAATTTTGCAAATGATTAAGAGAGAAAAAAAATATTTTATTTAAATAATGTAACTTGTTAACTATGTTATATTTTGTTTACTTATTAATAGCTTGCTTTTCTGTTTTTTTTAAAGCCGGCTTAACCAAATTGTTGTATAGCTTAATAAAAATTTAAAAAAACCTCCGATAACTTCGGTCGTTATTATGAATATGGTGGTGAGTCTGTGGCCCATATAGGCTGCGTATCACCGAAGCTGCGTAAGGGACTCGTCACTGTGCGAGGTATATACCGACGAAGAGAATTACTTCATTTATTTTGTGATTAGAGAAATTAATCCCGTTAGTAAAAATTCCACTATTAGATAGACAGATAGATAAAAAGCTTTATTGTTACTTCAGACACACAAACATTACAAAAAAGAAATGTATACATTAAATCACAAACAAGATGCATACATAAAAAAAGAACAAAATTTATTATTATTACTAAACGAGAAAACAACAAGAGTATAATGCATGTGGCAAAGCAGCATTAGCTCAGGAAGCAAAGCGCTGATTTTCAGCTATAACCTCGAGGAAATGCAGACACGAATTGCAATTGGAAAAGAAAAAAATTATACAATAAAAAATAGTGTATCCCAATCATTCATCAAATATCTAAGAAATTATAGATATATTGAAAAAATTCAGTCAAATAAAATATCTGTTATATATAGTGTACTATGTCAATTCCAACTTATATAATAACTGTATCCAAGAAACAAAATAAAAAGAAATAAACATTTTTTTAAAATAAACTTTGACTTTTTTTTACCCATAACAGACAAAACTATTCTATCCGTATTCGAAGCACATCCGTCACTTCTTCACGCAGCTGGTCCGAGAGTGGTTTTAGTGATAGGAGTTCCTTTGTTTAGATCTCGACTGAGTCACTACTACAGTCCTTCCTATTTGGACAGCCATAATATCCATGTCAACGTGGGTATGTTCCGGTCAAAGGCGAGGAACTGCCAGTGCCATTGCTGGAACAAAGACAATTTCATCGGAAGCCCACGGTCGGAAACGCATCTCGAGATAATAACCACAATCATTACTGATAAATAAAACACTAGTAATCTCCAGGGGTACATGCAACTTACCATCAGTACTACCATCATGAATAAAGTAAAAAAAAGGAAATAGTTGTCGGCTTCAAACAAATAAATTAGTGATAAATGATGGCTGTTGGTGCATGAATAAGTTTAGATTCAAATTTAAAATGGTTTATTTTTTTTCAGTTTTCTAATTTTGTCATGTTTAACTTTGTTATATTACGACTTTAACGTTGAATACTCTTTTAAATTATGCCAGGCAAAAAACAAAAACGCAGCCACCTAGATCCAACTGTTCGCAAGTCAGGCTCTTTACATTCAAAGTAGATACATTCTTTAATTTATTTTTATAAATGTAGAAGGATAATTAGATTTTTTTTCTTTACGGTTATTTGAACAATAAGCTATATGCAAATCCATTATTTCACAGAGTAATGTAAATTGAATCACATTAATCTGCACAAGTAAATATAGCAAAACGTATACTTATTTTTTATAAACATCACTATATGTAACGACACGGTCACACAAATAATATTAGGTCTTTACCTATGAAATTGCCGTTTTTCACGAAATAAATGAAGCGTTATTTTTTTATATATTTTTTATTTCTATTAATCAAAATAATCACCCATGCAATCAATGCATCTTTGCCAACGCATTGGTAGCTTATATGATGCCTTTCTTGAAGAAATCAGCTGGACGGGACGCAACAAATTCTTCAAAGGCATTTTGTACTGCCTCTCGGGTATTGAATTTTTTTCCCGCCAAGAAGTTATCCAAATTCTGGAAAAAGTTCTGCAAGGTCTGGTGAGTACGGCGGATGACGGAGAACTTCCAACCCCAACTCTTGTAGCTTGGAGACCGTCTGCTGTGCAGTATGAGGTCACGCGTTGTCGTGCAGGAGCAGTGGAGCCGAACGATTGACCAAAGCTGGTTGGAGACGTGCGAGCTTCTCCATCATTTTGTTCAGTTCTTCACAGTACACATCTGCAGTAATGCTTGTCCCGTTTGGCAAGAAGCTGTGATGAATTACACCCGCGTTAGACCACCAAACAGTGACCATCACTTTTCTAGGGGTAAGTTTTCGTTTAGGGCATTGTTTGGGTGCTGAGCCAGGGTCCAACCAACATGCTGAGCGCTTACGATTGTCAAACAGGATCCATTTCTCGTCACAAGTAACAATGCGGTTCAGAATTCCTTCATTTGTATGCCTGCTGAGCAGTGCAAGGCACGTCTCCACGCGTACTTCGCGCTGGCGGTCATTGAGTTCGTGGGGTACCCATTTGTCAAGCTTTTTTACCTTGCCAATTTGACGCAAATGGACCAATATTGTTTTGATGCTAACGTCGAAAGCTGCTGCTAATTCAGCCGTGGATTGAGTTTCATCAGCTTCCACAATTGCCTTTAATTCGTCATTGTCGACCAAAGTTTTCGGACGACCACGGGGTTCATTTTTCAGGTCAAAATTTCCAGAACGGAAGCGGGTAAACCAATAACGGGTGGTGCGTTCGTTTGTAGTGTTCGCTCCGTAAACGTCGTTGATGTTGCGTGCCGCTTGTGCCGCTTTGCTGCCACGACGGTACTTCTATTCCATAATTACTCGAATTTTTAACTTATCCATGATGACGAAAAATGTTCGAATGCGTTGAAAACAAAACACTAACTATTAAACAAATGACGATTTTAGAAAAAGAATTCCATGTTTGTCAAATAAAATTAATTTGAAATTAGAATTATCAGTCAAAAAAAAAATATTTTCATTTGAAATGGCCAGTACGGCAAAACAGCAGTTTCATAGGTAAAGACCTATTAATAATAAATCTCCAGACAAACACACCAATTGTATGGCCCCAAAGTAAGCAGAGCTTGTGTTATGGACGACCATACAGCGGACAGGGGGGAACCCAGAATAAACAGACATATATAAATGTAAACAACCATGACCCGAGAACAAACATTTATGTTCATCACACAAATGAATGCCCCGGCCAGGCTCGAACCTTCGGCGTATGAGGCAGGGCTACTTACCACAAACTACTCGGTCGTCAATTACATAAATACACAAGATATTCGGTTTATTTTAATTAACCAGCTGCCGATTCATCAGACATTCCACAGGCAACTCAAATAAATTTATCCGTCTTCATTTTCTTGCTTTCCACCGCTTTCCACCGAATTCAACAATCCTACTAATGCATTGTATTCACGACAAAAAGATCCATTATTTTTAACGGCTAGCATACCGTCCCACAACGCCGAATAAACAAAAATATTGAGTTTGTTGACAAAAAAACGTACCAAACATATGGAGAAATATCGAAAACGAAGTTTTACTAAATTGAACTATTGTCAAATATAATAAAAAACTGCATAGCAAACGCTCTTTTCGTTTTTTGGGCACATACAAAAATATTGCTTTGAAAAAATAAAATGGAATTCCCTTTGAAAGTTTTACTTGGGATTTATAAACTTAGTTCATGTTTTAAATATATATTTATTTCATTGTGTATATCAAACTGTATATTACTTGATCCCGATATACTTCTGTCCGGTATATCATACGTTTTTCCGAACATAGGTAATTAAATATTATTTATATTTCATAAGATTTGAGTGTATTCAAGTTATTTATATATACACACGATTTACAGTAGCAGTTGCTTTCTCAATGATAACCCTATGACGGAAAGAAGGTTCATCATTTAAAAAGTAAAGTTGTACTCTCTTACGAGCTTATAAAATAACTGAAGTTCATGAAAGGGGTTGCTCTTAAAGAAATAATTAGAGTTGTACTTTGCCTGAGGTTTAATATTTTTAACTACCCTCTAAACTCAAGTCGCCCATTTGAACTGAATTACTGCACGTACTTAACATTTTCAGTGTCCATAGGTTCTCAACCAGAAAAGACTTGGACGGCACTTTTAATAGGATAATTTGCATTTCATTATCAATAAACTGAAGAGGTTTCAAACTGTATAAGATTTTAGATTACAGAATTAAAACCTTTCATTGAAAACCGAAGTTTCCCCGTCGTTCTTTAAAAAAGAAACGGTTCTAACCAGCACATGTATTCTTATTTTGCACAAAATTAAACATACTACCTTTAAGACGTCGTCTTAAAACTTTACGACTGCTATTATCACGAAAGACACAACAACACAACAACTAGCAGATTAAATTAATCTCTATATAACTACAGAGTATGGTGAGCTCAGAGCATACATGTACGAGACACCCGTGCGAGCTCACACAGCGGAGCGGGTTGGAGCAACCTGTTGCATCGAACTATTTTATTAGCACGAACTGTGTCGGCCGGCTATTCTTTACGTAGCTTTTGTTCGCGTGGCGTTTAGTCCACATCGTGCTGTTCGCTCACTGTGATTGGCCAGGCTTATAATGCAAACATGGAACGTATTTTCATTTTTGCCAACCTTTGTGCACGCGTCCCCTACTTACTTCTTTTTTTAAAAGTAATGTGCTTCTTTGTTATTTTTTTCTGTGGTTGCTGTTTAACATTTTTATAAACCATTTTGATAACATGTTGATACATACCTACTTATAGTTTATTTATAGTTTAATATTTGATTTGAACAAGTATGTAATTAATAAAATATTTATCTAAAAAATATTTATTTAAATATTAAATCCGATTTCGAGTGCCATGAACAAAGTTATGCCCCACTACTTTTTTGTTTATATTCACATACTACGATGAATAGCCCATCTTCGTGCACCATACAATCATTTAGATTATCCAAACACATACTACACAAAATCAATTTACGCTAAAACTCTAAAGCAGCATAAAACAACAGCTTTCACGTCAAGAAAGGCACAGAACTACACAGACTAACAAAAGGCAGTGTGTCAAGATTGTCATGCCGATAGTCGGGAGCCAGCCGCATAAATTGAAAGCTTTGCTTCCTCGCTCCGAGAATTTCCCGAAGGATTTAAAACAAAAAAAGCGGATTCATCTGGTACAATCAATCCTTCATATATTATTCAATATCGAATGCTGACTCTGGAGTTTACTTGATAATTTACGCGTCTAATTTTGAGACCCAAGCAGACAGTTAGTTGATTTGGGTAGCTGTTAAAGGTTTCTGTTCTTACTTTTCGAGATAGACTGGCATTGTTCTAATTTAAACGGATCGAGCTCGGAATCATCTACATATTTAACTGCCTATGTGGTTAACTGAGTAATGTTGTAATGAACTTGTAGGTGCACACATGTTTTGTTCGAAAAGGATTTCGATTTGTTCAAATTTAAAGTTACGATAATTAGCTAAGTTTGTGACTTCGAACAAAAAGCTTGTTTTTTATAGATTAATAATCAAAATATATTAAATTGTATATCAATAATTTCTTTAGTTTATGTCTAGATCCCACCGGAACGGAAAATTTCTAAAAATTCAATAAACGAAGCAAAGGCATCTCTTTAACTTGCAATAACTCAAAAGGTTAATTAAGAGTAACCTTCCAGCGAAACAGTTAATATTGTAACATAAACAGTTTAATTGTATAAACCCGAGCCAGCAGACTTATGAAAAAGTTAGGTGTTTGATTTTTAATGAACTGAAATTTCCTTGCTAAGCAAAGTTTAATGAGAACCATTGAATTATTTCGTATTATTTCACCGGATGTTTTATCCAGTTAACTTAACGAATGTTTAAATAAGAGAACTTAAAGTTTATAATTTTTTTATGTATACTTATTAAATGAAATAATTAATATAAATCCGCGAACAAAATAAATAAAAGGGCTACAATTGTTCATGTGATTTGCTTAAGAATATATTTCATAGCATATTTAAGACTAGCTTTAAATTTTCGTTTCTATTGAGAATTTTCGGGATAAAACGTAGTCTGTCTGCTAAAGCATAGTCTACTGCCTTACCAATTATCGTCGAAATCCAGTAACAGATAAACAAATATAACTCTTTTATATTACATTTACCTGTAAAAACAAACGACAAAAATACTCTTTAACACGTACAGACCAATCTGTAATAATTAACCGTGGTTAAACTCGATCAGTAAACGGTCGATTAAGCAGATTAAAGTAAATCCGGGCCTAAGTGCGCTCATGTGCAGCTTAGAGCTGCAGTAGTAGCACATTTCAGCCACTACGTGACCCTATCTCCTGGTATGGTCTTTTGTACACCTGACACTGATGGGCTGGTTGCGCTATTAGCTGTATAAATGGACTGGATTTGTGCGACTGATTTGATGGGCGGATTTTTTAATTTACTTCAAAAGAGTTGTGGAATTTTTAAGGGAAGTATTAAACTATGTTTTGCAAAAATATGTATGTATAAATAAATTATTACAAAGTACGAAAGACCAACGTGTTTCTACTAGTAATACCAAAGTATGCAAAATTAGTCCAAAAGTCATGATTATAGAGACAGTAAAACTATATATTTTTATTTTCTATATACTTAACTTATTTTAATTCCAGTGCCTTCAGATGTACAGACCAATTGGTGGGAAAAATATTACCTATGTTTTATAAAGTGCGCACATGCACATAAATGAATTGTATCATACCTATTAGTAAAAACAATAGATACGTTAGCAAAAATTATAAATTTAGAAGTATATTTATATAATAAATTAATATTCTCAAACAACTGAAAGACTTTTAACTCCAAAATACGTAACTACCAAAAATAAGACCCAAAATATAATTCAATAAACATCGCCTCAACCCTACCCATCTATTCAACGAATTCATATCGAATTTTATCTAAAAACGTTCATTTGCTATGGCTTTGAATAATTCACAGGCCGTCCAATCCCACCGAGGTTTGACGTAATAAAAACATGGCAATTTGAAACAGCTAGCTCTCCTGCTAATTAAACGAAACGCATCTCGGCAAAAACTGAATAGTCTATGGTCCATTGCAACTTTTCTCTTGGTTTTTTTAAGGTTGGTAATATGTAGCCAAGCACGGAAAGTTGCGTGACTGTATGAAAGAATGCATTCATTGTGACCAAGTGTTTCACTCGATGAACAATATGCGTTATTTGTACAGATTGTATAAAAAAATATTGGTTTAATAGGAAATTTTATTAGAATAGTGAGGGGATAAGAACTTTATGGATGTTGAGTTGAGAATTTATATAATTAGTTGCAATTACGTTATGTTAATATAATAAATTAAAGTTACTTCTTCCTTATTTTATTAAATATTTTTTGTACTACTAACTACGAAATTCGAAGTGGAAAATAACTTTATTTGATTATAATTAATAGTAATAATTTTAAGTTATCCAAACAAAATTCCTAAATTCTAAATAATTCCATGAAATTAAAATTGTAATAACATTAAAGTTTAGTAAGTTGAAGTTACTTCAAGTGAATTGTTCAGATTTTGCTGAAATTAATGTTAATAAATTTAGCTTTTCACGGGGACGATGATGGCTTGAAACTAATCAACTTCTCCTTAATTCTGATCCTTTTATTTTATATTACTCTCTACATTGATAAAAATATATTGATAAATAGAGTGAACTTGTCATACTTAGGGCTGATTGTTCAATGCTCAGATAACTTTTATCTGTAGAATAGTTTTGAGAAATTGAATTAATTTCTATGGAAAATCTTGTCAAGTGTCAAAATTACCTTCCACATAAAATTTATCTTAGCATTGAAAAATCAGCCCTTAATGGTATTAAAAATTGAAATAGGCTTTATAAAAGCCTTTTTTATTTTATGTTAATACTATATTTATTATAAAAAAATATTTTATTCTAATGTTTGCTATCGTAAAAAACGATCTGTGATGCGTCAGACATCTTGCTGGAACATTAATATTATTCTGTCATGTGTTAATAATCATTATTGTTTTAAAATCATATTTGCGTCGTCAAACCATAATTATACAAAATTTATTTTCCTAAACACAGCAACCTAAGATCTACCGAATTAAGAAGGAACCTAACTCTAAATACAGCCTATGCTGTTTCCGGTCCAACGAGTGACCGGAAATGACGTAGAAAATTGCTCAGACTCACGTGGACGCTTTCCAATTATGTAGATTATCCCTAGTACGATACGTTTATTACATACTTAGTTACATTTATGTTCCGTCTTGGAAGCCATTATGGGGACGGCAGACCAACAATACAATAATAGTAGGGTTTAACAGAATCTTTGATGGACGCTTATAGCCGTGTTCTTACATGGCCATCTTGGAGTAATGCTTTTATAGAAAAGGAACCTTGATTTTTTTTTGTTATTGAACAAAGTGTGGATATAATGTTATAAAAGTATTTAGAAAGTTTAGTTAAAGTCCAGGCAAGTTGTTATTGTAAGTTTAAAGTCATACGGCCTCCGAGAAGTCAAATTATTACTTAAGTATAGATTTTGCGCAACGAATTTCTACTTTACATATACTTCTTTTATGTCTAGATTTGTTAGGCAAAAATATTGAGACTTGCCGAGCTAACAGATGCACATAAGAATAATTGTATATAGACATAAAGAGACTCCAAAGAAGAACTTCTTCACGAAGGTTTTTCCGAACTACTGGTAGAGTCATGCTTTATTTGATGCAATAAGATCAAGTAATTTTCTATCTTGAGAAATAAATATTTGAAACATAATTTTTATTGCTAAGAGCGTCTTAAGTAACTGCTTTTTTTTAACTCATAGTTAAACATAACCTCGATTTATTTTGTTTTTAAATAAAAACCACTATTACGTATTGCAGCATCTTTTTCGGAATAGATTTATTAATAAATCCAGTTGATTATATCGTCCGTGTTCCCTAGGGTATTTATTTAATAACAACAATGTTCCTTCGCTCACAGACTTCCTGTAGGCTTATTAAGTAACTTGCAATATCAAAGCGATAGCAAAATTAGCGCGATATTTGCTTTTTAGTCGCTAATTGTCAAATAACCGTACGACGTACCAACCGGCGGTAGCAGAGCTATAACAAACATATTTCATGTAGTATGAAGTTTTTTTGACGTTCAACAAAAGTTTCTTTTCGTACATTACATGCACCGGCTTTACGTAGCACGGCAGTTAAAAAAACTTTTTTTGAATACACCACATCACATTATATTCATACATTTTTAATAGTCCCTTTTTAAATTTTATTGTATTATTTTATAAAAGAAACCAACTACGCGCTCGTTCAATTGGTTCTCATCCGTACCCCGAGTGCACTTGGTATAAGACGCTTAAGCACCGTGCACACAGCCGGGCAATCTGCATAATGAGTAGCAGAAAGGTTACGGCATAGATTGGTCCGGCCGGCAATTTCCCGGCTCAGATGTTATGACTCCGCGCGATAGTACTGAATACATTGATTTTGAATTTGCTTTTACCAGTTTGGCCCGGTTTTGGCGTCTTTCGGAGCTTTTTGTAATTTTTTATTATAGGGAGAGATGGTTATGGTTGGTGCTTATAAATGTTATATTATTTAAAGTATTTTTAAATTTAATTTATTTCTTTTTCGGAGAAATATTGATAAGGTAACAAAGAGTATTGGTCTATTTAGATTTTCAGCATAATTTCAACGTATTTTAAAGAAAAATTTATTTCCAAAAAAATACAAAATAATAAATAAAAAAATACTTATTAAGAAAGAAATAAAACGTTTCGTTTCCTATTTAGTTACCTTATAAATTGTTACCGTATTATAACGTTTTTCAATTACTCGAAGAGGTCTTCAAAGGAAACCGGGGTGACTTGTCACAGATCAAATTTCGGTCACTTAACACCCCATCCTCCCCTTTTGACATCTTTTTTTATTTTCTTCTCGGTTTTGGTGACAGATTTGACAGATTTGACCGGAACTCGACCGCGGTGAAAGGTTCCACTGATCGATTTATTATTTCATTTTATGGACACTTCATTTCTCAAGTTGAAAAGAAAATCTTTTATAAACTTGACATTACGGCGTCGTCGAGAAAAAAATAAATAGCTTAAAAAATAGACTTGAACTTCAAAGATTTTGCTGGTGAATCCTCCCCCACGCGAACGTGATTATTCGACCCATTAGAAGTTTTGTAGTCAATAAACGTGCTTTATATAGACTAAAACTATTTTCTTGTTACAATGTAATACGAATTCATGAACTAATGTCTGAGAACAACAATAAAAACCGCACAAACTGCCAGTAAACAGGAGCAGCGATATTGAATTGGATAAAATAAAAGTACTAGAGTAACGTGTCGCAGTGTTTCCTATCAAAGAAAATTACGGTAGGCGTGGACGGTGTTGCTGGTGTAAAATCTCTTTTCCAACATATCGTGCTGTTCCCGAAATTGCGGCTGTCCCGCCGCGGCAGACACGTCCAGGTAATAACGCAATAAACCACTGAGAGCTTCCCCCTGGAAAAGCGATCGAGTTTTCCTTCGAAAACGAGTTGTCTCCAGAGTAACAGCGTCGATGTTACTTTATAACTAAACCGTATGTTGAAGGTTCTAAGTTTGTTTTTGCAATGGCTGTGTTTGTCCGCGGTTAGGGCTGACCGCGACTGAGTTTTTCGCGGCGAACGGCAACACTGTGGCCATCACTTTGTGTAATTGAAAACCCGATGTGCACTTGTACGGAACACTCGCCTACAAATAAATCCTGTGCGGGGTTTTGTTCGCAGAACCAGAGTTAAGCACTTGATGGATTATTTATAATATTTATTTTCTCATTTAACGGACGTCGTTTGTTCACTAATTGAATTCAATTGATGATTTGGTAAATTTTTTTTTCACTTAATTATTCAAATATGATATGAAAATTTTAAGATTTCTGGAACTATTGTCGAGTTAATAGACAAGTAAAATAAGGTCACGTGAAAAAAAATACACATTATAATTTCACTGAAAAACTTATGTTCTAAAAAACCTTGCCAAAAACAAAATCACAGAAAATTAAGATATTTTATTTGGAAACTTCATTTCGCAAAAATTATGACATAAATACACTAAAAATGCTTACTTTAAAAAAACCAATACTGTAACTAATAAATAAAATAAGAAAACCAAAACTTCCTAACAAATAACCTGCTACTTCCTTCTACCGGACGATTCTTTAAAACAGACCAAACATTTTCTCTTTCATTACTTATTCTATTTTCGCAAAGAAATCCTAGAGTTAAATTTTTCTAGTTGCAACCACATAGGTTCAGTGCAGCCATTAAGTAATCTCTTTTGTTCTGATGCAGTACGTAATGTGCACGGGTAAGCTGATAGGTTTAAAGGATGAACAACATTGCGAAATGAACATTTTAACTTGAAAGACGTTTTCTGTTTTTTTATGTTGATATCGTTTTTCATGTTCGGTTGTAATGATGTTAGCAATGCGTTCTCTATTAATGTTTTACGAGTTTCATTTAGTTTAGATATGTGTAGAAATAATACCTTACTAACGCATTATTGATAAGATAATACTGCTCAAAACTCAGGTACTTCATTAACTGTAAATTTAATACGGTTAATTAAGCAAATTATACAAATGGAATGGCCAAAACATTAATATCAAAAATTAAAAGTTATCATAAATAATAAAATTAACGAGCATTTTAATTTGTATTATTACGTTAAGAAAGTTAAAATTAGCATTAATCTTATTAAAAACTTGGTTCAAAGTTGGGAAAATCATGGCGTTGCAATGCATTATAGAATTTATAGCAAGGGTATACGACTCAATATTGTTTATCTTGTAATCAAGTACGTTGGACTTCGGTATAGGGGTTACGATTTGTTGAATTTCGATACAACGGAAATTATGTTCGATATATTAAGCTAATTTACAGTCAATGCATTCAAAAAATGCGGCGTTGCCGTCATTTGTCGGATGGTATATATACAACTTAAAGGTTTAGGTATCGCATAAGTCGACTTACAAAACGCTAATTAATGTCAAGAATAAGTTGGTGCATAAAGCGGATTTTAATTATAAAACCCGCTTTGTCACTGCTCCTTTAATTTTGATGAATAAAGAAAATTATTTATTTGGCGGCCCGTTAGTCCTAACAGTGATTTATTCGCCGAGTTAAGCGCAGGTTTATATAAGGCCTCTGGGGAAATTTCTTTTTCATAATTTGCAAAGTGACGCCTTCTTTGCTTTACAGATGTTCCTTTGGTGTGATGAAAATATTGTTTTATAATATGGGACCAATATTGGAACTTATAAAATTAATCTTGGTTTTATTTTTTTATATGAGTTATTATGTTTGTACGTATTACCTGTTTCTAGATAAACCCATTACGATATATTGTTCTTATTTTAGATAATCATAAATATTGTCGTTATTTTGAACATTTTGTTGTTCAAAGAAACTGCGGCTCAACATTAGATATTGTAAGCCTATTAGTAAAAAGGGAACAAGAAACGTGAAAGAGAAAATAAATTAGACTTAAATATTACATTAGCATAAAATTTTCTGTGATATTGCTACCAGATAGGAACTGCTTATATTCTTACTGTAATAAGTACTAAGGTTTCGGAAAAATATATGTTATTAGGCTTTTTAGCTTCAAATTAAGATATAAGGTTAAATTATTGTTACTATATTTACCTAATATTTTAACTTTGGATTTTTTTCAGGTACGTACAAAATCTGCATACAGCACAGTGGTAAGACACGTAAAATGAAACAAACTATACAGTAAACATAACAGAGCCTTGTCGTAAACGACGACAATGGCTATTTCACTTGTTCCAACCACCCGCATACTTGGGGCGTAGTAGCGCGTAGCACGGTCCGTAGCATCCCATTGTAAATCTTTTAATCTCTTTACAATGGTCCGATGTCATAAATTTGACATCTGCGCCTTTTTTATTACGATATTCGAAAACGTGTCCCTCCCTACGGCATGATAAAATCGTGTTTTATGGACGCGACCCCGTCAGTTCATTATTTTATTCCGTTTTATCGATTAAATCGACGTTAAAAACCTATACGCGGGATGTATGGAAGCAATCAAAATTGATAAATTATTCGTTTTTATACTGCAATGCTCGGAGTTGTTGTGACGAACGAATCAATTCCCCAACTTGACAAACAAAATAAAAAAAATGCAGACGTGCCATGAATAAGTAATTCCTCTTGAACGCTATTGTTGAATAAACATTTCTTAGAATGTTTTAATATACACGGAAACTTTTTAAAAGTGGACAATGAAGGTTTTCAGGTTGGTGTTTACATTGTGATTTCAATAGGTTTATATTCGAAAGTGCCTCCATTTACGGCTGTGATATCCATTTTTGTAGGAAGATCCTGGGCCCACGGATGAATAGATAATGTGCACCTGGTCGAACCCCGCAACCCGAATACAAAGCAACCCCTAAATGAATATAATAAGCCAGTGAAAAATCGAACAAAATTGGAAACGCGAAATAAACCCGTTCTGACCTAATTTTAAGTTACAATGGGGCTGTAGTTTGCAATACTTGATCGTGCCTAAGGATCCGATTTTCTTAAAATTAGTAAACCGCTTTCAACGTAATAGTTGTGAAAGTTATTCGCGCTATAATTTTTTGGGTGTTAGTAAATATAATTAGCACATCAAAATGATTCCATTGATATTTAAAAGATAATCCAAATATATATTAAAATATATATATATATATTTCGAACAAATCCTAACCTAACCACAAATAGAATTAATAAGTCATTAATTGAGCGTGTAATCATTATCAAACCACGTACCTAAACGTAACATGACTCCCAAATTACGAGGAAAGTACGTGGTCGTACAATAAGAAATTTGTCAAAACCGTTCCTCACTCGCATGTATCAAAACTCTTTCACTGGCTAAGTATTTAGCTATTTTCATTGAAACCCCTCTCGATAATGCGCGATGAGATGTCCTGGCCCTTGCTATTATACCACCCATCTCCATTTTCCCTTGGACCCTGTATCGTAAATTAACGATCTCCGAAAACCCACCATTTTCTTCGAATAAGAGGGTAGGTTCTTAATTATTTGGCTTATAATACTTTCATAATATTCACGTGTATTTCCTTATCCTGGTAATATTTAATCATAAGGCTTGATTGTTTCTGTTGGTTGGTTATAAATCTATCTTTTTTGTGTTATGGGAGTGAAAATGTTGCTTGAGTTGAGGTTTTATAAGAACTTTTTTGGTAAACACATTTCATCTTCTATCACTTTTTAAAATAATTGACGATACCGTCTGCCACTTTCTTTGCTCTGACTTAGGGCTTTTCTCATTTTACCTTATAATTGACAGGCTTTTTATTCATTTTTTAAATTGCGTTGTTTCTTTTTAGTAGACACCTAAGGGTTAACACACTCGATTCTTGTGTAGAAACTTTTTTACAATACAAAAATAAAGTTATTTTCTGAAAGTACAATCAACTCCTCAATCACAAAAAAGGTCCACAAACTTTACAGCATCGATGCCGGTGCAAGAGTCATTATTAAGCCGTATCCGTTATCTCCAAACTTTTCCAAAAATTTGTTCCTATTTTTTGAGACACTCCCTCTGTTATTCTTTTTGCTTTTTCTCAGCTTCAGCATTTTCATACTCCTCGCAGAAACTTTTGCAATCCACTTATATCAGCCGTGAAGCGCTAAGCAAATACAAAAAGTTTTTCATGTTTAATCTGCACGCTTTAAGGATATTCATTGAAATTTCGCATTCACAGTTACTTTAAATAATCCGCGGGAAAATATTATAATGTGATGTTCGATTTGAAGGCATTTTTCACTTTGAATAGCTACTGAACTTTTGAATTTTGTTGGGTACGAGTTATGACATTAATATTATGAGTTAGAAGTTTTATTAGTGAATTAATTTGAAATAACAAATACTCTCAGTTCTCGTTCGGAAACATTAAGATGAAATCTGGAACTTATACTGTTCTCGACTCTTCAAAAGTAAAGTGTTTTTTTCTAGTGTCAGCCGGCATAAGTACACGCAGCCCACCAAGGTAAGTGGCATCCGTGTCCATAGTCATCATTCATTGTATTTGTTATTGATTCAGTATATTGTTTTATTGATAATCGAATCATAAAGGACGCGTTGCCGACCGTAGGCTGAAGTTGCCTTTGTTCACGTTATTAATAATAAAAATAAACCACCAGACAAACGCACCAACTGTTTAGCCCCAAAGTAAGCAGAGCTTGTATTATGGACGACCATACAGCGAACTAGGGGGGAACCCATAATAAACTTACGTATATAAATATCAACAACCCTGACCTGAGAACAAATATGTGTGTTCATCACACAAATAAATGCCCCGGCCTGGACTCGAACCTGGGACCACTACGCTACTCGGTCGTCGGTAGAACGCTGCCTTTCCTTTCCCTTTATTCGGGATACAACCATGTCAACGTGCTTCTAATCACTCCTGAATAGTTGTGTAATATCCTCGATCAAGTGAGATAGAAGATATACACTCGCCAATAACCACTTAAAAATATATTATATGTGCCACCATGTTTACCGAAATTCTCGCGACTTCGCTGGTAAATGCTAGTAAGTTTTATAGCTAATATAATAATAAATCCCTTGCGGGGGAGGGTTTTAGGTAATGATTACGGACTGTGTACCTAGTTGTACACTTATATTAAACTTCTGCTAATAAAAAAATATAAGTCATTTCACTAAATAAATTTTAATTAGTTTTATCTTTTTATTAACAAATTCAAAATTAAATTAATAATTATAAGATAAATTGTGCTACAAATAAAAAACTAAGTCTTAACTTGAATCCATTGAAAGCAACGTAGCCAAAAGTCTTAAATCAGCTTCTGCTCAATACACCAAGATCTAAAAAGCTCGTATCATTGCATTCGTTTTGCATTCCCATAAAATTTTATGACTTTTGTTAAGAATAAGAAACACACGAAGGAAAGAAAGGAAATTCGTGTTTAACACGATTTAACAAAAATGCAAAACATTGGACCGAAAATTTACTAAACAAACTAGGAAAAGGTTTTTAATTAATAATGCTAAATACCACCGAAAGTAAAACATAACTTTTATATCTAAATAGGAATCAAGTCGCATTTTCGCTATTCGTCGCCGTAAAAATAGATTCCCCTAAAACCTACAGCAAATTCAATTACAATAAACTAAGCTTAACCGCATACATTAAGAAACCTTCCTCAGTTATGACTCCCAATATTCAGTTACTCTCACATTCCCTAGATATTCTTGATAAATAACAGAGTGAAATAATTCTGTTCTTCACATAACGATTTACACACACCGAAGAAAATTCTTATCTTCCAAACACAGTGCTTTGATTACTCTGAAGAGGAATATTTAAAGAAGCTTTCGCGTATTTTGTATTTCCGACGCATGTGCAAAATTTATGTATGAAATATGATAGAATATTACATTGCAAAGGCAAGCTTCTTCCACTATTTCCTTGTTGTTTCTGGGTTTTCACCGGGAGTAAGTAGACACTTGGTGCATTGCATACATTTTATAAAATGAACTAAATGGCGCTAATTCCGTTGAAACTATTTCCTTAGAAAATGAATTTATATTTACTACAATATTCATTGTTGCTACGGTTATTGAGGTGCGTTATTTTAGATGTGATGATGATGTATCGTGGCACATGGAAATCATTAAACGAAGTAGTTATCGAATGGTTACATTCTTTGGGCACATAAGACATAAAGAATAATGTCCTATCATTTAAAATTTCTATCTAAAAAAATATATTTTGAACAGACTTTTAACATTAAACATACATGCATTAATAAAAAAATTAGCTTTGTAGGCCCGGAGCGGAGATAATTAAAGAAGCTAAGACACTGTGAGTGTGAATTCTGTTGGTATTTGAAAATAATTTAGTTTAAAATTTTTTTTATTGTTACACTTGTTAAACGTATAACAATTTGAAATAAACACAAAGTAATTGTTATAAAAATTTGAAATTCAAAATATTTTATTTCATTATAGGTTTAAATTTTACGCATGGTGAAAGTCTTCTTTTTCTTAAGAATAGAGTATAATTTAAAATTACTTGCGTAAAAAGTGTGTTTTGAACAATGACATATTACACATAGACAAGTCGTACCCAAACATTACCGCACAAAAAAACGGCGTCAACGTAACTATATTTACCTACCCGATATATCGAGTAATATAATTTGTGGGAGAAGGAAAGAATAATACGGTTCACTTGTTGTAAGAAAGAGATACATATGTACTTCGTGACGTTGCTTCACACTAATTGGTCGCGAGCGTACGTGACGTAGTACGTAAATTGTCGAAACTCTATAGCGTTGTCTCTTTTACTCCCACATACAAAATTGTTTGATACTGATAATACATCGCGCTCTTCGAGTTGGTTGAAACGAATAGCCATGTCAATTTTAAAACGTCATTTTAAATAGCAAAATAAAATAATAAATAAGATAGTTATAAAAAAATAGTACTTACGCATGAAAAGAAACGTTTTTCTATCTTTAACAGTAACAGGGTACTTAGTAAACACACAAGAAGGCATTGTACGGTATTAATAACACAGAATAGGGAATAAGTTTTGTTTGATGTTTAGCCGTGACACTGGGTTGCACAAGACTGAGTCAAATAGCCGGCAACTGCCTTGCATTTGCGTTGCCATTTTTGAGAGCGGATAACCTGTCTATATTTAAAATGTCATTGGTTTTGAAGAGACTTTTAACATTAAACATACTTGCATAAATAAAAAATATATGATTCGGGACAACTGGCTAAACCGGGATTCGAACAGTACACTTTGGTTTTCAATTTCCACCGTCCACACCACCCGTGTTACAAACCTTAGCATTATTATTATTGAGGTCCCTCATTGACAACTGAAGCCCGTAGTTTAAGGCAAGTGACCGAATTCTAGTAAAGGAAAGGGTCCTCTGATGCAACCCCCCGTGACCCATCATTTGTATCGAGTCATTTGACCAACCCACCATTGTTTATTCATTGCCCTATGAATACTGAAAACTCAAGAAATATATGTATAAGACTAGCAATATTGGTAACATCATAAATAAATTGGAACAATCATTTGAAACAAACGAAATTATCAGAGGCGTTATGATTTGCTATAATGAGTTACAATTTTAATTATTATGTAAATATCTACATATCTATAGATACCTACAGCTACTCCAAGACTTTTATAAATTTGCTGCAGTTGGCTACATTAAAGTGATGATTAGCCAAGATTGTATTATAAACTAAATATTAAACGCAACGTAATAGAGATCGACGTTCTTTCGAACAAAAATATGAAAAAGTCTAAAATGCTTTCACTGACCGTGCCTGTATACGCAAAATAAAACAAGATAAAAAGTCTGTACAAAAAACAATATCATTTATTTTGTAAAACACAAAAATAAAAAAGAATAATTCTTATTTTAAAAATCCTAGTTGTGTATAAAATAAAGTATCTTAAAAAATTCTTTAAAATTTTGAAAATGGAACGTCAGTTATGCAAGTGCACATGCCTACATCCGAATACGCAATCATTGTCATAGAGGTAGATAAGCAATCGAATTCTAATCTCTGCACTTTGCCGTCGCGCCATCGTACACGGCACTAACTGGTTAATGCATGTAATTGACAACTATTGTACTGAAATTTACGTATTTTTGGTTTCAAAGGAAATTTCATTATTTCAATTTTTTCACAAAATTATATCATATTCACACATTACAAATTCCAAATTAAATAAAACGCCATCTACCGGTCAGTATGGCCAGCGTCTAATGCTCTTGGGTACCCTACCAACAAAATGTATAATAACCTTGTAAATATTCATATGCTTATATAGCGACTCAAGGTAGGTAGTCCAGAATTACAATATTTTTTAACCATACAACCAAGTAACTTTTTTTATGTTTATAAATATTGTAAACGATAAAGTTAGTTTTAATGATAAAGCTGGAGATAAATTCGTAATAATATAATAATAAATAAATAAGTATTTGAAATCTAAATTACCTTGCCCTTTAGGAAACTGCAATTCTAAAGTTACTTCACACGCGGCTCAGATAAATGTAACTGTAACCCATTGAATTCAAATCCCTACTCTTTTTAAAAATATTCACGCTGACAATAAAACTATTGTCACATAAATCTCACTTGCCAGTTCAGAGTAAAAGTTATGCGAGCTAAAACAGGGAATCACATCGCCAACTTAAAATAAAAATAAGTGTATTCCCAGTTAAGGGGCGAATGTCAACGACACATATTTCTGCGAGGCAAAGCAAAAGATGTAAGGATATGCTCCGTAAAATTTGTCGTTTGACACCTACGCTCCAGTGGCCTGAATATGTGAGACTCAGTCTTTCCGCAAGTAGGTATTCAGCGCTCTTTCGTTTATTTGCTTCGGTATTGTTACAGCTCAAATCAATTAATATTCATATTGTTTCAATATACATAACTATATTTTCACTGTTCAATTACTCTTTTTTTTTGTTAAGTATTTAGTTCAATTTCTGGAATAAAAATGTCATATTTCACTCCATAGGTACATGAAAGGAATTATAAAAATTATCAAACACATCTGATACCTAGCAAAGCAGTATTTAGTTATAAAAAAAATTCAAAATAAATACATTTTCTTAATTCAATGTTACTTCATTTCGTTTATCATGAATAAGTATCTATTACATTTTTTCCACATTCTCATGAAGCCATAAAAGTAAATCAAGGAAATCTTTTTTATTCTAAGATGGCTGTATAGCTTTATGTATCTCCATGTCGGGTTGGAGTAAAAAAGTTGCGATTGTCAATTGTTTTGGAGGGTAATTTTGTTATGATTTATTTTTATCTGTGTGCTTCTGTCTTTTCACATTTAATTATTCTTACTATGTTTTTCGCTAAGTTTCCTAATTAATTAATGTTTTCTTTTCCTTTGATAGTGAATAATTAGATTTATTGCTATAACTCTAAAGTGTCAAAAACAAGGAAAATGGTGTTTAGTTTGCGTGAAATGTTAACACGTCTTCGATATATTCACGACGAACGTGAAGTTGAAAGCACCAATAAAATGGTAAGATAATTTTAATATAACTTATCTCATTTTAACTGTCTGCAATTGCTTAATTTAGCTAAAATATTATTTGTGAAAAGTTTAATATAACTATGATTGCGAACGTCTTGGATTTTAGGGACCATGGCCGATTTTCCATTCCGAGTCAAATTTTTCTCATACTTAATGATACTAAGGTAAAATTTTAAAACATGTTTAAGAAATACCAAATATATATTTTTTTGTTATTGCTTTAATCCCAACGTCCTTTATAAATCACTAAGAGCCCGAATGAAGATGTAAATCATAGTTACGTATATGTTGCATTTCTCCAACATTTATTACTGAAGAAAAATTGTGTTTTTTATCATATTTATGTATATTTTTTATATAAACGAAATGCCATTCAAACAAAGTAGGTACTTAAGAGCAGCTTTCTGTGGAAGTCTGAAACATTTTGATATACGACATAACTTTCTACCAGCGGTATGTTTTCTGTTTACCACTTCTTCCCATTTTCAGTTGACCCATTCGCCGTGTCATGGCACCAACATTAATCACGAAATGGTTCTAAGAACACCTGAGGAGTATTTCCTTCACAATATAAGGGTCGATGCCACTTTTGTACTCCATATTTATTGCGGTCGTAGTGTAGTTTTGCGATTCACTGAGTTACGCTGTTGCTTGTAACTACTGAACTAAGCAATATTAATTATTGTAGTAGTAGGCGTACTTAGAAGTTAATCCAGTTTGATTTATAATTCGAACAAAGAAATTGTAACGCCCTTTAGTTTCTTTGCAAGCAATTTTCTTGAAATATTTTAAGTGTAAGTACGTTGCTTGGCAAAAAGCGTTTAATAGTTCTAAAACTAAACTTGAATATTTTAAAACGAACTGCATCTAGGGGCTCAAGTAAATCTAGTTGCTTGTTTACCTGAAAGGTCTCTAGAACTATCGTACGTTATATTTGTATGTAAAGTTAAAACGGAATAGTTTCTATTCGCAACGGATAACTAATAGTTTGGTTAAGTTAGTAATACGTTTAGAGAATGGGTTTCCTAAAAACAATTGCATTTCTATCGAAACATAGTTACAAAACATTGGGAATAAAAGAATCGTCGTATGGAAAAATATATGTTTTTCGAGTATATACAAAAAGCTAGTACCTACACAAATCAAACGGCAGTCGATGTCCGGAAATTGATACCGCCTCTAACTCGAATATAAACTAGAAATTGATGTTTTGCTCTTTTATGCTGATATTATATGTTCTGCGTGTTTGACTTGCAACTAAGTCAAAACAATATAGTTTCGTTAGAAATAATATACTTTTACTACATTTCAAGTTATACAGTCGTTTATAACATAGGAAATTCAATTTATTTTATAGACTTTTATATCTTAACAAAAATGTTATTTTATAAATAATATTAATTGATAAAAATGCTCATAAATTTTAAAATGTATGTCAAGAAAAATTCTACAAGAACGCACTCACCTTTATACATGTTAAAAGAATACAAGCAACAATTTTGCAAGTAAAACGTTAACAGTAATAACCACAAACACTTAACCCTAAATTACACGCGGCAAATAGTTTCAGATTTCCCGTAAAACTAACAGTATAACGCCAAATAGCCAAAGTAGTAATTGAAACCCAATTAGTTTAAACGGTCGTCTCGAAAACTAACATAGAACCCAGACTTCATCGCCACTGACTATTTCGTGGGGCAATTTTAAATTTAAACTTTAGAACTTGCTCGACAGCATTAAACCTTCATGCAGCAACAATATTCCTTAAGACAAAGCATAGTAAAAACTTTAGCCACAACTGCGCCACCGCGGGCCTCTGCCGCGCAGCATGTCATGCACTTTCACATTGTTTTAAAAAGTTAAATTTCAATAAACTGCTTTGACAGTAAGATTTTTAATACTCACTTGGTAATGTTCCCTGAGTTCCGGTTAACTTCCGTTTTCGTGAAAGACTTTTTAATTAAGATCTTATCACAATTAGTTCTATATTTCATTTTACTTATGCTACTAAGTTTTATTTTCTGTTATTTGACTTTGTACAAGTTATTTGTTGTTCATTAAAGCGGTGTAAAAGTTATAATAACTTTGAAATATTTTTGTAGTTACCGGTTCTTTTAAAGAAAATTATCATCACATAAACTTTTATTTGCTCTATTCGTATTTTATTCGATATATTTTGTATAACCAATTGTTTTTTTTTTTTAAATAGCAGGTCAAAACTTTTAGCAACACAGTGGGAATTCTACAAATTAAATCAATTGAATTTGCTATATATTTTTTAAACGGACATGTTAAAAAGATTGTTTTGTAAATATAGGTAAATTATAGCAAACTCTAATATATCTTAGTAGTAGTCCCATGCGGAATAACCTGCGCAGCTCTCGACCCCGTTGGAATTGGAAAATATTATTTTTAAATTGGTTTAGTATTTACTTAATTCGTCGATTACATATACACAAACAATTTTTATTTTGCTCTTTAAAGTAATAAAGTTTTTCACAGCTAGCAAACGAACACGCGATCCACCTGAGGATAAGTGGCATCCGTGATGTTATTGATTATCGGAAAATGATTGAACTCTAAAAATAATAACAATAATACAACACAATTGCTTAGCATTTTTTGCTATAATTAACGTTGACATAGCAGTATGTTATAACCTCGAAGCTGTCTTCAACTACGCGTCCTATGGAGCTATACGTCATATGCAGCTTACATCATACAGCTTCTGTAACTGTAACCACAGTGTAGACAGACGTGTCTTCGATCAATTAATTCACCGCATAAGGGAATCTACGAGAACTACTGCTGGTAAATTATGTGCTGGACGTCTGTGACCCATATCGAGGCAACGTGTAAGTATCGGAAGATCTAGAGTTGATTTTAGTGTCATTAGAAATTAAGTCCCAGGTTTAAATTCATTTGAGTTAACTGGTTTTTTGATGCGTAATTTTCCACAGGCGAAAAGATAAAATACAGCAACTTAATTACCCAAAAGTAAATATGGTTGTCCAGTGAATACATATTTCACAAGAGATATTCGTTAAAAAATTAATAAAACATAAATTTTTGATTACCATGCCTTCCAAACCACATTAAAACATAGCTCTTCATTTCATTACACAAACTCATAGCAAACTAATCAACCATCTAGGTATCGGCTTAAGCTAGCAAGTCTCCCAAATTGTTTCTACATACTAGAGCCTCTACAAATCCCGAGTTAACCCTGCATTCCGCATGCTCAATAGTAACTACATTAATTGGTATTCAGTGTAGTGAACGAGCCTAGCACGGAAATTAAAAATGATTGTACTGCTAGTATTGCTACATTTTGCCCGGCGCTCACCTATAAGCTGTAACATTTTATGATTTTTCCGTTACGTGTTTTGTTTTAGATAGGTCAGGTCAGAACGCGGGTTGGCCGGCGATGCAGTATAATTTAATTTTCGTAAAGAGATTTGATACGTTTTCATTAACTTTTTGGGATTTATACGATAAACATGTTTCTTTTTTAACCTGTACATTCATGTTATGTATATGTTTGAGTTTGAACATATACGTATATTTAGGATTTCTGTTATTTTTTGAAATAACCTATTAATTAATTAATTGATAGTATAGAAAAAATCATAGACTTTTGTCTCTCGTGGATTAGGTTAAATCAAAGTGGTAACAGCGAAAGGAATTGTTTGAAGTCGCGAAACCGACATAGCCATTAAATCCGACATCATAAGGAAACAAACTTAATTATTGAAAATTCCTTTGAAGGTATAGATATCATACATTTTCCCTCACATTCATGTATTGTAACATAATTAATTGTCCCATTTCACAATCGACACACTCTTAATTACTGTGTTAATATTTATGACGGCTGAAAGTTTGAACACACAAACTGTACACTTTCCCACCAATTAATGTTTTGAGTTAAAAACGTGTAACAAAGGCTACTCTGTCATCGTTGAAATAAACGGGTAAATGTTTACCTGACGCATTGGTCGATGTGTGCATCAATTAAAAATATATTACTTGCTGGATCGACTTCCGGGCACTCGGAACGGTGAGCTTCATCGGGGTCCGTTCCTATTTGGAATTATTCGTCATGCCCCTGATTTATATTTGTTTCAGTGAAAATATTGTTGTTGCACAAATGAATTATTTAGTGTATTCATTACTTATGTATAGTTAATGTATTCATTACTTATGTATAGTTAATGTAAAATAATAAAAATACACTAAAACGCTTTTGGTGTATTTTTGTGTAAAAGACCATATATATTAATACAATTAAGCTTATTACCTTATTTATAAATACGTTTTGAATTTATACCTCTTAGATAGGCGCGTAATATCTTATACTTATATCTTATACTTATACTTTTATTGAAAAAAGACTACATTAAAATCATTATTTTTCTATGTTTGAGCCATTTTAATAAATATACAAACATAAACAAATCCAGTTAACTATTGTATCAGGAACATGCCTTGCTATTCGATCTATAACAACACGCTCGCTGCGACGTACTGCGCTCACATCTCTTCTCTCCAACAATGATAATTTTTATTCGCTCAAATAAACATATTTGCAAAACTTTTATCGACGCCCGTTTAACTTTCGCTGGCTGTGCACTCGCGCCGAATTTGCATATGAATTTACCGCGTGACATATTTTTAGTTTTTATAAAATATCGGCCATTGAATCGTCGATGCTATTAAATCAGTCAATTTGCTAGATTACACGGACTGCGACAATACCAGTTTGTTGACTTCATTTTTTATGTTTTTACCTATCATGGAATTCAGGGAATTGAAGTTTTATAGCTCAATAAAAACAATGCCGTAACGTAGAGTAGTTTTTTTCTGAGTGGATCAATGTCATATAACAAGTTCCGCAGACAGGAGATAGACATTAAAAAGTTTTGATGACCAGCATTCCGTTTAAAATAACACGCTAGTCTATTACTTAAAGTAACAGCTTTAGGTGTACTAACGTCGAGGTAACATGAAACTGTATGGTAAATATGAACCATATAACCATAGTCACATGTTCATGTATTTAAAACGATTATTTTTCGGGACTGCTTCCAAAAATACTTTATTAGGTATATCTGTATTATTTAGTGACAGTAGAGTTTCTCGTCTGGACTGGTAGAGCTGGTCTCCCTTTTTTGGCCGCCATAATAATCACGTTGACGTGGTTGTGTTCTAGCCGAAGGGAAGTAACAGCCGGTTATTTGAGATAAAAGTCACAATCATAAATAATATATAAAACTTACACGACTAATGATGTATATGGATGCGGGGTGCCGCTTACCTTCAGGTGAGTTGCTTTATCGTTTGCCGGCTGAGTATGATGAATATAGTAAAAAAACTAATGACTGGTTACCTACCCTACGCAGTACTTCCCAATTTATTTTCACAATAGCCGACAGTTTCTGTAAGACAATATTCAAAAACGGTAGTCCATATTTCGAATACGATCGTTTAACTTTTATATCTTCAATACCGCCCGATAATACATAATATCGTAAGATTTACATCACGGCCGCCGCAGTTGTATACACGAATTTCAGAAAATTCTCGAGGCTGCATATTTTAAACGTAACGTTTTCTCGCTGTGAATATGTTTATCTTGGTCTCATTCGACATATTTATTGGGGAAGCCGCGATCGGATCTTGCTTATTGGTTCCAACTGGTGACGTTACATTTTTATTTGTTTCTTTGTACCGACTTATTAGAATATCGATGGCAAGAGATTTTTGTTTTAGCTGACATAGATTTCTTGTGGGAGATCTTTATCAAAATTTACAGAAGCTGCATGATTTTATTGCACTAAAGTAAAAATGTTAAATATATGTATCCATATTTTATTCATAGTACCAATATTCCGCAAAATAGGTACGTAGGGGCAAATGTGCGAATAACATGGAATTAATACAAGTATGCATGTACAAAGTAAAACGCACCGTGTTCTGATGTTGGCATTTCATCAGTATGGTAATCGTGCAAAAATATTGGTTTGAACATGCCTGCGGCACACCTGCCTTGGATTAAATAAAAATAACCCGTCGAACGGGAACCATTCAGTAATTTCATTTATGTTTTTGTAGTACGAAACGTTTAGTATCATAAATGTATTTGCCCAATGAACTAATGAATTTGAAATTTAATTTGGAGAAAGGTATTTGACACTCATATAAAATCCATATTATTCGATTTAATACCTAAACTTTTATTAAAATATTATGAACATTTTACTGATACTTAAGTTTCCTACAAAGAAAAATACTAAACACTGGTCAGGATATGGTTCAGCCTATTCTAATTCTCTAGTAAGTTGTAAGAAAGAAACATCCTAGTCCGTTTTGTTTTCGCGGCCGAAACGCCGCTGTATATTTTATTACTAGGGGTGGTCTATTCGAAAAGTCCACTACTAGTTTAGGGTTGTTCCAACACAAATAAATTCGGCCCGTAGCCGTCGGCTCTATGCTCAGACTGAATCGAAATATGTTCGACCTTTTATTGAATACTTGGGAAACGCATTAATTTCAACCATGATGCTAGATTTCTTTTTTAAACTTTCATTTTATTGAAATTTTCAGTACCTATGCTTTTTTTAATAAAATGTTATAACAAAACTTCTTAAATACTAAAAAGTTATTCAAATAATTGAAGAGATCAAACGTCCTCTTCTTATTGTGAAATGATTTGACAACTAAAAGTTACAATATGAAAACTTAAGTTGCATGCTATGACATATATTACATATTTTTCTAGGAAGATTACATTATCAAAAAAGAAGTCTTCCACGGGAAGATCTTTCCACTTCCTAGTCTATTACTTTTGAGCTAATCAAATTAAAAATTAATTTTAAAAAATTACGGTATCGTATGGAAATAAATAAAAAAAAGCGATAATACAATTTAATGTGATAATTGTCTTAGGTTAACTTTATAAATATACAAAAAACGAAATAAATATCTTTGCTTAATAAATCATTTCACATTCCATTTACCAGCAATAAAGAAATATTTAAAATCCTTTAATACTCTTGGACACAAATTTGAGATAAAGCCCTCAAAGGGAATCTTGGGTCCAAAATACATTTCATTTAGTATTGTACTGTAAAACAGAAAATGTATATGTAAAGCCATAGTTGACCCTCTGACCGCGGTTACCGCTGTCAGCATCAGATGCTACTGGCCAATATACTCTATGTTATATTTACCTCTCCCATATTTACTAGTTGAGCAAATATTTAGGACAGGGTATTGAAATAATTTAGTTCTTTTTTTTATATCATTGCGTTTTGGTTAATTTAAGGCATTCGTACATAAGTACGTATAAATATACTCGTTATAATAAATGTATTTTACTTCAAAATTTGCCAATGTACATTACTATATCGCAAGAAAAAATTATTATCTATTAGAATAAATAAGCCAATGCCTTTTATCGAAGCCATCGAAGAATCCTATTACTAAACAGATTCAAAAATTTGCACAAGTTTAGGCAAACCAAAAATACGTTTGCGGAATCGAATAATCCCAGAGCGATTGCCTATTGTGTTGACGGTGACATAGAAAAACGTTTGTACCTATTTGCGATCAGACGCGAGCCGAGCCGAATATTGCTTCGCATTTACTTCGAACTCGAGTGATACCGCGGGTGTACCGGTTTTCCTCACAAAAGCCTTCCTTATTATCCCCGTGTACGCGATACGAGGAAATTGGCTGAATAGCTTTATATGAAAAACTCGCGGTAATCCTCGTCGTGTAGGCCACAATATCCTGCATTTGGTGCTCGAGTAGCTCCTCTGTAAAAGCACCCTAATTCAATTGAACTAACAGAATGGCTTACAATAAAGGCTGAAAAAATATTTCCTAATAAAAAGTACCCATGCGAATATTTTTATGGAATGTTTCCTGTGAATACTGATCAATCTGAATGGATGAACTCTTGAATGCGCGTGTCTGAAAAGGCGGTCAGGTATTCGTATTTTATACGTGGACATGAACGACATCTCCTGAAATAAAGCTTTTCACGTGAGCAACGTTTCGTGGCAACTACGGGGTTGTTTACTGTATAAAACGCAAGGGGTGTAAAACGCCTGAAAACTATGGTATAGCAGCAAATAAAGCAAAGATTCAGTTGAGATGTAATACGATCTGAATCGAATCCCTCACCTGGAGCTGCCAGTGACCGACGACGACAACAGTTATGAAAATTCCGACACTGGAATTCCAACTCACACTCGAGATTTTTGCTGAACTTTGCGGTTGTCGTCGGGTGGATTTTTTAAAGAACCGAGTCTGTTACGTTTATTCCAGTCTGCATTTTATGGAGGCGGGAATGTGCTCCGCTTTGGTTTATTTGCGGCCGCCTTCCTCGCGAAATTGCGCTGTTTCATTGCTTACCAGCCATTCTGAGGTACTCGTTACAGCTTATATTTTTCATTCTGATATCCTCTAGTTTGCATATGGCATACATCAATGCAGCGAAAACAAAAATGTTTAAGAGTTTTAAGATACTAAAACAAGACAGATTTAAATAAACAATAAATAAATAAACAGGAAATAGTAGCAATTAATTTGTGTAAAATTGCTATTGGAAGGTGCTATCGAAACACAAATAAACAAAACCATTTCTTTTGCCAGAAATCCGACAAAATTTTTGAAATTATTTACCATTAATATAACAAATAACAAAAGAAAGGTATAGAAATAAATGTTTTATTCATTTTGCTAACGAGAAAATTACCGTAAGGATGTCTGCCTCGGATCGAATAGCTATGACCAAAGCCTTTTGTCTTTGGGGAGAGCCTCTCCAATGATCTCTCCAGATGCTAACCATCAATTACGGGAAACATTTCTTAATGAGACAAATAAGAAAATCTATTTGTTATTTCTACCTCTTGTTGACATGTAAATTAAATGTTTCTAAGAAAAATACTTCAGAAGTTTGAATTGTAAATTGCATTGACTTAATATACATTTTAGTGAAACTTTAACCATTTTAGCGAAGACAATAAATTATTTCTGAAACACAAGACAACTTTCAAATAACTTAGCACTTTGTTCTAGTTCCTCAAAGGCTTAATACCTAGCAATAACAGTGCAACTCACCTTTACTTAGAACCTAATTGAGTCAACAAGACTATCAATAAGTTAAGTTACAAGTTGAAACTCAAGTTAGTATTAATTGAGAGAAGCTAGTTATTTCCTTGGTCTGACCCTAGGCTTTTATTATTGCTGCAAAGGAAATTTGAACTGAACTTTATTTGAATAAAGGCTTAAAGGTAATTAGAACCAATTAAGACTATAAGGTAGCAGTTCACCTTGATTATAACTGCTCAAATCAAATTCAATTAATGGTTTTCATTGTTCATACAATTGCCGGAACAAAATTTGCAAACATCAATTCCCAAAATCCTTTACAGAAGGGCTAATTGTGTTACTTCTTTCGGGGTTCAGAACAAATTCCGAATGGGCCGTAAAACCTGCGAATTTGCATCGCGAATATTTTCATCAACAATTAGCCAACAAGCCTTTGTCTGCACCGAGGGTTCACTTTAACGACGTTTTAAAAGATTTCATCCTGTCGAGACTACGAGCTTATCTGAACGTGCTTTTTGTTACAAAAAAGCTTTTATTAACTTTACCGCCCTTTTAATACCAACACAAATAAATATAAAGGTTTCGTTTTACAGTGCCGTTATGAAACTCCGTAACTTAATAATCGTGTAGTTACGTTAGTTGAAGGTTTTTATAGTCATAAAATAGTATTATAAAATATGTTTGTGTTACATTTATTATGTCATTAAATGATTAGGTTATACTTATAACTATGGCAACGTATTATTATGAATTTATGATAGTAAAAGCTAAAACTTTTAGACATTTGCATTTTCAGTTATATTTTACGATTTCTATGAATCCATGTATCGTTTGTACAAGAATTATGCACTCCGCACTCTTAAGCTATGAATAGAATCTAGTATATATGTCGTTAAATAAATGACTGTTTATTTTACAAGCGAGCTTTCCTGGTTACAGCCGAAGGTAAATGAGGATAATAATCCGTTGCTATGTCTACTATATTGTATTATAGGTATTCTTATGGGTTTCAAAACGTAAGCAGAATATCTTATCATTTAAATTAGGTTAAGGTCTCTTTTTTTCTTCACATTAATTTTAACAAAATCCTATTACGTTACAAATGATATTAAATTGCGCGGTATCTTTATCGTTATGAGGTTTCTATTTTATTACATTAAATAATTTCCTAAACAAAAACACTGGGAAGATTCGCCTCCGGCTAGTACTTACTTGTTTTTCTTAAATCTCTCTGTGAGCAACTCTATTATGGCAATCTTGTTAACATTTGAAATCATTTCTCTGCCCGAGAATAATGAGTTCTGTGTTTTCATTTGAAACTCGGTGACTTTTGTTTAATGGAATGATAATACAAATGCTAGCCTTTGTAGTGAGGGCCAGGGATATTGTTGTTTTTCCTCCAGGGGGTCACTCTAGTTCCCAGGGTAATTTCATTACTTTTCTTAAAAAAATCCTCTCTTGTAAATGGAATTGGAAAATGTACTTCTAACATTAATATCGTGTGGTACCCAAAGTGGCCTTTGTCATTTTAAATGTTGTATGCTTACTTTTGTTTTCAGTCACTCCGACTTTCCCTCTTTGTGGCCCATTTACTTTTTTTCCCGCTATGAGTATTATACTAATATTTATATACTATAAATAGATTCCGGCTGACATACGAAGGTTGAAACTTGAGTATCAAAAGTTAAAGGTTCCCAAAGTTTTCAACTAGCCCACTGTACAGCCGTAAGTATTTCCAAAGTGACTTGTTGGCTGTCGATAAGAAGTGAATAGAGCGGCGGTATTCGCAGGATCATCCAATTTGCTAACAACGCATACAAAGCTTATTCAATAACCACGATCCTCTGAACTGCTACACTTAAACTTTTACAGGGTCTGGTTAGTTTCCAACAAAGTTACTTTGCTACTATTTTTAAACTAAGATTTATTTATCAATTAGGCAACAACAGAATGAAATATACCTAATATTTGCACACAATACGATATCCCCACGTTTCAAAATGTTATAAACAACGAATTCAAATACAACAAAACAAACTGTAGAACTGAAACTCACGCAATTTATCATAAACTATCTAATCAATTTGCAAAATGATTCCCTCGTTTAATATCAAATTCACGTTTATCTAAAGGTTAGGATTCGTTCAAAATTGCGGTATTGTACTAAATAAATTGTTATTAATGACCGAAACACACCCTACTTGCCGTAATAATGGCAGTCCGTATTTTGCTTGCGGATTAAATTTCCGATCCAAACAGATCCGGAGAGTCTGCTTATGCAGTCGCGTAAATGTTCAATTACGCAGGGAGCAATGTTTTATATAAGCTGCAATTAGGTAAATACCTTTTCTTTATATATGCTTTCATATAAATAACAGAAATGCATTAAATCTGTAAAGCTTCATTTGCGGAATAAAATAAGTGCGTAATGTAAAGTAAATCTCTAATACACTCTTTTGAAGTATACTGTATGGCATAACAAGAACCTACTTAGAAACTCTCAGGGAAAATATAATATTTTTATAAATAATCAGATAATCTTCTTAAGCATAAACTTGTAAAGTGCTTCGTTCCATATGTCGCTCAGAAGGTAGCTTTCTATTCATACAGCGATACTCTTTTACGATTTACGCAAAAACACGGCGAGCGTTGCCAAGAGATAAACCCCGAGGCAGTAGAAACGTTGTTGAATTTTACGATTCCGTTAAGCCGCCTTAAAGTCGAGCCCTTCCTGAATATTTTGATTTATTTATAGGCGTGAAAGCGTAAAAGGGTATCCCCAAAAACAATATACGTACTGCGCTCGCTCATCCCACCGCGATGACACTAAACTTAACATGGACGAGGAATAATCGTTCCTTACACAGACTTTCCTTTCGAAGATATGTTTGCAATAAATTTTCATTTTTATAACCGCGTACGAAAGATATCTCAGTAGCTCAGACAAATTTGCGGTTGGCAAGTTTATTCGTTATTATGTAAGGTGGCCGTGTGAGATGAGGCAGGGCGCATTAAGCACTGTTTGCAAGATTCACACTTCATTGTGATGCTAATTTAGGACAGCAGCTCTATGAATACGACCCCAGTGTGAGCTGAGGAAAAACGCACACTCTCCGCTTTAACAGGCTAAATTAATTTGCATAATCTTTAAAGTATAATGCTTCGAAACAAAATTTATGAAAAAAATATTTTTACCCATTCGTTAGTTAATAATTATTCCATTTCAACTCTACAGGTGCGTGTTTTTGTTTAAAAAAGTTTATAAAGGGAAATAGGATTGACGCTCATTATAGTTTTAACTTTTATAACGTCATCTGGCTTTCTTTAAGTACCCTTACATTTGGTCTATCGCATATAACACGATAACTATCTCGTATAAATAAAGTGCTAAAATAAATGTAACTTATTTTTAATAAGGTGTCGTTGTAAGTGTAAAAGTAACGGAGCGAGTGCACAGACAAAATTGGTTTAAGCAATCTGCTTTGGGAGAAGCTGCGGTGCGAGGAATAGCGTCAACGTGCTACAACGTGCCGGCAAATGGGCTGGCGCTCGAACCCCGCGTACGTGTTCGTCATGGGAATTACTCAAGTAATTTTTAAGTGAGCCATTTCCACTGCATGACTCACTCTTATTCAGCCTGGCTCTATGCATGTTAGAGCACTTACAGGAGGGAAAGCCACTCTTAAACAAATGAAAGCTCTTTCGGTACTCGTACCTGCGGCGTTGCCGATCCGCTTTACTGAAAGGCTGTGAAAATTTAATGCATATCCAATAAGAACATTTTCGTGGTGTATGTTATATTAGTTTATCTACTCCCTATGGAATATGTTAATACGATTTAAATATTAAAATACAGTCTTTCGGAGTCTATAATTAAAATGCATAACACGTAGTATTTGATAAAGAGTCTGTCAAACAAATATTTTTCTTTAACAGCAGCGTTAAGCTATTCCCAACCCAACTGACTAATATATTTGTTTGGAAAATCGGAACGCTTTTTGCTTTCATTAATTTTATTTGTTTAATTTAACTCGTTTAATTTACGCGTTAAATTACTTCTCCGATCGTGTCGAGTCCTAACGATTTGTCGTCGCAAAGTGTGTTTTAGTGTTGTAATTTAAGGGTCTGTTTTATCGTGGCGTGAAATTCCAGCGAATGTCGCGAGACGTTTCATTTTGTATAGGAGGCTTTTTAGCCTATTCACAATACGCCCAACTCTGTAATGTAGACAACGGTGATTTGATAAATGACTTGAGCTTTTTGCGTGAAAAGGCAAACGTTTTACATTCTAAAACTGTACGTGTTTTGACAAAAAGTTGTACACAATGAAGAACGTTGTAATAGAGCCTACGGACTTTGCCAGCTTTTGTTATGATTTATGTTGTTTTAATAATGGTATTTTTTTTCTTTTTGTACTCTAATTTTGTTTAGTTATTTATTCATGATTCTACGTTACTTTTCACGTAACTCAACCCAGATTGTTTTCTCGAGCATTATACTCTGAAAATTTAAAACAATATTGTAATTGTTCTTTTTATTTGTCAATAAAAATCCCACTGATCTATAGTAAGAGCTTAAAAATCATGTCAGTACAAACCGAGTATATCCGAGCTCATCCGATCTCATCCGATCTTAACCCTCCGATTGTCGTCCTAATAACCGGCTACAATACTCGGCCCGGGTAAACAGTGCACGCTTATTGCTACTCGCCACTCCGCAATACGGGTGAAACAATAGGACCACAGCGTATCCAGTATCTATCAGCATCACATTTTTAGGATGAATAAAAGTTATAAGAAGTGGCTCAAAAACCCTTGGCACATGATACATTGATATTTAATAAGTATAAAGAGCAACAAAAATAAAACATGCATTGATGTTCAGATTGAATCATTTTGGACAGGTCATAAAAATAAGAGATTGATCTTAGTTTTCTTGTAATACAGAAAACGATTGGTTAATTTATGTAATTTAAATAATGATAAAAATTTTTAACCAAAATTTTTCAGCATCATCCGATTGGTAAACATAAGTTACCAAAAGTGGATCTTCCCAATCTTACAGGGATTAAACCGCAATATACACCTAGGTTCACCTCTAAAAGGAAATAGTAAACTGCTCTACTCTGTGGTTAAAACAATAGAATGCCCCTTGTGATTGCAACAGAACGATGTTGTCCCGGACTGCTCGAGTAGAATTTGTACCAACCCACAAGTTAAGGGTTATGGCTCATTAATGTTGTATTACCTTTATGATTGAGGAAAATAGATTTTTGCTCTCGGAGCATAACTAGGGTTAATAAGTTTCAAAAAAGTGATCTAAATAACCTCTTGATACTCGATATTATTAGACCTTTATGTAAAGTTTAATATTGATATAACATTTGTAAACATATTTAAACACAGTCCCCCTAATTGGTTTATTTTCTTGTTTCAGGTAAGCTGCAAAATTAAATTAAAAAGTAATAATTGAAAGAGGTGAAGAATTTATGTATATTTATAATACAGGTGGTTTCACTAACAATAAAAAGTTTATAAAATTAATTTTGTCCTTACCGAAATCTATGTAAAGATTTTGCTGGTTTATGGGCAACATATATTTTAATTATTTCCCAAAAACCCTATAAGAAGAAGCCCGTTTTATTCGTCTACTTTTTTGTCAAAGCCAGGCTTAAATGGCGTTTTGAGATGTCATCGCTTTGGGTCAGTTAAATTTCAACGCTTACCTTAAATCCCTTCCATCCACAGATGTTCGTATCCTTGAATTCGCTGCAAAATAAATATTTTTTTTTATATTAGGGATAAGGCTTTCTTTACAACTTAATGTATTTCACATTACATTACATGTATTTCGCATCCAAATAAACTAAACAAAACATTCACGTACCATTTCTTAGAATTGTGTTTACTAACAAACTAGTCCGATTAACAAGAAGACATGAACGAAAACATCAATCGAATCTGGTACTTGAGCATCAACATCAATCCAGATGCGATGCTTAGTCCTAATATGTGTAATAAACATCAACGTAAAGGGATGTAGTAGGGTATCGCTCTGGAGCAACCTTACATTGTTTTTATGCCCGGGCCGGTACATGGGAAAGCTTTCTAATTGGTAAAACAATGCTGATCCGGTTATTCCCCGCATTGTTTTTGTCCGTGCTGGTCATTTCGCTATCTCCGATAAAATATGTCGCGCTTGCAAAATTTCAGTTTGGGAACTGTAAAATTCAAATGGGATCGGTAAAGATTGAAATTAGATTAGATTTTTTTATTGATTCAAACGATAGTTTTACTGTAGCTTTCATTCTGTGACGTCTATCTTAACGTTGAAATGGAGTGTACTTTAATTATCTCCTCCTTCCCTTGACTGAACGTTAATGGGATTTGAATACGCATAGGCTTTGTGTTTGGCTTTATGGGTAATTACAGCACGCCCACCGACTCACCTTGTGAGTTCGCGTTCCGTTGTGAACAATGCCCGATAAATTATTTCATATATTTTTTTAATATTAATAACCAACTAAAGTATTATTTAGAATACGACGTTGACGCGTGACAGAACTATGATATCTTTAACTTTAGGCCCCGAATTATTTGACATCTTTGCGATTTTACACCTGGTCTACCAAGAAACAAATCTTACGTATCAACTCTCCGTCGGAGATAAGATAATCTTTTTGTTTTTTAATATCTCAAATATATTTAGAAAAAGTAAAGATAAAAATAGCATGCTTCAAAATGAAAGCCTGGTAAAAATATGACCAGACACGCTACCCGAAGCATTGTTTCGGAGCCAGCATGTAGACAAGATTTTCCCTCTAAAATTCACTAACGTCCACTTAGAACGTTCGATACGTCCATCAGGCGGCTTGTTGTGGATTTTTCAAATCCGGCCACGTTTACCTTTATTCTACCCGAGCCAGGTTTAAAACATCATTGCCCTTGTTTTCATGAATTTTCATAAATGTGTCACAGTTTCCGATATCGAAAATTGTTTTTCCATTATCATTATTGCTTTTAAAAGTTTACATTTAATCACCAAAGTTAATACATTTTTGATAACGACCTCATGTTTCGTTGGGGATATTTTTGTGATTATTTCGTGTGTTTGGATGGGCCCCCGGTTGTCTGTCCAATAATTCTTTGTTTGCTCAAAACACTATCAATCATCGCTTGGATACGGGAAATAAAATGTTTTTGTTTTATTGTGGTACGCTTAGTTATTGATTTTGGTAGGAAATTATTATTTCCGATGTAAAAATAGAGAAGCGATAAACAAAAATGTATTCTAAAATTTGGAACTAGACATTTGAATACGAGTGTATCTTATAGTGACATAAGGTTTAAAGTAAAACCATTAGCCATTCTTAATGCTTTATTTATTTCCCCAATAATAAAAAGAAATCTTTATCGGATAGCAATCATCCACATAATCGTAAATCTTTTCCAAGAACATCAAAATACATATTATCACAAAGCGACGTCTGGACCGTATATAATCACAAATTATCCTAGTGTTGAATGTATATCAATCAGAGTAATCACAAGATTGTTTAGCAACGCTGGTGACTATGCGACCCATTAACATAATTGAGTAGCCAGTACCCGCGCGCACGGTCAGATAGATGTCTTTGAAGGCACATCCTGGTAATGAGCGACCGACATTCGCTCTAATGCATATTTACAATAAGACTCCAGGATTGACTATACAATCACACAATATGAATTATGCTTCTTCTACACGATTTAATAAGCCGATACGAATGAATTCCTAGTACTTTCAATCTTAGCGCTGTGTCACAATAATAAAGTTACGAACATTAATAATACGATATTTACAAAGGATATTAAGTTAACGTGAACTGGACTCGCTATCTAAGATCAATATCAAATACTATATAATTGGTTTTTTTTTATTATTTATTATTATTATTTGTTGATTTCATGTTTCATATATATATTAGGTCCTTACATATGAAATTGGCGTTTTGTCGTACTGGCCACTTTGATCTGTATTATCTCCTCTTTGGTTAAGAATTCCAATTTCAAATTTATACAACTATTTACTCACGCATTTGTGTTTCGAAAAACGTAATTCATTTGTTGTTTTCTCTATTGATTTTTTTTTGCGTCACTTATTTTACAAAATGGAAAACTTGAAATATCGCGTTATTTAAGAGTACGAGTTCCACCAGTGGTGTCACCAGTGCTGCAGAAACGGCTCGAAGTATTAAAGACGTGAATGGCGGCGGTGTCGCAAAAGAAAACACAGTGCGTTTTTGGTTCCAACGGTTTCGTTCTGAAAATTTTGATTAGCAGAACAAGTCTCGTGGACGGCCGGAGACCAAAGTTGATAATGAAGGATTTGAAAGTTATTGTGGAAGCGGACCCATCGCAAACCACGTCCGAGTTAGCTGTAGGCTGCGGTGTTAGTGACAAAACTGTTTTATTTCACTTGAAGCAAATTGGGAAGGTGAAAAAGCTTGAGAGGTGGGTACCTCATGAATTGAGTGCAGCAAACTGACAAACGCGCATTGACTGCTGCATAACATTAATCAACCGGCACAATAATGAAAGGTTTTAATGGAAGGGTCCCGAAAATTTTAAATCCTGGAACCTTTTAGAGTAGACTGGATAGGCACGTCTTGGATATGCGTCATCATAGCATTACGTCAGGTGAGATCGAAAACACATGCGTATCCATTTTAAAATAATAAAAATACATAGTTTTCTTGAAACTCTGCAATACAAATAAATCAATGTTTTCATTATTTAAATGAACGTTGCTATACTTGCCAATAATAATCACCCTGGTGCAGTGCGAGTCGCAACATTACCTTCACAAAGAACAAAGAGGTCTGTCACTCGATGTACTATCGCGCGTAAATACCTACCCTTAACAAAACTGATTGCCTACAACCGTATCGCATTGTCGCGCTTTTATTATTATTTAAAAATGAAATACATGCTGCAGGGTTCATTTATATATTTATAATACAAAATTGTTTACAATCGTTCTTAGTGTTAATACAAATAAAAGGCAATAATTACCTGTGATGAAAAATGGATCCTGTACGACAATCGGAAACGCTCATCGCAATGGTTGAACCTTAGCGAACCAGCTAAATCTTGCCCCAAGCGAAAATTGATTCAAAAAATTTTACTTGTAAGCGTTTGGTAGACTAGTGCCGGTGTCGTTCACTACAGCTTTCTTAAATCTGGCCAGACGATTACGGCACATGTCTATTGTCAGCAACGCAAACCTTGATGGAAAAGCTAGCTGCTAAACAACCGAGGCTGGTCAATCGCTTTAGGCTACTGCTGCTTCAGGACAACGCTAGAACACACGCTGCACAACAGACGGCTCCCAAATTAGAGGAGCTTCAATTGGAATATCTAAGACATCTACCGTACTCCCCGGACCTTGCTCCAACAGATTACCATTTTTTTCGAAATTTTTAGTAAAGGGATCAATGAACTGCCTTTGAGATGGCAATCGTGCATAAATAGCAATGGTACATACGTTGATTAAATAAATATATTATATTTTTTTTAAATTGACTTTACGTTCCTCCCTTACAAAACGTCAATTTCATATGTTATGACCTAATATTAAAACAAATAATAGGTTTTTACCTATGAAACTGCCGTTTTGCCGTACTGGCCATTTCAAATGAAAATATTTTTTTCTTGACTGATAATTCTAATTTCAAATTAATTTTATTTGACAAACATGGAATTCTTTTTCTAAAATCGTCATTTGTTTAATAGTTAGTGTTTTGTTTTCAACGCATTCGAACATTTTTCGTCATCATGGATAAGTGAAAAATTCGAGTAATTATGGAGTATGAGTACCGTCGTGGCAGCAAAGCGGCACAAGCGGCACGCAACATCAACGACATTTACGGAGCGAACACTACAAACGAACGCACCACCCGTTATTGGTTTACCCGCTTCCGTTCTGGAAATTTTGACCTGAAAAATTAACCCCGTGGTCGTCCGAAAACTTTGGTCGACAATGACGAATTAAAGGCAATTGTGGAAGCTGATGAAACTCAATCCACGGCTGAATTAGCAGCTGCTTTCGACGTTAGCATCAAAACAATATTGGTCCATTTGCGTCAAATTGGCAAGGTAAAAAAGCTTGACAAATGGGTACCCCACGAACTCAATGACCGCCAGCGCGAATTACGCGTGGAGACGTGCCTTGCACTGCTCAGCAGGCATACAAATGAAGGAATTCTGAACCGCATTGTTACTTGTCATGGATCCTGTTTCCTGTTTGCGAGCTTCTATGGAGCTTCTCCATAGAAGCTCGCACGTCTCGAACCAGTTTTGGTCAATCGTTCGGCTCCACTGCTCCTGCACGACAACGCGCGACCTCATACTGCAGACGACACACAGCAGCAGACGGTCTCCAAGCTACAAGAGTTGGGGTTGGAAGTTCTTCGTCATCCGCCGTTCTCACCAGACCTTGCGCCTACAGACTTCTACTTTTTCCAGAATTTGGATAACTTGGCGGGAAAAAAATTCAATACCCGAGAGGCAGTACAAAATGCCTTTGAAGAATTTGTTGCGTCCCGTCCAGCTGATTTCTTCAAGAAAGGCATCAATAAGCTACCAATGCGTTGGCAAAGATGCATTGATTGCATGGGTGATTATTTTGATTAATAGAAATAAAAAATATATAAAAAAATTACGCTTCATTTATTTCGTGAAAAACTGCAAATTCATAGGTAAAGACCTAATAATCCGTCTGGCCAAAGACGCGCACATACGTCGTTCGAATCATTAACAAAAGAAAAACGCGAAAAATCGGTTTCGCTTTATGAAATTTACGAAATCCCCGTTTAAGTGGGCTCCTGTGTCGCCACAAATTAATTAAAAGCGCTGTGGGATTTTATTAACTTATTGCAATTATATTTAAACGGGGCGATTACTGAGGCGAAACGCGGCCGGGACCTCGCGTCAAGGGAACCGACACGCGCCTTACAATTTGATCAAACTCCGTGTAATCGGGGACAAATAAAATCCTACCATTAAAATTTACGGTGGCCTCGGCAGCCCACTTCCGACCTCTCCAGTAGATTTATAATTGGCTATCGCTGTGATTACATTTAGCTCTAATCACTGCTTTGTAATGAAGTTTGGAAAAAATACCCAGAATAGAGTAGGTACTTAAGTACTTATTAATAAATGAGATGATGAACATGTTTCACGTAATAAATGTCTTTCAATACGCACCCATGACTCGTGGACGAGGGCATTGACAAACGGCTACGAGCACTTCATTAATTGCTCACCCGCAAACCGAGCGCCTTTAAATAATTCACATACCACTGCCTCGTAGCCCGCAATCTAAGCGGAACACATCGGAAGTTACGACCCGACCCTTGACTGCTTAGCCTTAATTATTTTTTCAGTTACAATTACTACCGATCGAACGTATTAATCCAATTATACCCAAAGTAATAGACAGCATTTACGTTTAACGAAGAATTCCAATAAAAAAGCTATAAAATCCTCAAAGAAAACTACTTTACTTTTATTCAGCCAACAACCTTTTGAAAATCATCTCAAACGCCCTCCCCTTAATACGTCGGATGTCAATAACGTAATGACAACAGATTGAATGGAGAAGAGCCAGCTGCGGACCACTCCTGATGATCGTAACTAAAGCAGTTACGCAATTCGGCCAGGCCCTAATTGATTCTTTGCCTTGCGAGCAGACGGGGCGGCGCATTATCGAACACAGGTGCCCTTACGACGGCTATATTCCTTGCGACAGACACCTATATTATCGGGCCCGATTCAGGAATCTTCGACACCCGTCTCACCTTTAATTGTATATCGGAAATTCTTTTCGCAACGTGACTCGATTGGTAATAAAGTTAGAACACGATGCCCCATAACGGAAATGGCTTAATTTTCACCGAGTGGCGCGCCCGCCTGCCGTTTTCGTTTCACTCCGGTGTGTGTAAATCGAGAAAACCGTTTCGTGAGGTGAAATATGGTGAATTGCTTGCCGATTTGTATGCGCACTGAACTCGCAAGTAATTTATTTGAGTATATTTTCGGTTGTAAAGGATTACCGTCTGACTTCCACATTACGTCTACACTATTTCAATTACATTAAAAGCATAATTAGACAAATTAACATCGTTTTCTTATACTCTTTGGTTTTCCCGTCGTATTTTCTTGAGTTTGTTCAAGGATTTTTGAGCCACCACCAACAGAAGTTGTGAGATGCTTAGATGAAATGTAAGGTGCAATTAGTGTAATGGAAGAAACCTTCTTGGGTGAAATTAACGCCATTCGTCTATAGCGGCCCTTGGCGCACCCGGTACAATTAAGTCGTAGAGCTAAGAGAAATTGCAACAAGTGCAGTGGCGTTGGCCGCCTCCACGGTCCATTTAACCCACTCAATTCGCGACCGCTCGAAACCCTCGCTAACTTACCTTCTAAAAATCTCGCGTTAAGTACTACACGTTATCGACTTGAAAAAGTATACGATTTTCAATATACATTTCCATTTTTAGTCAGTGTCTGTTGATATGATAAGTTGCCGCCAAGTTAAGTTTCTTTTAATTGAAAACTTGTTCGGAAGCCTCCCTCGTAGCGCTATTGTTTATCTCGTTTCGATTTTTTCACGAAACTCGTCTTTCATAAGTATCTCTTTAATGAGTCGTCTCCGTCCCCTGCTGTATCAGGCTTCTTTTGGAGTCCTCACAATGGGGCGGGGATGCACAATTGGTTCCCCGGTTTTTTCTTTTCCTTCAAAAGTATTTTCTTCAGAATATTGTCAATTGAAGGTGACTAGATGTTTTACTATCAATAAAAAGCAGAAACGTTAAAAGGAAATATTTAAATACCATCAATATTATTTCAATACCGTTGATGAAATGTGAATCATTAAAATATATCTTAAATTCCCATAAGACATGTACGAGTATGCTAAAATATCAAAAGCATTTAAAAAGAACGTATTCTTTTCGCTCCCTCGCAAACAATTTACCTAATGTTTGTAACGCTCCATCACTTTAACTTTCTATCTTCTGTGTGTCTTATATTTGGGCACGCATGAATTCTTACATAACAAGAGATTTGGAAGAAAATGGACTCTATTTGGCCTAGGGAAAGGTTAAAATTGCATGTTTTGTAACATACTTGTTGCTGCCCCTTGAAAGGCCGCGTGCAGGATCAAGCTGTCTCTTGGAACTAGCATTCTTCCTCCATTTTCGGATGAAACAAGGGAAAAGTGTTTTTGGAATGACACTATCGCTATCTTTCTGGCAAGCACATAATTTGTCGCACACGATAGGAACTCAGTCAATTTGCGCGTCTGGTTTATTGCGATTATATCACGAATTCGGGCAGGAAGTAGGAAAAAGAGTAGAGTGATATTATTTGTTCAGTTAATACCATTATTTGCCAGTTATTAATAATATTTTTTAAATAAAATCCGGTTTTCCCTTTGTGATTCATATAAACTAGAATACAAACAAAATTTCGTCATTTCATTCATTTCGTTCATTTCTTCGTTCATTTTAAACCATAGTTTGCCAGTTGTATCTATATATTTAGACCAAAAGCCGGTTTGCCTCTGTGATTAAAATAAACTGGAAACTAAGCTCTCGTTCCGATGGGTGCCCAAGTTTATTAAATATCCTAATAGTTGGAAACAAGGTGGGATTTAATCGAATGTTCTCTTGTTATATTAAGAATTAGGCCGAATTACGTTTCGTTATAGTCTTGGAAGTATTTGTAGTTTCTTCAAAATTTATATAAGTCAGAAACTCTTCTAGACTATAAAATAAAATGTTAGGCGTCCTACTGTAATGTAAAACATGGTTTTTATTTTAAATTTTTTTTAAATAAAAACAATTATATATATATATATATATATATATATATATATATAAAGGTTTAATAAAACCCTTTTCTAGATAGTAGGCCACTACTAGGTAGGTAGTGGTCTCCTTAATTTAAAGTCAGATTATCAGAAACTTTGTTGGTTGTAATTTAGGTGGTAATTACGTATTATTGTACTTATACTATTTCCATTTCTTTATTTTCTCGATGACAGCTCCTGTGAAAACGAGCGTTTTTTTACAATAAATAGGTATGCATTATTTTATTAAAATATGACGTTTACACACGTACAAGGTTATATAATACCAGAGTCGGAGCAACTGATAGGGATGGAGCTATATCGATAAACGAGATAGATAGAACTGTCATCGAGAAAATAAACAAATGGAAATAGTATAGTGAAGGGCCCTTCAGCTTGGCGTAACTTTAAACAACTTCGTATAACACAATACTGCCCTTCTCACATGCTATAATATTTTACTTATTAATTCCTTGAAGGTGAAATTACCTAGCTGGCAGATGCTGTTGATGTTGATGTGTTCAAATTATATATCTCCTCTTAGGTAATTTGTATTAAATTAGTTTTTTTAATACTCTACTTCCACTTTACTACACACAATAGATCAACAACTTTACGCTAGTTTATATCCCAAGAACTTTTGCTTCATTCAAACAATATATTTTATTTCAGAACTAACTTTAAGCGTCCCGAACTTAAGTTTTGAATTGTTCTTGATTGCGACTGAAAACAACTTGGAAACTTTCGCAATGAACATTACATTTATCTCACAAAATAGAAAGTAACGTTAAACAGGATAACTGCGGCACCTGATTACACCCCTAACTTACCTCTAAACTAGGCTGTTGACAAAAGAAACACAAAAACTTTTGCAATTACATATTCAACGACGCCGTTCAAAAAGAAATCCGCAGGTCCTGGAACAAACGCCTGTATGAAAAGAAATCACCGAATAGGTGAGCGGGCGCAAGCGTACCAGTAAACATTTGCGTATGTAAACTGGAATTATTCACGAAAAAACTTTTAATGGCGTCCCCGGAGTTCCCGTCAAACATTTATCAACAAAAGAACGAACGTCCCGCAGGCGATGGAACTTGAAATGTATGGAAATTACCCACAGCCACGCGCCGCAGAACAATTCACTAACATCCACATAGCCTAATGTTTTGTTACAGCTTGTTTGGTTGCGGAGATTTCGGATGCCGTGCAACCTTAACATATTTTATGTTACATCCCAACGCTACCACGGTGACGTGAAACTTCATTATATCTAAAGTAACGGAGCTAAATTGCAATTCTTAGCTATTTTAAGAGCTTTTTAGTTTTTTGTATCTAAATTCTTCTTTCACAAAATTTCATTTAAAAACTCAGAATATTTATGAAATTAATTATCCTAGGATTAACTAAAAACAGTTGATAGAAAGATTCGAAGCGGACACCGTTTGATTTGCATTTCAATCAGAACGATATAAGCGTTGGAAAGGAAAATCCGATCCGTCGCCTCGCTTAAGGCTTTTGAAATATTCCTTCTAAGTTATAAATCGTTGAAAAAAAGCCCATTTGAATGGGAAAGATCAAAGTATAAGAATTTATCGAATCAAAAAGCTAACAATGTCCAAAAAGACGTTAGACACTTATTAGTATACCAGAGAGAGTGTCTCTCCTGCTCTGTCATCTATTTGTCTTTCCGATTGTTCCGGTGCATAGAATCCTCCATTACTTGGCACTGAAAGGAAAGTTTTGTATTCAATTTGGTATTATAATTCCCATTTGAAGTCGCCACGCACCATTGCGCCCGACATTGACTATGTAAATGGGTGTTTCATCCTAAGTCGTATTCTCAACGAAAACGTCAACATTTTTCTTTCAAAATTATGTATAATTCTTTCTTTCGACACCTCTGATACGATTAGGTAAGCAATTCATTCATAGAATGTTAAGCATATTTGCTTGAATTTCCAAATCAGTGATTAAACCATTCGATAAATATGGCTTACGCAATACCAATAAGTAGCACATTTTATTTATTCAACCACATACAACCCAAGTCAGTTCTTCAGTTTGTGTAAATATTTCCGTTCCTGATGTGAATTTTTATTTGAATTCGCGCGCGCATCTCCGTTGGGAGACAAGGTAACATTACGGAGTTTCTCTTCAATATAAGATGGAAACTTATCCCTAGACTACCATAAAGTCTACATTTTCCATAGAAATCCTACGGATCTTGGCGGTTTCGATCTTAACCGGTGTCCACAGTGAATCCAGGTGGATTTATCCGGCGCTGCGGTTGCACTGTCAGGAGAAAGACTGCGGCGTCTCCGTAAACCAACACAGGTTTTATTTTACGAGATTTTTTCCGCAACTGTTTCGCAGATACTAAAATAATAAGAATTTTATGTCACGCCGTCACGTATTATGTAACTTTTATAGGCTCTCGAGCTCCGCTGAAGCGCTGTTACACTGGCTTAGGGGGTTCCTTGTGACGAAATAATTAACCTAGTGCTACGTATTAGGGGGTTGTAGCTCACGTCTTACATTAACCTTTTTACTGCTGTCGTTATTATTTCGTCATTTCTTTAAATTAAAATTTATGGAGCTATCAAAAGCAAATTTAACGACCGCTAACTGAAAATTTGAAGTCACTTTACATACCTAAACGATATCAAAAGTACAAGTACTTTTTGTATAGCAAAACGTACGACTTTTTAAAGCTTTTTAAATGCAGAATAACAAATGACTTTTACTAAAAAGTTGGGTGATTGTGAAAACTGTATTCAACCCTGAGACAGGGGACCGATAACAGATTACCCGCAAACACGTTTTAAATTCATTTCCCGACCCGAGCGTCGATCGCCTCCCGATAAAATGTTGGGATGACCCGACGAACTAGGACATATTATTTACTTTGTCTCCCCACGGAACACCTTTAGCCACTTCTACGGCCAGGTAACGTTACCAAGTGGCAAAATGTTTGTTTTAGCCCGTTACCCGGTTACTCCGATTTAAGAACATTAGCGCGTGACAAATCTCTGTTCTGAAGAAATCTGTAAAGTGATTTTGAGTATGTACCTCTTTAGAATGCCTTAATCTACTTAAGGTTTGTGTTTATTTGTTTTCAATAACAAAAGTCATCAAAGTATAATCATATTTATATTGCAAATTTTTTATTTTGCGTTTTAAACATGTAAAAATTAGATCAAGAAAACAAGTATATCAGTATTGACTTGTTTATTGTAGTAAATTATATTTAAATTGTTTAAAGAGCCTGTAAATATATACAAAATAGATTTACAGATTAACATTCAATTTACCTAAGAAACTATTAATGAATATGAAGGTAATTTTTGTACTTAACAAAAAGTCAGGTATTTTTATCTGTTTCGTTCCTATTTATTAAGTAATTTGACCAATTTTCACATTGACATTCTTACAAATAAATTCCACATGAATTTATTTGTAAGAACAAAATTTATATTTTACAATGAAATTCAAAACAGTAATAAAAATAAAAAAGGGCACAGGTTCGAAAAATAACATGTCGTTCTAAAAGTCAAAGTTTAAAAATTATGACAATATACCAAGATAGCAAATTTAGAAAGAAAAGGTTTAAATTATACAACTAAAGTACAAAGAAAATCAACTAGTTATTTTTAAAACTTCTTTGGTTTAGAATCAATTTTAACGCAGTGAAATCTGACTTGAAACACCAGTCGGTTACACAGAACGACGGCCATCCTAACAAGTTGTGTCTATAGCTAAGCTAATGGACTTACCATTACCACACGACGGCCCCTGTTTTGTCGCAAAGCTTTTTGCAGCTGCCCAGTTTGTTTCACTATCCCTTCAAACGCTTTGTCCGGTAAAGCCTTTGCGTTTAACTTCAACGAAGTCAATTCAACTTGGAGTAAAACCAACTTATAATATTAAGCTTTCACTTTGTCTCTTACTAAGAGTTTGTGGTTTAATATTATTATTTCGATCGAAGTAGTTAAAAAAATTGTTAAAGAATTCATGTTTTTATTGAAATCATCATAATAATCCATGATTTTATTGAATTGGAGCCTAAATAACTGTGATAGACTTAAATTCTAAACATTCTAACAGTTAATATGAAAAAACATTAACGTACCTGATCATCTTTTTTATTTTTAGTGAATTTACGTTTCAGTAATAAATAAGGAATTAAAGTTAGAGTATTGATAATGATTAATACAAAGATGAAGGAGAATATTCAAAGTTTAGCGGATACGAGATTTCGTCCGCATCTTAGATCGCCCATTCCTTAGGGACAATACTTTTTCTGGTTGAAAAGTACCCTGTGAAATAAATCTTACAAAAATTACGTGTTATTTCCAAAAATGAAAAAAGCCAAACAAAACATAGTTAACAAAACACAGAAAATAATATAACAATAAAAACATATTAAAAAGAACCTAACTTAAAAATTTATACTAGGTGTTTTTACCATATTTGACACTTAAAGTGTAGATAATAAAGTGAAAACAGCCAAAAAATAATAAAATCTAATAAATACAAATAAACCACAAACACCAAAAATAAAATAATACAAAAAAACAAACGAATGTAAGTTTTTAATAGACCCTAAAAAAGCAATATGTCATAGATAATAGTTTAAACTATTCAAAATAAAATTGTGAAAATATCTTTATAGGTATAGAAGGGAAACATTTGACATATTCAAACAAAACGTATAGTTCTCCAGTGCAATGAAAGATGGCATACATAATCTAGTGCGCGATGCATTGCCTCAAAGAGTATATCAGCATAAGCCATGAACCATTCCCCTTTGACAGTAGCTGGAACGAGTAAAAGGGTGTCACATTTTACGTTCTTTCTTTGCGAAAACCTATCAAAATGTTCAACAACATTGGCATGAGTTTTAAACAGGTTGTCTTTACATTAAAATGCTTATATGTTAAAATAACTTATAGAAAATTTCGAAATACATTTATAATGTAACAAATTAAAAATATACATAGAGTTAAATACAAATCATGTAATCAAAACATCATAACATCGAAACCGTTATCCAGCACGTAATCGTTTATCGTGAGCAATATTTTTCTCATAGGAATGCAAATCCAAGGTAAAATTCACGTACGCCACTTGTTGGCAAGAAGTTTTCTGTATATTTGTTTAACTGATGCTTCACCGTGTCGATATACTAAATCTGAGAGGCGTAAGAGGGCTTCAAATAACAAACAGAATCGTGGCTCTATTGCGATACAACATTTCTGGATGACAAAAGAGAAATATGGAAGGTAGAAATATGGCCCTCTGAAATTACGATCACAGTGAATTCCGTACGGCCCATTGACGCTTGAATTTTTGACGATACAAATTCCTAACGTTACTCTTCTAACCTTAATATTGTTTTGATTTATTATTCTTTTTAAAGAGCGTATTTTTTATTTAGTATATATTATTCGTATTTCTTATGAACTAAACATTCTTATTAAAATAGTATCTTCTGTCAATAAAATACCTACTTAACTACCTGCACATACAATGTATACGAAAATGTGAGCAAACTTTAAAGTCAAAGCCTAGTCAAAAGCGCCGTCGGTTAGAGAATTGAATATTAGTATTAACAAGACAAATGTGCCTTTGGAGTTTGATAGTTTCCCATTAGGAGCGCGCCCGGCCCGTCACAACTCTTAAGCTGCTTCCCCACACAACTTTAACTACCTACTTATTAACATCAATAGTATCATGTAAAATGAATATTATATTATGTTCTATAATAAATTTTCACGTACAACATTTATGATTTTGAATAATTTAATTTATAGTTAGTTTTGTGGGTGGATTGTTTTTCAAACTGTTATTGCATCGCTTCAGGCCATTCATTGGCGTGTACTTACGAAATATAAACTCATTAATAAACTTAGTTTCCACAACTTTATACTGAACGATCCGTAATTGCAGATGAAACATTTACATTCCGTTCCATAAGTGCAAGTAATGTAAATCGAGATCTTTTGTCAAGCTTTCCTCACTCATGAAATTATGGAATCCATAAAACACTAGAGGCTGCCCAGTGGGGCGTTGGGGTATTTATTCAAATCGGACCGTATGTAAATGTGCGTCGCTTCTTAGTACTGTCCCTGTTTCTTTCATTTCTGCAGAGCTAACTTTTATCGCCCAACTTTCTCGGCGCTAGATTAGATTAACTCTTAGGGTATTGCTTAAGCCGAGTCTACTGTAACGATATGAAGAGCAGTGATTTATAAAATATATTATTATGAAAGGTAAATTGTGATAACAAAGTATAGTAGCTACTGTTGTGCCAACATTTAAGTTATTGTTTCAAAGTTAAAATGGTACGGTAGTTCAGTGAAGTGGCGGTTAACGTCTGATGTCTCTATTCATTACTGAAGTAGGAAGGCTCCGCAACTTTGTTCCCGCAACTCACAGGTCCTACTTTCCCTATAAACTAGACTTGTGACAGCGAGTAATGTCTTCTTATATTGTTCAGGGGCTAAGAGGTTTGCCTCCTTGTGATGAGAATACCTAACTTTTACAGTTTCTTGCATTTACTGTGTTATTGTAACTGCAATGAATTTTAATTCGACCTCAAAGAATAACACCCATTTTTCATAAAATATAATTTGCATACATAATTTACTGAGCTCCTATTTTGTAGCACGTTGGCTTGCGCTTCGCTCGAGTTCTGAGATTTATCAATTCTATTTGTAGCAATCGAAAGAAACTTCGGTAGTTACATTAAGTTAATGACTCAACGACCTCTTAATATCCAAGTATGGAAAAAGAGGTTTGCTATAATCGATACTGCCGAGAAGTCGAATATCGATTGGGGTTGGTGCGAAAATCATCTGGAGAGGGTGGGGGAATGACTAATGCTCGTTATAACTGAGGAACAAATTGCTGTAATTAATAACGAATGGAACTGCCTGTGCAAATCTGACATAAATTTTCAAGATAATTTGTGATGAAGTAATTTTTCTATAATTCGGTCTTAACACATCCAGTCCCTAGTAACTCAATATTTTTGTGTTTTTTAAATATTTTTTCGTTTTTATTTGTAAATGCATTCTACTTGCATGAATGCAAAATTGACCAGCCTTAAGATAAACCATGTGACAATAAGTCCTAATTAGTCTTAGAGTAATAATTTATGGATATAGGTAATTACTAAGGTCTTGTAGCAAATGTTAACTTTGCCTACGAGTTCCAAGAAAGACAACAATTATAAGCTTAATTATTTCGTAGATACCATATTGAAAAATGAATGTTAAATTAACCCAAATATTTTTTAAACTACAGTTCTAATGTGAATCAAATAAAATACATTAAACAATACAATTTAACTTCGGAAGCAATTAAACCGACTTTAATTTGTAGAGGAAATTTCATCTTTACCTATTTTTACTACGAAATTGTAACAAATTCGTTTCCTTTTAGTTACTGTAATACTTCTCAGCGTAATAAGTTTAGTGCAATTATTTCAAAGCTAACGACCCAGCTACAAAGTGAAGTCGTTAAGTAAGATCCCGCTAGTACAACCACACTTACAATAATTAGTAGAGAAATGCATAAAGCTTTTATTATTTTCAATGTATGGTAGACTAAATAGGTCTGATCCTTCGTATCGTAAACCTTTGATTTTTTATCGTCACAAAATCTTTATTTAAACGCCGAAGAAGACACACAGTTCACTCTCGTAATCATAAAGCGAGAATATAAAACTGTAACTGAAACATACGAAGACTAATGAAAAGTATATTATCTCGTATAAAATATTTTTATGCTCATTTTCATCTCGGGTTATTAAATTTTATCATAATTTACACACGCAGAGTTAAATCGTACTGGATGCTCATGAAATAGCAATAAAAAATATTAGAGCCAGTTCCAGATTTTGTATGCTACCTTTTTCGTTCTTTTCATATTGGAGCCCATTTTTGGTAACAATGACGTCATAAATGCCAAAGTGATTTTTCATTCCCGTCGTAAATGTTCGTTTTCGTTCGACTCTCACAGTTTTATTCCGCCGCAGAAACAATATACCCACTGCTGAAGGGTGAATTTATTATTATTTTTAGGGAACCCTCCCCCGAAAGTGAGCAAATCGGAACACTTACAAGTTCACTCTTCCCTTTCTTATCGTTTCTTTTGATTTACAATCAATTTGGAGGTAAAAAATAAAATGTCTTAATTTTTTGTATCAGATTGTGTTTTTTGATTCGACCTATTTTTATTTATCGTAAAATGACAATGTTGTTTCCATTTGATTTAAGCTTTATTATTCAATCGAATGGTATATAGCTTTTGTTCAGTAATTATATTTAAAGGTGAATAGTATAACGAGAATCCGAGGATTTATACATTGCAGTAGAAATTGCAATACTGTGTATTCCCAGTAGATAATTCTGAGACATTTAACATGTGTTAGTATTCCGCACGTATTACTACATCATCTACAATACGTACTGTTTTAGTTGCATAGATTAACATGTTCGTTGTGAATGAATATTGTTGTTACCATGTTATATTACACCCCAATTATAATCCCTCGATGCAGACTACTGTTGTGATGGGCTTTATACTGTACGGGTTAAACAATCTTGTTCATATTTGTTACAGTAGGCTAAAAAAGAATATTCCTTAAAAGTAATAATTCTAAATATTAAAAGTAAATAACGTACTAAACTAAACATATTTTTGTTTTTACCGTAAAGTCAGTACACAAAAAATAATTCCATTTTTTTGTATAAAAACTTGCTCAGGTAAAAGTTAAACATGCAGGAAGCATTTAAAATAAGTTTTCTCACTGCCTTTCAATATAGATCGATTAATGACTTTTGAATGGTGTTAGTGGATATAAATATTGAAAATGGCCTCGATAGTCGGTTATCGGTCATGTTTATGGGCCCTATAAAATTGCAGGGGCCGGTTTATCTTCGGAATAGTTTTATTAGATCAAATTCATAGGAAACTTCAACCATTTTCTGAATAAAGTTAGTATTACTAGTAACTGTAGGTACGAAGGATTTTTATTTTAGGATATAGAAAAGTAGAACACTTTTCTTGATTAATATTTATTTAGGCGCAAAACTTCGCAATAACTTAACGACAAAAAAATCCAACATATCGATAGCGACATCACAAACCTATCTTATGTATCTCTCAATACATTTTAATATCGCTAATAGATTATCCCTCTACATATATTTCTGGGTTAACAATACATTTTGTTACTCTTTGACCACGTTAACATATCTTTGGAATGACCTTACAATATCTTTTGAAAAGGCTCTGTATCGTCATCTGATGTGAAGTTTTCCTTTCATGTATATTTTGTATACCGAAATACCAATATTAAGGGATATCTTATTGCGTTCATTTAAATGATGTATTGAAGCATTCGAACGGGCACAAGGGCTTCATTTGCCGAAACAAAATATCCTTTTCGTGTCGAGTCAGTGTATTTGAATTGATGTTCTGATTGTGCCCTTTCAAGTGATTTGTTAAAGTAGCTTCTCGTATACAAAAGCAAACGACCCTACAATCATGTAATAAATTGTAATGTTCATACCATCTCACATTAAGACTTACGTGCGTTTAAATTAACTGCGTAATTGAATAGCGTAAGCGATCATTGCGTCTATATATTATAACAAGCCTCATCATTCACCATTAAACTGAAAAATTGCTCAAGACAATACTTCCTCATTTCGCTACACAATCTGCTGCGAAATTTCCATGTTGTTCCTTTGTTGTGAAAAATGTTATTTAATTTTGGGCAATTATTACACGAGCTCTAGAAAATTACTCTAAGGAATAGCGTCGAGAATGTAGTCTTTTTCTCAACGATCCTTTTTCTACAATGAGTGCTTGGTACCCCGCAATGGGATTCCCGTTGTTAGTATAATCTACTTTTTATTATATTTCTGGAAATGGCAAAGAAAGAGTAATATTATTAGTACAATCGTTAACATTTTATTTTGCGAAAAGCGTTTTGTTATGCAAACGTTGTAGACGATGTTTTGTGAATAATGCAAACTTTAAAGAATATTATGTTTCTGAATAAAGTTTTCTGAATGTCTAATACGAAAGTTTAAGTAACATTGTTTGCTCTTCTTTTAAATGTGAAGTAACATTAACGTCTCTATTAAAACAACACATGTCACCGATGCCTTTGTAAGGCGGAATAATAACACGAATAACAAAACAATGAAAGCACTGTACATATGTCTGTTAAAATAGAATCAGGCAATTATATATTTTCTTAAATTTTCACGATTCATACTTTAAATAAAACACTTTTTACCGGATATTATCGCGTATATTTTAGTTAATTTTAAAATTATTTCGACGTTTCGGCATCTTTGCAGTTGCCGTGGTCACGATAGTCTATCGTGACCAATATCCGGTAAAAAGTGTTTTATTTAAAGAATCAGGCAATATTGAAAATATAATGAATATTTTTATATTTGGACTCACAACCTGAATTAATTCAGGCTAGAGATTTTACAATTGTTTCATGTACCTAAAGATTCGCTGCTACCTGTAATAATGTTTATTATCATTTTGATATCGTTCAATAGATAAACAACAAAACATCTATACAAAACCATGACACGTCATTATATTTGGCTTGCTTACCCTTAAAAAACTTATAAAGGTTTTCCGGCTGAAAATGTGCGCCGTCAAAAATTCATGAATAATCGCTAAGAAAATATTTTTCATTATCATTTAATATCTCGCTGTTCTTTAACACTTTTCTTGCTAACATCTCATTGAAAACTTGACGCACAGTCGTATTACGTTAGTGCTTGACATTAACGGAAAAATAAAAAGTGTGCTAAGGGGATTACTAAAGATTACTGGAGCTTAAACAAAAACGGTTGAATTATTTAGTCGTCTTTTTTGATAAAATGATTAACTTTTAAGCTTTAATTTTCATGGACTAAAACTGTGTCACTACTTTTAATATAACAATGAAAACGTTCTTAAAACCGGCACAATATTGCCCTGTCATTTGTACAGCCACCTTATTACGTACGCACGTGATTTATACGTCCGCCGGTGTGTCTAACGGCGGAGGTTCTGTCATTTCGTTGTCTCAAATTGAGATTGATCCCGTGGAAGGAAGGCTTCTGATGACTCTTTGTTTTCTTTTGTAAGATGAATTATACGTCTGTGACTGTTATGTATGCATTTATGTTTGTTTGGAGATATACTGTACTTTATCAAAACTATAGTCGGTTCTTTGATGTTGAGTACGCACTACGTGTGTAGTATTAATGAAGAAAACAAAGAAATATACGTTTCATGATGATAAAATAAAATTATAAATAAAATGATGAATTGGGTGGACAGTATTCGAGTATGTAAGATTGATAGATATTCAGTATATTTAAACATGCTTTAAAAATAAAATAGTTGTAATAATATCAAAAGATTATTACAGCTATTTTATTTACATAGATATGAATTTTGAAAAATCTGGAATACAGCAAAATAAATATTTCAAAATTATTAAAAAACATACTAATATAAACCCATCAGGGACTCACCAATATTAACATTAACAAGACAATAATATGGTAAGCGCTACATCTTTTTCGTTTTTGATACATTGTGCAAATTCCCATACATTTAGAGCCTATGTTAGCTAGTTGTGACGTCGCAACTCAGCACCATTTTGTATGAAGTGTTTTTCTGGCATATGCAATTGTTTGCCAATTACATATAAATTTATCTTGTAAACTACTGCTTGCAGACATACTTTTTTTGGGCAATATTTAAGCATTATTATAATACTATACAGATTTAAAATAATATTTTTTAGTCGTCTGCTCAATTATAAGGTTTATGTAGCCGCCTTTATTGTCAATATGAAATGTCATTTTATTTGTTTCAGAGAGGCTCAGACGAGCTTCTTTCGCAGAGTGGCGTCACCGTCATGGCGCCGGCCGCTCCGCATCACGCAGACAACAACAACCAGGATTCGGCTGCCAAGAAGGTAAATATTATATTAAAATATAATTTATTCCTTTAAAATTTATATTAAAGTTTAAATTACTTAAAACTGCATCAATATGTTTCGGGGTATGCGTTAGAACCAATAATAATGTAAGTGTTATTGAGAATATTATTAATGAAAATATGGTTACTTGAAGCAGAATCTTAAACGGATACTAATATTCAATCAGTGTAAATTAATAGTATTTTTTCATAAGTGTAAAATTTTTATTGGTCATAATGTTATTTGGTTTCATAACTAAATGGCAATGCAATGTGATCCTACAGGTTAAAAGACATTTGCTCGTTTGAAAAAGATGCAACATAAAAAATTTACTATATCGTTTATAAAAAACTTTATACCAAAACAAGATTATTATAACATGTTACGATACGCAAATTTATATCTCCCCCAACAGCATCGAACCTTGGGCGAGGAGTTCCATTATCCTATTTCCTATTAGCATTTTCTTTTCACACCTCCGCTGGATAATTTATTAGATTTGCACCCGATCTTATATTCATTTCTGATGTTATTTATCCATTCGAAAGTACCGTCGTTTGCATTATCACTAATAAAAATTTATCATTGTTCGTTTCAATTCCATTCACTCTTTATACTTTATAGAAATTGTTTGATCTATATTCTGAAATGGCTTTATTTAAGGATGCAGCTGAGCTTTCAAGTGAAGGAGTTTACTGAAGTATACAATAGAACAGTTTCACATATTTTTATGTGGACATGTCGATAAAATACATATATTTTGTGTGGACATGTCCTTCTTGAATTAGTCTTCTATGGATGGGACAAAAGGATTTTACAGTACTCCCCTATTGCAGTCTATCTCGGGTCGAGTCTTTTTATTTGGACTTGACAATAGACTCAAGTTTAGCTACCCTTAACCATAAAGAAGAGTGCTTGGAACGTCTACGGTCTCTTCTTTTCGAATCACATACCAGAATCTGTCTAGAAACGGGATCGAAAGTTCTTCATAAAGAGGTTTCATACCTTCGTCGCCTAATATGATGATTGTAACTATTTGTTACTAAATGAACTATCAAAAGATTATTCCCATCTGATGGTGGGGTCTGCCTGTCTAGTTTTCCTCTTCCACTTTGCGCTGTCGAGGGATTCGTCTTCAGAGACATTGTAGGAACATAGGTAGGTCCTTTTGTATTACTTCTTTCTGTCCATCTCATAGTTATTTGGAAATATTTTCTAGCAGGAAAATTTTCAGCGTTAGTCGCAAACATTGGTTTTGTAAAGAACATGACGTGTTGGTTGTTACTAAAGCCCGGTGAAAGTATATACTTCAGATATTTTAGTTGCAACTGTTCACTGCAGCAAACCAACGTATCGCAAAGTCCACATGTTGTGAAAATTTGTTAACTTTCATAAATCTCTCGTGCTAGACCATAAATTACCTTACTTAGTAAGCAGCAAAGTTCCAGTGACTTTGACATGGGTTGATTAATTTCAATCAAATATCCTTTCCAATAACTAGCTCTAATTATAAATTTTGCCGTAATGAAAGTTGTAATTGAAACAATATAAGAATCGTATAAAAAGATATTGAAAAGCTTTTGGGCTGCGTTTAATAAAAATCAATCTGGTTTTCAGCTCACCTTCTATTTCCAACACTTTGTGTAATTCAAAATAAAGGAAAACTCTAATTTACTCTAAAAAAGTAAACATCAAACATTCACTTCAAAAATAAAACAGTTAAACTGTTGGTGGAGGTAGTTTTTCATGAGTATTTACATAAATACGGGCTTGTGGACGCTTGCTGTGTTCGCATGATTCAGTTTTGTTTGAGCGCCGCGCGGCCGCCCGCTTACCGACATACGGACAAATGGATTGCGTCATCCATTAAAACTCGTGTCAATGATGTTTCAAACCGCAACTCGGCACCTATAGCGTGCATATAGATCACTTTATTTAAAAAGGGTTAACATGTACTCAAACCTTTATTGCCCTGTGATATGTATTTGTATAAATTGACACAAACGTACGTTAATTTAAAACAGACTTGTAATTTAGTTTTAAATGTTTCTTTTCACTCCTGAGTATAAATTGAGGTTCGAATAAAATGAAAATATGGTAAGTTAATTCGTAAAAATAAGTCCTTTTTGTAAATTAAATGAAAATAAAAGCTACTCTTCGAAAAGGCAGATAACATTTATTTATATTCTGCCTGCGGCGAGGTTCCTTTACGACCGTTAACAGGCATATTTTCTAAAGATCTTCATGTACGTAAACCCGTAAAATTGTACAGAAGTAACGTTTTATTTTAATTAATTAAATAGAAACCTACTGGTAAAGATCATAAAAAATATGTTTTAGAAATTTTACACGTGTATACAAGCTATATACTGTAATTATTAAACAGTAACCGAATTTGCGAAAAATATTACAAAATTCCAATTTACTTAGCAATAAAAGTAGCATATAGGTTTTACAAATAATTTTTATGGTTTCCTATTCAAGGTACTTATTATACTTGTTAAATTGAATAACAAATTTTCAATTACAGTAAGATTTTGAAGAAAAGCATGTACTACACCCGTATAAACAAATCTTTTCCCCAACATTCACCTTTTATTTACTTATTAGGCGTCCCCTGGCAAAGAGCTCAGCTAATCTTAATTACTCAGCGATCTCGTTACATGCTGCCCTTATTTCATAATTAAATAGGTACATGTCTCCTGTCTTATTCATTTGTTTGATATTTTATGGAGTTTCTTCTCCCTACGTAATACTAAGTAGCTTTTCTTTTTACCTAGTTTATTACTTATTTATGCCATCTCCCGAAGATTGCCTCTTGGTGTACATTGTTAAGTGAAGAGGTTTAATGCTGTGTGCGTTTTAAGATATGGTTGATTAAAAATGTATAACTAGAACGTACATTTACTTGTTGTTTTTTTATCTTATCGTCCAGTGAGTTTGGTATGTATTTTATGTAATTTTCAATAAAACAATAAAATATAGCAGCAGTTATATTAAATTTTTTTCTACAAGAAATTACGTACAAATTATCTAATACAATAATTTTTTACGTGACATATAACTGAAATAATAAATGTGAATTTTTAAAAGTATAAACTAAATAAGGGGCAATACATACAAGAACTACTTTCAAAGTATCAAATTATTCTCCCTCTTGCGTCCTTATATTTCACATCGGTCAGTCGCTTGCCTCTTGTCTCAATCATATTTCCCCTGTGAAAATTTAAGGGCTGCCTTTTTTGGAGACCAACCCTTTTTCTTTTCCGACTTTGTGAATATTCATTCGCGACCCATCAGTGGAATAAAAAAGTTATTTAAAAAAATATTTTAATGTTCCGTCTTTACGTTTGCGAAAATTCTGTTTGTGATACAAAACAAAAACGCGAAGAATATTTTCTACAAACTCGAAATGCGATTTTCATTTAAAATTCTAAACTTAAACAGATATCGAATGCAGTATTTTGGAGTGAAAAAAATGAGTTGGGAATTTCAGTGTTTCCAATAAAGTTGGATGTTTTCTTCGTAGCTAACGGATTCCAATATCGTAGCAGACACGATTGCAGAAAACAGACTAATCAACCCTTGTCGTCTTTGACCGGGTCATTAATGTCCAAATAAAGTAATTAATTATGTTCCGAGTTTTTTCTCATTTTCTCTGGTCGTAAACGGGCGGTGCTTTGTTTAGAGATCAATCAGATCAGAGGTTTTGGGTGTCGAGAGCTCGCCAATTACCGGCGGGTCGAGTGTTTCTTTGCCGTTTGAGGTTTTTGTCGGCGTTTTTTACATTACTTTTGATGCCTATATGAGAATTAAAAGTTCCTTTGAGATATACCAGCTTATTTTATATTTATGTCTTTGGCTTTAAATAAAGATGAGTTTAATTTAAGAATGTAATTTTTCGAGTTGAGAGTTTCGAGTTTTTGAGTATTATGTTTATGTTTGAGAATATGTTTCAGAGTAAAATCTTAAGTTTTTGTGCTTAGTGACAGATACATACATTTTTAACGAATATTAATTTTGAGATTAACTTAAGATTAAACAAATTTAACCGTATTATAGACAATACGAAAACATTTTTGTTCTATTACATTCCGTATTTAAGTAGTTACAAAAGACACAATAAAATACTTATAAAGCGTGTAAATATAAAGAGATTTTACACCTTGAAGATCAAAACAAAATAAAACAAGTAATTTAGTTTGCTCCTAAGAAATTCAGGTAATCAATCAAACGATGCCATAAGGATATTCATTGCTGAGATACTTACAGTTTTACGGCTAGTTTTAGTGGCACTAAAACCATTTGGCTGTCTTATTTTATGGCTTTCCCCACAAGCACGTGAAACCTATACAGACAAAAACTTAACGCCGATCAATCCCGAACATTGTTTTTCAAAGTATTTAATCATCAAAAATTCATGAGTGCCCTTAACACGTATCGGTTTTTTTTTTTTTTTTTTTTTTTTTTGCTGCCGAGGCACCCTCGCGGGAGGCAGGTGGAAGATGCGTCATGCATACCCGCCCGCAGGTAAATTCCTCTGCGGGGGGGGTTATGTGGGACTCACCAGAATGGCACCTACCCACTAAAAACCACCTGTTGGCTGTAGTAAGCGTATACTGTTAGCCTTCATCGGAAGCGACACCCGTCGGGAAGTTGGGCGCGCTGGCGGAGACCCGCGAGCGGGTCTTCCGCCTGTAGTGAAAGTTGCACTGAAGGTGCTCAAAGGGACATGAGTTGGTGGCCGTTCGGGGCAGCCTCCGGTGAAGCCGGGGCTGCGCGGAGGTCGGCCGAAGCATAATTTAGGGATCAATTCATTTAAATGAACCTATAATGAATTGAGAAGGGAACTATGTTCCGCCAGAGCTAGCAAACGCTCTGTCGGAGTACGTGAAGCCCTAAGTTTACGGGCTAAGACTGCAATCTCCCTAACATCGACACTTTTGATAGCATCGCAGACGATACGCATATCGTCTGCTACGGAGGGATGAGGAGTGATGTTGGATGGGCTAGGGGCCGGGATGGGTTTCGCTTGTGTAGCGGGGCGGTGCCTCCAGTTCTCTGGAGCAGGCTTGGGCTGGGTAGGCTTTGCAGCCGGAGGAACCCGGCTACGCAGCGGCGGAAAGTTTTCCTGAGAAAGGGGCGGGGCCTGTTTGGGTGCCGCCCTCTTAGAATTAGTACGCATACAACGGGGTGCACGGGGGCAGCCCCTGTAGTTTGCGGTGTGGCCGGACTGGCCACAAAGCACGCAATCGGGAGGAGAGGGAGTTTCAGGAGTGCGAGTGCACTCCTTTGTGAAATGAGGCACCAGGCACTTGACGCACCTGGGCGGAGCGGCGCAGTTGGCCGCCGCGTGCCCGTACAACTGGCACCGGTGGCACTGGCCGGGATGACCGCGGCGATGAGGCGCCTCGACCGAGATCCCAGAGAGGCCGCAAATGGTGCTAACCCCTTTGAGAATCTCCCTAGACTTGGGGACGTTGGTGAGAACCACCAAGGCGAGAGGGTGTTGCCTCCCGTACTTGCTGTGCATTTTATGCACCGCAAGTGCCGGGAAGCCTTGGGACTGCAGGTCTTCCAGGATAGCCTCGTTCGATAACTCGAACGGGACTCCCCTGAGTACCGCTCTGAACTTACGCTCTTCTGACAGAGCATAAGTGTGATAAGCATAATGCTTATCAGTGAGGAGCTTTATCAAAGCACGGAAATCGTCTATCGACGGGACGGTGATTTTAATAGATTCACCCGAGTTGGTCGCTCGGGTGTAGTGGATCTTGTGCACTTTGCACAAAGTCGAGACCTCGGACCATTTACCCTTTTCCCGAAGGAATACGGGTGGTGGGACCTTGGCCTTGACAGAAGAGGCCGGGGCGGGTGTTGTATGCACCGGGGTAGCTGGCGTAGAATTCGCCGCGGTGGGTGTTGAAGACACCGGGACGGGCGTTGAGGACGCCGGGGCTTGTTTTGAGCGCTTCTTAGAGCGCTTCTTAACTAGGGTGAAAGAGGGTGGCTCAGGGCCAGATGGGGTGGCGTCCGAGGAAGTCTCGGTCGCAGGTGCTCGCTTGCGGCGCGGAGGGGCGTCTACTTCACACTCCATGTCACTGGAGGAAGGAGACGCGGGAGGGCCTAAGACCAGAGTGGTCTGAGTGGCGGTTGTGGCCTGAGGGGCCTGTGGAGGTGTGGTGGCCTGAGGGGCGGGGGGGTATCCATCGAGAACAGTATCGATGAGGTGTTGGGGGTATTTGAGCCCCCGAACTGTACCGAATCTAATGAGTGCACAAAATGCGTCCTGCACTTCGACAGGAGCCCTTGAGCCCATTGCGGAGGGGTTGGGGAGGGACAATAATATATAAATATATATACTATGAGCCTAATCAACGACGACTAACTTCCTAAAACCACCCTACACGCAGTAGGGCGGTTGGAAACGACGCGGATAACTTACTCGAACACGAAGACTCGAAGTTCTGGAACGCAGATCTTGCCGGAACGGCGACGGCGACGCAGTCGGCGACGTCGGGCAGCAGGCGGAACGAAGATTAGTCGTGAAAACGACTTTTCTATGAAATTTAGGAAATACGGTACGAAGCCTGGGTCGTGAAAACGACCCCTGAAATTTGGGGTGCTCAACTAGTGCGGGGACTAGAGAGCGGAAAAAGCGTCTGCGATCCACGTGCGAACGAATCCGCACGCAAACCGAGACTGTTGACACGTATCGGAAAATTAATTAACAAAATATGGAAATTTCTCGTGTTGGGTTATTAGGTTTCAATGGAAGTATTTTAAATGCATTTTTACAGCGTAAACTTCGTCAAATAAAATTCGTCTCTTTGAATTTTTTACAAAAATTTGACAGAATTTTGGAATATTATGTATTTTAAAACATCAATGCGTTTAAATATTCCAGTGAATATGTGAACATATCCTGTAAATAATGTGTGTGCCATAAGAAAACAAATATGATGAATTCACTATGTAACCCATTCCAGTTTTTGCACTTTTTATTCTAGACCTAATATTCTAGATTTTATCCTAGACCTATATCAAGCAGATACAACAACTCCGCATTCCAAAATCACAAACAAAAACCGCCATTATAATAATTACTTCGCTCCAACACTGAAACACCCCCACTCCAAAAACCATAATTAATAAGGGATAAAAATAATTTCTCCAATTACCAATTTAAACTTTAAACAAAAATCCCGGATCAATTTGCTACAGTGATCAGTTGTGATCGAGATTTTGATAAACATTATGCAGTGGGCCAATTAAAAGTTACCTCGGATCGGGCTACATCGTGATTTCTGGTGTAATAATGCTCTTGAAATTTTAACGGCCGCTGCAACTTTACCTATTTGATGCAATTTATGGGAATAAGCGGGATGGAGTATATGAAAGTCCATTTTTTAAAGTTAGTCGCAGTTGTGGGGTTGCCAGCGATTGATTAAATATCGGTAATGTAATTTACAAAAGTGATATTGATTGTATGTGTTAAACACAATGTTACCTAACTTTCTCTAAAGTCGAAGATTTTTCTTATTTTATTTATAAAATTTAGATATTTAAAACCGATTAGAAATCAGTGTCATAAATACCCGATATGGATTTTAGATTTATAACCTCTATCGCCTTAGCTTATAAACTTGACGCTTCAACCGCTTGTGAGAGTTTCATCGACATAATACCGGGAAATGCTCAGCAGAAACGCAACTGTTATTAGTTCAAGTCGATAGGTTTTGTTATTGTACCGGTTTTATCGGTAGCTCATCTCGTTCCGAGTTATACGCAAACATTCTTTTTTATTTATTGGGATTCCTGCCTCTCGATATGCTCCCTGATTTTTACGATCTACATAATATTTCTTCTTATAAATCATGAATCAGTATTTTTCTGTGATACCGGATTTCCTACATTGCATCCCACATTATGTCAACAGTTAACCTAATCTCGGATGATTACTAACTGATGTATAATTCACGTCGGCAGTCTATTATCTAAATTACCTTAGCTCACCTGTTCGAGGAGGCCGCCTCATAAGGTCATTAATACGCTATCCAGCGAGACACCTAATGACTGGGCGCTCGAGAGGCAACCAACTGAAAAATTGTGTTTCAATAAACACAGAGCCGCTCGATCACCGAGAAAATTGACCGATTCCGACAAATCCTACAGGAAAATGTCACACGATATCTTTTTTTCTCCTCCTTACACCGAGCTAAGATTTAATATTTATAGATGAAATGTGAGACGGAGCGGATGATTTAAAGTGCCTCATGTGGAAATGGCTCCACGAAGATTTTCTGACCCAGCGAAAGTAATGTCCTTCTTTACGTTTTACGTACCAGTTGTTTTCTTTGCGCGAGAATAGGAAATATGCCGCATGTGCCCCGAAGGTGAGCGTGTTCCAACGATTTATTCCCTATTGCCAATTCGGGTTGAACAAAATATTTTTTATTTATTTACACACACAGATTCTGTTTCTTTGATCTCAGCTGTAATAGGAAGCGAAATATGTCCGTGTCTAATGTTTTTTAGGTTTCTTACTTTATTCTTAAAAGTATTGTAAATATAATTTGTTTTCTAAATAACGATAGTTACTTAAATATAAAACTTATGAACAACTAGTGGGAACTCGTACCTAATTACACTGCCTCGTCCTAAATGTGTTACTATTTATTCAAAAGGTCTAATTTTATTTTCGTTATACATATCTATTATAGTTTTACGTTAAAAATAACTTAAAAAGTATATATTTTCGTAATAAAAAATAAATAACTCAACTCTAACTAAATTCATTAATAATGCTCTCTAACTTTGCGTAGTTATTTTCACGAATCGAAGACTTCGGCGCTTTGTTACATACGTTAAATCTTACAGACAGAACTTGTGTTTCTTGTTGCCTAAAAGATTACCTCCGAGTCGTCACAAGTAAAACTTCACCAGCAGTTTGAAGTTTTCCTTGTTCTTCGTAGAACATCTTGCTCACTTTGTACCAACTTAACAAGCCGAACTAATAGGCATTAGGCTCATTTGTTACACTTCCACGCTCCATCGCCACTCAATGACTAAACATAAAAAGAGGGATAGATAGTTCAAAAGTTCACAACTCAGCCGAATCTTCGACTGACTCCAAAATACGGAGCTTTGTAAATTTTAATAGGATTGCTTTTGTGATACGCTTTCTTCAATTTGAGATCAATGAACAGATTCTGATTTAATTATCGTCTGATTTTAAAGTCAAGAACGACAAAAGCTTTATTCCTATTGTGGAAATATATTCGTAAATCCAACGCATTGGAACGCTCGATTCTTTCGTGTTTTATTAAACTTTTGAAGTTGAGTTTCGGAAATGAACGTTTATTTAAACTTAGTTTAGAAAACAAAAATAAAAAGTTTGCTCGTTTAAAGCTTAGTCAAATCCTGTTAAAACTATTATTTCTGTAGTTTGCAAACTTTTTAATATTCCATTTTTATAAAAAAAATTAAATACATAATTCTTTACCTACACGTGAACAAAAAGCATCTTACCAGGATTCAAAACTAAGACGGTAGTTTTGAATCGTTTCAACCGTTGCAAATCTAACAGGTTAGGTTATCCAGTGATAGATATAGAATGCGATTTGGACAGTGTCACTTTACCGTACCTTTCGCATGGTGGCGGATCCCGGCACGAGAACAATACTACCCACATTGGGCAAACCCCGATAAGCCTCCACAATTACTCGACATTGACTTTTCAATTACCCGACTGCTCCATCCTGACAAACAAAGCTGGCTTTATTTTATACCAGGCGGTCATTTTGTTAACAATTTAGCGATTGTGTACGTTCATAAACCGATTTGGTAGCATTTGTTTCTATTACGAGCTATTTGGGTTTTTGCCTCGTTCGCAATATTAGGATTTAATTATGCAATGCTGTTCTTAATGTATATGTGTATTTAATGGTTTGTATATTAGTGTTACGGTTTAATTTTATAGGTGAAAGGTTTCGTGTTATTTCAAACTATGCATTTAAACGTCTGTTGCGTTATTTAACGTTAGCTTAAACTACATTTACAGATAATTTCAATTAGGGTTAAAAAGAGCCTTTGTCTAGATATCTATAAAAGCTCTAAAAAAAGATAGAATATAATACAAAATATTTTTTACTTCCGCCAAACTCTGAAACCAACAGTTTTATCCCAAATAACAGAAAGGTCGATTCCCGAAATGGATCTAACTCAAGCATATATCAATTGTTACAGGTGAAACTAGAACAGAATGTGGGCAAGCCGTCCCGAGTAATTCACATACGGAACATCCCCAATGAAACTACAGAGGCGGAGATCATACAACTGGGCCTCCCCTTTGGAAGGGTCACTAACGTACTCGTGCTCAAAGGCAAAAATCAGGTGAGTTGCGTGACTACTTTGCTCAGTCGGTCAACCTTACTTGAAAGACTCTGATTTTGATGTTAACAGGTAAGTGGGAATAAATAAGTGTATTAACGAATTTATGATGCTCCTTCTTTGGGCTCCTTAAATTGGACTAACGAGGACTGGACCCACCTGCTGCTAAGAAGATTCAGTGGCCAATACCACTTATCAGTTTAAATGTAATAAATAATTGTGCTGGACTTATTAATTGTGTAGACTGGTGGTGAATTCAAATTTAAGTATAAAGCTTTCTGTCCGAAATAAGAAAGATTTCTTAGTCTAAAATATTTCTGTCTTTTGTCTGATGTGAAATTTCGGCCGAAATAATTATAGTGCTAATAGAATAGTATGACACGCTATTCCCATCTATATTCCTCTGGATAAAAAAAAACCCTTTATTAGGTCATTTTGAATTGTAAATTGCAATAGAAGGCACGACACAGTCTATTCGTCAGTTTCAAGACGAGAAATAATCCTCCAAAGACGCCGTCGACTAAATCAATCCTTCAGCTTTGGTTTATGTAAAGCCAACTTGGAAAATCACAATTCAAATTATAATACCTATGAACTTCAAAAGAATTAAGATAGAGATGAAGTAGAAGTGTAAAAGAAACTATTAAGTTATTCAAGTAAGTTTAGCATTAAACTAAGTATCAATACTGCAAAATATTCGGTCATATGCCCGCTTCTAAAAGTAGAGTACATAATTATTTAGAATAAAAACTTAATAACAACACAAAGGAATATTCACATTGAGATTCAAATCTGGATAATAAATACAAAGAAAATGCAACAAATATATATTATTTACATTAAACCTCAAGTTGGTTGCAACTGTATCGAGATAAAAGCAATATTTCGCTGTGGGCAGTTGAACAGTTGGCAAACAGCAATAGAAACCAGCTCCAGTTACCGTTCTCTTTTACAAATAATAATATGTATCTTCAATTCTTAGTTGAGCAGTGTATTTATCTATAGACCGATGGGAGTTTTACAAATGAAACGTTCTGTTTGATGTTTGAACGTATAAGGAGATTATTTTCAATAGTTAATTTAACGATATACAAAAACAAGATTTTAGGGATTCTTGGTATAAAGGAAAAATGTTACATCTTTTACTATGAAAATAGACGAGTACACGTATTTATAACCTCAAAATTGTCAAATATGTAAAGAGCACATAAAAACAAAACCTGATAAAGTCCTGATAAAAATTGGTAATGTTAAGAAAAATATTTTTTTTTATCCAACATAACAGGGTCAGTAAATAAAACTCAGAACTATCATTGGTATATTTACTGTTCTCATTAGATGCTCCAGTAGGTTGAGCACAATGTTACAGGAAACACCACAAGTGGGTTGTTGTAAATAGGCCGGGGACACACACCAACTTTTGTTTTATATTACACGACGTACTCATCAGAGATGTAGCTAAGGGCCTGAACAGCTTAGAAGAGTTGGTTAGATATGAAATATGTTAGGAATAATGTATCCGTTTCCGTTTTAGATAATAACAAATACAATTTTTACTTGCTTTTTAAATTACATTACCATTTTCTACCCTCTCATACAAAGAATCATCAAACATTTAGCAAAGTGACCCTAAACACGAGAGATTGCATCTAAAATCACATTTGCAGGAAATTAAGGGGACGACGACGTCTAAAATAAATTTCAATTTGGGTCGCGGAGGGCCCAATGAATGGCTGTACACGAGATAGAAATCTTTTTATCATACTGTCAACTTGAACCTGAATAGAATATGGGTATAGAATACATTCTTACTCTACCGGCTGATATGTTTCTGTAACAAGAGGAATTACTTTCACTGCATAGTACTTGTAGTTTTAGAAATCGCATCATTTGATAAAACTCTGATATTATTTATATATTCATAAGTTCAAATTCAATAACTGTCTATAAAACATAATTAGTAATGACTTTATTGGTAAAAATATTAACAATTCTAGAATGTACATATAAGTGAATTAAATTAATAATCATGATATGCTACATATAAAAAACTACACCTAAACTAGAATCTATTGAAGGCAACGTAGCCAAAAGGCTGGCCGAATTACCACAGCGAGTTAAGTCAGCCTTAGGGTCACGACTTATATTGTAGTGACACATTACTCAATATTTTATTATTAAAAATGTTCAATTCTACTTCTATACCGACTACAATTTAATGTGACATATGTATCCAACATGATACGATACGACCGTCTCAGTTTCTCTTCAAGAACTACATTTTAAGTTTTTGACATAAATAATAAGACCTCAGTGACACAAGTTTTACAACATTGTCTTACGACGAATAAAACTAAAAATGAGTGTCCATAAACATGTCGTCGCGGTACAGTTAGTAATCCATCAGAAGACCTGTCCGCAGCGGGTCTCGAGAGTACGAGCTACATCCGAATGGGTTTAAGTTGGCTTGCGCGATGTTTTACTACATGTTTTACGCCCAGACTGCCGCGCCCGCACGTGCATTGCACAATTTACGATTTTCCGCCCCGACAAATTAAAAATGAGTTAGCTTACCCCTGAGAAAAATAATAAAATAAAATCATATTATGAGCCAACCTTTCTCCGTCGAGACAATGTTATCCTGTCTAATAAATAGCCCATACGACATGTTACCCCCGTATATAGCTGCTGGAAATACAGCAATCTCCACGCGAACCCGAGAAACAAGTCGAATCTCTTTTTATGAAAGGTCACAGTCACTCAGTTTTTTGTTATGAAATATACGCTGTCTTTTCTTGCCACTTTTAAGGTGCAAAGTGCAAAGCAGCGGAAAATGCTTTAGAAGTTTTTAGCCGTCCTCTGTTGGATTATAATGGTCACAAAGGTAAATGTACCTAAGATTTTCACAAAGATATTACTGCGCTGTACGTTTTATTTCTTTGTCTCCAATTTCTAAATCTCTATACGAAGTAAAATTTCAAGTAGCTTTTTGATTTTAGTTACATAGAGTGACTTCAATAAGAGACGCGGTATCAAATTAGTCTCTCGGTAACGGTCATCTAAAAGGGGCTCTTGCAAACCTATCTCGGTTATCCCTTGAAACTAATCAATATAAAGCACTCTACACAGAACGGCCTTGGCTCGTGGCGTAGAGGTTGATGAAAACTATCAAAGTATCATAGTTGATGTTACCAGGCACTGAGGATCCGGTAACAAGGGCGTCGCATCTGTCGAGTGCTGCGCAAACAGGATGAGAGTGGGTGTGGACAATCGCCTCTACTCTCGGTGATTAAAATGAAAGAGCCGTTGATACTATACACCGACAGGACTTTGTTACACACCCGAATAAGTACTACGCATGGTTCGCAGTACGTAACAATGGAACTTATTTTTATCGATCTTCGTATTGTGTTTATCTTAATCTTGAATCGATTTCAATAAAATGGTAAAAGGTAGTGCTCAGTAGATAATTAGTGCGTGGTTCATGGTTAGTAAAAATAAGAAGTGCGTGGACAAGCATTGAATTTTGTTTTACGAAAAAGTTTTGTTTGATTTATATAAAATAGTAAATTTCTACCGTACTTAATATAGAGCTACAGAACAAAATATCACAGAATATAATAAAACCACATGTTGTATAACGAGACTAAATTATCTTATTTACAGAAGGAGCAGATGGGTCTCTTTGAACTTCCATTCCGTTCCGCTTGTTTTTCACCACTCCTGTATTTGTTTTTTAATTAGCATTCGGGTGGATGTTGTATTTAATTTGCGGCGCAGTACACGGGCTTGCGGGCGGCGTATTTTGTATGCTGGTCAATCCTGTTCAAAAGCAGAGCCTTGCGGTTTCGAATGTCGCTTACGTGAAATAGAATGCCAAATTTACCTCCGAAACAACCACTGAAATCATAAACCATTTTGGAATGTTTCTGATTGCATGTATCTCGAGCTTGTCCTGTCCCAGTTAGTTCGATGCCGATTAATTGCAGTTTCATATCAATGAGAATCAGCTTTTGTCATGGATTGTGGACAAATAGAGCCTTTGATGACTATTCCGATTGCTTTTCAATTATATCTGTTTGTAGGTAGATTTGGCTAATCAATTTGCTTAGTTACGGTTTATAATGATGTTCTTAGTGAATAGCTTTAGGGAGACTTAATAAGGATAGAATAAAACTACTAAACGTTAGTCTGAACCGAGATATCAATAAGAACTTATTATTACTTAAGACACGGTGAACCTCTTGTGACCACGCTTGTGTTATTTCTTTCGCAGGCGTTTTTGGAAATGGCAGAAGAAATTTCTGCCGTCGCAATGGTGGCCTACTTCGGAGGATGCGTCGCTCAGCTACGCGGTCGCGCCGTCTACGTTCAGTTCTCTAACCACAAGGAACTCAAGACCGACCAGACACATAGCAATGCTGTAAGTATTACCAAACTTTCCATACAAAAATACCCATCCATGTTAATCCAATATTTACACTATCAATAAACTTATTTTGAAACAAATAATTCCGGTACAAAAGGTTTTACTCAATTGGATTGAAACAAACACGCGAGACCGCCGCGGGTGCCGTTAATAAATTTGATCGCACTCCATTCTCGACGATTTATTCGGCGCACCAAATAAATTAACAAAACCTGTATTGTCACTAATAACCTAACGATACTCCAATTAGCTCTGTAGTTGTTACAAGCGGATTATCGTGTGGTATGTGAACGGGTATTAAAGCCGGCCTTACCAATTCAAACCCAGGCTTGTGGGCCGCAGGCGCCCTGTTAATTTAATCTTTGTTAGGGGCATCAGAAACCCACAATTTAGATAACAGTATTCAATAAACCCGCATGAAGTGTCGCGGGACCAAACTATGTTGTTCCCGACTGATCGAGTTACCAAATAAACTATCACATCTCGCAATTCAAAACGGAAATTTGTAGCAAATCTAGACAATGAGCGTATTGTCTTCTAATTTGCATCGGGTGTGCTTATTTATGGGACACAGAAATGTCAGCTGATTATCCTATAAAAAACGTTCAACTTCTACATGAAAGTGAAAACAAAGGAAACTCCCAATTAGAACGGTACCAGCAAAACAACAGAAGGAACCTCATACTTTTTTATACATCTATATCATTTCACTATAATTAACTATGCTAACTAATCTTGCTCAAGATTTTCTTTATTCGAATGAGCGTAACTAGACTGTCGTTCTTAGCATGTCCGTAATAAGTCTTTTTAAATATAGTCCTCTTTTTATTTTACTTCATTTAGTTTTTCATCGAGTGCTGGACTAGCTTTGGTTGTATAAAATTAACGTCTCCGAGTCTCGGGCACAAAAAATAATGCTAAACCTTTTAGTATCGTCTGCCGTTGCTTACCTGCAAGCAAGTTCCTTTACTATTATTATTGCGCTAAAACTTATAATTAGATATACTTGAGGCTTTAATAATTTAGTCTTTTTAATTACACTAATCATATACTGTTAATGCATTATCAAGAAAGGTGTTAAATATAATTACATTTGCTTTACTCTTAAATATGTATATTAAAATGCATTGTTAGTTTCTACGAAAATATTAAGAGCTATTTCGAGATGCCTGTACAAAAGGTTTCATGAAACAAAACCCGAACGGTAGGATTAATTAAAACGCTTAATTAGTTTCGTTTAAATTTGAAATCTATCACGAACACCCCAAATGAATTGATGCCTGATAATATTCGGTAAGGGGATGATACTAAGAGAATATTTTAACAACGAAACGACCCTTCTAATGTTTTATTGTTTTAGATAAATAACCATAGAAACACGGGCGAACATTTCATATTTAAAAAAGCATTTGTAAAGTTTAATATTAACGGTAAAACGTAACCTTTTAAAGTGTTCTTAAGTGCCTTAACTTGAGTTGAACTTTGCTTTTCACATTAGTAGCAGTACGCGCCTACTTACGTGATTTAACAGAATTTGCTCTAACTTAAATCACTTTATTTACATGAGGAGGGTAAGAACACAAGTACACAAGCACACACAGTTTCTAGTGTTGATACACACCTGTTTACTGAACAAATACAAGAAAACAATCTTGGGGTGTAATAGGCGGAAGATTATAATGCGGAATAACACGAAGAGAAAATTTGTTATAACTAAAGCCACCAGCTTATTTTCGCTTTGGCTAACAGATTTTTAAAAGGAAAATGTCGTGCTTTTTTATTTTCAGATAAATAAAAGAGAATTAATTCAGCTATTCATATAATATAACAACCATTTCAATTATGAAATTATACTTAATGCCACTTAGAAGATAATGTTGTGATCATATTACTCAATAACCAATGCATTACAGGTTTTAATTACAATAATTAGATGATAATCCGATCGACACATTCGTAGAAGATATTAACCATTCAATAATACGTCTCATCGTTTATTAAGCTATAGTGTTCATGGGTTGTTTGATCTAATTGTCAACAGTACAAACAAGTATCTGGGTAAATACACAAGCTAATTTGCGATGATTAAACTCAAAACAGATACAAATACGAGTCCTATTATCTATTTGCTCTAATCTGTTGAGTATGCAAGACTAATAGGCATTATAGCTTGTATTTGAACATTCTTGAATCTGCAAAGGTATGTTAACATCAGGAAATTCTTCTGAAAATTTATGTTAAAATAAATCGAATATTAAGTGACAAGTCTCGAGAAATTCTAGGTAATCTCTTAAAGGGAGATTTGATTGTATCTGTTCTTGATTTTGACGAAAAAATATCTTTATCCTAGATGTTGTTTGAAAATATATGAATTTCTATATTTATCGTATGTTTTGCGTCAATTGCGTTGAAAAAACGATCGTATTCTCACAATAGAATAAATTCTAAACCTGAAGAAATACTCTACTTATAAGTAAATAGTTCTCCCAAGTGTAAATGGATACATAAACTTTTCTCCAATACAATTGCTGTCAACAAGCAAGTGAAGGCAACTGATGAAAGAAACTCAAATTCATCGAAAACGTTGCGAATTTTCCCGAAAAAAAATATTTCAACTTTATACCGATTTGAGCAATGGTAATTTGGAGCTGTCATTTTTGTTTCCTTCCCCATTACAAGTGCGATACATCATTATGTAACTCGTTTTCTTAGGGCAGGGTAACAGGAGCTATTATCAGACTTTAGGGTCGTGATTTTTACACTTTTTACCGTTGTAAATCATTTAGTTATTTTTCTAATTTTCGTGATCGTTACTTAATCGAGTAAAATCGGTAAAAAATATATAGTTGAACTAACAATTTTATTAATTATTTTTTACTTCGAAATGCACATTTTGATCCTAAGTTTTCTAATTCATTCCTACCAAAAAGTTAAGTATCAGCTATCATCACTTATCTAAATAAATTCCAACTGAAAAATATTTTACATTTCTCCAAAGAATCAACCCTGATTCCTGTTTATATTACCACGTGTTCGAACGAAGTCAAGCTTCAGCGGGTGCTGATATTCTGTCACTTTGATACAGGCATCGAATTCAAGTATATTTGAGTAACTTATTTCGATCGAATACTCGACAGTTAGGGCTAGGAAGTTACAATACTGAATCAAACCAACTTATCAAGAATACAGAACCTGTGGCGATGAGACTAGTAACAGGCAGTTTCTAATTGTTTTACTTGTTGATATTCATTGAACAGATAAGCTTTGATATCCGGATTACAATGTTTATCAATAGTAATATTACCTTTAGTAATACCTTTTGTGAACGAGAACAAAATAACAACAGAAACTGGAACGTACGTTTAATAATGAAAAGTGGACTAAGAGTTCAAAAATAAGTGCTTCATCTAGGTACAGTTCTTCAGTTGAGCACTCCTGTGCATTTGCAGATCGTACATTGAATGCGATCGCTGAAGGCTTTGATCAATCATGCAACGCAAAAGGTTTTTGTGCACTCTGAATGGAACTCCACGTCGTCGGTGGACCAAGTTATTTTGTCGTCCGCGACAGCCTCGCGGTGAAAGATTGCAGTGGAGCAATAGAACCTTTTAAATAACTCGAGAATTGTCGGCACCTACTCCAGTATCGGCTGAGAATTTCGGTCGCTTATAAAAGATTTTCTCTAAAAATGTCTTTAAATATTTGCTCTTTTATTAAGGCAACGTATTTTAAAAATGCTTGTAACAACTACGGATCGTTCCAAATCTGTTTGGCGTTATTTTCGTTTTTAGATGTAGACCTAAAATACATAAATGAACTAATATTTTCTCAAAACACAACAAACGTACAAAAAGGATTACAATTCGCAAACACGATAAACATACAGCGTAAAGAATGTGTGACACGTGGAAAGGTACACGAAAAAGGTACGGCAAGTCGATGCGGATTTGTACCGGGCCTTTGCCGTCGACGGCAGGCTTACCGTGACATGGTTAAAGCCTTATTTTTGTGCCTGGGCTGCCCGTTTGTCAGCCTCCGTGGCACACAAAGCCACGTGAAAATATAGGATCAAAGAGTACCGCGCCCTCTGTGTATGATCGTAACACAGAGGGCTTCTAGTCTTCAAAAGCATGTGTTTTGTGTCACTTGTTTTTTTTCTTGTAATTTTTACAGAACAGATGTTAGTGATGAATGTTTTTATGATATGGCTGATTTTATTTTATCGACTAAATGAATTAATTATTTTTTATTGATATTTTTCATATAGATTACATTTAAAACAATACAATAATATTGATCTATAAAGGAACATAAAACGTACCATTATGACAATCTAGGTGATTTTTCCTCTTTTTCCCAATCTAGGTGATTAATCCTTATTTTTAAAACACATATTTTTTTTTATTTTGGACATTTTTCAAACTTTAATTTAAGGAAATCAAAATTTGGAAACTCGAATTACAAAATTAAACAGTTTTGATAAGACTCCTTTAAACAGACTTATTAAAAAACACAATACAAATAAAATGTGAAGTAGTAAAACATATTTTTAAAACTTTTAAACACACTCTGTGTTATAATGAAATAACTAAGGTTACAGAGACGGTTACCTATTTTATGATCTTGCAGATTGTTCGCTAGCTGCTTTCACACTGGATATAGCCAACATACTTAAAATAATACCGTAACAAACACCATCAAGCGACGCTAAAATTCCTTTTCTACATTAAGAACTTTATTTAATAACTTACTTATAAAACTTATTAAAACCCAACGAAAATATAATGATTTTGAGTTACCCATATTTTATGTTCCACTTTCTAGTTTAGCGTACCATAAACAAACATGTTTCTCAGTTTAACTTTTTTACTTGGCATAAAAATATGACAAAACAAGCTTATAAAAAGTTAACACGACAATTTGAAATTTCATTACTTAAGTACTATGTAGACTCAATCGGAAATTTTTGAATGGGGGTCGGAAATATATATGGACTTTTCCATTGAACCAAAAATTAAGTTTTAGGCGTGTTAATTTAACTTATTGAAAATATATTGAATGGCACAATAAGGGTATTACAATTATTGAAATAACACATTTCGGTGACAATACAATGCAGTGTGACAATACACAACATTAACGAGGAATTGAGAAGAGTATTTTATGGCCTAGTATAACGGGTTACTATTTACTGTAACTGATTCCTGATGACAAATATTTACTGTAAACATTGTCTTGACAATTTAACAAAAACATTAGTTAGAAAATGATGCTGCTTTATGACGTCATATAGAGGCTGACTGTAAGTCACATTATTTTTCGTATTATCGTTCAAATAAAGCTTAATCGCTTTTACTTACAAAACAAACTATAAAAAGGTGGTATCTCGAAATGTTTTAGAATTATAATTAGATTAGTTTTTTTACGTAATTAATTCCTAGCAACTTTACAATAAACAACAAATAGCGAAAATAATAATAAAACGATTTTTCATATAAAATATAAAATTTCATATAAAAGCTGACCAGCAGAATTTCTATAGTGTCTTTGGGAAAGTTGCTCAAAATTCTGGTCTGAGCCCATACACCCATTTTCCGAACGGTAAAAAGAGTCTGTCACTCATTTTATTTTCTAAATCCAAGAACCAAAACCCTCTTCAAACCCACCATAACTGCAATGAACAACATACTAATAAATTTTAGAATCCCTACCCACAAGCTAACAAAGTATTCCATACTTGAAAGACAAACTAAGTTTTACTGCCTCACATTGTCCACTCGGTCAAAGCTATCTCACTCACGATAACTCCACTATTCATACAACATTTTATTGTATCCTTAGATATGAGGACATGTTTATTCTGAGGACGTGGTGTTTGCCTGTTGTGTACAAAGATCTTTATGTAGTCCTTCAGGTTTCTTTTGTTTTCTGATCATTGTTCCGAGCTGTGTGTTTGGTTGAGATTAAGTCTGTTTAATGGGAATTATGGACGTTTGCGAAGAACTTATATTGGTTTTTGTTGCTTTTTTGATAGTGTTGTTTGTTTTTATTTAATTTAGCTTTTTTTAATTGGCGTTTTGGATTGTAACATTATATTATAGTATACTTTGGATTTGTAGGTGTTATATTATTCTATAAACATCATATTTGTTGTCACATAAACACACCTTGTCCATATCATGATAAGTAATAATGTTTATTTTTTCGTTACAAAATAGAATTTACCCCTTACCTGACATGTACACTCTCTTACTAACCAATATAATATTCTCTTAATTTTTAACTAACTTTAGCACAGGTAAATTTTTCATTATGAAGAACAAATATAAATACAACTGTGTAAGAACTCCTGTTTTAAACATTGCCGCTACAATTTTATTTATAGCCAATATTATAGTTTCCAAATGATCATAGCTATAATTAGGTTAAAAAAATCAAGTTATGTTATCACGTTTGCCTGACTACTTTATAAGTCACTTAAAAATTCAAAACCCCATTCTCTGATATCTTAAAAACACCTACCTATATAACCAAAAAGTAGTACTAGTTAATTGTTCACCAGTTTACCTCCTTGTTACAGTCGCCGTCCGCGCAGGCAGCACTGCAAGCTGCGCAGGCGATATCGAATAGCGCAGCCGGCGCAGCTCTTGTCGCACCCACGCCGACTGCGCTGAATCCGCCTAATGGAGGCACGGAAATACAAGTATGTTACTGTCAAACAAATTTCATTATATGTGTTGAAAAAGCTGTTTCTGAAAATGAAAATTTGAGTAAAGTTTTTTACCAGTTCTCGTTCACGGAAGTCCTTCCAAACTGGTGGTAAATTTCAATATGAACAAGATAATGTCTAGATTGGAAATGAGGATTTCAATTTTTTTGTCTTATTCATTCATTTAATCATTTTTGTACACAATAATAATACAAATATAATCTTATAAATCATTTTCAAAGGTACCGCTTATTTCTACGTGAAATATCTTCCAGCAAACATGAGACTGGAGTGTGTATAAATAGCATAAAACATTTTCGATGCATTCATATTTTAGAAAAAAAACTCATACAGCGAAGTGGGGGAACCCAGAATAAACATACATACATACATAAATATCAACAACCATGAGCTGAGAACAAACATCTGTGTTCGAACACAAATGAATACCCCGGCCAGAAATCGAACCAGAGACCTCTGGCTTCAGGCTGGCCGGCAGGGCTGCTACGCCGTTATTTGGAATTACAGACTGACACATAACTACACACTTGAACACTTCTCGATTGGTGGTTAAAAATACCATTGAGGCTTACAAGAATTACCAATTTCAGAATAAGGATTAGTAACGAGCAACATATCCAATTAAAAAGAAATTGGAATATTTTACGTTATTACATACAATCTCGATAATTACTTTCGATCAAATTGTATGTATTATGTTTAAAAAGTATATACGTTTAATCACACTGATTAACCTGTTTTTTATGCAAAAGTTTATTTTTTGTTGGCTGGAAGAGATCTCTACATATACTTACATGTACTCATATTTTATGATTTGTTATTTTTCAATGTACAATACAGTATAACATATACAGGGTGGCCAGAAAAGTGACGTCAAAAATGTCTAAAAAAAAAGTAGAAGATTTCATCGGATTTCTATTTTTGCTACTAAATTTCTATGAACTGTGTGTTTATAAAATGTACAGCCTCATAACTTTAATGAAAGTTACTAAAAAATTACCTTAAATTGAGAATTTATGCTAAGTGAGTTATCACTTAAATTTTCAACTTAAAATTTTAAATGTAAACTGGTAGTTCCTTTGTTTCTTAGTAGCTTCAGAGAATGCGTTACACTCTAAGCTTTAAAATAATAAAGTAGTACTTCATAGGCTATTAATCGCTGAAATCAGCCATCAACAACAGCGAGGTTGAAAATTTTAATAAAAGAAATTCCTTTTTTTATCATTTGTAAGATTGATTAATTTCTTAACTAACCAAAAATAACTCTAGAAAAGTTAAAAATCTAACATAATTAACACGTTACGTTCAAAACGTAACATTGAACGCTCTAGGCGCGAGAACAGGCGCACCTAAAATTAAATAAACTTGCAAATTATGTTATTTCAGTGGTGGTATGGTGATTCAGATACCTCTCAACACAAGGCACCTAAAAAAAATTTTGGACGTTGCTTTTCTGACCACCCTGTATAAAAAAAATTTATATTGAGCTCAGGAGCAAAACATTAAGTTAGTAGTTTAGGATTTATCCTCACTTATATACTTATTTCATAATAAGAATAAGCAAGTAAAGTACTTTACACTTTATTTTTATAGTACTAATATTCAAACCTTCCCCGTTAACTTATAAATATTAACTGCTAATTCGTTAATACCCGCAATTCCGCTGACGTATCCGTATTCCAGTATCTGGATTACCCGAAACGTAATAACTATTAAAACAACATTAATTTATAATTATAATCGCACTGTAAGTCTGTAAAGGGTAATGCAAAGTTGTTATACTATGGTTGTCTTAAATATTGCAAGTTTCTCTCGAAAATCAGATTTACTAAGCCCCAGAGGATGTACCTGGGACCAGCTCGGCGTAACGCCACGGAACTCGAGGTTAAGAACTTTAAACAACCGAGTTTGTAAAGCAAATGTGTACGTGGCATAAACTCAGTTTTAGAAATAAGATCAGTTCTGTCTGCTTCGTTTGAAACGTCTACGTTCGCCGTGGAGTTTAGCGCTACGATATGCTTGTGAGTTTGGAGTACATACTCAAATAAAGTTTAGTTTTCCTGGCTGATTAACTTACGAGTAAATCTACATGTTCGTGGTGAATATCAGTATTGATTTTCGCTCCACGTAACAGTACTTTAACAAAAACTATTAACTCAGTAAAATACTCCCGCAGTTAAAACTTTTATCATCAATTAATAATTATACTTAGAGCTTATGACGTTTCCTAGCCTGGCAATCTACCACAGTGTACAAAGCTTCGAAGGCAGATTGTCAGATCACCGCCTTGAGGCACTGCTTGCGCAAGTCACATCGGTCAATATATAGTATCAGAACTCCCTTTGGACGCTAATACTAAGTGCTTAGAGACAAGAGCTAGCATTTCTCCTTGGTGACGGGGAATTATTTGCCTTCAGATAAAATAGGTTTACGCAGGTTTGAAATGGTTGTTCGTGAAATATGAATGACGTTTAATTTGATTAGACTAAGAAAATAGAAAATTGTAACAGAGAAAGACGCGTTGTATTCGAGAGTAAAAATATTTAAAAAAAAAATTGTAGTATCCCCAGACAACACTTAATCCTCAAAGTAAGCAGAGCTTGTGTTATGGATGACCATACGGCGAACTGGGGGGAACCCAGAATAAACATACATATTAAAATATCAACAACCATGATCCGAGAATAAACATCTATGTGCATCTTACAAATGCATACCCGGCCAAGACTCTAACCTGGGAACTCCGGCATATGTGGCAAGGCTAATAACCACTACGCGACTCGGCCGTCAATTAATTAAAAACCAAGCTTAGATTAAATTCTGCTTAACTTGTAATTTCAATAAAATTAATGTTGTTTTAGAGCTATTTGGGTAAATAAAGAATATTACTCTACGACTGTATCGAACGTAAATTTTAAAATATCGTACAACCAGCAGCGACATATAATTATTTGAATAACCAGCGATCGAGGCAAAATTTCGCGAACTTCGGAAACTAAAACGCTATGTGTATCTTTGCTTATTATATTCCACGAACCCACGTAAACTTTTATGAGGGGTCTCCGAATACAATGTAGAATTCACTACAACAAAACGTCCCTTTTAAATTTTTCATTATTCAAAAACGTTTGTACAGCATAGCAGCTCGGCGCCATTGTTTCGCTTTGCCCGTGAAAAGGTTCGCTTAGTAGCAAATTAATTCTTGGTATTTAACTTGCCCCCCAGACGTATAAGCAAACCTTTGAGATAAAATGGATTAAAACGTAAATTATTTAACTACATAAAGTGGCTTTTTATAACACAAAATTGGTTTGCTTTTCAACTTTGATCTCAAAAAAATATGTATAACTTTTTTTTTAGTAGCCGCAATTATTTATGGTATTTTTATCAAACTTTTTTATGGTATTGTCCACAGGGAGGCCCCAACACAGTGCTTCGTGTCATCATAGAACACATGCTGTATCCGATTGTTTTGGATGTGCTATATTCTATCTTCCAACGGTATGGAAAGGTGCTCAAAATCGTCACGTTCACTAAAAACAGTAAGTATTTTTACCGTTCATTACGCATTTCGCAACAACAAAAAATTGCACAGCCCACATCGTTTATAACAATCAAAATTAAAGCGGGCTTGAATTTTTCTCGCACACACGTCAATGTGTCTCTGAAATTAATTTTGTGGTCACGGGTAAATTAATATGTTACCTTTCAACCAAAACAATTAAAATTAAATGTCCACTCGATCACGAATTTAAACATTAATTGGTAGGCGAATGAGGCTGTTTATCAAATAAACACAAACACAGTATTACATACAGCATTAATACTACTCTTGGATTTGTAATTTAATTCACTAGTGTTAAGTTATGGTCATAGATTTGCTGAATATAACGCAGGTCTAAAATCCAAGGGCGCAATCCGTTTAAAATTTAAATCGTACCCTCATGCATATCCTAAATAAATCCGCTGTGCGTTGCGGGGCATACCTACATAGGTACATATTTGATAAGCTGTAAGCCCGCGGGCGGCCTAACGTACATCGCTCAATCCCTGCTAATTATACACCTAGTAAGTGGTACCCAAAATCAACTCCTACCAAAAATCCCTGAAAAATTAAAGCGAAAATGCTTGCATAAATCCAATCTAAATCTCGCTTCAAGTGGGAAAAACTGGGCAATTTCGAAATGTATTTAATTAGTGTGACTTAAATGACCCGCCTGAAGCCATTACCGAAAAATGTTGGTACCTCTGGAAATTCGGTTTACGATTTTCAAATAAAAAATACTTCAGAATGAACTCGTTTATTATAAAAATTTAGATTGAACACTCTGAAAGTCTTTGCAGTACAGTTAAACTATTTAATCAAACATATTTAAAACGAACAATTTTAAATATTTTTCGAAACAACATTTTGTAGTAATCTATTTTTTTATTTGTTTACTTTGTAAATGAAATCGAATTCTGCCAGTAACAAGTTAAAGAGATTCTGGAAATACATTTTAAATATTCATCGATGTGAATTATTGATTAAAGGTTTCATAATTGTAATTTGCCATTATACTTAATCACTCTACCGGGTTTCGTTCTCACTGGTACGTTTCCAGTTTGTAAAAAAATATAATTTATTCACAACGCAACAGGAGCATGTCAATTTTAATTATGTACCAAATTATCACTATATTAGCGTCTACATTTGGTTTTTAATTCGTATAAAGACGGAAAATGATCAATTTATTATCTTCACTTGTCCGTCAAAAGTAAATTAAAGTCTTGAAATTAAATTTACAAACGAGCATTTTCAATGCGACAAGATCTTAATTTGTCTATAACGGGCGCTGACCACATTTTCAGGCTGGCCCATTCGGTTCTGCCGCCTGGCAGTACCTACCCATAAATGCTGTCCTGAACATGTGGGTAGCCGCCCTAATATCTAGTTATATCTAATTCTAATTAGTTTACGAAGTTTATGTATATTAACTCCAACGTGGCATATAATTTTCAAGTCTGAAATGTTTATTACGTCTATCGCATAAGCGTTCCTTAGTATATTTAAATGTAAACTGGTATTCCTCCAACGATATGCAGATCCGGCCATAACTTGTCGATATCGTGACGGCCTCAGCTAATGTAGCAATACCAATTTCCGAAGCCACCCCTATCCTACTGAATCATTACTTTTTTTTTCTCGTTCATCATTTCTGTAACGACTTTGATTCTTGTTTTGTTCTCGTTTCGAGACGACGCATCGCGGCGGGGTCGATTTCGTGTCGGGACGAAAAGCTTTTGTAATTTTGTTTAAAATCACAAATGGTTTCACAGTTGGATTAAAATAATTATTTATCTTAACCCCTTTAAATTGCTTTCGTTTTAGCCGTTTGAAAACAGTAAAACAAAGTTTGAAAATAAACTGTTAACTGAATTTGTTACCACGCAAATTAAATTCTAATATCGTACTATAAACTAGATCAAACATGTATCAAAAAGCTACATTTGACGAATGTTATGACTTATATATCGAAAACACTTTCCAAGAAAATATGAAAACACGCTTATAAAATTTTACGGTATTTACTTAACGATTTATGAACTCTCCGAATTGAAAACTCTGAACAGATTTGTGATTGATAAAGTCCCGACAGCAAATAAACACGAATTCCCCTTGATTTCTTATTTAATATTTTGCGTTTATTTGTATTTACATATTCAACGCCGCAACCAAAAACGTCTTATGAATTTAATCGCCGAGAAGTTTCTGAATATGCTTTTGAGTTGTTCCTTCCAGTTACTTTCATACGATTTGAGAGAAGTTTGTCTAATGAATATTTTGGTTTTAGCGTGAACAGGGCGGGTAGGGAATCAAATCACGTATAGGATGTATAAATCGTGTCAGCGCTTTGGCCGCAACTGTCAGGAAGGCTAGCTTTAAACGTGAACCTAATCCTGAAACAAATCACAATGAAGAGAGCCGGCGAGCGCGGTAATCCGGCGCAAGGCCCACCCCCCTCCTTGCCCCGGCCTCCGATTGCTGTTATTAAGGTGTAGCAGACCGCTACAATTATTATGCATCCCCTGTTTGCGGTAGGTGTCATGTTTATATTGTACCGCGATTCCCGTAATTAAGGATTTGATGCTGGTCTTTGCCTACCGTAAACGAGTCGTGCCCGTGACGTTATTAAGACAGGTAGAAGATTAGTGGAATAGTTCACTCGCATTATGTTATGACTACGAAGGGATCAAATGGCCGTGATCGAATTCTGGTACATTTCGCGCTTGCGTGGTTCGTATCAAATAAATAAAGCTGATTGATCTGTTTATACATACATTAATCAAAATAACTCAAAATAGGTCAGTAAAATAATGAGAAAAATGATTAAATGTCGTGTTATTACCGTACTTGCGAGCTATTTCATTCAAATACCTGTTTGTTACATTTAAAAACCCGTAATAATGTAATAGTGTAATGTAGTAAATAAATGTAGTTTTCTACATTTTCAGTGTTGTTATTATAGATTAAATGGGTTTTAACATAATTGTTCCAAATAACTCCCAAATATAAGGTTTCTGTCTCATCGCTTAGACGCAGACGTTGAGATGAAAGGGCGTTTAAATTGCAAAGATGCATTCACGGTGTACGCTCGTTGCGCGAGAGGACTCAAATATCAAATTATACTGTAATCGGTGGACCGAGCCACGACTCAACGAAAACCTCTTAAGTACGAAATTTCGATTAAAACATTTTCAATTCCGCCTCGCTTTACTTATGACATTTAAATATTTCTCAAACTTCATGCTTCCGGGTGAATTTTTAATAGCACATTATGAATCGGCGTGTACGGATTGATTGGAACCATTTGAATATCTTGCGCCCAAACGGAGCAGCCGGCGGGTTTATCGAGTTAACCCAGGAATATTTCAGCTTGGATAAATAAACCGAAACAAAGGGTGACCAAGGAGAATTACTTCTCAAAAGTAATATTATCGACGTTCCAATAACAATGTGCAACTTCTAAACCGATATTAAATAGCGACGTTTTAAACTCGTTAATTAAAGCAAAGACTTCCAGACAATTAGATGCCCGGTAACTAGGGAAATGTCTAACTAAAGTATTTTTTTAACGATGAATAATTGATTACGTTCAGAATGTTTCGTGTCGATAATCATTTTCTTTTAGCTCAATGTAACAAAAAGTTTTTATGGTTTTTTGTACCTCGCTTCGTTCAAAAGTTCAGTAAAGAAGTAAAAAATTTTATAAAATTACTATAAAAAAACTTTAGTAGACTTAAAAAAAATGAGAAGGATAATGACTTTCTTGCCATTATAATTATAGCGTCTGAAGAAAAATTATATAACAATTTTATCTTTCATATTAATAAGTCTTCAAAAATAACTAACGCTATAAATCTAGTAAAAAAATTGTCATTTGTTCGGAAACTCTAACTTTCCAAACAATATATCACACCCCGAACTCCGTAAATTCGTTCCGCATCATAAGTTCATTTTTACTTATTCACACAAGTAATTACATAAAAATTCCAATTTGTGGCACTCCTTTTATGAATTCTATTTTAACGGTCCCAAATGGCTGGTCCCAAAGAAAATATGGGGCCTTAAAGACCATTTAACTATGTATGAATGAGACAGCGCGTTACTTTTAATTTACGTCGACGTTTCTTACCTTGAGTGCTACTCTCTATACTTTATGGTTAAAGGAAATTGTTAAGGGAAAACCACGAACAAATATTTCTCCTGTGAAACCGTATGAAAAAAATAATTTGATATTTTATAAACTAAGATGTTTTTGGACATTTTATAACAGGAAGCTTTTCTTAATCCCAAAAACATCTCCCTACCTCAATATATCAATATACAGTATGTAAATCACGCCAAAACTTCAAATAGTGGTTGCCGTTATAAGGGGCTAAAACCACACATTTGAGGCAATGGCCGCCTTAACGCCCCAAAGTCGGCAGGACATCGTCCTAATGGAACATTTTGAGGCCGACTCAGGTGCCGCCTTACCTTGGTGTTTCCTAAAAATGTGAATTTATGTTCTCTCGCCCGCCGGACGGCGATCATTGCCGGCTCGAGCCTTAAATTAGGGGGTTTAACGCTCATCCTCCGACAGTAAATAGACTCGACGGCCAACTATATTGCTTGGGAGTATATTCTCCCCTCATCACCTCAATTGTTTATACATAGCCATTTATACCGCGCCTTAATGGGATTTAAAGACTATTCTTTCTTACGGCTCGCGAAACTTTCCTTAAATCGCCTTGATCTCTCGACGTTTTATTGTTTACATTCCTAAAGTAAAAAACAAAAGGCAACCGCTGCTTTTCAAACTGAGTGTTTAATATCAATAAGAAATATTAAAATGACTCTCTTCAAAGTATTCCTGTAATATTCCGAAAGCTCGCCAGCCTACGTGAAATTTATACAAACACCGATGCGCAAAGTTAAAACGGCCACGTCTCAAAAGTTACGCGACCAATTACTTCTCTTTATGGAATAGGCATGAAATACACTTAGGCTCATATTTGCCAAAGTGTGTGGGCACGACAAAGTAGGTATGCTGCACCTGTGTCTCGCTACCCCAAGTCTTGCGGGAACAAGCTTGGGCGCCAATTTCACCTTGCCGTGAACGTTCGCGCGTACAAGATATTACCTGTCAAGGATTCCTTCGAACACCCAACGCTCAAGTGCTCAATTGGAAACTTTACGAAAATTGTTTTGTGCAAAACCGAAACTTGAAAATTCTATTTGTTTAAAACTAAGGGTGTTGATATGAAAGCTGAGCGGAATCTTGTCTTATGTAGCAAACTGTTTTGCACAATTTTAGAACCTATTTAACTAATATTTTTAATTCACTTTCGTTTCAGATTCATTCCAAGCCCTGATTCAGTACCCAGACACGGTGTCTGCGCAAACGGCGAAAACGGTAAGTAAAAATATTTAAATACAACAATCTAGATAGAATTTGAGAAGTAAAGATAACTCGTGAAATAAGCATCGGCACACGTTTCGTTCAGTTTAATTACTCTCCCAACTATCTCTAAATAAACTGACTTGGCCTCTCTTATCTAAAGACTATATTAGACGGATAAACTATTTGTTGAGCAAAGTTCGGTTAGTTTATTCAGGTAACGACCGACGTATAGAGACTCCAAGCTCAGCGTATAATTTCGTGTATCCGAACACATGCATTCAAGTTATTGTTTAGTGTAGTAAATTGTTAATTATTTAGTAAGTCGCGAACAGAGCAGCAACTATTCTGAAAGCACATAGCATAATGAAGGTTAAACTTTCAGAACAGAGCACGAAAACCAAGCAGAACGTTTATGCGCATTAAATAACAATAATATTAGCAGGTACAAGTGAGCGAGCGCGGCAATGCCACGCGTTTTGTAGCGGGACATCATTTTTCGCGACGAACTTTTCCCATTCGCTATTCATTTGCGTTAGAAGTTGGCCGTACACTCTACTGCAGTGACTGTTTTAACTTCATTTCTGATGCAACGTTCAGGGCAAATTAAATTTCTATCTGCAGCTTCCGCAAACTCACTTTCGAGTATAATTATAGCGTTTTTGTTTATAGGTGCCACAACACCATGAATCGCGGTATCGGTTTAGTTAGTGCTTTTGAACTTTATCTCCTTAATTTGTTTGGCTTCGATTTCTATGAACGCTTTCAATCAAGCGACCGTTTTGTAGCAGCGAAATGGCAAACCTAATTTGAATATGATTTGAAATCCTCGACAATGGCTGATGGTCGGGCTGCCAGCCCATTCATTTCATAAATGTGTACGTAATACCTCTCTGGCGCCACGGCGTACAATCCGCTAATGAATTCTACAATAGTGAGGCAACTATCTGCTCTAATTAGTCGCACTTTATGCCCGATTCCTATGGAGTTGTATGAAACCTTTTTGACTCAATTTACGAACTTTAGCGCATATTCATTAAATTACAATGTTTTAATTAAATGGCTCCGAAATCTATTTTTTTATCCGCCTGCCTCGTTCACCTCTAAACTTGGTCTACAGATTAATTCTCACAAATGGAAAAGCCCCCGTGGAATTGAGATATAACCGGCAAAAGCGGAATGATGAAAACTTACAAACGCTAAGTACCTTCAACTATATGATTGGACTCGCCTGAAATGCACTTGGACTAACTTTTGCAGCAATTAATTATTTATGTAGGTCCTTGAACTAATCTGTATTTAAATTATGTAAAATTAGTGTTTTAACGCTAATCTGTTCTGCTAAAATGCAGTTATATTTATAATCGCTTATATAAAACCTGACCAATATAAATATATACAAAAAATGTATTTATTAGCTACAAACACAAGGAAAAATTTAAAATCTACCAAATTGCTCTTAATTATTGACTATTCGTCATATGATTGGCTTGTAATAACCGTTTAAAGTCATATTATATAATAAGTCAGGTCCTTTAAACCTCTACCCTTGTCCAGGATAACAATAAACAAAGTCGCAATCACATGTTTCAAGCAATACCTTGCCTTCTTCCTCATTTCAGAAGCCAGTTTGCCCGATGGCATTAGTAGTTACTTTTTCATCAATTGCCTAGGTTTTTTGGCTGTATTTTTACTATGTTTCCGTTTACGAGTTTTTACAAGCAATGACACATTTAGTGAGCGAGGCAGTAAATGCTCTCTAAAATGTAGTGAATTTGTATGCTGTTTAATGAAGATTGACAATGTTGGTTGGTCCTCGCTAAGGAAGTTGTAGAGAGCGATTAGGTCGCCTAGGTAAGTTTATTAGTAAATAAACAAGAGTTCACCTTAATTAAAGTAGGGAATTTCTATACTGTTTACGTTTCGAATTAAAGAAAGGTATTCCAGATTCTGAGTGTTATTTATCTTTAGTGTTTTGGTAAAGTACATCTAATATGGTTTAGTTTGTGCTGTATAACTAATCGCCTACACTCAAGTCGGCTCTGTTTACGGAAAAAATAGACAAAAGTCCTAAGAAATACACAGCAGCTAACAGTAATGACTTAGTATGTATAGTAGTAGTGACTGTAGTTTAGATGCAGTTGTAACTAGCCGTGTTTAATATTTAATTAAAGTTCAATTTGATACCTACATCTTGCAGAAGACCCTTTCACTTTAAGCAAAGACCATTTCTACATATTTATGAAGTCAAGTTTCTCGCAAATACGACGTTAGCTGAAAGTTGCAACGTTTTTTCATTTGTTTGTATTTGCTATAGATTCAACGAAAAGATGCAAATGAGGATTCTCTTTTTATTTAATCAGAATTCATTCTCGGAAATGTGTATACATACAGTTGACTTTTTACGTAATATTTTAGTTGACATTTTTATTGGTGTTGCGTGGCTTCTTTTTCCTTTTTATACCTAGATATGAGTATATCCCTTTTATAAGTTCTAAATATAGTTACATATTTAATACAATACAAAATAAAGAAAATTAAATAATTTTGATAATTGAATCAAACTATCGTGTATCAATAACAACAATCAAACGGTTTACGAAAACTGATGGTAATAAATTATCACGTAACTATTCATTAAAGACTATATTGATGCTTCACTAAATTATTTGCTATTAGTTCGATGTCGTGATGATTGAATTACACGATTGATTCCGATAATTTTGTTAATTAATTTCATTTAATTTTTTATTTTCGGTTTTACCCTAATAAGATAATAGTTTTGAAATTTTATGATGTAGCGCCGACGTAAGAAAAGTTTGCTTTATGGGAAACAAAATGAGGAGCCTTGTTAAGGTACAGTCGGGGAACTCAGCGGAGACTCAGGCGAGAATCGCTTGCGCGTTGTTCGGTCTTTTGTAAGCGCTCCGCATACTCAGGAGCGACAACACTGCAGGGGATTCGAATGCGAATCTGAGCCTGCATCGTTTCCATACCTCGTGAACAAAGATTTATGCTAAATATGACAGTAAAAACAGAACGACAAATAAGAAAATTATTCACTAAGATCATTATTAAATTGTTAAAATAAATAGTAAAAGAAAATAAGAACTTTTTAATGAGGAATCAGTGAATAAGAAACATAATACCCTATTTATTTTCCAATATAATTCCTCCAAGATATCTATTAATAATACTTTGACAGCGAGGGATTAAAGAAATATAAAAGTCAATAAGTCTGAATCTTGTTAACCGTAAAACATCGTATCTGCTAGTATGAACTCGTTAACGAGCGCACAATGCAGTGTTATACGAATAAAAATATCTTATACCTTGTTTACGTGTTCCGATTCTGTACGGAAATATTGTAGATTTAGTTTTGAATTTAGTACAAGCATGCATCAGGGTTTCGTGTCAACGAAACTGTGATCTGCAGAGGGTAGATATCAAAGGTAGTTTTAGAGTATTTGGCTCTTGAACATTTCTGTCCGGAGATATTTTGCACATAGTCGTACCAGTTTATATTTTCAATTTTAGAATAAGCGCTATTTTTAAGCGCTGATAACAATAACTTGAAAGCCGCAAAATGTTTTACATCATAATTTTAACATTTGATAATAGTAACAGAAAAACTAGTCTTTTGCACTAAATTTAAGACTTTAAGAAACACATACCAAGTATTTTATAGACACTTAATTAAAAAAATGGCGCAGGTACGGAATCAGGGCGAGAATCGAGAACCGACGAGAATACAGGGGATTTTGGACGCATTTACTACTTTTTGCTTAGGTGCTACAAGTTACTGGTAGAATTAAAAAATTGACGTTAGTTTAAGCATACATTGAAAGTAGACCTTACGTAGCTTCGTTACTAGAAATGGTAATTAATCAATTAATATTATAGTATAATAGACCATCACAGTCTCATTAGCTCTCCTTTGAGTGGGAGGTAAGCAATAAAAAGAGGCTTTGCTCAAGACCTATAGTTATCGTGTATAAAAAGCTCGCTGCACATGATCGTCCGTCATCTGAAAACTCAACCAATAACAAAGCAATGACGCAAGGTTGAAAACACTCAAGCTTTCAAAAGTATTATTCAAGATTTGAAATAAAATCCCAATTCTGGAATTGTTTAAATAAAAAACTTATTTTACTTTATAATAAGGTACCTACATGATAAAAAAAGTAAATTAAAGTCCGCAGGTTAAGTGGCAGACTGGCCAGACTACAAAGTAAAGTGGAGTCTTGGTAGTGCTCCAGCCACAAAGGGGTAGAGGAGGATGTTAGGAGAACTGAAATCCCCCGATTTCTCGGCGTATGATCCTTGACATAAATCTCTAACCTACGACATCAAATCTTTTCCGAGGGTGGCTTATTCAGACGCTATATGTACGATCTTAATGTGCTCAATTCGCGTGCCGCACCCATGTTACGGGCTCAGACGAGATTTTAAGTATCTTTGTGCTTTTGTTTTATTTCATTTGTGTCATTCGAAATGTTTTAAATGCATTGGTTGTTATCTTTCCAAAACGTAGCTCGTCAGCGATCACAAACTTAAACGCAAAAAGATTCAGTATCATCAAGAACTTAAACAATTTTACTTATCATACATTTGAATATATGAATAATGTTTATTTAACAACTTAACAGCGCTTAACAACTTTACCTCATCAGCATAATTTGCGTAATAAACAGCAAAGATTTTCTAAGAAAATTGTATTTTATCGTAGTCTAATCAATGTCTACATTTCTAAACTTTGTAAGTTCAAGTCTAACATTTCAATACTTCGTTATTTAATGAAATTGCTTTAATAATATCGAAAAGGATGGTAAATTTGTGACTTTGATTTATCAACGTTACATTTATATCTGATAAAAGGAGGTGGAACGTTATTAATCGTATTCTAAGTACCGACCATTGATAATCAAAATTGGTGCTGCTCCATCAATAAGAAATGATTGATAACCAGAAGGATTCAGTAGTCGGTTGCGGCCTACTCGCACCAATCCATAACCCTCCCGACCATTGTCACAAACAATCATTCATATTAACAAACTCGGGGTAGAATGCCTTTAGTAACATTTATTACTCTTGCTCAATTTATAAACACATATGACATCGGGAACTTCCCGAGTTACACAATACTCTCGAGTCAGCGTATCATTAGTGGAACTTACACTATTTGAAATATTCAGATCTAAGCGCGCAGTAATACCATCTTTAATATTTTTCATATCGAGAGCGAGTAAATATGACGAGGCGACGTCTTCGAGGTTTACTAAGGTGAAATCCGAGATAGCGTTTATGGAGTAAAGGTGCGGTCCTTTGTTTACATTTTAAAATTGCACTTTGCACTGTAGCAACGTTTTAACCGGCGCGCTTTGTATAAACACGGCGACGTATTCCAACATTGTAACCGTCGAAAATTGTGATACCGCCTTGAGCTATCGTGCCACTCGAGCAATGGATATTTTTGTACAAACAACGAATTCTCGGTTATCTTTCAAACAAGGTTTAAAAAGTTTCCTTTTGTTCAAACTTTTACGTCCCAAAATCGTTATCAATAAAGTTATTCTGCGTAATATTTTTCCCGTTTTAGCTAAACTGATCATTGTTAAAACTTGATCGAAACTTTGTTTGAAAGTTGTATATGAGCCGCTTGTATATTAGACCCTCGTGTACGCTGGACTCATTTGCAATGTTCCGGTGACGGTCAAACTTCATGGAAATTTCAAGCTAGCCGGCAAACAATGCAGCGGCGAGCGAGAAGAGGTCCAAGACCCGTTTAAAATTGCACGTCCCACCGCCTGCCCTGTTTGGATCCCGAAGCCTGTGTCAACAGCGCTGAGCTGCAGTTTGCATCACCTCGTTACGTGTCAAACATTGTTTAGTAGTTGTTTTGTTAGCGCTTTAGTGGTCGTACCTGCCTGTTTGTGTGCAATCACACCTTGCTACTGCACGGTAAAAACTTCCAGCAAACACATAACTTGCGAAATTCTATTAACGCTTAAAGCGCTATCGCAACTTAACGTATGTCAAGATTGCTTTACATTGTAGCGCTTCAAGAAAACCGTTATTAAAGCCAAAACTTATTATGTTAATAATAGTTTTAATATCGAGGTCTATTAGTTTATGTACAATGAGTGAATAGGGACGTAACTGAATATTCGAGTCGGTGTTTTGGTGCAGTGAGAAAGCGCAGCGAGCGTCGTCGACTCTCATGAATCATGAACTATATTGTAAACACAACTCTGAGTGAAAATTTCTACTCCAAATCGCACAGCGCTGACTTCATGGTTCAAATTGCCTTGTAAACTCGAACACTTACAAGATGCTTAAGGTACAATTATATTTAAGCCAGCAAAATATATTAAAGCCGTAATTCAGAATGTCAACGCTATATTCTCATTTCAGAAATATAGCAAGAATTAGTTTTAAAATAATTGGGTTAACAGAACGTTGAACACAAAAGTGTGTCGGTAACTGTGCTAATTGGTTCCTCGTAGAAGGTTAAATCACACTGTAGGCGTATCGTTTGTAAAGTAAACTATTGGGGAAAGCGGGCGTTGTTATCGGTGGTTGGTCATCACTATCCGTCAGCCGCAATTTGGGGGTAACCTCGAGTATTAATTACATTATCTAATGGAGCGAACGCGGTTTACTCAGTGACGCGACCGTTGTGTACATACCCTGATTGTATCGATAAAGCACGTGTATCTTATTTTGTCTTTTTTTAACAGTGCTAATCACCCATGTGAAATTATTAGAGTGTTCAAGTGAAAATATCTCTGTGTTCGTAGACGTGAAAGCTACGCGCTTCTACGCAGTGACGTACGATGTAGTGTCGTAGTCACGGTTGATAAAACACGTTACCCGATACTATGCGTAGTAGTAGTAAGTTGCTACGCTCCCATAAAATTACTTTCATCGAAATTTACATCATAGTATTGTTTAATTTCCGCTTCTCATGATACAGTTCTTATGAAAAAATAAATATAAATCTGTCGCTTTTATTGAAAGTTGAAATATTCGAATTTTGCATTTTGTATTCGTGAACATTTTACCTGTCCCTCGTTTAGGAAATGGAACAATATTCACGCGCGAGCGCTTTATGTGTTGTTATTTCTGATGCATTATAGAAATGGTTTAAGCTTTCAGCGGATTGCAATCGCAATTAGCGACAATTGAAAATTTTGAATGGAATTGCAATATCAATACGTTCGGGCATTTAAGTGAACAATTTTCAAACATAAAGTTTTATTTTTATTGATAGGTAAAAGCACTCTCGTGGCGTTTGTTTTGAGCGCAGCTAGCACCGCTCCATCCGTTCATTCGATAAGTGATCTTTTATCCGGAAGCAATTGAGCGAGCACTTAGTTGCTTACCCGCTCCATTCAACAATATGGTTTCGATTAATTAAACTATTACGGAACCCTTAGAGAATAACACTCGACCGTATATCTAGATTTTATTTAAGAAATGTCTGTTGCTATTATAATTTCCACGGTAGCTCAGCGACTGTTAAAAACTGAATGCATTCTGGCGTCGCTGTAATCCTTGCACCGCAAACAGAGGCACTGTGAGCTATGTGGGCACTTATAAATATTAAACCGCGCAACTCGGGACCCCAACAAAAACGTTTATCTGGTCTCCGCGGAAAAACCGCCAGAATTAGCAACGGGTGGATTAAGGCGGACCGCACTTAATCCTTCACTAAGAAGGCTTTGCTTAAACGAGTTCTAACGAGCTAAAGATAAAACAATTACCGGGACGTGATTAAGAGATACGGGGGACACTTGTTACGTCTTACCGTGACGCCGTCTCTCGTCGCTTTGACGAGATTTTTACGCTTATTCTCGTTCAACTCAAACCCTGGCTCCAACAAATAGACCTGGATAAATTAATTTTATTTAAATTAACGGCATTGGTGAACGATACAATAAAATATTTGAAATTCAATATTTTTCGACAACGACTTTAGCCCGCGTGCAAACGTTTCACTCCCCCCGGTAAAAGAGACCAATATCAAATCGGTCGTGGCGTTTGTCGTTTTATCACCTTGTCACTTCGCCCAATATTTTTTTTACCTCAATTACGTCTCCCTTTTCCGAGTGCAAATAACCATTTCAGAAGATTAAAATGAAATTCTTTCGAATACTGATACTGATGAAGTAAATCGAGCGCCGAATTCTATTCCAAAATAAATAATGTGGGGCTTTAGGAATGTGAGCACTCACATCGTGGTTAATTTCTTTAAAGCGATCTTATCAGCTTTTCAAATAAATACCTTTAGATAAAATCAAATATCAAAATATTCATTAAAATTATTAATAAATATAATCACATTATATTTTATATTCAAAGACATATCTAATTTTAAGAAAGCAGCACCGTTACGTAAATCGTTATACAAAAAATAATGCCGAGATGGCAGATTGCAGTTGCATTAGACTTTTAAATTGTTTTTTTAGTTGATATTAGAATTGTAAATTAATTACTGATCCCTTACATCGCGGCGAGCTTGGGTTCCGTGTTCGCGAGATCGAATCGAACCGCGAGGGTCTGCCAAAACTAATTACGCGTCGAAGCGATCTTCTTCCACGCTTTCTTACTTGCCTTTCACATTTCCATATAAGTTGAGCTTTAAACGAGCCAATCTATTCACGTCTACACATCAGGGGCCGCATTTGCATATAGAACAGAAATTTATTAAATCTACAGCCAATACCGCGCCAACCGACAACTTTTGCTTCCTTCGATATTCTCATTGGTTTGTAAAAGAATATATCTCTGGTAACCTCTCCAAGAGCAGTGATTTATTTAATGAACGACTTAAATACCCGTAACATTGTGAATTATTCCACGATATACTCGACGGTAACTAATAGCCCCCTACCGTCCTGGAAAGATCGCATTATAATTATGGAGACAAAGAAGAAACTTTTTATTTGCCTAATGGATCCCGCAATAAAGATGTCATAATTCTTTTGACAGACGACGCTTCGTAAAGAAACTCACTAATTCGCCCCAGTATTAATTCATAGCTTTTAATTTCTAACCCTCATAAAATTTCCTGTCTCGAGGACGAGAAAAAAACTGAAATGTTTGCGCCATTGAGTAAGAAAAGCTGTGAATCATTTTTATAGTCCACGCGCCTGCATTATAAGAATCATTTATTGTAATTCCGAAAGTCTACGGATTCTGAGAAACAGTATTGTTAATTGTTTGAATTAATAATTTCGATCCAGCAGGGTGGCTGCGGGCTATTAAATTGACGGGCCTCATAAAACGGCACCCTCGCTACAAATGCCGAATCTTAAGATGAAACGCTTTTAGAGGCAGATGCAAAGGGTGCACTTGGCCTACTAAAAATATTTTTACGGCCGCATAAAAACTTAAATCAGTTCAAATTTTATGTACTTAAGTCAACATCTTGTTGGTGCGGTTTTACCCTAAAAACATTCCAATTAATGTAAAACCACAGAAACCATTAAGCTATCTTTTGAATTCCGAGGTTTTTATGTACAACACAATAAGATTAAATATACTGTGAATAACGTGAATGTGTTCTTTCATTCATTAGCTTTTTAAATAAAATTTTCTGTTTCGCGTTGCTTTAATTATAAAAATAGGAGGTTATAGTGGCGGCGAACCAGGAGCATAAAGCTCGCAGGAATGGGTTGAGTGCTGGCTGTTGCATTTTAATTAATTCTCTTTTCTATCGCGATGCGGCGTTATCAGACCCCTGCAGGCGTTGTGAACAAACAAATAGGTGAATGTTGGCTGCTCTCTACTGAAACCTAACGATTTTGACACCTCTTTATTGTTATTTTTTCCTGTCTTATCTTTTATTCATACATCGAGAGCTTATGCTAACAATTTGATGAAACTTTTTTGAGAATTGTTTTTGAAACTGAAATAGGAAAAGGGTTAATTACTTTGTTTGCAGTATCATGTTGATTAGAATGCAATAATTGAATTATCCATTTCCTGAAAAGAAGTAAAGGATTTCTTATTTTTAAGTGTTGGTATTAATTATAGTTAATCACAGTGAATAAAAATAGATGAGTATCTTACGAGAAAAAGCTATTTATAATAACCTAGAAATGGAACTATACAAGCTTATACGGAGTTCCAAAAAGACGTAACATAAAAGTGTCATAGCTGACTCGTATGCCATGACAGGTAATTCCTATTTGTAGTTTACGACCCTTCTGTAAAAATAACCTAAAACCACAACAACAATGACCAAATATCTATTTTTAAAAACCATCTACCTACTTTTAATTATCAATACAAACCACGTCGCTTAAATTTCAAAATTGTCCTCAGGCCTTAGACGGGCAGAACATATACAACGGATGCTGCACACTCCGCATCGACTATTCAAAGATGACATGTCTGAACGTGAAGTACAACAATGACAAATCTCGGGACTACACTAACCCGACTCTTCCCTCAGGAGACGGAGACACGCATCAGCTCCTCACCAGTGAGTTGCAACAACGGGCCCGCCTTGCTCTGGCCCTCGCCAACAGAATGAGTTAGTCCTATACTACCCCCCCCCCCGCAACTCCGCAACTCAGCTTAACTCACCTTTCCGTTTTTATATCTTACTATCTTCTATTAATAATACTTCGCGGTTGTTCATTACATTGTGCAATGGGCTATCTTTGATATCTTTTTTAGTTCTGTTTGTGTGACTTGACTTGAAATATGCTGTTGGTGAATCGGTCCATATCGGTTGATACAAAACAAATGACCATCTCTATGTTATAAACCTGGTTAACAAGGTATTCGGGACCGTTTTAAGAAACAGTGGATTTCGAGTATCCTTTTCCACGTATTTATATTTGGTTAAACCTAATTATAATCCCCCATAAAGATATGAAAGATACCTTTTAATACGTTACGCCTTTGTAGTATGGGACAATTGATTCTATCTTAATAATATGTAAATTGATTCTCTTGTCGTGTTCATAACTTAAAAATATCCACAAGCAATAAATTTTTTTGAGACGACAAGTGAACCACAATACTGTTTCCTATGTATTTTAGTTTTTTTATGAAAATAAACAACTTCTTGCTTTTGATAATCAATTACTTTTATACACGAAGTTGATTATTTTCACCATTACTTTGTTTTGTTTTTTTTTCTTCTGAGCACTTGGCTGATAATTTTAATTAGTAATTAGTGTTCTTATATTAACAAGTAATACTTACCTATTGTTTTTCTTGTTTATCATTTTTATGAACGAATTCATAAAAATAATGTACTCTATAATCAAAAACAGTAATAGATTCTGATATATTTTAGTAATACTAAACAAATTTGTAACTAAGATTTTTTTAAACTTTCCCTTGGAAATATTGTTTTCAAAATCATATCGTAAAGCTTCAGTGAAATAAACGGAACAAAAACGAAGATTTATTCTGAGTTGTTCATGAACCACTAATACTCACATGCTTACCCTATTCAAACATACATTTTAACGTCCCCCGTGGAAACTACACAAATATTCCCAACATGAATAATTCAACATCGTTTACTGTATCAAACCTTTCGATTGCGAATTACACAAAAGTGCTTTTCTTGTTTATAGTTCCTAATTCCTGCCAAATATGTCCACAGCGACTAATAATTTCTCATAATGGTGTATTTGCCCTCCGACGATCATTACTAGGACGTGTTACGTAACAAATTATAATATATGGGAATCTGTACCGTTTACGGTTCAACGAATTTGTTGCCTTGTTGCCTGACTCAATTAGTTTAGCAACCATGCATAAATTATTAATTTTGATAAATAGTCATATTAAAATGCCGAATTTCGTCTCTGATTAAATCTAAATCCAGCAAACGCAAATATTTAAGAACCTTTTTTTGTGAAATAATTTTATTACATAATTTATGGAAATATTATTGTTTCCAAAAGAAACGTTACCCTTTGTGAATAATATAATGACGAGTCACTAAAAGGAAAATGCTTCGAAAATGTTTTGTTGACAATCCGTTCCGGATAAAAGGACTCCCTCTGAAGGATAAGACGGTTACGTTTTTGAATTTGTAAGCAATATTTTTTAAATATTTCGTGGTGTTTGTTCCCTTGAAATTAGATCACAATTACAAAGAAAATAATCCACATACAGTTTAAATAGCAAACAAAATGGAGATAAATCCGTACCCAATATTGTGCTTACTAGAACCGGGAGATACTTCAAATAAGATTATGATTACGATACGAAAAAGCTATCATGTGTAAATCAAAACGTGATGATTTCGGGTTTAAGACATCCGAAATTCCGATATACTGATAGATCACGTATAATACCTACCTTCAATACACGTACAACGTTGTCAGGAACAATTAAATTTATGTAACCCTCAAGTTAGAGCCTTTTGTATGTCATGCTAAGGAATATACCTGGAGTTCGAAGCATATTCGGCTGGAAATAACGTTCAGCTGAGATGAAATGATTGTATGATGTAGTAATTATGGTAAACAATGAAATTTGATAGTCGCTTGTGTGCATGTTTTGTGATTCGGTATTTGAAGACGAGAATGGACACCGTACTGCGATAGCCACTGTTCACAGTACACTATCAACTTGCAGCACTTCAAAGCACGTTCATTCAAATTAGGACTTGCATTTTCACTTGTAGAATAACGATTCAAATAGCATGCTGGTTGCGAAATCACTTATATACAATTTTATACCTTTGATAAATTACACTTCTCATATAATTACTTGACTTTATCTCACATTACCAATATCAAAACAGGTGGAGGTGTTCTCGCACCGCCATTCCTTGGTCTCGGATCAGGATTGGCATCCCCATACGGTGTCGGTGTCGGAGGAGTAGGGCTGCCAGCTTTCGGAGCGCTAACCCTGACCCCAGCGTCCCCCGCTCTCCGAGCCCTTGCAACTGCACCGTTGCCGCTGGCCACGGTCCTTCTTGTCTCCAATCTCAACGAAGAGGTAAGATTCCAAACATAACTGCCGATGAATTCTGTTTTGTCCATCCTTTATTTTTCTGAGTGTGATCTTCATTTTTTTTCAGCCAGTGATAGATACTGGCATATAGATTTTTGAGACATTGAAAAGTTGAAAAAAATAATGATAATCTTTTAAAAAACTAAGTAAAAATGTAAAGCAATTTAGAAAATTAAAAACAGATTGATATTCCTTTATAAGGGAAATAGTAGATTTTTATTGTTTATTGACAAACACATTCATTATTCTAACACAATAGCTAGTAACGTCCGTAATCCATTAAATAAATCGGGTTCACGATGGGTTCACCAATCTGAAAACAACGGACTAATTCATTCACTAATACCAGAAGGCGTTACAGGCTATTGCTACTTATATATTCTATTTAAAGCTCCTTTAAAAAATAAGTTGCTAATTTATTTATAGATATGATGTCAGATATCTTTTTACAACTATTTATAATACTTTCTCTGTCTCTCTCCTGTTGTTTTAGATGGTCACGCCTGACGCTCTCTTTACCCTTTTCGGTACGTGTGCACATACATTCCGTATTTTATATTAAAACATTAATATTGCCCTTAGTCCTATCGCCTGGAAGACAAATTGTCACCCTAACATTCTCAATTTCTGTACTAGTAACCGCATCCGACGTCGACAGTAGCTTTGCATCCAATAATAACACCTCTTCATATCAAATCTTATCAAGCTTTATATTAACTTTGACAATTTGTGTTTCAGGAACTTTAGCTAAGTTAGATTGTCTACCCAGTGTTATATCTGTTTCGTTTTTTTATTTCTGTTAATTTGTTGTACTCATACCAATGTTGTATATAATTTTTACATTAACATTTTTAATAACTCTGAATTCAAAATAAACTACTTCAGTGTTTATATTCTTTGCAGCTGAAAAAATTTTACAGTTTCTGCAAAATTTCAGAAAATCTAAACACGTTTTCATATATACTCCTTGTAATATTCATTGTATTGATCTTAGATTACAAAAAGACCGAACAAAAGGTCTGATTTGTCTTCATTTCATGTAAAGCTTTTGCGTGACCAGTATTTAGCTTAAAATTTATAATATCTTATTTCTTATTTATAATTCTCCAACTCATTTCAAGACAAGTATCATCATAAAATGTCTGTTTGATAAATTTTGTCTGTGTAGTCAGTTGATATTACTCTTAGTTTATTTTTCAATGTAACTTCTTTAACGAAAATTATTAAGCTAGCTCAAGTAGTTATATTTAATGAAAAGGTGGTTTTCAACAATTGTATGTAACATCTTTGCTTCTAAAATGTGACTATTATTCCAAATATTAACATCTATAAATTTATATTCTTCAAGAATTGTATCAATTGTGATTGATGATCATAAATGTTGCCAACCACCTCAACTACTGCAATATTTTATATGACATGAACTTTACGTAATTTTAAGACCAATTACTTCTTGTATAGGCGTTTACGGAGACGTTCAAAGAGTGAAGATTCTATACAATAAGAAGGACTCCGCTCTCATTCAGATGGCCGAACCTCACCAAGCCCATCTTGGTAAGTAGCCACAAAATTAAACCTTAACACACGAAACATAAAACCTAAAGCCCAACATAACAAGTGACCAAATCACCAATATTTATTTAGGATTTCGAGTACCGATCTCACAGTAACCCCTCATTCAGATTTCCTTTTACAAGAAAGTAGTTGATACAAAATGTAGTGGTTTCCGCTAAAACAATATCCAAGTTGAAATGAAAATAGCCCCTTTTGAGCTTTGAATTTTATATCCGCGAAATACCAGACGGGTTTATATAATATTCAGGAACAATCAAATGGATCATAATAATCTCTTTAATATAGAGTGGTCGACTTGAATTTAAATTGTTTTCATGGGAGCTGATACACAATTTGTATTCGAAAGTCGAGAAGAAGATATCTGAGAATTATTAATTATTTGGTAGTTATTTTTACGTAATAACTCTTTTTAATGTAGGATCGGTACGCATGAAGAATACCTACAACTCTGTACATCAATTGTTTTATCATATTATTGTATCATTAATTGATTTTACTCTTCACTGAAGTCACCTTTGATATAAACTTTTCAAATTAATTTTACATTTCTTTTGTGTATTTGAAAATCATGAAACCAAACTACTGTATTAGCGCCAGTAGTGACCCAGTGAACCCATCGATTTCGATTAACTTAACATTCAATTTATGAATTATAAAAGTCATCATGGTCTTTATTGAGACTTAAAATAAACTTGGAAATAATGTAGATTTAATGGACTAACAAATCCTTAGACCACTTTAAGTTTTCCATACTTAGCTAATTCCCTAAAAAGTATTCTAACAGGTTCATTGGAACATTATTCTAACAGAACATTCTTCTTTAAGGCAATTTTAACAGCTCGATTTGTGATAACGGATATATTTTACAAACTATCTTATAGCAAAAAGAGTTTATAGTCTAAATAAGTAATTTGTTTTTTTTTTTAAGATTGCCTGGTTTAAACTACTAACGATACATTCATTTTTAATTTAAAACTCGTTATAAGAAAAATATTTCACATAATGTCATTGATAACCCAAAGATAATTACGTCGGGCTGATTGTTCATTGCTCAGATAACTTTCATCTTGAGAATAACTTTGACTATTGACAAGACTTTTCTTAGAAATTATGTCTTATTAACAAAATTATTCTACTGATAAAAAAATGATCTGAGCTTTGCTGACTGAACAATCAGCCCTAATTTATATTTCTTTATATTTTCAGCCATGACCCATATGGATAAACTTCGCGTATTTGGCAAAGCCATGCGTGTAATGTTGAGCAAGCACCAAACTGTTCAACTGCCGAAAGAAGGTCAACCCGACGCTGGGCTTACTAGGTAATCATCAGAAACCACATAAACAATTTTTTTATGATATTATAATGGATATAATACTCATAAGTTATAAGAATTGCTACAAAAATGGTAAAACCTTCTACGGTTTTATTGTTAAATAGTGTCCTCAATTTACCAATCTCAATATCTTGCTCAAAATTAAAATTAAATCTTGACACAATTAAAGTTTAAATAATAGCTTCAGCTTCCTTTCTTTGTTTATTAGCATCGTTTTCTAGCATTTTAATTTAATCTTACCTTATTTATTTTTTGTTTTAGGGACTACTCCCAAAGCCCGCTGCATAGATTCAAGAAACCGGGCAGCAAAAATTACCAGAACATTTATCCCCCAAGCGCAACTTTACATCTTTCTAACATTCCGTAAGTTTATTCTATTCAAACTTCAAAAAAATCAACTTAAGCTGCACCTTTTTAGGGAGTTAAAGCTTTTCGTTGATCAAAAAAAATACCTAAAAATCATTAAACGTCAACAAACAGGTGTCTGAAAATCAACGAACAGAAAACTGTTATTCCTTATAGGTTATTTAATGCTGTTCCATTTTATAATGTCATTTATTTGGAAGTTTGGTTTATTTTTACCTGAGATTTTCATCTTCATTTTTTAAACGTACCAAACAAACAAATGCCCGAAGCTTATGATCATTGCTTTATTTTCATGAATCTTACCAAAATGACATTCAATAAAATTGGATACAAACTTGAGATTAATTTTGAGGTTATGTATACTGCAATACATTTGCAGATTATACTTCAAAGTTAATTTATCGTTTTCTACAAATATAATTTAAGATAATTAACATAAATTATTTTATTTATAGAGCCACAGTTTCAGAAGATGATATAAAGGAAGCGTTCACCAAACGTGGCTTCACGATCAAGGCGTTCAAGTTCTTCCCGTAAGTGCATTTGTAACTAATAATGGACCTGTCGGATGATACATTAGCATTTTTGCTTCAATTTTAGTTCGAAAAATGTATTTCTTGGTGATATTTTAATTTGACATGTGTGGTGGATATGTGTCTGAGATAGCCTTTTGAATTTTATTTAATTGAATTTTTGAAGGTATGAAACGACGATGAAAGGACGAGTATGAAACTTTGGTTTAAGTAAAGTGTTGGTGTGGCTGCTGAACGGAAGCCATTAATATTTATTAAATATTACAATTAAAATTTTTTTGTAGATATATACAAATTGATATTTACCATTTGGAAACCATAACCGCTTCTAGTATTTTGTGTGTTCAACGAACTAAGAATCTGCACCTTTTTTCTAGTCGGTGCAAAATAACGTTGGTTTGACAGGAAATTAGATACCCAAGATACAACAATGGGAAACGGAAAGCTAAGTAATGAAGTCTAATTATTTTTGCTTTTGTCCACAGTAAGGACCGCAAGATGGCTCTAGTACAATTGCCTTCGATCGACGACGCTGTAGCCGCGCTCATCAAAATGCACAACTACCAGTTGTCCGAATCCAACCACCTCAGAGTTTCCTTCTCAAAATCTAGCATTTAAACACCCGCGAACGATATCACACAAACATTGCCAGTCGCGAAAAAAACCTTCAGTTTCTCCCAAACTCTGACAAGACAAATGTCACTGTCAGACGCTTCCAACTTTCAACTATCGAGTTTAAGTTCACTTTCCTGATAGTTCATAAGCCGCGATTTAAAATTAAAAAATCATGTTTAAAAGAGAATGTTACTATTGAAGCGTTATGTGAATTGGAATTAAGCGTGAAAAACTTTGCTGATTCAATGTAGCAAAGTTGATGTATATGGGGTATTTTAATTATAAGCGGCTGACAATCACTGTACCTCTCATAAATCGAGAATTTCACTCGACTGAATGAAAATATCTTTAATACGCTTACTCGGATCAGTCTAGAGAATAAGTGCTATACTATATTTCTAATTGTACGTATTATTCTTATTATATCAACGTACTTTACTATAACTACACTATAAGAAAAATTTCGCTCTTTAATGGCAGCTAAATGCTACAATTATTATTTATTTACATTTGTTTGTGTAACTTCTACAGAGAGGATTTATATTTTGTGTGATATTCATTCCATTATGATTGCTATTTTGAATTATTTATTTTTCTATAATCCACATGGAATACAGTGAATTATCAGTGTTGATGGCAATTAGATTGCGCAAGTAAAGTGAACATCTTCAATATGATTGTCTTACCCCAGTTTTGTGCAATGTTATGAACATTGCTTCCAATATATTATGCGAGTTTTAAGTAAAATAAATATTTATCTATTACATTAATTATATTATTGATTGTTAGAATTATAAGCACACATATTTGGTCAGGTATCATTTGCAGTTATTAATCTTAAATTATATTTTATGAACATATTTTATTCTCTATTTTAATATGCACAATTTACTTTTAATTGCATTTCTCTGTAATTTTATTATAATTATATTTTTTTTATACGCATACACATTTTTTTCTTTTTTCTATCAATACTTGCTAAAAGGTTATGTTTAGAAATGTGTATGTGTGTGCAATATTAGTTATAGAGTTAATGTTAATTCAATTTATATGTTATTTTTACCGAATGTCTTCTTTAACCGGTTACAACTGGTTTGGTTTTATACTACTCCGATCCTACTTTATGCTTCCATAAACTTGTTCACTTCATTGTTTAGGGAAAATACGAGCATCTCGTTATTCGTAGTAATTCTCGGTTAGTTAGTGTAATCACATTTTCTTACTTATTACTAAGCGTCTAGTTGATACCCTGAAAGCAGGGTGCCTACATAAAACGATCGTTATTTACTGAATTTAATTTATTAATATTTTATTTTATCCGCATGTAATGGATTTTCAAATCAGGAGTTTCAACGTTTGTGTTTTATGTTCGCATCCTGTACAACGTTATGTCCGGCGACATAATAGTGACGTGATGCATTTATTTTGATGTTAATTTATAGTAAAGGTAGCTATACGGTTAATTAAATAAATGCTCGTTCAAACACTTCACAAAGCATTAATTGTTAGATTTTATTTGTTTTGTGACTCCGGGGAGCATTCGATGGCGCGGTACGGAACATACCTAAAGATCGTATTTTTAGAGGTGTTTTCAGAAAATTTAAATATTGCCACACTGCTCCCTTGTTTATGGCGGTTTCTGTATGGTTACAAGATCTGATATTGCTCCATGAAAAACAAAGATAACCATCAGTATTTACAAGGTCACAATACCTTCACTAACAAGCAGTATTTTAGTGTATTGTCTCCCATTTTATAAAACTTGTTGTACATAAAAGTCAATGACCTTCAATCACTAACTTTCCACACTTTAACATACCCACGATTGGTTTCCACACATCTTTGCCTTCTTAAATTAATTAATAATGCGTCTAGTCCGATGAGAAAGAGATTAAGTTTGTGGATTAAGAGATTATACATTAGATGGAATTTTATGTCTCAATCTTAACTCTGGTAGTGGAGCTTTTTGTATAAAAATAAATGATATTTATTGAAAAAATCGCGGTCGGCCATCTTGAGTGATGCCAGTTTGAAGCTACGTTCTAACTTAGGACCAGTTTTAAGTGTTCAGTTACACGTCCAGTTTTTGTGATTTAGGCAAAGCATGCGTGACATGGATAGCTGATATCGACAATTTAATAATGCAATGTTGCCATGCTGAAACTTGTTGCATTAAAAATGGTATGGCATTCCTGCAATATGAAATCTACGCCGGAAATTAAATTTACGGCCAATCAGTGTTGTATAAGAACGCAGTAACAATGCAAACACTAAATTATTACACGTGCATTATAAAACCGCCAAATATATCTATGTATATTAAAATATCTCCCGTGATATGTTCGAAACAATTTTATTTTTAACATATCTCCTAATGTCATATTATTCGAAATAAAATATTTAAACAATAAAATTTTAATTAACAGCAGTCACTACAAAATTACATATTTACACTATTATAAAATTGTATAATATACATCACGTATCAAAAATAAGAAAAAAATATAGAGCTTAGTAAGATGATTAAACTGAAAAAAAAAATTAGATTGACATTACGATGTAAGATTTAATAGAAAATTTTAATGAATCGTATCAATCAGTACCTACATATGGTAAGATATAAAAGTAGACATAATTGGTTTAGATATTGTTAGGTGACCAGGGTGTGGTGATATTTTGCACGTTTTTGAAAATGTTTTTCTATGGACACGAGTTTGTGTCAGTAATGAATTGATACGGTATGAAATGGTTGCTGGTGTCGGTTTGAAAAACGTCGCATTAGAACGTTTAAAAATATCTATTATTGCGATTATTAATTAATTATAATAATTATTATTACTAATATAAAAGGTTAATCACAAGAGGAGATCACATATCCATTGTATTTACGTAGGACGCTACACACAACCCGTGTCACTTCCTTATAGAAAATAAGTTTCTGATTTACAGACCGTTGCAGTCGAACTTTAACTTGGCATAAATATGCTCAACTCGTAGACTGTGTGTAGCGTGCAGGCCTAAAGTCTCATTTAAAATTGGTATCGACTAAATAGTTAATTATAGGAATTTATGTGTTTAGAAAAGTATTATAAATATATAGATAATACGGTAATATTTAAAATCTGTGTTTAGAATGAGATGCCAAATTTAAAGTCAATACACACTATGTTAAGTAAAAATTAATTGAAATAATCTTAACGTTTATTGAAAAGTTGAATTAAAAAAATGTTACAGTTAAATTATATTTGAGAGTTTTATTAAGCGCAATATAATAGGTATGCAATTTTATTCATTATAAGAGTTTCAATTTGTTAGTTAACGTTATGCGTTGATGAAAAGTATTTGAAAGTTGTTTTTTTGGATGTTTTCATTGAATCACTTGTTTGGTGGCCATTTCGCTTGTCTTTACTAAACTTCGTGTTACGTTTGTGTCCTTTGCGTTAACATTCATACCTACATATCTCCGCATATCACCTACACTTACTAATATTTCGATTGCGCTTTTAAATATTTATCTCGAATCGTATAAGCTGTTCTTGAAGCTTAGTTTCATATCAATGTACACAAGGTCAACATATCACTAAATGAATTCTGGATAAGGCGCATGTTCGTATATCATTTCAAAATTTAACAAAAAGACGCAATGTCTTCTAGAAGCGTCCATGCAGCGCTTTTTCATAATTATCATTACAATGTACTTTTTCATTTTCAAATTTATTCTATGTTATTTAAGATGTCGTCTCTATTTTTTCTTATGTTAAGTTACGTTAAGCTCTTTGTGTTAATTTCATTCTTATTTTTAATTTCATAATTAAACTATTATTATCATTGATATCTTTTGTTCTTTATTTTTTCCACCCTCCTTCCCTAATTATTTTTATTTTTTACAGCAAATTAAATTACACTCGGTTCAGTCGTTACTAAAAATACTTGGGTTCATTCCTCTGTATAAAATACCTTCATAAAATTTGGCTGACGGACACAAACAGTTTCAAAAAAAAGTTATTGATGCTCTCGGAGGGATATAATTGTAAATAAATCTTATAAATGTTAAAGGGGATCAATATGAAAACGGAGCGAGCGACGTGACGTTGCTTGCCCCTTCTCTCTAAACTATACTAGTACCTATCTAGACCTAACTATCCTGGTATAACTTACCCGTTATATTTTTTTAACTATTGAAACTAATACTAAAACTCTACGCTTTTAAGTATCACAAGGCGTTTGTGAATACGTTTCTATCCCACTATCATGTATTTGTTTGCGAAACGCGCGAGTTTAGACAAGTTAGGTTGCTTAGTTACATTGTGAGGGGAGTAAGGGACTCTGATATTGCCAATGATATATTTTATATTATCAAATGGAATATAACGCACAGGGTAAAATGTGAGTAAATTTAATTATTTCTGCCTCATGGAAGGCAGATGTTTATGTCCGTGCCACGTCCCTTATTCCTATCCCGCGAAAAGAACTGAAACATTCTAATTGAAAAAAATATAAGAAGTACGTTAAATGCTAGTTCATAAGGCATAGGTACTGTTTGTTGGCACATGCCGAAGGTGAAGTACGTACGGCAATTGTTAGAAATTGAATGATTGTTCTAATATCATGACCCCAAGATATTAACACTTATTCACCAAAGTGATTTATTGTGCACCTGTGAACTAGCATAGAATACATGTTATAATTATTCTGCGGCTGTAAATATTATACATGACTATTTTAATATAATTACAAACTAATAGGTTCAATAGAAAAATATAACATATTCAATATTTTAAGGTTAAAACTAGTTAAATATCCTTACTTATTTTCAGTAGTCACTTTTAGCTAAGGCCTACCTATAGGATAATATAGGTTCTTCATAGTAGTAACATTGTATCTATCATCAAAGTTTCCTCATTTATTGTTGATTTAATTGTTTCATTAAAAAATAATATAATGGTGTGCAAATTAAAGGGTTGTGTGTAAAGTTAAAATAGTTAAATAGATTTAAACAATCGTTCATGTAACGGAAAAATAATCTTGTCTTTTCCTTCTAATTGCACATCTAGTTTCATATCTAACTTGAAATTTCTTAATAATTAGAAAAATGAAAACGTTTTTAAATTACTAATTTAAATTTCAAACAATATAATGCCAAAGACCAATTGTTGGGACAACATAACAGGGATCTAATCATTTCAAGTTTATCTTTAAAACTATTTTAAAAGAAGCTTTAGCATCTGTTATCAAAAGATGTACCTATTTTCAAGAACATTGTAAGAATATTATAATTTTTGTGATTGCCGTAGACCCCAGAGGTCTAAGACGCTTGTCTACACTCTGCAGTGAAATATAAAATATACATAAACTATACAATATTAAATGTCTAAGTGACTACCCTATTGAACTCTAGAATTATTCTTTGTCATTTTATAATAAAATATAGATGAAAATTGCTCTTTTTATTTCATTTTACCTATCCCAGTAAGTTAAGTCACATCTAAGATAATTCTCAAGTAGGCACCTATAAATGGCTGGATCTCGCGTTGACCTCTTGAACAAGTGCGGTTTGAGAGTGTTCGGCGTTTGGATAGTTGGGGGGAGGGATAGGTACTTGCCGAGCTTACAGTTGCAGATAAGAATAATTTTGTTTATGTAACAGACATTGTAAATTTATTTTGAAATAATTATACCCGTGAAGTTTCTAGCCAGTTTTTCTTCACGAAGGTTTTCCAAAACTGATGGTAGAGTCATGCTTTTTTTAACGTCAAATAGAAAAAGAATTGTCAATGTTAAGAAATAAATATTTGATTTTGAATTCGATACTTCTGATTATTTGTGCACGCCCTATGTGTGCATTAAGCTTGTATTTGTACAACTGTGTGTGCGTGACATGAAAGGTACCTACCTACTTATAGCACACGCACACCAAAGCGACAAGTACACGCTTTGACAAGATGACGGCTGCCTCTCAAAAAAAGATGTATATTTACAAGGACAGGGCCGTGCGCACAGTTGAGCTTAAACCATCTATGTATAACCGTATCGACCATCCTTTCTGTCTTGTTAGTTTTTAGCGTTAGTGAAAACGTCGACTTAAACTTAACTCCATCTATCGGAGCACATTTAAACTATTTTAACTCAACCAGTTTGTATGTGTGCCATGACGACTTTATAAAAGGACAGTTCTTTTTTGCATTCATTCTTCTTTCATCACGTAAACGACGTAAAAAAACCTTTTTACGTCGTTACAAAAAAATTACGATATTAAACGAAAGTAAAACGAAAGCATTTTTTTATTAAGAAAAACGAAGCCCTGCCAGTAGCCGACATACGAACGACAGATCCACAAAAATTGAGAACGAGTAGACGCTGAGCTATCCCACACATTAGTAGATATTAGGTATAGCAATTATATACCTGATAAATCCTGTACTCAACATTGAAGTCTACGGCCCTAGATTCATACAGCGAACTGGGTGTGAAACCAGACTAAGCTTACCGAGATTCTATGTTATGTTATAAACACTAAAGCTAATTAGATGGTTCCAATTCCTGTCTTAGGTACAGTTAGGTGATTTGGTGCAGGCCCAAATTCGAATACGGACCCTTGTAGTGTCGTCTTTGTCTAGTATGTGAAAATAACTACAAAATACTGAACAACGTACGAGTGATTCTCGCTCCCACCCTGAGCCAGCTAGCCGGTTGGTTGAATAGAGTTGTTCAGCTAAGAAGGAGGGTGCGCCTTTTTAGTTATTTTCTTATAAACTTATTGATTACACGGGATTCAATAAGTTCCAAAAAGCACTTGAGGTTAAGAAAAAGCCAACAAGGATCAGAATCCAAGACGTTTGGTGTGTTTAGCGGTATACTCATCAAGCCACGAGGTCTTCATAATAATTACTTTTGGTCAAAAGTAAACAAATAAGTAAATGATTCGGAAAGAATAATAAATAATCACGTGGAAGAGTCAAATCTTAGACTAAGCAGTTATGAGTCATGCCATTAAAAAATCCAACCTGAATTACTGTTTAAGGTTTCAACAATACTAGATCTCTTGTTACTTGCTAGTAAATTCAAACTACATTGCATCATTTGTATTTTATCTGGTCCTTTCTCTTTTGATTGAAAAAGGATTAGACGTTTGTCTTCTATCTCACCTGATAAGTGAAATAGAAATGGAACGTTTGTGTGTGTGTACATTCTGGCGGTACACATACGGCAGTTATTCTTCTTTCATTCAAAAGATACAAGCAGGCTCAGTCGCTCGCTCGCATATCAGTATGAATATCTAAGTAAAGCTACTTTTTTTCAGATTTAGAACAGAATATTATGGCCGATTATTTGAAGACGCCTAATTCATTGCGTGAGGAAACTTTCTGAACTGTAAAGAGTTGATATATCTACGTGACAATGTAGAGAATGATAAGATAACAGAACTCTTTGAGTTTTGAATATCTTTTGGATAAAGCTTTATAGCTATATTTCTACTGATTCATCCTTCGTTATAAAATCGTTATTTAATATTAATTAATCGTCGATATCGTATAGAACGGACACCGCGAACCAGGTTGTTGACCCAGTGTTTTGTTGCCGACCGGCAACAACTCATTCAGTCACTCGCTACCGCTCTTATAGCCGGTTTACACACGTTAAGTGGTTAAGTTGGTAAGTTGGTAACTAAATTTTAACTAAATTTTAAGTTTAAAGTTGCGTGTAAACAGTCAGTTAAGTGAAAAGTGGTAACTTAAAATTTAGTACGCAAGTGATTAAGTAGATTAGGATTCGTTCTATTTTTCGTATAAGTGGGTGGGCGGGGCTTCCCACTGAGACGTTTGGACGTAATTTTTTTGTTCAGTGCATAAGTTGACAAAGCTGGTGGCGGCAAGAGCTCCTATTTATTTCGCATTTACTTACTCTTTTTTTTTAAATGTTGGAGTGGAGTTTAGTTTCAACTTTAAAATTTGTTGAAGAATATTTAAAATAGATATGCTTGTAGAATAAAAATTTAGAAAAAACATATTCTTGTAAAGATTTTAATTTCCGAATAAAATTCTTCTCTGAATTTGTCCAAAATCACATTAACCATATATCTAAGTACAGGATTGACGAATTCCTTGAGATTCATCACTGCTCATCTTCATTGAACTTATGAACTTAACTACTTAATCCGTTTGGACACACAAGTGACATGCAATAAATTAAAATTTAGTTACCAACTTAACTACTTAATACATGTAAACCGCGCATTAGCGACCGGGTGCCGATTTAATGTCAAAACAAATATTTAAAAATGCCGTCTTGCGTGTTAGAAAATTGTAAAAACCAATCTACTATCAAAAATCAATACAATCTAAAATCATAGATCAACGGTCATAGATTAAGAAAAGTTAACTGCACAGAATGGACACGTAGTACTAACGGTGGTGAACTATAATATAGGGATGACTTAGATGTTACTGATATATTAGGTCTTTACCTATGAAATTGCCGTTTTTCACGAAATAAATGAAGCGTAATTTTTTTATATATTTTTTATTTCTATTAATCAAAATAATCACCCATGCAATCAATGCATCTTTGCCAACGCATTGGTAGCTTATTGATGCCTTTCTTGAAGAAATCAGCTGGACGGGAGGCAACAAATTCTTCAAAGGCATTTTGTACTGCCTCTCGGGTATTGAATTTTTTTCCCGCCAAGAAATTATCCAAATTCTGGAAAAAGTAGAAGTCTGTAGGTGCAAGGTCTGGTGAGTACGGCGGATGACGGAGAACTTCCAACCCCAACTCTTGTAGCTTGGAGACCGTCTGCTGTGCAGTATGAGGTCGCGCGTTGTCGTGCAGGAGCAGTGGAGCCAAACGATTGACCAAAGCTGGTTGGAGACGTGCGAGCTTCTCCATCATTGTGTTCAGTTCTTCACAGTACACATCTTCAGTAATGCTTATCCCGTTTGGCAAGAAGCTGTGATGAATTACACCCGCGTTAGACCACCAAACAGTGACCATCACTTTTCTAGGGGTAAGTTTTCGTTCAGGGCATTGTTTGGGTGCTGAACCACTGTCCAACCAACTTGCTGAGCGCTTACGATTGTCAAACAGGATCCATTTCTCGTCACAAGTAACAATGCGGTTCAGAATTCCTTCATTTGTATGCCTGCTGAGCAGTGCAAGGCACGTCTCCACGCGTACTTCGCGCTGGCGGTCATTGAGTTCGTGGGGTACCCATTTGTCAAGCTTTTTTACCTTGCCAATTTGACGCAAATGGACCAATATTGTTTTGATGCTAACGTCGAAAGCTGCTGCTAATTCAGCCGTGGATTGAGTTTCATCAGCTTCCACAATTGCCTTTAATTCGTCATTGTCGACCAAAGTTTTCGGACGATCACGGGGTTCATTTTTCAGGTCAAAATTTCCAGAACGGAAGCGGGTAAACCAATAACGGGTGGTGCGTTCGTTTGTTTCGCTCCGTAAACGTCGTTGATGTTGCGTGCCGCTTGTGCCGCTTTGCTGCCACGACGGTACTCATACACCATAATTACTCGAATTTTTAACTTATCCATGATGACGAAAAATGTTCGAATGCGTTGAAAACAAAACACTAACTATTAAACAAATGACGATTTTAGAAAAAGAATTCCATGTTTGTCAAATAAAATTAATTTGAAATTAGAATTATCAGTCAAAAAAATAAAATATTTTCATTTGAAATGGCCAGTACGGCAAAACGGCAGTTTCATAGGTAAAGACCTATTATTACATTCATAGATAGGCGTGAAAAACCCTCTTTGCAGTTGGGTAAAAATAGTACAAAGAGTAACGGAGGCCTGCTTTTATCTCAAAATGTATGGGCAAAAGCTAATTGTATACAGGGTGTCCCATAACTTATGTGAGAAAATCGGTATACACGGTATCCACTTGATACCCGTGCTCCATGGCCTCGAAAGTTAAATCTAGAAACTCACAGAGATTTGATTCAGTTGATCTCCCACTAATAAAACCGTGTTGATTTAGGATTATGTAGGGTCTAATTGTAGGAAACAGAGCATCGTAAATAATCTTTTCAAAAAGCTTGGGCACAACTGACAACTTAGAAATACCACGGTAGTTACAAATGTTGTGTTTGTCATCGTTTTTAAAAATGGGAACAATAATTGATCTCTTCCAAGCTGGACGCCTGTTCTTAAAGAAATATTAAAAAGTGTTGCAAGAGGATTAGCAATTTGTTTGTGACAGAGTTTTAGGAAAACTGGGTGAACACCATCGGGGCCCATTCCTTTGTTGACATCAAGGCGTTTTAGATATTTTTCAACAATAGAGCTATCAATGAAAATCGATTTTATCAAACAATCATTATTTATTATGTCATTGAATACGTTCATATTTGACGAAGGCTCAAAAACAGACTGGAAAAAAGAGTTGAATAAATTTGCAATTTGTTGACCATCCGATGCATAAGTGTCACCCAGGTGTAAAGTATCAGGAATACCGTTACTACTCCGTTTAGAATTAATAAATGACCAGAAATGTTTGGTATTATACTGTATATTACTTTCCGTGTTGCTAATAAATTGACCATAACACAAAATCTCAAATTTTTTGGCTTCACGTCGCGCAAAAGAAAAATTGTCATAATCGTTTTGTCTGCCGTATATTTTCCATTTTTATGGAGTTTACGTTTTTTATTGATTAGTTTAACTAAATGTTTATTATACCGAACCGGATATTTAATTTTATTTTTAATTAACTTTTGAGGAATGAATTTATCTATAATGTTGTTGATAATTCTATAAAATTTGCTACAGCAAGTTCAATATCATTCGGATCAAGATTATTTTCCCAATCAACATTTGACAAAGCAAGAGTTATTTGTTCATAATCAGCAGTATGAAACCGGCGAACTACTTGAGACGCAGGACATAAATTTGAGGTGTGACTAATATTAATGTTGATACTGAGAGAAGGATGATATCCATCTTCAGGCAATGACATTGGTGTAGTTCTTTTAACTGAACACTCAATGTCTGAAATAACCAGATCTAAATGTCTGTTATTTATGTTATAAATATGATTATATTGAGACAGGTCATTAAAACTCAGAAACGCTAATAGTTGGGATGTTAGTATATTTTCGTATGGATTTACGAGGCGCAATTTAGAGGAAGAGTTGCAGTATGAAATCCATCTAGCAAGTCTTATGTTGAAGTCGCCAACTAATAAAAAATTGTCGTTTGGATATTCAATTTTAAGGTCGGAAATATATTCATAAAAAACCAATTCTGCTGCCGATTGGTTATTATTTTGTGGAAAATAACAGCAAAATAAATGTAACCTTTTCATAGTTGGTGCAGAATTTAACAAGATATTGACACAGGTAACATCAGCCCCATACATGTACGGTATACAGGAACTATTTCATACGTGCCCATACAGGAACTATTTCATACGTGCTACGAAAATGTTAACAAAAATATTTTTTTTCTTCTAATTATCAAAAAGTAAATTTTGCATTTAGCGCAGAGGTACCGCGTCTTACGGTTCTTTTTTGATGGGCAGTACCTATGCACAACGCCCAATTGTACTATTGGCAGCTGTTACCGAGGGTTCTGGACCATCTTATATACATATTTCAGAAGACAGCTTTATCAGTCTTGGCAAAGAGGAATTGACAGTTCGTCTTCTTAAAATCCTCCACCTCGCTGTCGTTTTGATCTTCATAGTCAGAATCCGAAATATCATCATCCGACAACCAACTGATTTGATGATCATCCATCTTGTCGTAAACTAAGACCTAAAAATAATAAAAGATAATCAAATTATGCTAAACAACACAATATTATATCAAAATCCATAAAACAGAAATTATTACTTTCACAAAAATTTTAACTGAACCCGCGTTGGTCTCACTGACCAATTGGCGCCGTATACCTACGATCGCGGCAACAAATCATGCAGCTAACAAAAAGTGCAAACCTCTAGCATATACGAAAGAAGAAATAAATATAAAAATTTACTTCGTTGGTCTTACAGACCAACGCGCGGGTATAAATAAACCGTCAGGCAAGACATGTGACAAGAAAAATCAAATCATACATCAAAATCAAAGACAAAATAGACTTTTTCGTCCTTTCGTTCGCTTTGTTAGGCAACGATCGATCTAGGAGTCACTTAACGTAAACTGTTTAGTGCAGAGCAACGCAGAGAAGTCGATGCTTATGTGTGACTTAGTTTAGGCGTTACTTAAGTCTATGCTTTATAGAGTTTAGTGCAGACAGGCATTAATTTTCTAATTACTGGGTATTCTCCTCGGGTATAGTATGCATAAAGATGGTTTCTTATCGCATCTGTGTCAAAATTTTCGATACCGGTTATCGGCTTGCTTCTTTTCCTCTTTTTTGGTGAATGAACGGGATTGTTGTCCATACCAGTAGGACCATATCCCTATTTCAAAACTTGTCCCACCAACGGTCAACTATTTTGACACTCACTTTCGAAAAATTCATGAAGTTTGCATATTATTTCCCGTGCTTGGGAATGCAATGTACGTCATCTTTTCGACATAGTACAACAAAATCACAGGTGCAATCAAAGTCCAAAATAACTAGCCGACGTCAAACGTTAAAGCAGGAACAGTCCAAAAACAATGCCGGGTCACAAAACAAAAGAGGATACGAAAGGAGCGCACAGTTGGTCGGATGGATCGCGAAAAAATGCAACAAACTCAACAAAAAACTGACGTACGTGCAATAAAAGTTTTTTTTTAAATATTATTTGTCTATGGATCATACAGTAAAAGTAGAAGAGAAAAATACTAGTCATTTTACGTCTTCTGTCTGACTATAAATATATAAAAATACTAAACGTTGAAATAGGCATTAATAATGCCTATTAATGCCTATTTTAGACCTATTTAAGCCTATAAAAGCACTTTTTGGATTATTTTCTTAGTTAATATACGATAATATATAATTCTTGTCTATATGAATGCCTTAAAATAAAAAATAAAATTAAAATTAAATTTGGACAAATATACACTTAGGGATTCCCTTGTAAAGCGACGATTTCTGAATTTAAATCGATTTGTCTCTACCTCAGTAACGATTATAAAGTAGCAACACTACATTCAATCAACAATTTTTCTTATTGATTGTAGGACGTAAATGCTTTACCTAACTGTTTTATATTTGGTAAAAACTTTTGCAAAGTTACGTTACGTTCCATGATCAGCTGTCAAATCGCACTTCTTAAATTAATCTCACTGTATTTGTTTAATGAAAAAACCTCTGCTCTGATGTAATATTTATTTACAACATTTGCGTTTAATATGATTCAGATCTAATAATAGTTATAAAGCTAAAACTTCAATGAGGATCCAATGCTTCACGCCGACCTAATTTATATGAGCAAAAAAAATATTCATGGTTTTTCTATTCCTTTTATTCAGCGGAATTTCCTTTAAAGTATAAATTTTATTTTTCATTTATTTTATTTATTTATTTATCACAAAAACACGGCCCTTATAAGAGGAAAAATAAAATAATAATAACACAGATATTAGGAATATTAAGAGATAATAAAAAATTTATTAGTAATAAAACTGCTTCCAGCTACAAATGCCTATGAAATTGTATTTGTATTTCTGTGTGTGACTTTTATACTTGACTCTAATGCTTGGTAGTAGAGTCATGTTTTATTATTTTGACGTCAATAAGAAGTAATTGTCAATGTTGAGAAATAAATCTTTGAATTTGAATTTGCCCATACACGAAGGGGGGGTTTGTGTAAGTATGAAAGATGTGAGAAAAAGTGTGCGTAATCATTTATTTTTTTATTTATGTTAATGTTTATCGCCATTTGTTAAATACTTATAATTGTATTCCGAAATTCCGGCTTGCTGTTAAAGATGTCACAGTATTGTAAGAAATTCTTATTTTATGTGTTTTTCAGTCTATTTATGTCTGAGTTTTTGGTGTAGTTAGTCTTGGATTGTTGCATGTGAAACAGACGAGTATGTCGCGTTCTTGTGGATGGAGTCTGTAAGGTGACAGTCACATGCGTTAATTCTGAGCAATCTATAGCACCGTTCCATATACAGGAGGAAATAAATAAACTTCTTCTATTACAGCCTGACATACAACGAATGTCAATATTTAACCATACAAACACTTATTATAATTAGTGTATTTAGTTTCAGGTCACGCCAAGTAAACATTTATAATCACCACTTTCTTTGCTCATTAGGTATCTTTAATAAAATTATATATACAATTTTACTGCGAAGGTATAAATAAGTAGAAGTATCCCATCCCATTTAAAATATATTTAAAAAATCCAAGAGTTGTCACACCATCTTTATACCTAATAGTAACTAAAACGTTTATATTAATTAATACATTCAAATATATATGAAGAATACATATACTTTATTAATACAAAGCCATTCGCCAATGAAACTTATGGATGAATGGTAATGATCAAGTTTTTTTTATATGAGTAGGTACATTTAATTACTTTCTGAGACAACAAAAAGGCTGGAAAAGTTAAGGATTAGTGTAAAGATTGAAATAAAAATAAAACTTGTGCCTAGTTTCCGACGAAGAAAAATAAGCCCACTATGAGATGTCCTTCTAACCGAACTATGCACTTAATATACTTATATACACAATATACATGTTCATTAACTGTAACCAATCATTACCTTACAAAAAAAAGAAATGAAGGACCCCTGGAACCGGAACAGGTATTTTAAGAAGTTCGATGTTCATTTATCCAGTCGAGAACAATCCAGATTGAATTGAGTTACCTGCTTACTTATGTATAGTGACAGCCACTTACGCGCGAAGTATCTAGCTTTTTTGTCATATTCTTTAGTTATAATTCTGTGTCCTTATTCCACCATTTGTAATGGTGTTACGTTCAAATCCAATCTTGTAGGTGTAAGTAAAGTAACTAAACAACAAATTGAGGAATATAAAGAAATGTACAAAAACCTAATGAATCACAAAGTTTATTTTGTACAGTTACATACTTACGTACACTTTTATTACGTGCCAACTACCTAATAGGCGGTTTTATCTGAAAACCTACGTAAAAACTTAAATGTTTCATTTCTATTTGAACTAGCTTTAACCCACGGTTTTGCTCTGGTAAATTGTCTAAGATTATAGGGCCAGAATACTTCGTGTGGCCACATAACAATTTACAAACACTTACAAAAGGAATAATGTAGGGAATAAATACGGATAGAGGACAAACAGGGAATGTCGGTAGCATTAATTTATATTTATATAAAGAATAAATTACTAAAGAAAATTAAATGGGTGGCTAGTAATAGCTTTATGCCGAGGAAAGCTATCGTAACTTTAACGATATATATTATAAAGTATTAATAAATAAATGTTTAAAAAATATAAAAATTTGATGATGCTGATTGATGCTCGACTGTGAGGATATCACCTTGCGTACCTTCGTATTTCCCTATCTCTCCCTATAGAAATTAATCTACATAAATATACGCTTAAATATAAAGAAATATAGGCTCAAAGAAAATATTTTTATTAATATCAGGGTGTGCAAGTAATTGTACGTGACCTTTTCTGTCGTGCGACATCTCTTGGTAACTGAGGGTACTGTTTACTAGATGAAAGCTTTTTCTCAGAAACTTGATCAGTGCCATCTATATTTTTATGCTTACAAACTCTCTAAGGTTAACTCATTTGAGAACTGCGATATTGCCATTTTTTTAAAGACAAAATTATACAATCATAACTCTAAAAACAGGAGCACCGATATCGTGGTACAATATTATTTGATTATTAGTATTCATTGTTTTTAATTCAATAAGGGTTGCTTTAAAGATAAATATCACATAAGACTATTCAGCGACTTAATTAATAAAATAAAAGTTAGGAAAAGAACAAAATATCGAATTTTTTGAGTGAAGCGTAATAAAATAATTTATTTTACAAGACAAATAAATCGTCTAGGACGGTACAAAACAGAGAATCCGTACCGAGGTGTTGAGGAAATACTCAAATCCCTTGCATTTGGCCCATGGCTTAGAGCTGAGCAATGGAAGGCACAAAAATAAATTCAGATCTACCTACATCGCCAAACCATGCAGCTAAAATTATATTGGAATGCTGCACCTTGTACTCTATACTTTTAAACACATTTGAAGGTAAAACGAAGATATTTTGTTGATTCGGGTATGATTTTTAACAATCTCAACATGATATCAAAACAACATAGGTTATTACAATCGGGGAACTTGGGGCAGGCTCAGATTCACCCTCCGAACCCCCTGCAGTGTGGACAAAAGACCGAACAACGTACATGTGATTTTCGCCTTAGCCTGAGCCTCCACCGAGTTCCCCGAGTGTACCAGTTATACCTTAAAGCACATAATTGGTTCACCATGAAGCTCTTGTCGAAAAAATTGCTTACCTATGGCAATTTTTCCGTTCTAGTGTAGTCATTCCTTCTATCAGTCATCCGTTCTATTCATCTAATTTAGGGTTTGAGTTTAAAGCTAAAATTCACATGTTATGTATTTAACATATATAGAGGCTTCACATCAACAACGCGAATAACGCCATCTATCTTTTCACCAGAACCAATCATAATCAAACTTGAAAAGCAATGAAAAGCAGACACATTTAAAATAAAAAGCACTGGAATATTTCTGAATTACAATATGAAATAACCTAATTAATTAAAAAATTTAATAAAATTACAACTAGAAGCGCTAGAATCGTTTTAAACACTCTTCACCTGTTTTCAAATACACTGTTTGAAAAGAAGGACATAACTAAATAAACATTAACAATAATTATGCAAAAATTACATGTTTGGCGTTTTTAATTATTAATTTATCAAAATATACTTTTGAATATTATACATAGATGGTTTTGTTTTTTAATTAACATCATCATTTTTTTTGCAATTTTCTATAGTTTTCATTCACTCAATACATTATATGAAAAGCACAACCTTCAAATACTACCAATGGGGATTTTCTGAAAGGTCGGCAAAATAGTAAAAAAATTATACAATTTTTACTAGGTGGCACTAGTAAAAATTTGATAAAAAATTGTATGAGCAAGATAATTTTTGTTATTTAATGTATGTAAACCATAGCAGGTAGTGTTCATACAAAAAAAAAACTAGGAATTATGTCTATGGCTTGATTATGACAGCTCAGTTGCTACTTTTCGTATACAATTGTCATTAGGTTTCCTACGGACAACTTTAGTTTTGAGATAGATGATTCCGTATTTACTTCAACTAGTTTTAACATGTAACGTGTAGGTGGCCGCACAGATCACAGTTAACTAGTCTACGAGTGGCCGATTGAAATCACAGAGTTGTCGTATTACCATAGACAAAAATTATTATGTTAATTCTATCAATAGACAATAAAAAAGTTACTGTAAACATTCAACATGGATGGATGGATACTAATGGATAGTTTTCAATTGCTCTTTTATTTTAGGTCAAAAAATGTTGTATAAATGTGTATTTAGTGTATAGAGATCTTTGTAAAATATTGTAATAATGACTTCTGAAAGGTAATGCAGTGCCAATTATAATTATAAATGTTTCCTTTTGGTACATAATCATAAGTTGCAAAATCAATAAAGTATACGGAAATCGCTAATGTCACGCCCCGAATTTGGTCATAACATGTTTTATACCGGTCGTGTAATAAGTTTGTGATTCGTTATGTTTTACTCCAGGGTAGAATGGGTGGAAATTATCGAGCCCAAGACAAAGGAGCATATGTATGCTAACCTTACAACTGGTGAATGTGTTTGGGATCCTCCTGAGGTAAAACAGCTTTGTTTTATTACACACACTGCGGTCGAGCTTTTAAAGTCTATTAGTTTTTTAATAAATGTATTAATTCAGTTTTATTTACTACTCCATAATGTTTAGTTCATTATCTTTCAGTTTTTACTCAGTTGTAATACTTACCTACCATATACTTGTGCTCTACTTTGATTATTTTATGTTTATTATTTCTGCAAAAAATAATATAAATAATTGTGTAAATGTTAATTATATTAGCAGCATGCTTAAATTAATTACAGGGTGTGAAAGTCAAGAGGACAGACTCTTCACAATGGTGGGAACTGTTTGACATCAACACACATAGATTTTATTATTACAATGCTTCAACCCAGGTAATTAAAATGATCTATCCAATTAGACCTATGTATGACTAAAACTTTCATTTATATATATTATATAAAATTCGTTATTTTAAATATTAACTATGCTATTTAAATATTTCAGACTACTGTATGGCATAGGCCTACAGATTGTGACATAATACCACTAGCAAAATTGCAGACTTTGAAACAAAATACAGATCCTCAGAAGAGACGTGAGACATCTACTCAAACTAACCAGGCCACTCCACAGGTAACTCTTGTATGTCAATTTATATATTTTACACATCTTAATATGTCTAGTACATTTTTATGTTTTTATTTATTTATTATTTATTTATTTAACAATTAATGCACAAACAGGTTAACAGACAATTTATAGAAACAATACAAAATAATTAAGTACAAAGGTACAGCTTATTTCTAAAGAAATTTCTTCCAGCAGACCCAAGACTGGAGAGTTTAGTCAAAATGCAATTATATTGTGTACTACTACTTAATAAACTTAAATTCAATATTATGATTGAGCCAATAAATATTTATGAATATCAATACATACATACATTATTAGAGTGAGTAAAAGAAAACCTTTCACGTAAGTAGCGAGGAGTGAGTAGGTTAAATAGGATATTGAATAGGAGGCAAAGGATTCTAGTATTTCTACGGTAGCTGATTGGAAGCCATCGGAGTTGCTTGCGGTACTCAGAGACGTGATCAAACTTTTTGAGATGAAATATAAAGTGAATGCAAAGATTTTGCAAGCATTCCAATTTGTTTAATAGCTGTTTAATAGCATTTAATACCTCCGTGGCATCCAAATAGCAACTATCGGCGTAATCCAGAATAGGTCAAAGCAGCGACGGCAAAGGAAATTTTGGTCTAAAAGGTAAAAAACTTTGTAAGGCCTTAAGGTAGTGAAGAGTGAAGTGGATCTTCCGACTGATATCACTGACATTCGCATTCCATATTAGATTCGAATCTATGATGACTCCCAAGTTCTGAGCTGTGTCAGTGAAAGCAATCGGAACATTGTCCATGGAGACACAAGATAAGGTTGTAAAGTCAAGTTTACATTGTAAAAGTTAAAAAGTTATGATACAGGTAAATTCGTAGAAATTGCATCTTAAGTTTCTGTAAATGCTGGTTTATCTTAAGTATAAATATACTAACCGCTTTTTACTCACTAGGAAACTAGTCAGACCATTTCAACAGTTAACTGTGAGAAAAGAGTATATTTATAATTAAAGACAACTCACTAACATGTCATAGAACTTATCTATTATAATTTGTTTAATCAAAACTTTCCATTACTTCAATAAAATTAATTTAGGGTAGGTATATTCTAGGTATATAATCTAGAATTTAATGTTTCCAGTACTTGATGGCAGGGTTTAAAGTGTAAACATTTCTATTTCACAAATAAAATTATACCCGGATGTCAAGTTTGTGACCATGACAAATAAAACAATAAATGACAAACAAACTTGGGCAAATACCCATTACTATTTGTTTATAAACTGCAATTTAAGTGCTTTAGTGTCAATTGTTCTATTGAAATGCCTCCAGTATGCATTTGCATGACTCAAAGCTAACTTTATAATGCCTACCTGCCATTTAAACGTATATTATTATCCTGATATTTGTTGGTGTGTTATAAATATGAAAAACCATGAACATTTAGTTGATCAGCAAGATAAATAAAGGCTTTAGGCATTAAATGCAACTGCTTACCTGATAATGAATGTAATAATTATTATTATAAATTTTACTACAATCAATTTTGTATGCTGTCCCTCAAACTATATTATTCAAAATTGTATATTTCTAATAAAACCATTATGATAACCTTGATATAGATAACCTTAGTTTTTGCTAGTGGACCTTGTATGCAATAAATTAAATATTTGCTAATATTAAATATTAAGAGTACCAGGTAAAATTACTGATAATAATACTATGTTCTTCTTTTAATATCTAAGGCCAATAAGACAAATTTAGCTACACAGGGTGTTCTTCCTGGGAGTTCCTGGGTTCTTCAGGTCATGGATACCTTACATTGATACTACATACCACTGAGAGTGTCAGATGTTTGTTCTTGTGTCATGGTTGTTTATATTCATATATGTATGTTTGTTCTAGTTTTCCTAGTTCCCTGTATGGTTGTCACTTACACAAGCTCTGCTTATTTTGGGGCCATACACTTGGTGTGTTTGTCTGGGGACTTATTATTTATTATATCTTATTATTGTACTATTTAAATTAACATAAATGCAGTAATACAAAACATCCATGCTTTGCTAACAAACATTTATCAATATCTTACCCTACTACATTCTAATATTTAAACTAGAAATGTCTATTCTAGAAAGCTACAATCACAGTTAATTTAAGGCTTTTGTACACTGCATCAAAGTTTATGCTGACAAGTATAGTTTAATTTAAAAAAGCATTAAGCTGAAGTACACTAAAAGGAAATATTTGGTTTCAGGTGCCAGCCATAGATCCTGTGAGTAGCAATGGCAATAGTACAGTAGCCTGTGCTAATAAATTGTCACCAGGAAATACCAAGAATGTCACCATCACACAAACAAGTCCAGTTCGGACTAGGAGATCACATTATCATCACAGGTACTTAAATTTCTCAAAAGAAATTATTCATGCATAAGTTTCATAAGCTACTACAAAAGAGGGAACAACTTATATATTTATTTCCGATTTTCCTTGTGTTCATTGAAATGACAATAACTTAAGAGGGTAAAAAAACGAGTTTTGTTGCTATGACTTTGAAGCCTTAACTGAATTTGTAAACAAAGTCTACTTTACAATAAAAGCAATTATGCATTTCTGTGCCGGTCCTACTAACACCATACACAAGGTTATTATAGTGATAACTTTAAAATGTTTTTGTTAAATTTATCTTTTTTAATTTTATATGGTTTTACCATCATATACATATTAAAAAATTTACCTAAGCACCTTAATGTTTTTAAATTAAAATTTCTAGATCATACTAAAGATATTTATTATTTAAGTTATCTTATGAGAACATCATGCAATTATCTTTCATGTGTCATAAATGGCACAGTTTCTTTGTGATTCTTATCAGAACAATGATGTCAGCAGGTTTATCAGAATTTACCTTGGAGTGTTTGCTTTACTAAAGCAATAAACAATTTTTGCAAAGTTGCTGGGAAAATAATACCAATTAAGTATTTGTGAATGAAACATAATTTACTCAAACTTATCGTATGGTAATTTACTGTATTACATAACATTGTCAATTCAAAACTTCGTTGACGACACTGTAATTGTATTAAATTGCAGTCAGTATTTTCTTTTCACTTCTAGAAAAAAACGTTTGCTTTATCGAAAAATATATTAGTTATAATTGTAGGAAAAGTAAAAAAAATAGTAATTTTAAATCATACTAGAAGTTTTGCCTGATTTAATATCACATATCTATAAAGCTAGTTTTTTAATGGTAAAAGATTTATTAAATTGATTTGGTTATTTCTTAGTTGATTAATTGTTTTTAAACTGACAACTTTCACAGACATTTAAATAATAATGACCTCAAATTTGTGATGTAATGCTTCTTCTGCATATGAACTAAGATGAAATATCAAATCAAAATGAATCATACATATATAATACTGCTTTTATTTGTTCAAGGAACAGCGGCGAAGGGCGTCGCGGTCGGATGAGTGAAGATGGGACGACTCCAATGTGTCGACACACGGATTCCGGGAGGTCATCTGACAGCAGTATCAGTAGCGCACAGAGACGGAAGCAGGTAATTCATTGTTATCTAGTCAACCTTTTGGTTATTTTGTTCCATTAATTTATTTTCTTTTTTAATATGCTCAACCAATTTTATTTTTATTTTTCATAATCAAGATTTTTTTCATTAAGTTTGTGTATAAGTCAGTATTTATGATATTGTGCTATTAATACCTTTCATCCAATATTTTTATATAACACTGTAATGCAATTCATTCCAGGAATTGAATGCGGCAGCGTGCAATCCGCCACCAGTTCACACGCCTCAATTCAAAAAGCGTACCAGTACAGCTCAGCCACACGAACCTGAAAAGTGGTCAGCACATTCAGGTATGATTTATTTTCGAATGTAATTAAATTACAATTTTAGTAGCTTTTTTCCAAACTTTGCTTCCTACTACTGTTACCTGGGCTGAGCGATAGTCTATTGTGATAAGTATAACCTTACTCACAAGTATTTTGAAGGACTAATTTAAAGTTTTTAGCCAGTAGCGCCGTTTAGTTTTTTTTTACAGCCATTAAAGGAAAAAAATTGAACGCAGTTTCGCAGGTGGAGAAAAGTGTATTTCGTGAGTTACACATACATTTTTGAGCACAAAAACTATTACGAAAGTGAAACAAGGACTTCATGTATTTGTATAAATATCATGGGAACCCTGCTCTTTCGATTGAAATGATTCATTACTGTTTGTGTTATTTAACTAATTCGGTATGGTACAAGCACAAGTGATGCTGAACGTCCAGGACACCCAGTTGAGGCCACTATTCACGAGAGAAGAGGAAAAGTGAGCAAGGTAGTCAAGGCATTTCAAACAAACGTATGTGCAATATTTTACAGCAATATTTAGATATAAAGAAGCTCTCCGCGCGATGGGTGCCGCTTATACTGACTGCTATACTGACCACTTCGCAGGCAGGTTTGGCGTAGAACTGAATTTTTGTTGAAACATGGATCGACCATCACACACCAGAAACTAATTAACAATAGACACAGTCCATTGCTATGGATGAACGAGTTCCGAAGAAAGCAGTTTTATGGGATGCACTTGGGTTAAACTACCTATAGAAACAATTAATGGCGAATTAATGACCAATTTAAAAACTTCCCCAAGTAAGAAAGAAACTACATTGGAAACTTAATGATAAGTTTATGTAAAAATTACTCCTTGTTTTATTTTTACCACCAGACTTATCACTCCGCCCTCGTATGTATGTTTTATTCCAGGATATATTCTATATAGAAGCAAATTGCACTTAAAGTTGTATATTTAACCATTTGAACTTTATATAACCATTTGAAATTTCATATTCATTATATTAGTAGGATAAGTCTGCTTTTAAAGTGTATATTAATAGTAGTTGTTTTTAGGTGAATTAGATATTGTCTGCAAGTAAAATTTGATTAATGACTCAGTTTTCAACTTCAATATTCTGCCCACTACAATGGAATCCAAATTGTTTCTGATGATTTATTTCATTAAATAAATAATTTATGTTGTATAGTGATTAAGGATAATGTGCAGTTTATAATATTTGTGTAATGCTACTTAATAAAACAAATTATTGTTTTACATTATAGGTAATAACCAATTTGTTTCAACTATAACAACAAATTGGCACTAGAACTGTATAAACTTAACACAATCAAATAAATTCTAAATTTGAAAAACACATAAAACACATTTGTTTTGTATCATGTTTTAATTACAACACTTTTCATTTTCAACAGGATTAAACCGTAGTGGCAGTTTCATATCTCCAAGGAAAGACGCAAGTGATGATTCAATGCATGAAAAGTATTTTAAATCAGTTGAAAGTACTCCGTTGACGCGGCGTAAGGTAAAACATTTAAATGTTGTTTGTACAATGATAAAATATTATGCATCTTGCATTTAAATACTGTTTGTATAATGGTAAAATATGCATCTTGCATTTAAATACTGTTTGTAAAATGGTAAAATATTATGCATCTTGCATTTAAATACTGTTTGTATAATGGTAAAATATTATGCATCTTGCATTTAAATACTGTTTGTATAATGGTAAAATATTATTCATCTTTGATCAGATTTAGTATTAGGCAATAACAAAATCCTCAAACAAAGAAAACAACTGTGTGGAATCTACCTATTATTATTACGAGCTAAGTATGTAAGATATACAAGGTGTTGATCCTAATACATGGGAAAGAGTTGCTTAGACTAAACAAATTTTAAGTTAATAAAAAAAAACAAACAAACGTAAACAAATTAAAGTAAATTTTTACTTAAGGAACAAAAGTGTGTGAAAGCTGTAGCTATTTTCATCTCTAAACTGAATCAATTTAAATTGTAGACGACCAGTTCGACGACCGAGTAGCGTAGTGGTTAGTAGCCCTGCCTCATACGCCGGAGGCCCCAGGTTCGAGTCCTGGCTGGGGCATTCACTTGTGTGATGAACATTAATATTTGTTCACGGGTCATGCTTGTTATTTATATATGTATGTTTATTCGGGGTTCCCCTCCAGTTCGCTGTTTGGTCATCCATAACACAAGCTCTGCTCTTACTTTCGGGCCATACAGTTGGTGTGTTTGTCTGTATATTGTCAATCTGTATTGATTTTAATGAATTTTTCAGCTAAAGCAGCAATCTGGTGGAGGTTCCTCATGCGAATCAGCATCTCCCCAAAGTCCAAGCAGCCCGTTGCAAAAACCACAGCCTACTCCATTCTTACAGGTAAATTATTGTTTTCATAAAAGTTTGTATCAGATATGGCTTTTGATAAATAGCAGTCACGAGATATCATTAATATAAAATGGTTAGAATTCCTTGGTGAGGCTACTGCCCTTCTTAATATACGTTAAGTAATTCATTTTTACTAAGTTTGTGTAATTTTATTCTTATTTGAAATGTTTCCAAAGTAAAATTTCATGGTACCCAACCACTTCTTAAAATGTATGTGAAATATATTACATTTGATTTATGATCTTGTACCAGAATCACCTAATCATAATTTACTTACGACCGTTTTCAATATTGTAGATATTGATTGATCTGTTGGTAAGCTTAGATAACAAATTATGAATAGTGATCTACTTTCGCCGGATAGCTGTATATTTATCCACAATACTGTAAACCGGCCTTATACTTTCTGTAAATGTGCTAATAATTTCTATATTAATTTTCACAATTTTGCTGAAAGCTTATATGCTACTTATTTTTCACGTAACTTTTTCTAATATTAATATAACCGTAAAAAAATTTCTAATCATTCATATTTATATGAGACCAATAAGGAATGATCTTAAACGTTGGTTTTTTTAGACTATTTCTATAATTACTAGTTATTTCGCATAATTTTTCTGAAATAAAAATAAACTTTCCAATAATAGTATTTGTTTTTACAGCCAACAGCATCTCGACCATCATTAGTGTCTTCAATATCGTTAGCTACGGACGCCGGGCGAGTCATGCATAGCTTGGAACGCACTCATCTGTCACGTAGGGCCAGAGAAAGGTATTCTGATAGGTTAGTATCATGTAATAGAAAAATCTTACAAAGGTATAAAAATTATAATGTTTGTTACTGTCAAAATATCTGGATTCACACCCACGAATTTATGTGTGAACTGATTGGTTTAAATTTTTGCGATTTCTGTACTAATTTTAAATGAAATTAATGGCTGACATGTTTCCAAATGCTGCCATTGCACTAATAACTCGGTACTGGATGTCATACTAAATATTCAGAATTCATTCATGCCCTTTTAAACAAACATTGGTGGGTTTCGAGAAATGTTTCTTGCGTTGGTATACTTGCTATCGATGGCGATAAATAAAAGAATTATGTGTTACTACGACAATATTAAATTAATAATAATCCCCAGACAATCCCCAGACAAACACACCAACTGAAGGCCCCAAAGTAAGCAGAGCTTGTGTTATGGATGCCCATACAGCGAACTGGGGGGGAACCCAGAATAATCATACATATATAAATATCAACATCCATGACCCGAGAACAAACATCTGTGTTCATCACACAAATCAATGCCCCGGCCAGGACTCGAACCTGGGACCTCCGGCGTACGAGACAGGGCTACTGACCACTACGCTACTCGGCCGTTTTTGGTTTGTTTTGGTTGTCAAGATCGACACATACTATGTATTATAACTGTTTTTGAATTATTCTATGGCAAGAGCAGTTATCGCTTTTAAGGATCTGTCCTCTTCCTGTTTTGTTAGAGGAATAATTTTGGCTTCAACAGCAGGAACGGCGTATTTAAATGGCCAGTTTTATGTTAAAAACGTGGTTTAAACAAAAACATTTTGTAACCGCGCTAATAGCCATGTTTGTGTGTGTCTTGCGGCTTTACAAACGTGAATTGCAGACTTTTTCTAACTGCCAATTACATCATTGAAACTGCCTGTTTGTTTAATACACTGCTCAAGTATTTTTTGTACTAATATTGTTGAATGAAATAACGGCCCAATTTTATTTTTATTGCTATTCAATGTTTTACCGGCGCACAAATTTACTAACAGCTAAAAATAAAATGTTTGATTATTCATCTAATAATAATAACGTCCGTAATGTTTTAATAACAGTTGCCATAAGTGTTTTTCTAACGTATAAAAATTTCAGACACATAGACAAAGATCGGCTAACAGAGTTTGACAGGGACCGCTACACAGAAAAACAAGCCGTTTACAGCGTGGACAAACCGTTTCGACAAACCAGTTTGGATTTACGTCACAATGCTACTTCCTCTAATTGGACGTCTACGAGAGAATTTACCAGGTAAGTTAACAATAAATAATGTTTATTTAAACTATAGTACAACATCTTTGGATTCTTAAATTATAAGTTGTATTAATAAATAAAGAGTTGGAAAAAAGTTTGCTTTCACATTGTAATTTTACAATGAGTTTTATAGTTCAAATTAAAGGTTTTGCTAGTTAACAATATTTTATGTACCTCAATTTTACCATCTGCTTGACAATTTTCCTAAATCATTTTCTTCAAATATAAAAAGTTTGTGACAATAAAATCGGACAGTTGGTCCCGAAGTAAAAAGAGCTTGCTGAAACAATTAATATTAACCAAACAAACACGCATGTCTGTGTAAATCTCCAGAAGTCTGTGCCTACCAGGATTCTAACCCAGGTTATGTAAGCAGTAAATCAAAATATTTAGTTGATATAAAAACCTATGATTTTGGATCCAGGCTCAAAACTTTCCGAAACAAAAGTATGTGAATAATCAAACAATGTGAAGCTGCGTAAGATGGGTTTATAGTGCGCATGCTAGTCAAAGCTGCGTACGGTAACAAATTGTTGCATGTAAAAACCAGCGGTCTTAATAGATGAATTCGGTTTTTATGGGTTTTTATATGCCACTTTATCCGTTGTTCTTCTGCCTGTAGTATAATTTATTATAAACATTTTCAATTTCCAGAAGACAACAAGCAGAACCGGAACGGCAAAGTTCGAGTAAAACTTCAGGGTCCTCGAATAGCAGCAAGCATCGCACGCCCACGCATGAAACACATCACAACTTTATGAGGCTTTCTTCAGCCAATGAACAGGATAATGTGGCTGCAGGTAAGAAGAAAATCATGTTCATATATTTATTTTACAATACATGTATACATAAAAGAAGTTAGATATGTTGTGTACACAAGGTAAGCTAAAGCTTGTGTTTTTGGATATTAAAACGGGGACCTGAAGTGGACATATACAGGGTGTAACATAAAAGAAGCTTAATACTTAAGGGTCAGTAAATATACCATTGTTAGAATATACTGTAAAATAATTGGAGTTATTGGGGCTGGTTAAGACTTCCATAATTTTTTATTTCAATTTTTTACTTCAACATCTTTGACAGCCCTAAGTGGTTTTCATACCTATCTATGGATGAGGCGCGCCAGGGCGCGGTGTCGAGCGCAGCCTTCGTCACTTACCTGCCTATCGAGTAGCACGTGATGCGATGCGACTGGACATTCGTTTTAGTTACTTTTACTTATTTTAGTTACTTTAATTATTTTAAATAATAAAAAAACACTTGTACTTACGTATTTAAAATTAGCCAGCATCTGTAATGCTCACAAAAAATCACAAAAAAGCTAAAAACGTCCACCTTCTTTTCAAATGCACAAAGCTGTCCTATGAATCAAGGACGCTCTGGTGTTCTGCAACATCTGTGTGGATATGGATGTGAATGCCGCGTTTATTCTTTGTAGCATTTCTTCCCGCGTATTGCACTCCTTTGCATATAGGTACCTTTTCACCTAACCCCACAAGAAAACGTCTAACGTAGTCAGATCTGGGGAGCGTGCTGGCCAAGGTATCGGGCCGTCTCTGCCTATCAATCCGTCGGGATACATCGCATCCAAGTATCCGCGAACGCGACGATCATAGTGTACAGGTGCTCCGTCGTGTTGGTATATCACACTCACACATGATCGTTGTGCAAGTTAAGCACTCCGCTCCTTATAAAAGACGCTTCGTCCGTCCACATCACTTTCTTCGAGAAGCGAAGATCCATTCGAGGAAGAAAAGTCCATTAGAGGAAATCCGCTGGCATTAGTTCTTGGGTCGGACGGAAATGGTAAGGATGTTGGCTATCATCACGTAGCGTGCGCCATATCACCATTTGATTGACCTCCAAAAGAGCGCCGGCTCGTCGAGTGCTGGTCCTCAGGTTCTCTTCGACGTGATGCAGAATCCGTTCCTCTGAGTCGACGGAACGCGCAGGTGGACGACCCTCGCTGCATTCATCGTGAAAAGAACCGGAACGCTGTAGCCGAAGACACATTCCTATACACGGTATAGTTTGGTAAGTGTCGTCGTTCAGCTGGCGGTGTGCCCTCCACGAACCGCTGATGGTAAATGTCTTCATTAATGCTGTGGTTACGAGCAGCGCCAACACACAACATCATGACATAGAACTCATTATTCAAAGAAACATGCCGTGCATTTTCTTCATTACTTTCACGTCGAGACATATAACGCTCAAAAAGGACACGAAGATACTAAAATTTAAAATAAAATTAATACCTAATAAGTCAATAAAGGAATCTAGTCTTAATCCCAAAAAAATTTTGGGGTTCAGTGTAGCGAAATAATAAAACCTTAATTTTGTGTGGGTACCATCGGAATCAGTTCCAGTCGACCACCCATAGCCGATATTCAAGGCAGCGCAGTGTCTCTATTTTGTTATTTTCCTAAGGGTTCGTCAAGGAATTTTCAATCCTAAAATACTAATACTGTTTTTGCTGACATAAAAATAGTATTAAAATCCCATCTTATCTTAAAATTGACTATTGGTCATCTTAAGTACTTAACTTACTTCAACTCATCATAAATCTTATTTAAAGCGATTTAGTTGTTTCACAATAAGTATCTACTTTGGAATATAAAATTTCGAAAATAGTAGGTTATAAAAAATAATGAGTACGGAACCCAGTCTATTTTCGAAAAGAATAAAACTGTGAGCGGAGCTAGACTCTACGAATAAAGAGATTTTCACATAGCAAACTAAAAAGTAGGTACCTAGATGTTCTTACGTAGGTAAACACTTATGTTATTCAAGAGCAGAAGGTTTTAGAAAGTCACATTTTAACCAGTAAGTGTATGCTATTATTACGATGTATTTCCATTACTAAAACTGGGCGCACTACTATTATACTAGGGCGCAATACACATTACTGCGGACGCACCTAAGTTTGTCATGAATCAGTTTTATTTCGTTTTCCCTATTTACGACAATTATGTATTCTCATTGATGTGACTTAAATATTAAAAGTTATTTCAATATTTTTTTGCTGAAGAAAACTTCTAGGACATCACTTTACCATGACATACTACCTAAACTATCTCTCAATAAGAACAGTTAAGCTATAATATCATTTAAATAATTTCAAAATTTTATCTACCTACTTTTTATTTTGCTATGTGTGAACTTCAATGCACTGCTCTATGCATTTCTCTCGACTTTCGGCATTTGCAGTGCGCTCACTGGCGATATTTGTGTTAAATATAATAGTCAATTGCAATTTTTTAAAGATTTATTTTAGTCCACCGCTGATCTTAAAGACGTGCGGGCGGAGTGCAAGTGTTTTGTTGTACCTTATAAAAGAGAATGGCAGACTGGGTACCCTGTAATATTTATAAATTGTAATCATATCAAAACCGGGCTATATTTTGTTTATAGGTCAATATTAGACATGTATTTACCAAGCTCAAATATTGAGATAGTTGTTGGGGATACATAGAAATATAATAAAATCCAATAATTCCCGTAAAAACGCCATTTATTTTTTCATCGACATCTAGAAACATTATATACTGTCAAACTTTAAAGACATTGAGCCGCTATTTCAATGAGCCCTTATGTCAATTGTGTCACGATTCGCTGTTGTATGTGCATTAAGTGGTTAGTTACTTACCTGCTGTTGTGTTTTTTAATTTCAATACCTTCATCTGATCATCCTATGAACGTGTGGCGGACTACCTTAGATGAGTAATTAAATAAAACAAGAGGTAAACACGTCTAGATACTTAACTGATTTATTGAATACTGAATCAATTACATAGATTGTCTTAGAACTAGGTCACTTTCCTTATATGTATACACGTGGCATAAACGTATTAACCCTCTAACCGTATTCGTCCTTTTAAGTAAACAACGTTTTCATGTCTTTTTCACGTGTTTTTTGAGGTTAGATTATAGTTTCGACTTTTTATTCCCAACTTCTATATAAATCTTATGATTGCATTTCGATTATCCATCATTCAAACAGTCAAACCGACATATTCAATTTGAGATACGTGAATGCTCTGTGAAAATAAAAGCGGTACTGACAATGTATGTGAATTTACCAATATTATTTTTCTGATTTAGGTGTTTTTGTGTGCAGTGGTAATCTAGTGCCTATATTTTAGTTGTGTGTGAACGTGTTATAAACGCACTCATTGGGTGCATGCATAATACGAACTTCCGAACTTCGAAAGAGAGGTAAGTAGGTACCTACGTACTTACTTAGTAGAAAATATAATTTTACGGATCCAAACAATATACCAACTAATATACTATATACCAACTAATATACCAACATACCTACGTGTGAAAGTTTGTGAGGTTGATCTAATGTTTGTTAAGTGATTTTATCCCTTGCGCGCGCAATAACCTCTAAGTTGGTTAGGAAGAAATTTGGAATTTAGGTAAGCCGTATGCTGAATGAACACAACTTTTAAAGAAAGGGGTTTGCTTTCGTTCATTTAGTAATCATAATTGCTAAGTTATTATAGTTCCTTCGTATCTTGTGTGAACGTTAGTCGCTAAGGTAGGTAGCTATTTTATTAAAGTAGATTAAAATGTCTTAAAGGAGGATAGGCACGTGTATTAAAAAACGAGTCTTATGTAATGATACTTACTATGTGTTGAATGCGCTTTTTTGGACGTCAATCACATGGTGAAATGGTACCTCAGATAGGGGGTTGTCTGTGTATGATTCACACTACGTTATGAAGGCCAATATATTAAGTACCAATCCCGTTGGACCCAAGCTATCTAACACCGGAGCGAGCGCAGGGCCGCCTCGCGCGCCTTTTGCATAGGTAGGTTGCAAACCACTTAGGGCTGTCAAAGATGTTGAAGTAAAAAATTTAAATAAAAAAATATGGAAGTCTTAACCAGCCCCAATAACTCCAATTATTTTACAGTATATTCTAACAATGGTATATTTACTGACATTTAAGTATTATGCTTCCCTTATGTTATACCCTGTATACATAAATAGGAAACAAGTATGGTTCTAAATAGAATATCTGTTATATATAACAAGCATCAAATGTTTATTCCTAACTAATAGTGATACTGACAAGTGGGACCACAGGAAAACTTTAAAATGTAATAGAGCATGTATATAGCTTACTGTAAAATTGGCGGCAAATATATACACTAGTTGTAGTTTCTTAAGAATATGGTATGCTTAATTTAATCCAGCTATGCTTAATGTAATTAAACTGCAGGCTAGTAATTATTCCAATTGATCGAAAGGAGTGTGCATGTTTTTCTAACTATCTTTCGTAGCATAGTCTCCTTGATACTCCCATATATGATATACAGGTATCTTTGCATGTCCATAATTTGTCACCATGGTATATGGTAGGTAGATCCTTTAACGAATTTGTTTCAAATCTTTTCCTTAGACTAATTTCATTTATTTTATTATGCAATACTTACTAGTAGTTAATAAACCAACATGTAATATTGTCATCGTTTGTTTTCAGTAAACTACAAGCTAAAATCTGTGAACTTAGAACCTCAATTGACCGAACCAAATCTACAAAAGCACAATCGCCTTGAAAGAATCACTACACCCAAAGACCGGACTAAATCACGGCGTAAGTTTATGATGAGGAAGTGTAACAGTATATTCTAGAAATCTGCCAGTATATTTAGTTTGTTTAAAAAAAGGTCAATACAATAAATTGAAGATTTTTCCTAGATTGAACTTGGCTGATGTATTATAGCTAAAATTTGAACCTCTGTAGTAAGTACGTTCCCATATACAGAACGTTCTATAATTTTTAATTATTTCTTGCAACTTACACAAACAGTATTTTCATGTCTTCTTATAAAGACTAGGTTTCTAAAACCGAGGACAATTTTCGTAGTCTTGAACAAGTAAAAATATTAAAATGTATGCCAGACTGGCCACTAATTTGGTATGTAAAAAAAACAATTTCAAAATTTAATACGAAAACCATATATAACCAGATATCACTTTTCTATAAATATTTTGTCAGTTACAACTCGCAAAATAATGGGACAGACCTTATTTTAACAGTAATACGCAAATTAGACCAATTACTCTCATCCAACCTCTTTAAGACATCATTCTAATTACTCTTTGCTTAAACTGTCATGTCAATGCTTATAATAAATATCTGTCCCAAGAATTAATAGAAAATTGTAGAGTTGTTCATTCCAGGTAAGCGTTGCGATTTTAAAAGATAACTACTCCATGACGTAATCACACAAAATTCTTTAAAAATTGATTTAAGATTAAATGCCGCACACAAAGATTTTCTCAAAATTAGTCAATTTTTCGGAAATAAAAATATAAATAAAGATATTTAAAAAATGACTTTAAATATCGAATTCTTTCGACGACAAGTTCATTTAATCGTTTGTTCCAAACTATGGAACGCATGCGAAGTGGGCGAGGAATGAATACCGTACCATTGAAGCAGTTGCAGGAATGCAGAGCGCAATAAGTTCGTAAAAATTGTCGATACCCAGTATTATATTGGTCCACTTGAATATGAGCCCATTTTTGTTCAAGACCATTGAGATTCTGATATGTGTTGTACTGGTGAAATCGATCGGAGGTCTTTAAAATAATGCAGATACACAATAGGCCTATATAAATTTTAATAAGATAATTCATCTAAGACACAAATATTAACAGTGTTATATTTTAGGTTTCAAACATATATTTTATTACGACAGCTGTTACAATCTTTAACTATAATTTTTCTTTATATGTGTAGGGCATAAACCAATAGAAGATGAGCCACAAATAGACGCTGAAGATGAAGATGAAGACGGCAGAAGTTCTCCACTTTATTGTAACTGGGATTTAAGAGGAATGCAACACTTGCTGCCGTTGCAACATTATATTATACAGCAAGCTAAATTATCAAGTAAGTTACTATTGGTTTTTATTGATTTTATAGAGTATTTTCTAGAAATAATTTGCAAAAATATACTATACACTGTTGATTATTGCAGTTAATATCTAAACTACCTGTAACTTAAATTATTTATTTATATTTTGTTTAACGAGAAAATGAAAGAAAGAAAATATATTTATTTTTCAATATCTTACTTATCCATATTTTCATAGGGCGTCTTTTTGGTGAAATGAAGTTGTAATAAGGTATCGTAGTTAGTAGTCACACAACTTAAACATTATTTACGTACTTTATATTGCATACTATACCATATTTCTAACTTGATGACAAGTTTATTGTTTCGTTTAGCAATTGAAAAAGATCTAACTAGTGTTTTCCAGTTGAAAGATAACTAATATTCAATATTACTCAACTTTTGCGGAACCCATATGGAGTTACATTTACTACAAAACCCTTAACACAATCAAATTCCTATTTCTAGGAGGAGCTCGCTTTGCAGGATCCGGGTCAGACAACGAATCCGTTTCGTCTCATTCGCGGTCTGGCTCCGAATCCCGGTCATTATCCGGTCACGAACCGGACAACGAGAGTTCCGACGGCGGCGCCCGGACGCCGGACGATGATGACGGATCCGGTGTCTATTTGCCGCATTCTTACGGACACACAAGGCCTCAAGATGTGGAATATATGAACCATGGCGTCTCGTATTACAACACCTTTGTCGGTTTTGATCGAGACCGTGGTGATGGGATTCATAGGGTAAGTTTGAGAGTTATTAATTTTGTTAAAAATATAATTATGATTTTAAAAATTATGAAGTAAAAGAGATTAAATACTAGCATTCGTTAATATTGTAGACTTTGGCTTAATTTTATTTACATATGAATCTTATAAAGATTGAGCTTATTCAGTAAATCTGATATTTCAGTTATTTAAAAATGTATTAATATTAATTGGATCAGAAGTCAATTTAAACATTTAAATTTGTTTAAATTCAAATATCTTGCTATTAAGAACTTATGAAATCAAACTACCAACAATAAACATGAACCTATTTTCTCAATATCACCAGACGTCATCTCTTGGCGAACGTACCAACCAACCTGGTTCTTCAGTCCCTACTAGAAACACTCTGACTGCAGAAGATCCCGGACCTCCACAACTGTATAGCCCGGTTCGGTCGCATCCTGCTCACTCGAGACCGCCCATTGAACAAGATATTGAGATATTTGCGAAGGATAACTTGAATTTTAGTAAAGGCATATTTAGAAGGAAGGTTAGTAAAGTTTTTTGATATTCGACTTCTTCCTGATTATTAGTTTAATACTCTAGTTCATAGTTCATACATCTAGTTCTAGTTAGTCATGATGCTTTGGAAGCGACGCACGTTCGACATAGTGTTCCGTTATTTAAATCGTTAACGTATGTAAAAGTGCTCGAAATAATGTAAAAGTTATATGAAAATATTAAGTGTGATGTGACGAATTCAACAGCATAAAAAAAATTTCTAAAAGTTAAAGTGTTCTAAGTGTAATCATAGAACAAAGTTTAAAAAATCCAGGCCTACAGTTTTGGATTTTTTATTTATTATTAGTGTATTGATAAATTCTTAAGCTATATGTTGTAATAGTACAAAGAATTTCGATTAATTAAATCTCAATTTATCTACGCTTTGACATTCATTTTAGTTTAATAAGAGAATTATTGAATGTAAATAGATTTATGTATTGTTTTACTCAATAATGGTATCTCTGAAAGTACATATAAAATGAGTCACATTTTTTATGTGGCAGTTTAATCATTAATACAGTCTTATTGGCATTATAGACAGGTGTAATTTAATGTTTGTGGTTCAAGTCTGCATGTTAATTGTGTAGTATAGTGTATATGTATAATATATTATTGCGCTATGGAAGGTGACAATATAACGATTAGGAAAAAACAAAAAGCTGATTCCTTTCATGAGATAAGCAATAATAGTTCGACATTGTTTGAAACTACTATCATGAGTCTACCTAATACATCATTCGATGACAGTATAACAATTTGCGAGCTTCAAGAAAAGAATGACAAGCTGAAAACGGACCTCAACAGCGCTAATCAGGAGATAGAGAACCTGAACATTGAAAATAAACGACTACAAGGTGACCTGGAAAAGTGTCATAAAATTATTGAGTTGTACAAGAAAATTGGAGTGACAAATAAATTTACTAATACAATAAACGATGATAAAATAGATATACCTCTAACTAACTTTATGACACCTCAATTAAAACGAAAAAAAAATTATTTAAGAAGTTCTACTTCCTCAACATCGCAACGAAACGAAAGCCGAAGAAGCACTAATAATAAGACATCAACTTTTTCAAGCAATAATTATAATTTAAAAAATCTAAATAAAATAAAAATCAATAATAATGACAAAGATAATGCATTATAACGCGTTGTTTGCGGAGTGGTAATTGAGGGTCCAGAAAGGAAATACCAAAGCTCTCTTCTATGTTTATTTTGCAGTAAAATTAAAAATATACAAAAATGCCTGTAAATACAAACAAAAAATATAAACAAAATTGAAATAAAAAATAGTCACACAAAAAAAAACAGAAACATTAATACAATTAAATTTGATCTGAAAAGAAAAAGTAACAACAAAATAAAATTTTAATGAATGAGAATCCTTACCAAAAATTTTGGCTACGCACACTCGTGTACGTAAAAATAAATTATTGATTTCATGAAAACTTTGATTGTAGATAATAAAAAAAATTGATAAACATGTAATTTTGAATAATAAACTCGGAAACAATAATAAATAAATAGATTCTAGTTGTTATGATGGATAATTTTTCGTGACTGGCTTGTCAAATCAAAACATTGCCGTTCTCCGACACTACGTAATTCGTAGTTTAAAATTACGTCGGGAACGACAAAAAAATAAAATTTACTGACAAAAAGAGGTCGAAATAGACAACCGTCACAATACCCCGGGGGCCGGGAAAAAAAAATCTGAAAGATTTTTTCAGTATAGTTTTTTAAAAAAAAAATATTCAAACCAAATCAAAATAAACCGCATATACATATCGAATTTTAATATTTAATCTGCCAAATGAAAGAACGATCAAAAAAAAATAATAATTAAAAGCAAAATGAAAATTAATATTAACATCCTATAGAAGAATTTTTCTGAAAAAACATCCTGTATATATGAAAAAAAAAAAAAATAATACTGATATATTGCATATCAACAAGTTATTTAATAGAAAAAGAAAACAAAACAGACGAGAGAGAGAAAAAAAAAATCCTAAATAATTATCTTAAATTACATGGTTCATGAATGATAAAATTTTAAACATGTTCCTGGAATATACAATGTTAATATACATCGTTCAACTCCATCAACGTACATTATAATTACAACATACATTCTCTTTCATACTAGTCTTATTCCAACTACTGGAAATAAAACATCATGCAGTTAGAGTTGCTTATGAGGAATCGTATCCTAAATAAGTCAACTCAACAGAGTTGGACGCAACGGCAAAAGGCTTTAATAGTTGCCATCCGCTGAAAATATTAATAGCTTATGGCTTCTTTAACGTGTCGCTAACTCCCGCACGGTGATTACTATAAACAAGTTTCAGTTAAAGACTGAAATAAATATGCCGGAAAGAAAAGAAAATCATAGCCAGTCGTGAAACATTGACTTTTAAATAAAATCCAAGGGTCTTTTGTGAAGTAATTAAAATACTTATGTAATAAACATATGAAAATAATTCTCACGGGAAAGTGATTCAAGCGTATAAATAATACACATAGGTATGGTTTAGTTTAACGAGTTACCTTAATAAACGCTCGTGCAGAAGGCTTAATTTTACAAGTTGCAAACCGCTTGAAAAAAAAATTGAGAAAAAAAAAAATTGATAACATTTAACAAATTATACTATAAAGTATAATACAGATATTGAAAATAAGAGTTTGCACTCCTAGAATTGCAAATATTAAATAAATTACACAATAAGTTAACCTAATACTACGATGATGATAATTAATTATAAGTTTTGACCAACGTCAATGTTAATGGTATAGCCAAACGATAATGAGGTGCATAGAAAAAAAATAAGACAAAAAGAATCGGCTTATGCTCGCCGTGAGATAATTAGTAATAATAAATTAATATTATAATAAATAATAATAAATTTATATTTCTGATTTTTAATTCATAAATTATTTCAGGTTTATTTAGTTGTGAAAAATTCATTGCAAAATCCAAAAAAAAAAATGTTAAAGTGAAATAAATTTGTTAATAGTCGTTATGCAGAAAAGAGCCTTAAAAATATACGTATTTTCAAGTGATGAAAATGAATAGAAAATGTTATTTAAATAGTGAAATTACTGGGTTATAGAATAAATGTTGTGCCTTCAGAAAATTTCTTCAAAGATATTATAACGAAAGAAACTAAAGAAACTTAAATGTCTGAATAATTTAGCAGTAATTTGATATATTATAGTAGATATATAACCTAACTAGTGAATGTTAATGGTTGAAAATGGTAACAAATAAAGTTTTATGCCTGACCTCAATAATAATTATAAAAAATTATTTTTAATGTTGCTATTCCTCTGTTGATATTGTTCCTCCTCTCTTCTCCATAAACTGCGTTTGAATGGTCGGCGCCAGTGTGTAACGCGTTGTTTGCGGAGTGGTAATTGAGGGTCCAGAAAGGAAATACCAAAGCTCTCTTCTATGTTTATTTTGCAGTAAAATTAAAAATATACAAAAATGCCTGTAAATACAAACAAAAAATATAAACAAAATTGAAATAAAAAATAGTCACACAAAATAAAACAGAAACAATTAATACAATTAAATTTGATCTGAAAAGAAAAAGTAACAACAAAATAAAATTTTAATGAATGAGAATCCTTACCAAAAATTTTGGCTACGCACACTCGTGTACGTAAAAATAAATTATTGATTTCATGAAAACTTTGATTGTAGATAATAAAAAAAATTGATAAACATGTAATTTTGAATAATAAACTCGGAAACAATAATAAATAAATAGATTCTAGTTGTTATGATGGATAATTTTTCGTGACTGGCTTGTCAAATCAAAACATTGCCGTTCTCCGACACTACGTAATTCGTAGTTTAAAATTACGTCGGGAACGACAAAAAAATAAAATTTACTGACAAAAAGAGGTCGAAATAGACAACCGTCACAGCATTAAGCGCAAAGTGTGTGGAAAGTACCGTCACCTCTCAGGTACTTTCGGAGAAAGGAAGAGTGGTAATATTAGCTGATGAACAAGGCAAGAAGCTGCAACCCTTACTTCAGAATTTACTTGGTTCCAAATACACAGTAACTTGTTTCTGGAAACCAGGAGCTAGAATAAAAGATGTTCCTAACTCAGAAAAAGAAACTATTCAAACAATGAATCGTAACGACTATCTTATCGTTTTAAGAGGTTTAAATGATGTGAATTCTCATGAATTTCAAGTTAAGTTAAATATTTGGTTAAATGATATTGATAACACAAATGTAATAATTTCTGAGGTACCGTATAATAAATGTTTGAATGAAAAAAAACTTAACCACGACATAAAATTTATTTGTAACCAATATGACAATGTTACATTTGTAGATATGAATTACTCGCGACAACGGCCATATAGAGGAAACTTCTCATTATATGTGTGTAGGACATTACTGTAGGATATTTTGCGCGTTAATTATAAAATTAGATATAACAAATATGCAACTCACCTTAAATCGATTAAAAATAAAACTACAACCACAAATAAAGGTACTCAAACAGAATTCAAATATATTTCTCAGAACCAAGCTGAACAGTTGGATTCTTCTAATAACGGAGATGACAATAATACAAACACAGTAAACAGTATTTTCGTTATTAATAGTATAAATATTCTACACCAAAATATAAATGGGTTTATAAAGTCAGATTTGTTAACTGTGCATTTACAAGAATTAGAAAATGAAAACAAATTTGTAGATGTTTTATGTATCACAGAACACAACATGCTTAAATCAGACGGTAATCTATTAAATATTAAAAACTTCACGTTGGCGTCCAATTACTCTCGAAATAACAGACACGGTGGGTCCATGTATTTTGGTCCGTAAAACACAAAAACTTAGAAAAATTTAAAATTTACAAAATTTAAGCATCAATAACGTTCTTGAATGTTCAGCGATTGAGTTGATTAATCATAATAATTATATGCATATATAGACCTCCGAAAGCAAAGAGGGAAACATTTGAAATATATTTGAAAAACTTATACGACATCCTTTGTATTTGCTGTTCTAAGAAGAAAAAAGTGATTTTATGTGGTGACTTTAATATTGACATTTTAGTAAATAATAGACAGTCAAATGAATTCGAGCAATTATTAAAAAGTTTTAATCTAAAATTAACACTCAGAGAGCCAACCAGATCTTTAAGTGGTACGTGTCTTGATAACTTTGCACACAACGTACGCGGGAGTAAAAGTAGTGTTTTGGAATTGGCATTATCAGATCATACAGCACAAATGTTTGTATGCCCTGTTAAAGTAACTATAAATTTACCATATTGGTTTAAAATGCGACGTGACTACAGTAATGAAAACGTAATAAGATTCGGGAAATATTTAAAGGCTTTGAAATTCTCGGATGCGTACGAAAATAAAAATTCTAATCAAGCTTTTAATATATTTTTTGATTTATTTAAACTCTTGTATGACTTGTGCTTTCCTTTAATACGCATTAAAATTAATTGTAACTCACAACCCAAGTGGATCTCAAAAGGTATCCTAAAGTGTAGCAAACAAAAAAGACAATTACTCTGGAAATACAGAAAAATACCAAATCATGAAAATAAAACACAATTTAGAAACTATTCACAAAGATTAAAAAATATAATAAGGTTAACACAAAAGGCGCAAAATAATTATTTTATTAATACATCAGACAACAAAATGAAAGCGACTTGGCACTTAATTAATCAACGCAAGAACAATGCTCCCAGAGAATATATAAAAGAAATAATAAATGATGACTTAAAATTAATTAATCCTATTGATAAAGCTGAATCTTTTAATACCTTTTTTATTGATCAAGCAGAAACTCAAAAAAGTTATAGTAAAAATGTAAGTAACAATTCCAATAAATTTAATAAATCTAATTAATTTTTCATGGGGCCTACAACTGTTGAGGATATCTTGGCCGTCATTAAAAATCTAAAAGATACCAAAAGTACTGGAAATGATGATATTTCAACAAAGATCATTAAAGAAATTGCACCGTATATAGCACCAGTTTTGAACCATATTATAAATTTGTGTATCGAAAATGGCACATTTCCGGAAAAACTCAAAGTTACCGTTATAAAACCTATGTTAAAGAAATCTGATCCTCAATATATATCTTCGTACAGACCTATCGCATTTATAACAGTGTTTTCTAAAATATTTGAAAGGGTTATATATAATTCTCTTAGTGTTTACTTTGAAAAATATCAACTATTGGCTGTCGAACAAGTTGGATTCAGAAAAAATAAGGGAATAAATTTAGCTATATACAATCTCCTTAAAGAAGTATTAAGTAATGTCGATAACAAAGTACCTGTTTGTGCTCTTTTCATGGATCTGACAAAGGCGTTTGACTATGTTGACCATAACAAATTATTTGAAAAATTAAACACATACGAAGTGCGAGGAGTGGCACTTGATCTCATAAAATCATATCTCGATAATAGATTACAAGCCACTCAAATATGTAGATTATGTCCCCAATCCTTTACAGAGAAAAACTACCTTTCACGATTCAGGGCAGTCAAGTGCGGGGTACCGCAAGGTAGTATCTTAGGGCCAGTATTATTTTTAATTTATATTAATGACTTTCCAGACATAACTTCGCATTCAATGATTTTATTTGCAGATGACAGTACATTGATCTGTAGCAATAAAGACATTGACATATTAAAATCTGACATTAAATCTACATTAAATAATATTATGGACTGGCTGACAAATAATAATCTAAAAATAAATTTAAATAAAACTAACATTATAAATTTTAGGAATAGATATGGGGACTTGACTTTCGGTAATATTGATTGTAATGGACATAAAATTAGTGAAGTAATTACAACAAAATTTTTAGGTTTAACACTGGACTCCAACCTCAACTGGAAGGAACACATAAATATCACATGTAATAAAATAATAAATATTCCTACGCCTTACGCATGTTATCAAACTTAGTCAACGAATCAGCAATAATATCAGCGTATTATGCCTACATTGAGTCGATTCTACGCTATGGTGTCATATTTTGGGGGAACTCTACTGACAGATTAAACATTTTCAAAGCTCAAAAACGCTGTATTAGATCGATTTGTCACCTGAAAAGCAGACAATCTTGTGAGCCCTTTTTCAAAAAGTTAGGTATTCTGATTTTTCCCTGTTTATACATTCTAGAAACAGTATTGTTTGTTAAAAAGAACATGAACCTGTTTGAAGGCTTAAACAGCCAAAGGCTTAAAGGCAAAATCCGGTCTCAACCTCGTAAAACTACTCTATATTCTGAGAGTTTCTTTGGTATGGCTTCCAAAATTTTCAAGAAATTGCCGAATTGTATTAAAAATATTAATATTGTTACTGAGTTTAAAAAGAAACTAAAAATGTTTTTAGCAGATAAGGCTTACTACACTATTTTTGAATACTTCAATGACAAGTTGGTACGCATGTAATTATAATTGTTATAATTTAAGATGGTAATGATATTGTAAAATGTTAGATATGACATGTAAATGACGTTTATTTGGTAAATTAATATTTTAAATTTAGTAGCAACATTTTATACAAGTATTGTACATACCTCCTAGGTTAGATATGGTTTGAACTACCTATTATAATCCAACATTTGTAAAAACCCATATTTGTGCAAATAAATTGATATGATTTGATTTGATTTGATTCACTACCTATCTAACATTGTCTTAGAATTTCAAATAAATACTAAGATAAAATATTAATGGGTGTGTTTAAATGTTCCAAAAGCTGTAATTAGAACAAGAAATTACTTAGATGAACAGTCATTTTTGTTTTTATATATAATAGTAAGTTTTATAAATATAATGAGAAACATGTTTTTAGACTTAAAATGTAGCTACTTACGTCCACTTGCATAAGAATATAAATAATAAATCCATGAATTCACATCTAATTTAAAAGTTGGATACAAGCTTAAACAATGTATTGTTTCAGGCGTCAGTCCGAGATATGTTATCATGGACGTCTTCATCAATCAGTGCGCCAATGGTAGGCGCGGATTGGGATAAAGTGCACAAAAAGGCGGCTATAGACCTCTTCCGATTGGTTCAAATTTACATGGGCGATAGAAAGGCGAGACCCGGAATGACCCTGAACTCGGTGGCCCAGGATATCTTACATGCTACTTTTAGTAATGAGAAGTAAGTTCTATGAAAACCATTCATATTACACCTGCCATAGTATTTTATTTTGGATCTCTTTCCTATTTACTATTTTGCACATAGTAAATAGGTATATAAAATAAATACTATTTTACATTTTGCAGGTATAAAAAAGTATATTAAACTTAGAATACACACATAGGATCCAAAAAAAAATTAAGTTGTTAATATTAGGTCTTAACCTATGAAATTGCCGTTTTTCACGTAATAAATGAAGCGTAATTTTTTTATATATTTTTTATTTCTATTAATCAAAATAATCACCCATGCAATCAATGCATCTTTGCCAACGCACTGGTAGCTTATTGATGCCTTTCTTGAAGAAATCAGCTGGACGGGAGGCAGCAAATTCTTCAAAGGCATTTTGTACTGCCTCTTGGGTATTGAATTTTTTTCCCGCCAAGAAGTTATCCAAATTCTGGAAAAAGTAGAAGTCTGTAGGCGCAAGGTCTGGTGAGTACGGTGGATGACGGAGAACTTCCAACCCCAACTCTTGTAGCTTGGAGACCGTCTGCTGTGCAGTATGAGGTCGCGCGTTGTCGTGCAGGAGCAGTGGAGCCGAACGATTGACCAAAGCTGGTTGGAGACGTGCGAGCTTCTCCATCATTGTGTTCAGTTCTTCACAGTACACATCTGCAGTAATGCTTGTCCCGTTTGGCAAGAAGCTGTGATGAATTACACCCGCGTTAGACCACCAAACAGTGACCATCACTTTTCTAGGGGTAAATTTTCGTTTAGGGCATTGTTTGGGTGCTGAACCAGGGTCCAACCAACTTGCTGAGCGCTTACGATTGTCAAACAGGATCCATTTCTCGTCACAAGTAACAATGCGGTTCAGAATTCCTTCATTTGTATGTCTGCTGAGCAGTGCAAGACACGTCTCCACGCGTACTTCGCGCTGGCGGTCATTGAGTTCGTGGGGTACCCATTTGTCAAGCTTTTTTACCTTGCCAATTTGACGCAAATGAACCAATATTGTTTTGATGCTAACGTCGAAAGCTGCTGCTAATTCAGCCGTGGATTGAGTTTCATCAGCTTCCACAATTGCCTTTAATTCGTCATTGTCGACCAAAGTTTTCGGACGACCACGGGGTTCACTTTTCAGGTCAAAATTTCCAGAACGGAAGCGGGTAAACCAATAACGGGTGGTGCGTTCGTTTGTAGTGCTCGCTCCGTAAACGTCGTTGATGTTGCGTGCCGCTTGTGCCGCTTTGCTGCCACGACGGTACTCACACTCCATAATTACTCGAATTTTTAACTTATTCATGATGACGAAAAATGTTCGAATGCGTTGAAAACAAAACACTAACTATTAAACAAATGACGATTTTAGAAAAAGAATTCCATGTTTGTCAAATAAAATTAATATGAAATTAGAATTATCAGTCAAAAAAAATAATATTTTCATTTGAAATGGCCAGTACGGCAAAACGGCAGTTTCATAGGTAAAGACCTATTATATAAAATGTTTGAGGCTACTTTAATTAATTTAGATTTTTTTACTTGGTCTAAATATTACTTTATTTACCTGTATAAAGATCTTAGAAAATCTATTCAAATTTGCGTTTTAATTTAGTATTATCATGTCCAAATACAAATTATGCAATTTTATAATGATCCATGTATGGTGAACAGATTACGAGACGAACTCTACGTTCAACTCTGCCGTCAAACAACCGAGAACCCGCTGCGAGATTCCCTACTTCGAGGCTGGGAGCTGTTGGCCGTTTGCCTGGCGTTTGTGCCGCCGTCGCCGGCGTTTCAACCGGCTCTGACTAATTATGTCAATAGGCATCGAGATCCGGCTTTTGCTGATGCCTTTCCTGAGGTGAGAAAAGGAAAACGAAATTTCGTATGAAATTAGGTTAATACTGACTGTTTCTGAATTGTAGGAGTTTTCTTTAAGGTAATTAAAGTATCTGTTCGGTGATACAGGATGTAAATATTAATAATGTGTTTGTGAACTGAAAAAAAAAATTATTGTGTGGGTGTTCAATTCTGTATGATTGATTAAGATTTTGAATAATCATCCTGATGTACAATTATCCTTAATGTACACTTGGCCTAGGCTAGTGAGAAGATAAATTCAATAATAATATGTATAAATAAAACTAATAACAACGTATATACCGCGTGTGTTAAAAAAAATTCAAAGTATTCTATTTGATCATCATTTTTACACTTGTTGAAAGTCTTCTTGTTCTTCATCTTCATGTATAAATACAACTTAACTTCGGCTTTTAAAGGGTATTGTGGGTAGACTGAGAAGAAAAAAAGCTGGCGGAGAAAAAACCATGGCACTCTTTTATAAAAAAGTCTTTTATAAAATATTTGGGGTAGAAGGTATACAATTTGACGACGACATGTAACAAACACACACATGACAGCTAATTGTGCGTGATAATGAAATGCCACGGCTTTTTTTATGGCCCTATCGGTTTGTTAATTTCATCGGACTTTGTAGCTTAGCGCTAACGATGCTTAGCCGGAACTAAAATGCCACAGCCAGGCTGTTTACATTGTTCCCAAATATAACCCAGCAGACTGGCCAGTGCTCATGACGTCATTAATCCGACGCCACGTTGCACTGGTGTACCACCATGTTGCACTGGTGTTGTAGTAGTATATCAAACGGGCGTGCATCAGATTTTCAGGATTTTTCAATTTTATTATTTGTTAGTCGCTGTAATGACATCCCAACAAAATCATCAATGATTTTTGGTGGTCTTATATATTAACTGTGTCTCAAGAGGAATGCAAAAAAGCAAGCATAGGTTAATTAATGACGTCAACGCACTGGCTCGTTTATTTCGGAACGCATCAAAAGTATGGCGTCATCAGTACTAGGCAGCAGCATGCTGGATTATATTTCGGAACGCACGCACTAACTTATTAATCCGTCAATATGTTTTTTTTCGTCATAACAGATCGGTAAATGGCCAATCCACGTGCAAGTTTCTCACTACGCCGGCGTGGCTTGCAAACGTCTTGAAAGGATAGGTTTTGGAGGGAAACGGCAGCCGAGGAAACCCACCACTGAAGATATTGATCAAGCTAGGGTAATAAGCGATCGTTTATTATTTATTGATATTGATCTGCTGATGATTAAAATTATTGTACGAAAGATTTGAAATTAGTATACTAAGACAAAGTTATGGTTGAATTAAACAAATACTTCACTGACAATTAGTTAGCTTTTGTCGGTTTTGAAACATGTCCCAGATATTTGTCAACATAACAGAGCTTAGTATTAAAACAACTCTTTCTAAACAAGTCTTCCTTTTCTTCTTATCGCGTAAGGGAGTGGCAAACTCTGGTGTCGGAGCTGATCAAGCCGCCTCTGGAAACTCTTTTAGACTCTGACGTGGCGACTGGATAACGACTGTTATCATGATAACAACCGAGACCGACAGCTTAACGTGCCCGGAAGCACGGAAACGCTCAAGTTATTAAAAGCTATTGGCGGTCACCACTCCTAGCTCTGCCGCGACGAACGTTGCTTATCTTTGCCAATCGTCAAGCGACGGTCATAGCCGGCCATGAGCGCCTCAAAAAAGCTTTGGTAGAGATGTATTGAAATCCAGAATAAACATATATTTAATGTGTGAATCCGTATGAAACCTTGGACCTCAGTTGTATTGGGCACTGTCGTGTTACTTCTACAATTAGTAACAAATATAATATATTTTTTAAATCAGGCATTATAGCTCTATTTCAATGCACAGAATGAGATAGGACTGTACAAAAATCACTAAGCAGCCTTTTAATAACTTACAACATTTCAAAAACCTGACTTTTTTTACAATCTCCCACATTTTCCCCCACAGATACAAATATTCCGTCACTCTATGTTCGGTAACACCCTCTCAGAAGTTATGGCGTTACAAAAGGAACGGTTCCCCAACAGACAGTTGCCGTGGGTCCAAGTGGCTCTGTCCCAACAGATACTGGCGTTGAATGGAAAAGAAACAGAAGGCATTTTCAGAGTGTCCGCCGATGTGGATGAAGTCAACGCTTTGAAGACGAAGATAGATAACTGGGAGCTGCCTGATGCTTCCACTTTGACTGGTAGGTTTATGTTTCATGGTAAGATTTAGTAAATAGAGAATGTGGTTATTACATTGTAGTTTTACGAGTAATAAGGACGGAACCACAAACTAATTAGTGATGCTACGCATCAGACGAACGTCTTCCTAACTACAACACTAGGAACCCACTTTTTCAATTTGACAACAATTTTTTTAAATTCGATTGTCCTTTGTCCGCCATTGGATTTTGGCGTAATGCCATTGTGGCAGCGCGAAAGCCCCTTTTGTATTCTAAAAGATATTTTGACAATCTAAGAGATAAAGGAGGTAAAATAAATAAAAGACTTGTATATTTATGAATTTTATTTCTAAACTTTTTGTATATTTTTATATGCTTTATTTGTATTGCATGGGAGGCAAATTTTTATTATCTAGACGCGAGACATCAGTACCTTTTAATATTCTGTTGATTATGTTACACCAATTAAACACCGTTATTCTTATTTCTTCTCAAAATGTTTGTGGCTTACAAACACTTTACGAAGTTCTACCACAGTTTAAACTCGTAACTTAACACTATTAGCACAAAAACGTGAAGTCCTATCTCAGCTCTTGGAAAACGACGTCTTTTCGCCTACTTTCTCATTCACTACCAGCACTTGTTGTACATTGTAAAGCACCATAAACGCAAATTAATTACTATATTTTGGAATTGAGAGGTAATGTTACGGAAATCGATCAATGCAAACTCTTCACTCTTCAAACATTGAAACCGTAATGGCAGATCGAGCTGATTGATTGAAAATTAAATTAATTTTTGCGTTTTATAGCACTCAGCTGTAGTTACTACACAATAATGATTTCTGCCAATTTCAAGTATTAATATAATAAAGTAGTTTTAATATAATTAAAACATTGAAACATAATTGTTATCATTCATCATTCACATTGAAGTGACATATGACAATTGTTCGCTCGAAAAGTAGCAACGGAGCTATCATAATCAGAAAGTTCTAACCATAGACATAGGTAGTTCTAGTTTTTTTTGTATGAAGACTACCCGCTATGGACGTAACTTAATAATTTCGATGAATACAGGGTTTGAATGATTTTTGTAAGTAATATTAAAAAACTACCGACTGACTTTTGAACCGATTTACATCAAACATAGCTAAGAAATGTATCCACTCATATGGGTGACGCGCCACAGCAGACAAAGATACACACGTCAAACTTATAACTCAAACTTAAAACTTTTTCAGATTCATCAAATAAAATTCTCAACATCTAACTAGACAGGGGCTAGGTAGGATTAGATTAGGATAGGATTAGGCAAGCAATAATCAGCTGTAAATCAAATGATACAAGACTAAAATTTCAAGTGATTTAGTTTATTCATAATTCTGTACGAGTGTGGGTTAACTTGGAACACTTTTACGCCAAATTTTTTCCATTTTTTTTAACCATTACTTTGATGCCTATTCCTTAGACGCTCATGCCCCTGCGTCTCTACTAAAACTATGGTATCGCGAACTGTACGAGCCTTTGATACCGGACGCTCTGTACGGCGCGTGCGTCGCCGCCGGTGGGGACTATGCTGCTTGCACTAGAGCTTTGCAACGATTGCCTAGTATTAATCGATTGGTGAGTAAATTTGATTGTTACAAACCGTTTTTAGTATTTTTATAGCCGGGAATCGAGGACCCGATCTGTGTGATGGAACTCACAGACATCATTTTCGCTGTTTATGATTTTATTTTATTTTTTTATATGTCTAGCCGACTGTAATATTACCTTGGGTCCTATTCACTGACTTTCAGCCATTTTAGCGGAATTCAACCACCACTGCAATACGGCCATTATAAGGCATCTTTGCTTGAACTATTAATGTTATTGGATGGAATGATCATTTACTTTCTTCAAAATCATCTTCTAAAAATATTCTCTCAGAAAAAATGCGATGTAAATCTTATGTTCTTTTCATTTGTTTTGGTAATATCCATATATCCATATCTCAATTCATAAATTATTTACCTTTCCATTGTGGCGACGATGTTTTACGTAAATTATATCTTTTAAAATTACGTTACTAATAATAATACGTTTTTCCTGTTTCCAGGTCCTCACTTATCTCATAAGTTTCCTACAACAGTTCACAGCACCGGAAGTGGTCAGTCAAACAAAAATGGATTCCGCCAATTTAGCCATGGTCTTTGCTCCTAACTGTCTAAGGTGCACTTCTCAAGACCCAAGAGTTATACTAGAAAACGCACGAAAAGAAATGACCTTCCTTAAAACATTAATAACCAATCTTGATACTTCACATGTCAGAGATCTTCTGTGACCGATGAATCTCAATCATTCTAATTTAAGCAACAATAATCTTGATATTTTACCTATGACTGAATTTTAGGTGTTCATCAGTTCGAGTAATGACGATAAATTTTCAAAATTCGTACTTAGAAAAATGATATTTAAATGTACCTTGTTGAAAATAGATATTCGTAATTGATAAACGAAATATGTTTCTAGTCTGTATCGACATTCACGTTTAATGATTTTATTTTATGACTTTTAAGGAAACTTATGAAAAAATGATAAATGATGGTACCTATCGTAAACGAAATATAAAATCGTAATTGATTCGTTCCTGTCTCATAAAACTGTATTTGACATTCTTGTATATATTTTTATTTTGTATTTTTGTACGCTATATTATTATTATTGTAATGATAACTTTAACTTGGTTTCATCCAAAGATATTTAAAATATGTGATTTAATTATAATTATTAGAATTGAGCTTTACAAAAGTGTAATGTGCAATGAGTTTCAAATGTGCTACTTTACTTTTTATTTGCTTATCAGAGTTGATTGAAAATAGTATGATTGTATGAATAATCTCTATTATGTGAACTTTTACATTATATTTTAGTATTTAAATTATCAATATTAAACATATCCTACAATAATATGATCACTTTTTTACTATAGAGGTTTGTTTAGCTACAGATGCTAATTCTTATTTTCTTAAAGACTTGTATAGTCAGTATGATTTGACTTTTCAATTGAATTATTTAAACATATTACAAAAAAAAAATTAAAAATAATGTTCTACATTATAGATAATTAAAATTAAAATCCTTTAAATGCGTGGCCTGTATTTAGAAAAAAAATACTGTACATTTTTTACTTGGTAAGAATAAATGAAATGTGAAAAATGCACCGCAAAAAATTGTTTATAAATGATTTGGGTAGCCATTCGAAACATTAAGTATATATTTATTCATTAAAGTGAGTGAAATATGTTTTAAATGTGTTTAAAAAGTTTCTAAGAGAGTTTACTCATAGTACAATCTCAAATCACAAATTTTTGTCAAATGTTAATATTATGTACAATAAGTTAAATTAAATGGATATCTTTACTTTCATGGTAATAAGCATTTACTTTTCTATGATTTCTAGCTTTATGTAAATTATTACAACTTCTCGTCTGAACTAGTTTATAAGATAATAAATGTCCTTGGTTTTCGATCTGTAATCCTAGCCCTTATTAATAAACGATAACCTTAAAAGAATTTCTTTAGAGATCTTCACTTTTTCGAAAGGCAAACGGAATAAGCTATACCGGGTGACTTTTTTTACCATTAGCAAAAGATAAACTTAGAGCACGATTCTGAGCAAGTTTTTAAAACACGCCATATAGCGAACACGAAATGAAAAATTCGACTTTTCATACACATCCTACTTCCTACCACGTCTTCTGCCGATTTTATATGCAGTGTTGAGTTTTTATTGCACTTTCGTTACATGTCTTCGAAAAGTTGCTTAGAATCTTGGTCTGAACCCACGTGCCTAATTTCAGAACATGTAAAAAAAGTCACCCGGTACAACTACGACCGAGGTATAAGACTAATTTATTAATAAATCGTATTGATTATAATCAGTTATACTATTATGTAAAAATAAGTCAATTTTTTCGTTGTGCTCTTTTTATAATTCTTACCTGATAACTGTAATACAAATAATAGGTAAAAGGTTACTATTATAGTGTAGATAATTATTAAATCAGCTTTAATACATTAGGCATGCTTATTTTGACTATGTAGTTAATATATAAAGTGTACCATTTCCTAAAGATAGTATAAAACAATTTAATGCCAAATTGTCAAAAACGTTCACAAATAAACAAAAACTGATGAAATTCGAAAAATCAATAATAAATTTATATTGTAATGTAGAGTGTAGGGATCTTATTATTTTTATGAATTGATTGACTATAAAAAATGCAATCTTCGTATAACCTTATATCGGCCTGGTACTAGATAATAATTTCAAGATTGAAAATTGTCGTATCTACTGCTGTTTATCACATTATGTAACAGAAAAGTTAATAGTAATATTTACGATCACTTAAATTAAATATTGATCGGATAAATGCCAATCGAGTTTGCAAATATTACACATCTCTTTGCATTAAAACAATTGAAGAGATAGTGCAAGAAAACAATAGTAAATTGTAATCTGATCAAATGAGCAGATCTGATGTACGTATCTATTTTAGGTTTTGCATATAAACATTCATTATTTTACGAAAAAGTTACTTCTACTAACTATGTTTTTGAGTTTCGAAATCATATTTTTAGTTTATTATAGTCGTGCAAGTTTGATTGATTTCTTAACTGTAGTTCTTTTTAGTTGGCAGCTACATATGTTAAGTAGATTTGTTATCCGATTAAAGATAATTTAAGCTATATTTTAATAGGTTTAAAACATTCCCATATTGAATGCAATTGACCAGTTAAATTGATCTCCAAAGTTGTATGTGCATGTACATAAATCTATTTTTTTTTTTCATTTTATCTTCTTTGGGCATAGAGGATCAAATTAAATGACTTAATGGACAGATCTTTTGGAAGATTCTGACAACTGCGAGTTTTATTAAAATTAAAACAATGTCATCTGAAACGCCAAGGTATAATAAATTTAAAAACGTAACGCTACCCAATTTTCTGACATTTGTACATAAAAGTAAAAAAAGCAATGTTTTAAAAGAAATTATTGAATTATTGATATGAAATTATTATTTTGCAAAATGATAATGAAAATATTTGCTTGCAATCCGAATTAACATTTTTGCTTGATTTTAGTTCAAACTTATTCAACGTGTTTGACAAGAGATTCATAAGACATAGCTAGATATAGAATATCTGTCAATCTTGTCACCGCCCCTCTAGAGGCCTAAACATTGTGTTAGGTTACAGATTAATCGAATTTATGATTTAATTGTAACCATTTATTAGCAGTGATGTTACCTAGTTTCATTACCCATTTGTGCCATACGATTTGAGGAATGTTATATTTTAATTACAGCAATTCGTCAAAATACCTACTTAGTTTCTAAGATTAGTTTTTTAATAATTTATAAGTTGCAAATTTGAATTCAGTTGACGCAGTCTATTTTATCTGTAATCAAACCTTTAAAGATATAGCTAATTTAAAGGTTTACTATAAAATAAATTTTACATTATAATACGTGCGTATATGCAGTAGCTTTTATTTTTGTCAAATACTTAAAAGTTTTCTTTTAGTATAAAGCTCTCTAATATTCAATCTAATAAATATGATAAGTGATATATAAGTGCAGCATTTGCTAAGACGCGGGCACAACCTTATTTTTTGTATATTAATTAAGCAAAACAATATATTTTAATGAAATAGAAGCTGTACGAACTACTATGCTTGTAATTATGAATTAACACAGTATGTAAAGTTGTATAGTGCTTATATAACATGAAAAAAAGTCAAATTCCTTTGTAAATAAGCCTACCTTTCAATTGTTATTCATGATATTAAAGCCTACGGTGTTAATAATGTAGGTTTGTCATGTAAATGTGGGCGTTCAAATGAAATAAATATATAATTATCCGGTGGATAACTGCAAATACCAATGTTTTGTTTTATTGAAAAGTTATTTGTTTTAAAAGTGTTTGCTTGCTTTGCTCCTTAACTTTACCTCTTTGCCCTTTACAAATGGCACATTCCTCCTATTATTTAGTGAATAAACATACATTTCACAAGGATAATTATTTTAAAATCCGTTTCTCTTTCGATACTGTTAAAAGGGTGTGGTCAAAACCTTTCTAAAAACGCGTTAAAACTCTTTATTTACCATAAATACATAGTTACTATACGTTTGGATTGTCTTATTTCTTACTCTTACAGAAACGTAGATACTAATGGTATTTAGTAGGTACACGTAATAAATACTAAAAAGCTTAGTTCTGTGATGAGTTTAGATTTAGTTAGGTAGGTATTATGAGAACTATTTTTATCGACAACGCACCGAGTAATTGTGTTCCTCTTAGCGTACCTAGCGGATGGTACTTCAAATATAATTATACCTTGTTGCCCCTTGAGCTTCGACCGCAACAGTTCGCAGAATGTCATTTCTATGAACCAAATATTATATTTATTTTTGGTACAGTTTAAAACAGAGGTTTATTTTGTCGAGTATAAATAAATTGAATACCTACCGAAGGCAGACAACGTTGCTTCCACAACTTCAGGAAAACTGACTGGCGCCGAGTTTTATTAAAATTAAAACAATGTCGCGTGAAACGCAGTTTTGAGAACTTTCGGGAAGTTTTTTAAAAACTAGATACCTAATGTCATTTAGATAAACAGCTGAAATCATTAGTACAAACTAGAATACGTACGATGGTCAAACTGAAAGTTCTTAGAAAATCAAAAACTGATTAGACTAGCTAGTTATTAGTTTTATTATATATTTTCAAATTAGTGTCCATTCACGTCAATACATCGCTGCATCCGATGGAACCACTGAGAAAAACACTTCCCACTCGTCCTTATAGGGGTCTCTTCGACGGCCCTTTGAAACGCAGCCACAGCTTCCGCGGCGTCCATAAAACGTTTTCCTCCGAAGTTTCTATTTTATTTTCGGGAATAAATAAAAATCGCAATGTGCGAGGTCGGGGCTATACGGCGGGTGACCTAGTAGTTCCACGTTTGACGTCACCAAATAGTCGATCGTTCGCCAGGTTGTGTGCGACGAGGCGTTGTCGTGGTGAAGGGGATCCTACTGCGAGGTCGTTTCTACCGAACTTTTTCCAAGACAAGTGGCAAACAATTGTTATTGTACCACTCGGCAGAAACTGTTTTTCGATCCTCTAAAACAATTATCGCGAAATGACCTGCCCTTCCGAAGATCGAGGCCACCTTCTTTTTTCCCACGCTTCGACCTCTCTTCACTCTATTCAAATTCAAATTCAAATCGAATTCGAATCATAACAGTAAATCCTGCTTCGTCACCCGTAAGTATGTCGTACACAGCATTTGAGTCACCTCCGTTAAATCTTTCATACTTGGGGGAGACTTGCCGAGCTAACGGATGCAGATAAGAAGATAACTTTGTATAGACATAAAGAAACTCTGTAAAGGAGGAACCCACCTGCCCATACATGCCTGGGCCCAGGGCTTTTGTTTAGTTTTAATTTTGAAATTTAAAGCTACAGACAGATATAATATCAACAACATAATAACGAAAGTTTCAGAACATTTTGCAATCTGAAAACAAAGTTATAAATAAATCTTTTCTTAAGTTTTCACGATACATACTTTAAATAAAACACTTTTTACCGGATATTATCGCGTATATTTTAGTTAATTTTAAAATTATTTCGACGTTTAGATTATTTCGATAGACTATCGTGACCACGGCAACTGCAAAGATGCCGAAACGTCGAAATAATTTTAAAATTAACTAAAATATACGCGATAATATCCGGTAAAAAGTGTTTTTATTTAAAGTTATAAATAATTGAAATATGGTAAGAAAAATTAACAGTAGAGGTTGTAAGGCTACATGTTTTTTTTGAGAATTATATCTAATTCACACAGTTCATTAACATATATTTTAAATAAGGAAAAGAAATAATTCTCAAGAAAATATAAGCTTGGTAAATATACTTTTAATTAATATTGTATAGTGGGAGACCCAATTGAAACACGTTTTTCCTTTAAATATTTTTATTCATCTTCAATAATAATCAATACATCATCCAAGAACTGTGCAGGTGGATTAATATTATCCTGGTACCTAGCCCAGCTGAGGTACCAGATCACTGACATTAGATGAGCGCAGCAGCCTACTGTTCTTCTTCCGACTATGCAGTTACAACAATACTGACCTATAGATTCCCTACCTCTGCGAGAACTGTCAACTAAAATATATATAAAATAAGTTTTTCGGCTTATATGTCTTGAATGGATACGTCCTCTTAAAAGCCATGCAGTATTTGAAGTTGACAGGTCTTGCTGTAGACTGCTGCTTACCTCCCTGCACACTTCTATTACATAACCATCGTTTCCTCTTGTATGTTCTCCAAAATATGAACGTGCCTGTTTAATTTGATAGGTACCAAGAGAAATGGGGTTGCATTTGAAATACGCATCCCGAATTAAGCGATGGGGGTCGGTGGGGGTAGGGGGGGTAGTGAGAAACCCACCCCCACCACTCGCAGAGCGAGGAAATGAGTAGTTTCTTTTTAATGATTTTTTAAAAATATCGCCTAAAACCCTTAACACGGGACTAAAGGGTTAGGTTTTTAATAACTATACATGTGAAAGGGTTGAAATGAAAATAAATTTCATACTGGCGCTTCGCCGGGTGCTACCGCACCACGCTCGCTTCGCTCGCTCGGCTCGCGCATGTTTTTATCACACACAAAACCTAACCTAACCCAACCAATGAGAATTTTTTTTTAAATACTTTTGGCTTGTTTAAAACATACTGTTAACAACACTAACCAAATCTAATAATTTAGGCTATGGTCCCCCCCTTTCAAATGCCACCCCTCCGCTCCTGAGGATATGCGTAGTTTCTTTTTAATACGTGCTTAAAATTTCGGATAACGGAACGACATTTTACATATGAATTAACCACATAATTTTTTTAAATATTACTATGATGTAACGGAACGTACTTTCTGCCATTTCTTTTATGTCAAACCTGTCAAAATCGGCATACGTCACTCACGTCATGTCATTTTGACAGATTTGACATAAAAGAAATGGTAGAAAGTACGTTCCGTTACATCATCTTAATATTTAAAAAAAATTATGTGGTACATTCGTATGTAAAATGTCGTTCCGTTATACGAAACTTTAAACACGTATTTAAAAAAAACTACGCATCTCCTCAGGTGGGGAGGGGTAGCATTTGAAAGGGGGGACCATCCAGAGAAATTAAAATCAACTCATCGTATGTAAGCTGGGGAAATTCATTTAAATCTTCATTTTCTACATTAATCACTTCAAAATCAGCCCTACGTCTATTATAATTATTAATAATTACAAAATTAGCTAGATCATTTTCTTTATTCATGTTAAAATTAATTTGATTGATTATTTCTCCAGCATCAACTCGATCAACAATAGGAGGGTGAAATCTATTTAAAAGTGCTGCTGCCACCTCAAAATCTCGCATTAAACTTTTAGATGCTTTATTAAAATAGTGTTCTCGGTATATTTTAAAGTCTCTCTTAAATCTACCATTAACATCTTCTACAACCCAACGACATATGGTGACAGCTCGTGATCTATTCGCTTCTACTGTCGACAATTGTGTTTCACCCTCCACCAATGACGCAGGCACATACGTTCTGTAACCATATCTATTTAAAATAGGAAGGGCATCTCTGAAGCCCCTATCCAGAATAAAAGCATTGCCTTCATGAAAATATTGTCTCATCAAACAATCTCTATTAGAAAATTCATTTTTAATTATTTCAGAATCCGATGTTATAGCTGGATAGGGACCTAAAACATCAATAATATGCCCATCAGTACACACTATCAAAAATGGTTTTACCAAGTTTTGGTATTTATGTAGGCTATACGTTCTTTTTTGGTACAAGTAGTTCGTACTCTTTTGAATATAACAGTATGTTCCATCGAATATAGCTATAGGCCTAGACTCTCCTTCAAATTCCCCAAATAATGCACTAGGTATGGCAAGATTCCTTTGTACTATTTGTTGCCTATTTAAATGATTTAAACCTAGATGCATGGGTACAAAGTATTCCGAAAACATATTTCAAAACAATATGATATTAAGTTAATTACTCTAACAAAACTAATGATATAATAGGTCTTTACCTATGAAACTGCCGTTTTGCCGTACTGGCCATTTCAAATGAAAATATTTTTTTTTTGACTGATAATTCTAATTTCAGATTAATTTTATTTGACAAACATGGAGTTCTTTTTCTAAAATCGTCATTTGTTTAATAGTTAGTGTTTTGTTTTCAACGCATTCGAACATTTTTCGTCATCATGGATAAGTTAAAAATTCGAGTAATTATGGAGTATGAGTACCGTCGTACCAGCAAAGCGGCACAAGCGGCACGCAACATCAACGACGTTTACGGAGCGAACACTACAAACGAACGTACCACCCGTTATTAGTTTACCTGCTTCCGTTCTGGAAATTTTGACCTGAAAAATGAACCCCGTGGTCGTCCGAAAACTTTGGTCGACAATGACGAATTAAAGGCAATTGTGGAAGCTGATGAAACTCAATCCACGGCTGAATTAGCAGCAGCTTTCGACGTTAGCATCAAAACAATATTGGTCCATTTGCGTCAAATTGGCAAGGTAAAAAAGCTTGACAAATGGGTACCCCACGAACTCAATGACCGCCAGCGCGAAGTACGCGTGGAGACGTGCCTTGCACTGCTCAGCAGGCATACAAATGAAGGAATTCTGAAACCGCATTGTTACTTGTGACGAGAAATGGATCCTGTTTGACAATCGTAAGCGCTCAGCAAGTTGGTTGGACCCTGGTTCAGCATCCAAACAATGCCCTAAACGAAAACTTACCCCTAGAAAAGTGATGGTCACTGTTTGGTGGTCTAACGCGGGTGTAATTCATCACAGCTTCTTGCCAAACGGGACAAGCATTACTGCAGATGTGTACTGTGAAGAACTGAACACAATGATGGAGAAGCTCGCACGTCTCCAACCAGCTTTGGTCAATCGTTCGGCTCCACTGCTCCTGCACGACAACGCGCGACCTCATACTGCACAGCAGACGGTCTCCAAGCTACAAGAGTTGGGGTTGGAAGTTCTCCGTCATCCGCCGTACTCACCAGACCTTGCGCCTACAGACTTCTACTTTTTCCAGAATTTGGATAACTTCTTGGCGGGAAAAAAATTCAATACCCGAGAGGCAGTACAAAATGCCTTTGAAGAATTTGTTGCCTCCCGTACAGCTGATTTCTTCAAGAAAGGCTTCAATAAGCTACCAATGCGTTGGCAAAGATGCATTGATTGCATGGGTGATTATTTTGATTAATAGAAATAAAAATATATAAAAAAATTACGCTTCATTTATTTCGTGAAAAACGGCAATTTCATAGGTAAAGACCTAATATTAGGTTAAATAGGATGATGCAGCAATAATTACAGGGAAAGATGTAACCCATGCACGAAATATTGACAGTGTAGCTTCATCTTCCAAGACAACGCTACGTAAGGTATTACTGCGACCAGTAGCAATACCACAGTTCACACAACGATGATCCATCGTTTTAATCGGTGTCCGGAATGAAAGCAAAAGTATCAGATGTAGCAGGTAATCAAAAGTCCGTATGTGAAAGCCAAGTTAGTAAAAATCACAAAAACGCAGAAAAACACACTGAGAGCACTCGTGACGCACGAAAAGAAACGAAACGAATAACCGTTGGAGATTTGACAGATGCTATATGAAATACTGCTGTGATGCCAAAATAAAAATGAAAAATCCAACATATATTTCAAATGTATTTTTATTGATAACTTCATAAAATGTGTAAAAATGTTTCAATATTCGTGTGAAATAATCAAAAAAGTATTGAGCATTATTTTTTTTATGAATTCTTGATATTTCCAAAACAATAATCTTAAAAATATGAAGACGCCGTAATCATGGTACATTCATTTCAATGTATTTTGTTTCACAGATCTAATATTTTTGTAGCTTTTTTTATGCAAACACAGAATAATTTTCTGCATTTTTTAACATACATTTCGTTTTGTTAACCGCCAAGCCCACGACTTGGTTCCTCCTTTATTTTGAAAAACATACCCGTGAAGTTTCTTGCCACTTCTTCTTCACGAAGGTTTTTCCGAACTGGTGGTAGAGTCGTGTTTTATTTGACATCAATAAAAACAAGTAATTCTCAATGTTGAGATTTAAATATTTCATTTCATTTCATTTGTCGTCGCCGTAGAAGGCCACCACTCACGCAGATCATCGGTGAGATTAGTGCGGCATTGTTTAAACTCATTAAACCAGCTGTAAACAGTGACACGAGATGGGGCTTTATCGTGAAATGCCAATAAAACAAATGACAAATGAATGAAATACATACTCAATACTATTGGAAAAGAGTTCTATTTTCAAAATGTAAATTATTTTTTAAATATATTGTTTACAAATGGCCAGTTCTAAGAACATTCAGTTTGACCCTCGTAATGATGGGTATGATTTACATTTACATCTTTTTAAGTACAAAATGTATTTACGTTATACGTTAACACAGTCAGTCAGAGTGCGCTACAGTCATAACTTGCAAATCTACACCATTTTATGAGTCCTTATTAGGTTTTTGGGAGGGCCAAGTTATACCTTAAATAATACTTATATATGGAATATTTTTACCAGCAGCTTAGGTAAAGGTTAAAAATGGTATTTGAGTATAATATACTTGTGATTATGAATCGACTAACGATTATGAAACCTAATGACACACACCTAAGAAACACAACCACGTACCTAAACGTGGTTATTTTGGCAATCAAAATTGGACTGTAGTACCGCCCCAGGCGAGACGTTCAGAAAAGAAACTCTCTACACTATAGGTCCTTACTCCCTATTACTTCGTAACAAGGTTGTTTTTACATAAGTGCATAGTAGCAATGAACACCTGAAGTACACCGTACTATCAAGCAGGATGTCATAAACTACTAGAATTGTTAATCTTTTTCTATGTACGGTAATAGATCATCCAGTGAGGATGACATACGATTTTTTTCATACTAGGTAATTGTTCTGCACAAATGTAATTAACGTTAAAGATATATTAAATGTATTTTTAATTTGAGTTCCTATGTAATTCTTAGCAGGAACAGTGTGATTTAGTCATTTATTTTGCCACAGGTCAGTAGGTATATTCTAAATACTACGTTTGTAAACGTGATCTTGATAATTATAAGTATTAGCTATATGGTGAACTGAACGTTTAATAAATAAATAGTAAAACAGGTTATGGCGTATATCTTGATGTAGGTTTTGAGACAAGGCGATAAAGAACGAAACATAGACATCAGATACACTTATAGAAAGAGCATCCTAAATTATACTTTGGTACATACCTACTTAGTAAGGTGAAGGTAGTGCGTCCAATAAGGCCTGTCGGGTAATAAGGCTTAAGTAACAGAAACACAACTTAAAATAATCCCCGCCGCCTGAAGTCACAGTCATAGGTAGCTAACAATCCAAGATGGCCCCAAACACCCCAAACAGGACTCACTCGCTTACTTGCTGCCTCCAGTGAGGCGTCATTCATTGTGGTCGGCGGACGCTCAGCCCGAATTATAATATAACGGTCGAATCAAACGTAAGTAATTTTTGTAATTTGTGTATTAGTTCATGCTATACAAACCTGTAATTTTGGAATAATATCAATTAGACCGAATAATATTATTTTTTTAATTTTCTTTACAATGTGGTCGGTGGTTATTAAGGCCTATACAAATCGACCATAGGCCTTATTACACACCTTTATAGCATCATTAAGTGACTGTTTTACTGTTTAATTTATGCCTATAGAAAAGTTAGAAATGTAATAACAACTGTTTTCTAATTGTTTTATTACTTTTTAGGGATAACAACAATGCCCCCAAGCGAGCATTGTGGTCTGAAGACAACCTGGTGGCGGCAGTCCGATGTGGACGGCTGAGTACGTACAGAGCTGCCGACGTACAAAGTGCCCAGAAGAACTATACGAAACCACCTCCAGACTGGGGCAGTTAAAAAAAAACTTAGTTTTAAAACCTTTACTAACTGGTTTGTATCCATTTAATCCACACGCTATTCCAGAAACAGCATTTGCTCCATCTGTATTGACAGAGGTACCAGTTCCTGTGCCTGACGCTGTTGATGTTGAAAATTTGCCACCTCGCGTCTCATCCAGGCCAATAGCCCCCGTGACCCCCAGCCATCGACATTAATGCAAGAACAAAGAACTGATCGTACCCCAAAAAGACCATCTGAAAGGTTTTACAGAATGGTTTACAGTAGTTCCAGTTCCGATGAGGATATAATACCCCTCACTCAAGTTAAAAGAACAGCGTTTAAGCAGCTCTGCGTACACCAGCTAAAAATACTGAAAATACATATTTGATAAAAATAAAACAGAAAAAAACAACTCAAAAATAAAAAAAGAACTCAAAAAAATAAGAAAAGAAAGAAAATAGAGAGAGTTGGTATTGTCACGGATGTAAGCAGGACCAACAGGCTGCTATGAGGATATGTTGTAAATGCAGCAAGAGGTACAATGAGAAGCGTGTTGATTTGTCAGAGGAGGACGATGATTATTTTGAGTGGTCAGATTGTTCCTAATCAAAATTTTTTTTTGTTATTTCTAAGTCTTTACTGTGATTATTGCATTATCATTATTTATGGATCTAATTAACCAAATATAATAAGTTTATTTTGTCTAATTTTGTTGATTAAAGTCTAAATATATATATAAGGTCTAAAGGCAGTGTTTTAAAAAATGTTTTATTTTGACTATGTTTATGGCAGAAGTTGCCGTTTTTTGTTTATAATTGATAGTAATTGATATAAATGTTTAATAGACATTACAATTTGTTAAGTCGTATAAATAGTTTTTGATTTTTAGATTTTTTTGCCTTACTGTTCTTCAGACGCGTTGTTTTACACATCTTTCACGCTATTCGGTCGGTATAGGAACGAGATTTCCGCATTTTATACCTAAATTCTAACTACCTAAATTTCGACTTGATATTCGTCTAAAATTTTCAGCCTTTGGCTGAAAACTAAATAAACTAGGGGGTTTTACACACGGGCTACCTTCCAGTTAAGTATTTATACCATTGGGTACATATCTTAAGTTAGTCTACAAAAAGTGCCACTAAGCAATTAAAGTTTGTGTGTGAGTAACCGTTGAACGACCTAGTCCAGGAATGCTGGCACGATCATATTGTACAACAGCACAGATATTATTTAATATTTCAAATAAATATTTAACGCAGGAATAAAATGTACCTTTAGCTACCCTTTTTAGGTATATGTACCGCTAATTATTAAATTCTTTCAGTGGTGTGGTGTTTATATATAGTGTTGTGGTCGTGATAGTGGCAGGAAAAGTCTTTAATCTTGAATCAAATTTGGGCTACTCTAACTCACTGCTCTCCATAAACGTAGGTAAAATATTTCTAAGTCGTGGCTTTGAGGCTTCTGGGTTCAAAAAAATTGATGAGTGAATTATTCAATGAGGCACACACTTTGTCGACAGTGATCCAATGAGCTAATTTAGCCACACTTTTGGCCTTTTTACTCTTTGTAACATGTAATTTAGCCTGTATATGAAACTATCAAGTTTTAAACCTATAATTTTGTTGTAAGTAGTACATATTTATCCAGCCATCTTATTATACTTCTTAGTAACTTAATACAACTTTGTAAAACTGCCTGAGATATACGTTGGAACTATCTTTTTAATAAGAAAACCCTTTTCAAATAATTTGCAACAATCGTTATATCTGGTATAGGTACCTCAACATGTGAAGACGAAATGTGGTTGAGGAACTATTTTTTAAACAAGGGAACTAAGAATGTACAGCTTTTATTTCTGCAAATATTTACAGCCTCTTTCGTGCTTCTATTACGGGCTGTTCGATTTAGGCCTTTGATTTAGGAATCGGTCGAAACTTCGATTAGGGTCTTAGGGCAATCGTAGTACCAAAAAATGGGTATAACAAGCTTTCTGGGGGACCCAAAATATGTTGCAGGTATTTTATACCAGTATTAATTTTCGGGCCTAAATTACAAATGCATTCAGCGTTACTTCTTGCGCAACGCTGGATTTGTTTATTGGTAGTTTCAAGAGCAAGCCGCACGTGCGTCCATCGCAAACCACGTCCGAGTTAGCTGTAGGCTGCGGTGTTAGTGACAAAACTGTTTTAATCCACTTGAAGCAAATTGGGAATGTGAAAAAGCTTGAGAGGTGGGTACCTCATGAATTGAGTGCAGCAAACCGACAAACTCGCATCGACTGCTGCTTTACATTATTCAACCGGCACAATAATAAAAGGATTTTAAATCGAATCATTACCTGTGATGAAAAGTGCATCCTGTACGACAATCAGAAACGCTCATCGCAATGGTTGAACCCTGTCGAACCAGCCAAATCCTGCCCTAAGCGAAAATTGACTCAAAAAAGTTACTTGTGAGCGTTTGGTGGACTAGTGCCGGTGCCGTTCAGTGCAGTTTTCTTGAATCTGGCCAGACGATTACGGCAGATGTCTATTGTCAGCAACTGCAAACCATGATGGAAAAGCTAGCTGCTAAACAACCGAGGCTGGTCAATCGCTCTAGGCCACTGCTCCTTCAGGACAACGCTAGACCATACCCTGCACTTGGATAACTTCTTGCAAGGTAAAAAATTCAACTTCGATGGGGCAGTCCAAAGCGCCTTCAAAGATTTTATTGATTTCGTCCGAATGGTTTTTTTAGTAAATCAATCTTTGAGATGGCAAAAGTGCATAAATAGTGCAAAAAAATATTATATTTTAACTAAGTTGACTTTATGTTCCTCCCTTACAAAACGCCAATTTCATATGTAATGACCTAATATAAAACACAACACAATTAAGGCTTTAGCCAAAAAGTATAAGCCCAAGATATTAATGTCAGTGACTGATGAACTAAAAGTACCTGCCCTACTATACATGATATCTTAAGGTCTCATAATCACACTATTGTTTTCCACTGTTGGATATAAGCCTTTCCACGAGTACCCGAAATATCCATACCTTAAGCTTATCGCATCCATCCATCCACTCCCAGCTACATTTTTCAAGTCATCTGTCGATCGTGCCAGAGGCCGTCCTATACTACGTTCGCCTTGACGTGTCATCACTCAAGGATCAGTTGACTCCAACGACATATGTGACCTACCACTGGAGTTTGCTGATGCTATCTATACCGGTGACTTTAGTTCTCTGACGGATAGCCTCGTTGCAGATTTTGTCCATCGGAAAAACTCCTAACATAGCCCTTTCCATAGCTCGCTTAGTGGTTTTAAACTTATTGCCCGGTCCAGTCGTAATAGGCTAGGAGTCCAGTCCACGTTTCGGTGCCATAAGTCATCACGGGTAGGATGCACTTGTAACGAGCCTTTGTTTGCACAGCTTTGAGAGAAGCTCCATTAGTAGATTAAAGTCTTTGTTATCTTCATGTAATGCTTCGCTTTGACCTTCTTCATACATTTTCCAATATACCGGGGGATTCATCGATATGGGTTTTTTTAAATAAATCCCTAGACAAACACTCCAACGCATGGCCCCAAAGTAAGCATAGCTTGTGTTATGGATGACCATACAGTGAACTGGGGAACCCAGAATAAACATACATATAAATATATCAACAACCATGACCCGACAACAAACATCTGTTTTCATCAAATAAATGAATGCCCTGGCCAGACTCGAACCTGGGACCTCTGGCGTATGAAACAGGGCCATTAACCATTACGCTACGCGGCTGTCAAACAATGCTTGGGAAAGTGTGAAACTAAACGAGATACATATATTTGTTCTAAGGAACCATGTCATCAATTTTAAAGTTTAGAAAAAATGCATTCAAAGATTTTCGGAAAAACTCTTACGCAATCATGTTTTGTAATAAAATATCATGCGATTTTTATCACATGATCCCGTAGAATGTTATATCCAATATAACAATATTTGGTACTAGGATTGCCTTGACAACCCTAATCGAAAATTCTACCTCTACTGAATCCTAAATCGAAGAGCTTTTAATTAAAGAATGAAATAGGATGTAAATATATGCAGGAATAAAAGCTGTTAATTTTTAATGCCGTCGTTCCAAAAATAGTTCCTTTTCTACATTGTGTTTCTTGTTTTGTCAAGGAAGGGCAATCATTTATTCGTTGGCCTTGGTCGCCGCTAGTAAAACTAAATCTTATATCGTCATCACATAGTAAATGTAACTAGAAATACATACGCAGAGTTATGGTTATAATTATCCTTGTAAATTATTTATGAGAAGGGGTGACTTTTTATTAATGAGAAAGATACTAAATTCCTTCGTTTTCCTTATTAAACACTCAAGTCGTATTATCTTACTAGGTAGCATAAAAAGTGGGTCGAAAATGAGTTTACAAGAGCAAAAAAAATCCAGTTTACAATTAAAGACGTAAGTGGATGAAGGTGATAAGTCGCATAACTGTAATTTGGAGTAAATCAAGGTTAAAGTTTTACTTATAATTTTTGAAATTTAGTAGCTTTTGAAATAATATGTCAACAAACTTATGTTTTAAATTTATTTATATAACCTCTAGTAACAAGAATATGATAGAAATTAAACTGTTTTGGTTGATTTTTTATTTAAATTAGAAAAAGCTGTAAGGTAAAACCACCAGTAATTGACACTGCATCAATAGTTGACACTTTGACGAAGAAAATAAAATAACAAGAATAAAACAAGCAGCCACAGATAGACATTGTGTTTATGATATTAGTATAGACATCTAGCGGCACCAACAAAAACTATCGTGGCGTCTTAACGTCATCGCTAGTCACAGCGTTCGATCCATGACAGCCGGTTGTTTCGCGCCATATTTATTGTTATTTTCGTGTGCAATTTGTTAAGAGCAAGCCGAAAGATTAATATTGGAAAGGTACGTAATCTTTTATAATTATGAATAAATATTAATTGTATCCTTTATACTAGAGTCTGAAGTGTGAATGCATGTCATTTAACATGACAAACAATAAAAAAATATATAAATAAGGAGTCATGTCATTTACTGATTCTTAAAACGACTTAAGATTGAGTAGTTGACATGTGCTGTCAACTAATGGATTTTCATGAAATTTATTAATATCGTATAATTTATGTGTCATCTTGCTGCTTATACATTAAATTACTCTATTATATCTTGTAAAATAATTTAAAACCATTTTGTTCAGTAGTTGACAGGAGGTGTCAACTATTAGAGATTTAGGTGTCAACTATCGAATTATTTTTCTTTCGTTTTGTAGATGCCACCGACAAAAGGAAATTTTAGGAATTACACACAAGAGGCTATGGAAGCAGCGGTAGAGATGTGCGTTTACATAAAACTCCTTATAAGACTGCTGCAAAAAAATTTTACGTACCAAGGATTACACTAAAGTACAAGGTTGAAGGAAAACATCCAATTGACCGGTAAGTCAGTTTTAAATATATTAAGCGAGTGTATATACTAAATTTAGCTGTAAGTGCGTCAATAAAATAACTTTGTTGTAGATATGTATTTACTTCCTAATTTTATTTTTAGAAAAATGGGGCCACCAGCCGTATTGAGTAGAACAGAGGAAAAAACTATTGTAGATTGGATTTTTGAAATGGCCCGTGCAGGATTTCCTGTCACTATGAAGGAGGTTGTCTTTAGTGTGCAGCGTCTATTAACAGAATTAAAAAGGCCGAACCCGTTTAAAGACAATTGCCCAGGAAAATCGTGGATGAAAGGATTCATGAAGAGGAATCCTGGAATGAGTGTTCGTATGTCTCAAAACCTTACAAGATCAAGAGCTGTTATATCCAAGGAGCAAATTTTAAATTGGTTTAAAGAAGTAGAGACATTTTTGGATCAGACTCAACAAAAAGACGTTTTACAAGATCCTAATAGGATCTTTAGTACAGATGAAACTGCTTTTTTTTTAAATCCGAAGGGTGGTAAAGTTTTAGCACAAAAAGGGGACAAGACAGTTTATCAGCAAGTCAATCCAGATGAGAAAGAATGCCTAACCGTCCTTATCACAGGTAGCGCATCTGGTGCTATACCTCCTCCAACAATTTTGTTTAAATATAAAAGAATCCCACAAGAAATTGCGCAGAATTTTCCTCCAGAATGGGGTCTGGGAAAAACAGATTCTGGTTGGATGACTTGCGAGGCGTTCTTCGAATTTATTGCCGACATTTTTCATCCTTGGCTGATGAAAGAAAGTATTCCTTTGCCGGTCATTCTTTTCGTGGACGGGCATGCGTCTCATCTAAGTCTACAAGTGAGTCAGTTTTGCGAAAAAAATGGCATCATCCTCATTGCCCTGTACCCCAATGCAACACACCTATTACAGCCAATGGATGTTGCTGTGTTCAGAACTCTGAAAGAGCATTGGAAAAAGAGGGTACACGAATGGAGAATATCTAATTTGGAAGCTCCAATCTTAAAGAAAAAAAATTTTCCAAAACTTCTGAAAGAAGTTATCGACACTACACTGAACGCGACAATCTTCGAAAATGGTTTTAGAAAATGTGGGCTATTTCCGTGGCACCCGGAAATAGTCACTGTTCCATTAAACAATGAACACCTTCATAATCAAGTCACAAATGTTGAGGGACGTAGAAGATTTTTAGAAGAAGGGCTTCGGTTTCTCAATCAAAGTATTCCCCAAAGCAAGCTCATTATATTTTGCAACGGAGATAAAAATGAGTTAGACGAAAAAGATATCTCACTGTTTGAACTGTGGCAAAGTACAAAATCAGAAATAGAAAACGGTTTGCCAAATTCCTCTGTTGTTATCCCTGAGCCTAACGCAGAAAACAGTGAAGATACAAATCTTTTATTTAACATTATACCGCTCGCTTCTGGTGGCAATAACGAGTGGCAAAACCAAAGCACAGCACATAACAACCGGCCATCTAAAAACAACTCTCCTACGATTTTTGAACCATATTTTGAAAATAATATGAACCTTTGCCAAGCTGGACCTTCTTCAGCGCCCGCGGATTTCCCTAGCCCCTTTGCCCCTGATGCTCTACCGCTCGCTTCTGGTGCCATTTGCCAAGCTGGACCTTCTTCAGCGCCCGCGGTTTTCCCTAGCCCCTTTGCCCCTGATGCTCTACCGCTCGCTTCTGGTGCCATTAGCGAGTGCAATAACGAAACCATAGAAACTTCAGTGTCTGTGGAAATCCCCAGCCCCTTTAAAAGACATTTTTATTATAAGAAAAATAAAGAGGAACCAGACAGAAAACGATCCACAAAAGAAAGAATGCCTTCTATAGTTTCGGGACACTTGTGTCAAGAATATTTTAAAAAGAAATTAGCAAAAAAAGGAAGAATTAGAAAAATTAAAAATGGAACGTGCTGCCAAAAGACAAAAGAAAAGAGAAGAAAATGAGAAAACAAAAAAAGGGAACATTCAGAAGCGTAAGAAAAACACTGAAAAGAGGATGCTTAATTTTGACGATAGTTCTGATTCAAAGATAGAGAAAACATTTAAAAAAAAACTTAAAAAACCAGTACAGAGAAAATTGGGAGAGTATGTAGTATTTTCTTACGAAGAAGAGTTGTTTCCGGGGGTAATTACTCATGTTACTAAAACAGCTGCTACTATTTCGTCAATGCAGAAATGTGGGAGACTTTGGAAATGGCCTGAAAAAGTGGATCAATTGGACTATGAATGGGAATATGTGTTGTTCCATATTGACGAGCCATTAAAAATGAGTCAGACAAGAAATGTATACTCGGTTCCCGAACTAGAATATTTATGGAACTAAGTGACTGATATAAAATTACTGAATATTGATACTAAACAGGATAGCTCATTTCCAGCTGTCAGTATGTATAAATATAGGTTTATATTTTTAAGTTTACAAATACATATATAGGTTCAGTCAGTTGTATCTAATAACATTTCATTTTTGTGTACATCTTAATTTAAACATACTATGTCAACTACTGAAAATAACAAGTGTCAACTACTACATATTTTTGTTTTTACTAGGTGTCAACTACTAAGTTACTACCTTCATTTTATTAAAAAATATATAAAAAATACGCATCAGTTTTATTTATACAATTCTTGTCATATTCTGAAAGTGTAATAATTTGCGCAACTATTACCAAGTAGAAACTCCCTGTAAGATGATTTCATACCAAACTATGTCTATAGACATACTAATAAACCCTTAAGGTGTCATCTACTGGATAGTTTACCTTACATAACTCCTTCTTCCATTGACAGTTTTGTAGTTTTCTGTAATCCGAGGTACTAGATAGAGATACTGGGTGTTAAGTTAACAATGTTTAATTTTTGTGTCAATAATAACGCAAATTGCATATTTAAAATTAATTATATGCATAAATAAGACCACAATATCGATATTTTTTATGAACCGATTCAATTTCAGTTTAAAATCGACTCATAAAAATATTGATATTCTCAAATAAACAAACCACCGTAGGTATGCATAAATTCGAAAGCGCGCGAGAAGTGGACGCAGTGTGAAAACAATTGAATTATTGAGTGAATGAAGGTGATATGTTCGTATCACATAACACCTTCATTCACTGAAAAGTTAAAGTTTCATTCGAGCGACATTGATTAGGTGATAAGTACAAACATAACACCTTCTTCCTCTACAAAAAAGAAAAAGTTTTACTTTATGTTGTGTTCGAAAAAGAGTTATGGTTCCATATCACTTTCATCCACTATTATTTATAAAATTTTGTGTACGTAACACCTTTATAAAATTTTTGTTCCTAGAATGTACCTTAAAACCATGACTTTAAAGGTTTGTGGTGGTTTATATCGACATACAACCTTCATCTACGCAAAAAAACACCAAAATCCAAAAAGGGGCCTTTCACCTTCATCCACTCACCTCTTCAATTATTCTTTTAATTAATAATTTATTTAATTAATAATTTTATTAATAGTCTGAAATAAAAATGATTTGATTTGATTATTTCTATACAAATTGATGGTATTTGTGAATTTCTTTGAGATAAAGGACAATCCCTCAGCATTGTGCTGCTGGAAAAAGGTACTTTTACAGCAGCGCTTAATTTCAAGCTAAGCCATGTAAATTTACTTGAACAATTACATGTTAGGGTGGACATTTACTGTAATTTATTGTAACACGTTAAAAATACCCTGATCTATATTTAAAAAAATATATCTAATTAATAAAAAAGAGAGTGCTGGGGAAGAAAATAAATTATCATATTCAAAACATTAAAACTGTTTTAATACTTATAATACCATAGATATATAGTTTATTTGAATAATTCTCGTAGAATTCTAGTGAAAACATATTTATATTTTTCGCGGATCTATGTTTATCACGTTTATATAGTACATATTATGTCTTTTCTTAAAATAATTTGTATATGTCGTGGCTCTTAATGGTGGTGGAAGACCGGTCCAAATTTTTGAAGCTGCAAATTTGAAACAGCCTCGAAAACTTTCGATTTTGCCCTTGTTGTTTTCATACAAGCATGAAGCAAACTTTTTTCCAGTTAATTTGTTGTATATTAAATACGAGAGTTCCCAAATAAAGTTTCTTACGTAGTCTTAACGAGTCGAAGATATAAAGCTTAGGTCCTGCCCAAGCGTGGACTCTTTTGTTGCTGACACAGCACACCAATACATAGACCGTGGTTCCTGAGTCCAATGGTGGCTACCGGTCGCCGGCTCACAAAAAGATACCGTAGTTTGCGCAATACAAATGGATGAAAATGTAATGTTTCTCGTGTCTTGCAATGACAAATTTTAGTTTTATGTGTACTACACCGAACACTTTTTCTAAGTGGAAGAAACTTGATACAAAAATAAAAATTGCAGTCAATTAATTGCCGTTTCACATGATTCCCTCACCAATGGTTTTGAAATGGACGTGATTCTGAAAAAAGTTAATTAGCACTGTGACACTAGAACCTACAGTCTCAAAACCAGAAGACTATAAAATATAACCAAACCCTAAGTGGTGGGATTTTCAAGGTTGACACTTTCCGGTGTGTTGGCTGCCGAGCTGGACTGAACACTCGTCGCAGGAAAAAGCGAGAGTCCGCGAGAGAGTCTACGCCGATTCAAATTCAATTTGGAATTGAAATTGAAACATTTATTTCTCAACATGACCATACCTGTTTCGTACGTTTGTGTTGACGTCAAATAAAACATGACTCTACCACTAGTTACGAAAAACCTTCGTGAAGAAGAACTGGCAAGAAACTTCACGGGTATAATTTTTTCAAAACAAATTTACAACGTCTCTTTATGTCTTTACAAAATTATTCTTATCTGCATCTGTTAGCTCGGTAAGTCTCCCTCCCCCAACTATCCAAACGACGAACACCCTCAAACGGCACCCGTTTACGAGTTAATGCGGGCTCCAGCCAAGGTTCCATTCCACAACAGCGCCCTATCCGTAACTCAAACTTTGGGTGTGACCCGTACATGATTGTTCTACATTTTTTAAAATAACTTCCTCTAAAATCTAGTTCTAACATCCCCCGTCATTCCAAATTGTCAATCCTCCGGAAGGCTTCGAATCACCCTGAACACACGATCACAAAACGACCGGAAAATCTCCGTACCTATATATAAAAACGCCGCACATTTTCATACTTATCGACACGCGACACGGCACTCATCTGAGTGTGACATACTTGAACATGATCTGACTGTAGGAACTTTGAATATAAATTGTGTAAAATGTTTTTGTGGCTGGTTGTGATTGTGTTGGCCCTATGGGTCGCCTTGTTCCGATATAGGAGGCGCAGGATGTATAAGCTTGCGTCTTTGATTCCTGGACCAGAAAATGAATTGCCTGTTATTGGAGTGGCTCATACTTTAACTGGTAGTACTGAAGGTACGTGCAGTTAAATTAAAAGGCCAAATGTGGTACCTGATTTTGAATACCAATTTTTATAGGCAATATGTTATTGAACAATACCTAATATAAGAACTGAATGAAAAGTAATTCGAAACTCAAATCAATATTGTTTAGGAAGAAATCTGATTTTATGTTCTGACCTACACTTTATTCTAATAATTTTGCTGAAATACCGTTTATTCGATTTTTATTGTCTATTTACATCACAAGATAATAACTTGCATACTGCTAGACGTTTTCTTAATGTCAAATAAACTCTACCAAGATTTCTAACGAGCTTTACGGTGTTTGTAGTAGCGGTACTCCGAAAAAGGCGCTTCCGGATTCGAATTTCGAAAAAGCAAAGATAGACATTTGTGTTTTGAACAAAAATTTATTTTAAGCAATCGCTTGTTTCCTTTAAAATAATACTCATAGTAATTCATAACACAAGCTTTGCTTTAGGACCGTATATGTGGTGTGTTTTTCTAGAAAAACATATGTAGTTTCTGAAATTAAAGTTTTGTAATATCTGAAACTAAATATAATTTTCTTCATCAGTTGTTTGTTAGAAAATGATAGAAATAACTGTTGAAATTTAAAACTTTATTAAGAATTAAAGTGACGTCAGGCTCGCTCCTTATTTTTTTACCTTTTCAGCACTAAAACGTGCTTTATTCTTACAAAATCATCGTTGATATTGACGTTTCAAATCATATTTTAATTACATTTATATATTTTCAGTTTCATTTTGTTTCACATTCAAATTTCAAATATATTTCTCAACATTGACAATTACTTGTTTTTATTGACATCAAATAAAGCATGACTCTACCACCAGTTCGGAAAAACCTTCGTGAGGAAGACCTGGCAAGAAACTTCACGGGTATATTTTTTTCAAAATAAATTTAATTTGTCTCCTTATGTCTTCACAAAACTATTCTTATCTGTATCTTATAGCTCGGCAAGTCTCCTGTAAACTAGAGTTCTAGTGTTCTAATTCTGTAGGAGACAGACATTCTGTAAAGAACTCAAATATTTGCTCACAAGTTTAATCATAATTAGTATTATTATTTAATGATGGTCCATTTCTGAAACCAATTTTTTTGTTATTTATGTATCTGCTTATTAATATATTATTAATTTTGTAGTAACCAATAACTCAAGTTCATTATGAAGCTCGTTGATGAATGCTCGAAATTGTTGTGGATTTTCCAAATATTTATTTATTTAATGTAGATGCCGTTAGGTTACGTGAGAGTGGTACTATTTAGAGGGGTCTGTATGTAATTTCTAGCAAGGTCATGATTTTCATGGTGAGGATTCAACTCGTAGCTATTGTATCTGCAGATTTTGGTTTCTGGTTTAGACTTACTCCAGTCGTTCGTACTCAGATTCTTTCGCCGACAATCCGCATGCGAAGGGGAATCCGTCCGTACAAAACCACTCACAGATCTCTCTCATACTGTATATGGCCCTGTCGATCAATAAAAATGTTTGCCGGATTTGGATCTGCGTTCTGCGTATTGGCAGTCACCCACCCGTACGACCAGAACAACTAATAAAAGGTGCCCTTAGGATGCCCTTAGGTCTCTGTCGACATAACTGTTGTCATAAGTTAAAATGAAAAATTATTAGTTTCAAATTTTAATTAAGCTATGAGACATACTCGTTGGAAAAAATCTAACGAAGATGAGAGACTGGATCTGCACTAGCAGACTGTATAACAGATTTAAAAAAGTACTAGTCGAATTTTTTTTACAACTCTGTCTTTTTGATAATATGAACGGAAATCTTATTTATGAGCGTATCTGCCACGGTATTGATAAGTTGATTATATTAACTTCATGTTATTTGTAATTTAAAGGAATAATGGCCGCAATGAAGATGTACAGTTACACAGCCATGAAAACCAATGGACTGATGCGGGGCTGGCTAAACCATATTCTATATTTCGGTAAGTAAATAAATTTTTATTAACGAAATATAATGCAAGGCAGCTGAGCTCAAAATATTTTAACAATAATGTATCATAGCATAGTGCGAAAGATTTCGGACTCAAATCGGTGCGAATTTGTATTAAGGTAAACCTTTTTTTTTTATCCCCAGACAATGACACCAACTGTATGGCCCCAAAGTAAGCAGAGCTTGTGTTATGGATGACCATACAGCGAACTGGGCGGAACCCAGATTAAAATACATACGTAAATATCAACAACCATGAACCGAGAATAAACATTTATGTTTATCACACAAATGTATGCCCAGGCCGGGACTCGAACCTGGGACCTCCGGCGTATTAGGCAGGCCTACTAACCACCACGCAAAATGATCAAACAAACGGCTGCACAGATTTTTAATCATTGATGGAAATAGCCCTTCATCTTACTTATAAAGCTTTTTGAAATAACCTTTCAAAAGAAAGTATTGTATGTATTATATATATAAAGGATTCGCATTATCAATCCTAGTATTTATTGAGATGAATTGCCTAAGATATTATTTATTTGTTTAACAGTACTACTAAACCCAATGGACGTGGAAGCTGTTTTGAAGACGTCTCTTGAAAAAGACGATCTTCATAGATTTATGAGAAAGATCACAGGAAATGGCGGTATTTTCGCTCCGGGTAAGAGTAACACTTTTCACTAATCGATTTGTTTATTGAACGGCGTAACTATAGTTAACAGCTGTGTATTTATTTCATTCAGTACTTAGAAGTTTAACTTTTAGTTTAGTTAAGTTTACTTTAAGTTACTTTTTTTAAAACTTTTTATAGCCGATAAACAATCATGCAATCTACTTCATGGTAAACGGCATCTGTACTCATGGACATGATAAGGAGTTAGCACAGATTACAATGACTCGGGGAGAGCTTTATTCACAAATGATAACGTACCTGATAGGAAACTCAGCTCTGATGGACTTTGTTTAGTGTTATTTGACTGGTCGTTTCTTGCCTTTGACTGGAATACAATCGAGTCAGTAGGAAAGATTATAGTAGTAATAAAATAAATAGAATTTATTAACTCAAGGTCTCGAATGACCACGTTTACGTGTTGCCGGTCAGAGGCAAGGAGCAGCTTAATGTTTCAAAGTAAGCCTTCGGTTAGCATCTTTAATCGATAAATCAATTAACAACAAGATAACTAATAAAAAACACCTACGAACATTATGTTCATGGGTGCGTACCATAAGGTGGATCGCGTCTTCCTTTGCCGACTGTGACGACGTTAATAACTGCCAGACAAGCTCGTATTAAAAGTAACTGTGAGCGTAAACTTTATATTTCACTTCACAACTTATAGACATAGATTTTTCACTGGAGATTTTAAAAAGTGTTCGTGATACATTTTGTTAACCCTATGAAATTATCTTTCTTCGAAATCTTTACATACACCATACCTTTCACGTATATTTTGAGCTGCGATTCCGTCAAAGTCGACTCAGGGCTGAGTTTTCAATAATCTGATGAAAATTGTCTGGAGAATAACTTACACTTAATAACTGACACTTGAAAAGACTTTCCATAGAAATTATGTCTAGATCTCAAAATTATTCTATTCTATTGTTCGCAATCTGAAGCGTGAGAGCACAAGTTTCTTTAAAAGTCTAGGGATTCCTTTTTATGTATTTTGTTCCTGGTATTCCCGAGATTCTTATAATATCCTGTTGATAAATCAGGGCTTAGTCTTGTTAACTTTGTATTCATGTAACTGGCAGATATGCTTGTTTAGGAATACCAAGAAAATGTTAAATTTCAATCGTGTAGTGTCATGCGATTTGTAAGGAATTATCATCATATCATGGATGATAATTATGAACTTTAAAGAACCTTGTGCACACCTGAGTCCGCCGTATTAAGAAGGTTTTTACCCTCGTAGATTGCTCGTCTGTGTTTAAGAATTTACATACTATAATGAATGTGTGGTTTTATTGTGTCAGGTGACGAAAAAACTCATCTAAGTAAGGAAAAACATAGGTACTCGTTTCTTGGAAATGACCGTATAATTTACATTGTTTAAGGAAACAATAAAAAGCAGCGCGGGTCAGTTGGCAGCGCTTGCGCAGATAGACTTCATGCGACACGAATACAGTATTGTTCTCATACATACATGCGTCATAAAGGTCAAATTGATGCGGACCGCGTATCACTACTATATACTTCTTGTTTAAGACTGCTTGATATTCTGACAAAGCATCTTTCTTTTTTTCCGACGCTTTTAATAGAAACGAATTTGAACGTCGAATTTGCGTTGACGAATTTCGGCGTACTTTGACGATACTTTACTTAGAGGTGCCTTTTCGTTTATCCTAAAACGCAAGTTATCAAAAGTGAATAATGTACATGATGAAAATGTTCGACTACAAAACTAACAGGAAGTTGTGGGCCAAAAAAAGACAAGTAGGTATATAGTAGATAAAAATTAAAGGTACTAATCTAATCGATAAATCTTTTTGCTAATGTTTTTCTATAATTTCTCACAGATCAGTTTATCACTAACTCTGAGGACTCATGAGGATTGTCTTTTTGGTTTAAATCAGAATTATCGATTTTCAATATTTATAATAGGAATATATTTTTCTATTTGTGCCTAAATGAATTATGTTGCATCTGTCGCTCCCATACTATATTTTATAGATCGATCGTGCATATAGAAGAAAATTTCATGCAAATAGAAGAAAATTTCATGGGATATCATACATCGAACTCAGGAAAATCCAGAATGAATTCAAGAAACATGAGTGATTAAATTATTGAATTATTCAAATATAATTGAAGAGTTGTAATGAAAGTCCAAAAAATGAACATAAGGACTTTGTAGCTACTATAAGAATTTCATAATATTTTTAATTGATTTATCTTTAATTACAACTAGATACAATCCAGATGAGTGTGTGCAGGCCACGCAAACAGCTCATTTCCACTTTTCTTGTAGTTTGTATAAACCGTTTCCATTAATGCAATCGCCATTTGACAGAATAAAACGCATATAAAATATATTCTGAACATTTATGCCATGTTCTTATGTTTTTTTTTTAATTTTTTTACAAATTGAAATATTATTTTTCTACGTCCATTTTGAATTTGACCTTCCTAATGGGCGTAACTGAAGTAATTACTTGAAAACTGAAATCATGCATACCTTAGTAAGTTCTATTCTATTCCTACGTACCACTTTGTGGTGATCAGTTAAGTTGCACAAATTCACTATAACCTTGATGATATTAGTAAAGATTAATCTTTTGTCTCATACACAGTGCCAATTTGGAGGCGCCGCAGGAAAATCCTAGTCCCGGCTTTTAGTCCAAAGATAGTAGAGAACTTCGTAGATGTATTTTCTGAACAAAGTCAAATATTGGCCAATCGGCTTGAGGCACAAGACGGGAAAAAAGCATTTAGCGCTTGGCCCTATCTCAGCGCTTATACCTTAGATTCAGTATTTGGTAAGTAATATCATTACGATCATTTTGTCTAATAGTAAAGCCATATTAAAACTATGTTTAAGAAACCCATTTGAAAAGTTTTACATACCATTTTGATATTTTAGTAAAATTTACTTAAGGTTTCAAAAATTACAAACACTTACTAATTAACTTAATTGGTTGTGGTAAAATAACGTGTACAGAAGTAAAATAATTCAAGTAGCAGATCTAGTCCAATAACTTGGACCACATAACTAATTACTAGTGATTATATAAGTGCTGTACATACTGAATATAGTAATCTTGACATAATTGCAGATCTGACAGGTCAACGGCTACCGTGCATGACTGGCTTAGTGTCAAATATCATTTAACATTGAAACATCGGAAATATCGATTTCTATAAAGCTAGTATGGCCAATTGTAGGAAATTGTGTAGGCTGGCTCTTTTAAATTAAGTCTATTAAATTCATGACGATCTAGTGGTGCTGTGGTTAGTAGCCCTGCCTCATACGCCGAAGGTCCCAGGTTCGAGTCCTGGCCGGGGCATTCATTTGTGTGATGGACAAAGATTTTTGTTCTCGCGTCATGTTTGTTCGTATTTATATATGTATGTTTATTCTGGGTACCCCCCGAGTTCGCTGTATGGTCATCCATTACACAAGTTTTGCTTACTTTGTGGCCAAACAGTTGGTGTCATTGTCTGGGGATTTATTATTGTACTCTCACAATAGACAACTCAATGGACAACTTCTCTATAAGTCAATCTGAAAAGCTCATGATTTACGATGTTACAATTCCAGTAAATAGAATAATTGGATTTATATTTATTGATGATAATTACTGTCATAAGAAGTGTTTAATAATACTTTAAAGAATTTCAACGAAACACATTGTATAATTCCATAGCAGGTCTAGAATTAATCTATCATATTGACTAGACTGAGATAATTTAACTACCGTTCTAGTGGAAGACGTCAATAATTACAAATAATTTTCAACATTGAAAAATAAATATTTGAGTTTAAATTCGAATATCATTACTACTTCGTAGTCAGGACACCCCAAGGCGCGTAGGCCTTTTTCTTTCAGACAGGCCCTCGAAAAGGTTTTACCATATTTAACCCATTTTTATTTTCCAGAAACTGCAATGGGTCTAAAAATCAAAGCACAGAGCAACCCAAACACTCCATTTCTAACATCCATGAACATGATCCTGAATCTAGTTTGCGAGAGGATCTTCAAGCTGTGGCTGCAGCCGGAGTGGATGTATAAACTGTTTCCACAATACGCTGTACATCAGAAATGCGTCGCCGATTTGCATCAATTTGTAGACAATGTAAGTTTGAGCTGACCGCCTGAGTAATTACTTTTTTGTTGTACTAACAACTATTTCATCGTGGTTTATATGAAAAGAACTATCGCATGAAAACTAAAGTGGCAATCGTTTTTCTACGATCTGTATCTAGTAGAACTATATATATATACTTTTGTACCTTTATGAATTGATTCATAGGAAAGCCATCAGGGAAAAAGTATGTGAATTTTAACAAAGTAATAAGCTAGGTTTTTGTAATATAGTGTAATATTCATTCACGTCCTCATTCAAACGCAAAATGGTTGAAATTTTATATGTTAGCTCATTTCAAAAGAAAATGTATTTCTATGGGTGTAGAAATACTTGATTTAACTTACAGGATCGACGTCTGAACGCATGAACTCTTCAGAGGTCAATAGCGCAGACAGAAAAACATATCCAACATTTTTATGTTGAATAAAAAAAGTGTTTTCTTGTGATAAATTTATTTTCAGATAATACAAAAGAAAAGATGCGAGTTGAAGCTTGAAGCTGAACAAAAAACAAAGGATGACGATGATTTTGGTAAATATTAATTTAATTTGTATTTTTTGACAATATTTCAAACATGTAGCTTTGTCACAGATTTCTAAAGTTATTTCGTAACAGATAGAGCACCCCGTAGTACCTACATCTAGTTACACAAGCCTTGCCTATCGTCACCGATTTTCTATTTGCGGTAGTTTATTTTCATAACACCATTTTTACTAGATTTTGTCTGCTATTTTGATGTATGCGTAAACTCCCGTTTTTGTTCAATTTGTGGTTTATTTCAATAACAATCGTTTATATGTATGCTGAAATTCATCCAAAACAGTTTAGCCGAAACTGAGCAACAAACATCCAAACATACAAACTTTCACATTTCTCTTTCTCCACAGATTTGGGTTCCTACAAGCGGAAGACATTCCTCGATCTGCTGATTACTTTATCCGGAGGAGAGAAAGGTTACACTGACGAGGAGCTGAGAGAAGAGGTTTTGACATTGACGATTGCTGGCACCGACACTTCGGCAGTGGCCGCAGGATACACCCTGAAGCTGCTTGCGAAATATCCAGAAATTCAGGAGAAGCTGTTTCAAGAGTAAGTTCTTGGTAAATCAATAAATCCACAATAGCGTTTATTAATCCTATAGCGGGTAAACAATAAATAGTCATCAGCCTTATTTTAATAAGGGGGTGGTTTTAAGCAGTTTGTAGTCATCAGGCGAGTTACACTACCAGCTGCAGGCTATAAGAGTATATAAATGAATTCAACAAATACATAGGCATATAATAAACTTGAATATAACAACCGTATAAGAAGCTACGATTGTGTTTTACATGAGCACGTGGTTAACTTGGGAGGTACAATCGGATAATGTAATTACAAATCAGATTTTATTATTCTCTTAATTTCATAATTCGGATAATATAATTACAAATTAGATTAGGAATCAAATATTTGTAATTTTCGTTTCTTGTTGGTTCTTACGGCGAGGACCTTAACTACCTTAACTTTTTTTAAATGTACCTATAGATAATAAAAGATGAACGATGTGGTTCTACAAATATGCATAGTATTGACATTTCTTAAGTGGTTATTATATTAAGTTGTGAGATAATTGTAGCACAAATTATTGTGCCATATTAATTAAGATTATCATACTTACCGCACAATATCAATCAATTAAACAAATGTTGGTTTTGTCGCATGCCTTCTTATGTCAGGGGCATGTGCTTGTATGGAGACAAATGATTCACATAATTTTTAAAGTAGCAACTATTTACCCCGTTTCGAATTTAATATCGAAATTTTATAGATTAGAAAAGTTAAAAATGCAGCAAAAGACTTATTACAAAATATGTTAAATAGCTTACTCAAATTCAAATTCAAATTCAAAGACAAATTCAAATTCAAATTCAAATTCAAATTCAAATTCAAATTCAAATTCAAATTCAAATTCAAATTCAAATTCAAATTCAAATTCAATCAAAAATATTATGATTGAATCTACGTAGCTATTATATATTTCAACCAAACCCCCACACAATTCTTAGTATGATTTACACGTTGTAACGTCACACACAACTCGGTACCGTTTGTTTCGTATGGACTGCCGACTCCCAGCAGCTCCCCAAACGTATCGCTGTATCTAGAAAACTATTGATTGTAACTATACTGTTACTGCTGCAATATTTATTTATTGTTGATTTGTTATTTAAATATGTAATGAAATGTCCTCAATATTCTGTACAATGTTTTTGGATGCCTTAAAAGAATTCGGTGTATTAATATATTACGGGTAAAAACTAATATTTTTCAAAGTGTCTTGGTTATTTATTTTATCAACAAGTCAAACATTTGCATTCAGAAGTTATCTTTAGAAATGCAGCAACGAATGAGAAATTTAATAATTTTATAAATATATGAATATTATACACCTAATGCGGACCGAAAAATTCGGTCAAACATTTTCAAACGTTACACTCTATCGCGGACATCGAACGGGACTTACTGTACTATACTTAGCTGCGGAAGTTCCAAATCACGACATATAGGTACTTGTCCAAAATAAAAAATACTTGCTACAGTTCTAATAAAACACACAAAATCACGTAAAAGAGGTAAATTACATAAAAAATCTTAATCATGGTCTTAATATAGAGACAAAACTATAGTCGCTCTCAAGCTAGGCAGAGCTGACGCGTTCCCTATTATTTCACCACAACTTTAACATTTTGTGAATAAGGGTATAATAAGGTTACATATATTAAGATATTAAGTCAAAGACTGCCACTTGATTTGTCAAACGTGTGTTAAAAATATAATTTTTATTTGTAATTAAGGCATTATTTGGCAATAAAGGCGTATTGTATTGTAAGACCAATAATATTACCGGAAATTGAAACCTTCTTGATAACTAGGATTTATACCTCGGCGGCGTTGCACCATCGAAGTTTATCTAAAAAACTAAAGTGTTTCTAATGTTTCCTTAAAAATTTCGAGGTTAATCGAGGTCAACTGGCTATTGTCCTGAAGGTCAACTAAACTGTTATCCTTTCGCGACCTGCCCAAAGTGAACATAAATTTAAACTAGAGATTTGATGCAAATTTTATTTCATTGTAGAATGGTTTTTTTCACTTTTTGTTTTTTATTGTTGTTCTTAAACGAGCTTTTTTTTATTGGCGATGCAGCAGTTTATTTAAAGTGAATAAACAATCAGGAAACTTTCTAGGAATTATTTTTGTGAGAATTTTAACGGATTTTTAAACACTGAATAAACCAGGTACACCTCACCTGACACGTGGATGGAAAAAGTTAACTTTATACAATAAAACAAGATAATTTAGAATTTTGAAAATATAAATTGTATCTCTAATGGCTGGTTTACAAAAGTCAAGTAGTTAAGTTGCTAACTAAATTTTAACTGTTTTTTAGTTAAAAATTACGTGTAAACAATTATTTAAGTGACAAGTGGTAAGGTTTTTTATATTCAACATTTGTTAAGGGGCTTGTTAACTTACCAACAAAGTAGTAAGTTAAAAAGTAGTACGCAAGTGATTAAATAGATTAGGATTCGTTCTATTTTTCTGGTAAGTAGGTGGTCGGGGTTTCTTACCTAACGTTCGGATACGATTATTTGGTTGAGTGCATGATTGGTAGTCTTCTAGAGAGTTTAATTTCCGAAACAAATTCTGCTTTGAATTTGTCCAAAATCCCGCTTATCACAAACCTAAGTACAAAATTGACGAATTCCTTGAGTTAAAATGTAGTTACTACTTAACTACTTAGTACGTGTAAACTGCGCATTAGTGCGCCCGATGGAATTGTAATTAAACTTTTAGTGAGCCATCTAATATACAATTATAGAAAAAAAATTTTACTCTATTTTTTTTAACTTCGTAGCCAGTAAACGAGCAAGCGACCTACCTGGTAGCACGTCACATCTGTGCCCATAGACATCATGTTTCGGAGATGTCATTGATTAATTATTTATTTATTACCATTAATAAGTATACAAAACAATTCTATCAACAATAAAAGTAACCTATTTGTAACATATGTATATATACACATAGACATTGTACAAAAATTTACATAAATTACAAGAAAAAGGTAAAATAGTGAAAAAAAAGTTAATTATCCTCGAATCACACATTTTAAATTAATTTTAAGTAACGAAGCCAAGTATGCTATCCAATCAAAACTGCCAATGAAAACATGATGGATAACATTTTCCTCGATAGATAAATTATAACTCAGGTCTTTCTACATTCTTTTTTCAGTTTTAATTTAACCATAATGCATAGATAATAATAAAAATTGTACTATTAAATCAAGCGTGTTTTTTTTTCAATCGTTTAGTGCGGTTAATTTTGTTATTCTATTTGCATTATTTTTAGCAATCGAAATAAAACCGGTTTATGTAACGGTGGTGTTGCCATCGCGGCTCGTGTCAGTCTCCGGTCAGGCGTTGTAAAAGTAAGACTGACGATGTTTTTGCTCCAGCCGTAACCATGGCAACGTTGACAAATATACTAAAACCTGTACATAATATAGGCACATAGGATTTTTCTCTATGATATATCTCTTGAAAGCAATGTTTTAATTTTATTAATACTTTTATTATATTAATACTTGAAATTGGTAGAAATAGTTATTGTGTAGTAACAACAGCTGATTGCCATAACACAAAAAAAAAATTATAGGCAGATAACAGTATGACCGCTTGCAAAAGAATTTTAAGTGACATATTTTTATTCACAGCGATATAGTACTGCGTGTAAAAGGATTGTTCACATCCAAATCAGACTGTTGAGAACTCGTAATATATTCAGGGAAAATATTATTTTTCTAGACTTCGTTACAAACTGGTACTTCTGCATTGGAATCTTATGAACAAAATTTATCCTCTGTGTATGAAGTTAATCTAACTAAAAATATTTAATATCATTCTGATTCACGGAAAACTATATACATATATATTAATTTACTGGTTTATTTAAAAAAAATATGACAAATGTTAAGTTAGCGATATCACCAACATGAGTTGGATCTTTAACTCCGAGTAGTAACACTTTTTATAAAGTTGACACATTTATAATTGACGCAGCGAAAGATTCTGTTGGCGTACCTATATTTTATATTAGATTATTTACCAAGGGAATAAAGCAATGTCTTATGTATTATGATTCAGTAATCGTAAGCGAAACTTAGTAAGTGAAAGATCATGAAAACTTCCATAAATTTGTAATGTTTCAAGACGACAACGACGCTTCAATTCCATCAGCAATAAAATTCCAAGATGATAATGAATTGAGACCTACAGCTGGACACAGCAATCCAGTGATTTTCAAAGATGATGATCAACAGCATCCTTAGACTGAGATTTTATTTTTTCTACCTGCTCCCTGCTCCATTGTTTGTGTGATATCTTTGGTGTTCGAACACTTGTGTAAAAGTTGTATACCTCATTAGAAAGTCATAGTGACTTTTTATGTTCAAGGGGCAACATTTCGTGTAATAGTAATAAAGTTTTTCTTTTGTCCTTGAATTTGGGAGCATTGTGTTTAAAAAAACGTTGTTATTGTACATTTTATGCTCTAGATATGTAACTAGATAGTCATTAATAAATAAAATTAAGATATTAATTAAATATCTTTTGAATTTTTATTCTTTTCTTAAGATTTAAGTTACCACCTACGATTTTTTCAAATAAACGCTATAATTAAAATATCTCAATAATGGTTCACTTTCGCATATGAGTGTCTATACAAAACAATGTTGCAAATCACCTGTACTATAAACCCTTAAAGGATTATGCTTTAATAAAAAAACACCCTGTATAAAATAAAATAGTAAATTCATCATACTGGACTTCTGCTTTTCAAACAGATTGAAAGAAACGAACACCTTGGACTCGCATATAGTTTTGATGCCTTTATTATGTTCCATTCGTTAAAATCTGTATAGGTTTTTAAGTACAAATGCTTTGACTTTTTAGGTAGTAATTAATATTAACAATACACCTAGCCTCCCATTTTATATAACCCAAAGTGCAATCACTAGGCTGTCATCAGTAGACATTATTCTTGAGTTTACAGGACTTTAGTACAAAAGTCACAACAAAGATTTTGAAATTTCACCAATTTTTTTTATTGATTATAATAGAACTACTGAGACAAAGAACAGAGCCATGGAGCCTTACTTTCTTTTTTTATATAATATTCGAGTATGTAATTTCAAATTTAGAACATATTAGTAATGGATCGTTCGTAGTTGTAATATTATTTTAGATAGACGTTCCAAAAGAAATGTCACAACCTGGGCTAGGTCTTTGTACACCATCTAAAAAAATTGACAAATAAATGCTAATTATAGGAAAAATACAAATAATTTGATTTAATTAGTAGTTAGATGGTAAGGAAATAAAAAAGTCAACATTATTTGTGTTCGTTTTAGCGGGCAACATTGACAATGAGTCTTTTCTATGGCGGAAGTTGTCAAGTGAAGTTACTAAGCAGAGGGGAAAGCCAACTCACTCACAGCACACTTCACAAACATCACATTGATAGTTGTCTGTCCGTGTGTTTGATTGTTCGCTGCGCTTGAGTTCTTTCTTTCGGTTTCTTTTAACTTTACAACTGTTAAATAAGCTAAAAATACACAAACCAATTCAATTCAATTCTTTGGACTTAATGCCAACCAGCCATCGATACTACGCGATACACAAAACAAAAAGATGTAAGTAAGGGTTTACTTCAAAATGTAATTTTTTTCCGCCATGATGATTTTTGTTTGTGTATATACACTAATAATGCACAATTTCATTTCCTACCAATAAACAAAGTGTTTTAATAACAATTTAACAATCAAAAAGTGTTCTAAGCTTCTTAAACTATTTTTTGATAAAGTGTACAAAGACCTGGCCCAGACTCCTTGCATTTTGGGACATTTCTTTTGACTGATGTTAAGGATTGCTCGAAATGGAGTTTGTACATAATAGGTCTTTACCTATGAAACTGCCGTTTTGCCGTACTGGCCATTTCAAATGAAAATATTTTTTTTTTTTGACTGATAATTCTAATTTCAAATTAATTTTATTTGACAAACATGGAATTCTTTTTCTAAATTCGTCATTTGTTTAATAGTTAGTGTTTTGTTTTCAACGCGTTCGAACATTTTTCGTCATAAAAAAGCTTGACAATGGGTACCCCACGAACTCAATGACCGCCAGCGCGAAGTACGCGTGGAGACGTGCCTTGCACTGCTCAACAGGCATACAAATGAAGGAATTCTGAACCGCATTGTTACTTGTGACGAGAAATGGATCCTGTTTGACAATCGTAAGCGCTCAGCAAGTTGGTTGGACCCTGGTTCAGCACCCAAACAATGCCGTAAACGAAAACTTACCCCTAGAAAAGTGATGGTCACTGTTTGGTGGTCTAACGCGGGTGTAATTCATCACAGCTTCTTGCCAAACGGGACAAGCATTACTGCAGATGTGTACTGTGAAGAACTGAACACAATGATGGAGAAGCTCGCACGTCTCCAACCAGCTTTGGTCAATCGTTCGGCTCCACTGCTCCTGTAAGACAACGCGCGACCTCATACTGCACAGCAGACGGTCTCCAAGCTATAAGAGTTGGGGTTGGAAGTTCTCCGTCATCCGCCGTACTCACCAGACCTTGCGCCTACAGACTTCTACTTTTTCCAGAATTTGGATAACTTCTTGGCGGGAAAAAAATTCAATACCCAAGAGGCAGTACAAAATGCCTTTCAAGAATTTGTTGCCTCCCGTCCAGCTGATTTCTTCAAGAAAGGCATCAATAAGCTACCAATGCGTTGGCAAAGATGCATTGATTGCATGGGTGATTATTTTGATAAATAGAAATAAAAAATTTAAAAAAAAATTACGCTTCATTTATTTCGTGAAAAACGGCAATTTCATAGGTAAAGACCTAATATAAAACGGCATAATCGTGCAGGTGGTGCGAAAAACTTATTATTAAACGTAGTCTTTTAAAACTGTGTACAATCGATAATCAAATATAGGAAGTACAAAACTAAATGTAACTAAAGTATTGTGTTTGATTTCCAAACTCATTTCCTATGCGTCGTTTGAAACCCAATATTTGGTTAACCTTTTTCACAATATTAGCTATATGTGAGACAATTGAAGTTTATTATCCAATAAAATACCGGGACCCTTCAGTTTACTTTTTCTGGTAATTAAATAATGACCCAAGGCATTATTCGAATAAAATGTATTTTTTGTTATTAGATTTAGTGCTAAGTCGCTGATTTTCAAATCTTCGCGCTTGCTTTTGTTAATATCTGCTGCAATTGGTATAGAAAATGCCGAGTACGCGCTCCATGGAGTTTGATAAGCATATGAACAAAACCTATGGCAAACGAATAAAAATATAAACGCAATTCCAATAGATAAGAAAATATATTATATGTATATCACTTCTATCGGATTGACAGTCACTTCTAAAGGCGCAAACTAGTTCACAGTTATAGATTGATATATAATTTGTTGGTACACATCTTGTTGAATGAATTACCATGCCACGGCTACATTATATGACTTATGGTAAACTGTGTTTAACGATCGGTAACAATACGCAACGCTGTACAACGATATGAGCTGCTGTAAGTAAGAACCATTATTTGTTACCATATAAAAACTGACGAAGTTTTTGTTTTTTCAGGCTGCACGATTATTATGGTGACTCGGATAGGCCACTGGTCAAGGACGACTTACAAAATTTAAAATATCTTGAAAGAGTAGTTAAAGAGTCTATACGACTCTTTCCACCGGTTCCTTTCATCATCAGAAAAGTCCTTGAAGACACCAAACTACGTAAGTATTAAGAGTCTGGTTTTATTTTAAATTGTCTTTGTAGATTGCCACGTAAACTGATCTGTAAAATTTGGTACCCGTCACTTCTGTCTCCTGTGATTAAAAATAATATATAAAAAAGTATATAACTTCCATAAAATATACTGGAGAGATTTCAGAATAAATGTATAATTAAAATAAAAAACAAGTATGGTTCCTCCATGTGTAGTTCATCATGACGGTGGCGTAGTGGGTAGAAGCCCTGCCTTATAGGCTGGAGGTACCAGTTTCAATTATCTCAGATGTTTGTTCTTGAATCATAGTTGTTAATATTTATATATGTATGATTACTCTAAGTTCCCCCCCAATTCACTGTATGGTCATCCATAACCAAGCTTTGCTTACTTTGGAGCCAAACTGTTTATTATTATTTATTCAACACTATAATGGGACCTATGGTGTCGAAGTACACCAGCTATCACTTACACCTCGAGCCTGCAGGCACAACAATACCAATATATATTAACCTAATATTAATTAAATAATGTGAAAATATTCTGCAATGTGACAGTCTGCCAGTCACTTTATTCGTGGGCTATCAGTATCTTCACGCGACGAAATTTTAAACTTTTCGGGTGAAGTACAATGACAACGCCTTAACACTTTTCTTGATCTTGATTGGTAGGTACTATAAGGTTGACAGTTGACTTTCTAATAGCAAAAAAAAATTATAAAAGTGGGTTTAGTAGTTACATCATTTATACATTACAAACAGAACTCGTAAGTATTTTTACTATTGTAGATGAAAAAGCTTATACAGGGTGACGTTTTTTTTCGTTCGATAAAAAGGCACACATGGATTTAAACCACAATTCTGAGCTCAAATAAATATGAGCAAAAGTAACAAAACAAAAGTAGCAAAAGTAACAAGTCAACAAAAAAGTTGAATTTTTCTTATCGTTTTAGCTATATAGTGTCAAGTGTAAAAAAGTAATCCAGTATATGTTTGTTACTCTATAACTTGATATATGCAAACTTTTAGGTCATTACATATGAAAATGGCGTTTTGTAAGGGAGGAACATAAAGTCTGTTTTTTTTTAAATATAATATATTTATTTGATCAACGTATGTATCATTGCTATCTATACACTTATGCCATCTCATAGGTAGTTCATTGATACATTTACTAAAACAACCATTCGGACGGGAATCATCAAAATCTTTGAAGGCGCTCTGAACTGCCTCAACGGAGTTGAACTTTTTCCCTTGCAAGAAGTTATCAAAATTTCGAAAAGAATGGTAATCTGTTCAAGCAAGGTCCGGGAAGTACGGTGGATGTCTTAGACGTTCAAACTCAAACTCAAACTCAAACTATTTATTGCTTCATAGTACGGTACAAAAAGGATGTTACACAGAAATATAGTTCCACATACTATGCTGCACAACAGCATGCAATAGGTATTATAATAAGTGACTAAATCTATTAACATGCCCTTTTTTTTTTAACTATAATGTCATTATTAATTTACACCCCACCACCAATACGTTTTATTATTTATATTACTATTATGAAAGTATTACAATTAAAAATTCCATTATACAATTAAATAAATTCTACCTCTTATTTTTGTCAAAATATTCCTTTACCGAATAAAAACATTTTTCACTTAACCATTTACTAAACGATTTTTTAAATTTAACTTGAGTCAACGACTGAATGTTCTTAGGAACAGCATTATATATTTTGACACACATGACGTAGCACTGCCTGTTATAGAGTTCTAGGCGTGGCAATGAATTATATACTAATCTATTTCCATGTCGTGTTGCTCTTGTAATGTCCTTAGCTTGAGTAAAATAATGAGCATTGCTTTTTACGAACATAGCAATTTCTAAAATGTACATACAAGGCAATGTTAATATGTTATACAGTTTAAATAAAGGTTTGGCTGATTCGTCCGGTGCTTTTCCAAAAATTGCCCGAATACACTTTTTTTGTGCTGTAAATGCCTTGTTTATCTCCGTAGAATTCCCCTAAGTGATGAGACCGTATCTTAAGGTAGACGTGACATACCCATGGTAAGCAGTCATTACGGTTGAAAATGCACAGGTTTTCCGCAGTCTGCTTAGAACATACACATAACTATTTAATTTATTTGTTACATAGTCTATGTGCTGCTTCCAATTTAATTTATTGTCAATATAGCACCCGAGAAATTTGGTAAATTCTACTTCTTCAATTTTGTCATTTTTATAATGTATGTCAATACTATTGAGAACTTTATTTGTGTTAAATCTGATATAATTAGTTTTTAATCAATTAATATTTAAATTATTACATGTCAACCAATTTATAATTAATTTTATAGTGTTATTAATGTCATATTCAAAATTATTATTATTCTTAGTCAAAATTAAAGATATGTCATCTGCAAATAGAAAATATTTATGAGATGTCAAGTTGGGTAGGTCATTCACATATAAAAAAAATAAAAGAGGCCCGAGAACACTGCCTTGTGGCACCCCGCTCGTTATGTTTTTAAACTTTGACCTACAATTAACTATTTCTTTTTTGTCATTTATATATTGCATTTCCACACTTTGCTGTCTGTCAATTAGGTATGTCCTCAACCAACTCAACACTGTGCCTCTAATACCATAATTTTCAAATTTTTGAAGCAACAGGTTATGAGAGACAAAGTCGAAAGCGCGGGACATATAAAAAAACGGCTATTGTTTCCTTTCTTAAGTTTATACTATTTGCAACTTCATTAACTAATTCGAAAATAGCAGTAGTTGTTGATTTTCCTTTCTGGAAACCCGATTGTTGCTTACATACATATATCGAACTTAGCAATGAAATGTATAAGCCTTTTTTTCATTGCTTTTTCAAATATTTTTGAAAATATCGGGATTAACGAAATAGGACGATAGTTGGAAAGATTGGTTTTTTCCCCCCTTTTAAAAAGTGGTCTTACGATAGATTTTTTCAATAATCCTGGAAATTGACCAACGGAAAACGACAAATTTATAAGAAACGCTAAAGGTGCTGCTAATTCTGCGCTACAATACCTTATTACTTTAGTGCTAAAACCATCATAACCTACCGCGTACGTATTATTAAGTGTCTTGATGATCGAGATCACTTCATCGGCCGTTACTGGCTCTAAAAACATTGTATTCACTATGCGTTTTTTGTTTGTGTTGTGGCATACTTTTCCACTCCTGTCACTGCTTAAACTAATTAAATATTTATTAAATTCTTCAGCAATATCTTGCGGATCTTTTATAATCTTTCCGTCCTTTAGTATTTGCTCTATGTGGTTGTCAAAATAATCCCAAGTTTTTTTATTTATTATCTTCCAACAGGCTTTACTTTTATTTTTGGAATTAAAAATTAATTTATGATTATGAAGTTTTTGTGAAAGATTCATGCATTTTCGTAATAACTTTGTATAATGCTCATAATTATTTTTATCAAAAACTGATTTATTTTTATAAAATTGGTATCTTAACTGCCGTCTTGTCTTACACGATTTTTTTAGACCTTTTGTAATCCACTTGGGTGTCTTGTATTTATTTGATATTTTAACCCGTTTTTTTGGAAAGCATAGATTGTAAAAAATATTAAAAATGTCATAAAATAATGTCATTGCCGTATTTATGTCTTGTTGTTCATAAATGTCTGTAAATGACAAACGTGACATACAATCTCGAAAGGCCAAGTTTTCTTCTGAGTAGTCCCTTATAATTTTGTAACACTCTACTGGAGTAACTTTTAAATTTTCTACATAGACATTTAATATTTGAGCAGTATTGTAGTCTGAAAGCTGTAAATAGAGTTTTCCAATTGAAGCTCCTCTAAGGTCTGTTGTGCAGTGTGTGGTCTAGCGTTGTCCTGAAGCAGCAGTGTCCTAGAGCGATTGACCAGCCTCGGTTGTTTAGCAGCTAGCTTTTCCATCATGGTTTGCAGTTGCTGACAAAAGACATCTGCCGTAATCGTCTGGCCAGATTTAAAAAAGCTGTAGTGAACGACACCGGCACTAGTTCACCAAACGCTCACCAGTAACTTTTTTTGAGTTAATTTTCACTTGGGGCAGGATTTGGCTGGTTTGCCAGGGCGATGGGCGAGGGCGACCATTGCGATGAGCGTTTCCGATTGTCGTACAGGATCCACTTTTCATCACAGGTAATGATTAGATTTAAAATCCTTTCATTATTGTGCCGGTTGAGTAATGTTACGCAGCAGTTGACGCGCGTTTGTCGGTTTGCTGCACTCAATTCATGAGGTACCCACCTTTCAAGCTTTTTCACCTTCCCAATTTGCTTCAAGTGGATAAAAACAGTTTTGTGACTAGCACCGCAGCCTACAGCTAACTCGGACGTGGTTTGCGATGGATCCGCTACCACAATAGCCATAAATTCTTCATTATTTCAATAGTTTTTAAGGAGTAGATTTAAGTGTGATTTAAAGAACATAATTATGTGGTAAATTTGTACTTTTTTATATTGGTGAGGACTTATAGTTGGCCCACTATTGCTATCATAGATTTGTATTATTGTGATGTTGGCTGTTAGTCTCCCTTTAATAAATAAATAAATTATCAACGTTGGTTTCCGGCCGTCCACGGGGCTTGTTTTGCAAGTCTAAATTTCCAGAACGAAAACGTTGGAACCAAAACCGCACTGTGTTTTCTTTTGCGACACCGCCGCCATACACAGCTTTAATACTTCGAGCCGTTTCTGCAGCACTGGTGCCATGGTGGAACTAGTACTCGTACATAACGCGATATTTCAAGTTTTCCATTTTGTAAACTAAGTGAAGCAGAAAAAAAACAAAAGAGGTAAAAACAATAATAAAATAATAAAAACAAGAGTGAATAGGTATCTCGTGGATAGACGTGTAACACCTTCGTCTTCATCGTCACTTTCCATCAGGTGAGATAGAAGACAAACGTCTCATCCTTTTTCAATAATAATAATAATAACAAATGAATTACGGTTTTCGAAACACAAATGCGTGAGTAAATAGCTGTATAAATTTGAAATTGGAATTCTTAACCAAAGAGGAGATAATACAGATCAAAGTGGCCAGTACGACAAAATGCCAATTTCATATGTAAGGACCTAATATTAGGTCTTTACCTATGAAATTGCCGTTTTTCACGAAATAAATAAAGCGTAATTTTTTTATATATTTTTTATTTCTATTAATCAAAATAATCACCCATACAATCAATGCATCTTTACCAACGCATTGGTAGCTTATTGATGCCTTTCTTGAAGAAATCAGCTGGACGGGAGGCAACAAATTCTTAAAAGGCATTTTGTACTGCCTCTCGGGTATTGAATTTTTTTCCCGCCAAGAAGTTATCCGAATTCTGGAAAAAGTAGAAGTCTGTAGGCTTAAGGTCTGGTGAGTACGGTGGATAACGGAGAACTTCCAACCCCAACTCTTGTAGCTTGGAGACCGTCTGCTGTGCAGTATGAGGTCGCGCGTTGTCGTGCAGGAGCAGTGGAGCCGAACGATTGACCAAAGCTGGTTGGAGACGTGCGAGCTTCTCCATCATTCTGTTCAGTTCTTCACAGTACACATCTGCAGTAATGCTTGTCCCGTTTGGCAAGAAGCAGTGATGAATTACATCCGCGTTAGACCACCAAACAGTGACCATCACTTTTCTAGGGGTAAGTTTTCGTTTAGGGCATTGTTTGGGTGCTGAACCAGGGTCCAACCAACTTGCTGAGCGCTTACGATTGTCAAACAGGATCCATTTCTCGTCACAAGTAACAATGCGGTTCAGAATTCCTTCATTTGTATGCCTGCTGAGCAGTGCAAGGCACATCTCCACGCGTACTTCGCGCTGGCGGTCATTGAGTTCGTGGGGTACCCATTTGTCAAGCTTTTTTACCTTGCCAATTTGACGCAAATGGACCAATATTGTTTTGATGCTAACTTCGAAAGCTGCTGCTAATCCAGCCGTGGATTGAGTTTCATCAGCTTCCACAATTGCCTTTAATTCGTCATTGTCGACCAAAGTTTTCGGACGACCACGGGGTTCATTTTTCAGGTCAAAATTTCCAAAACGGAAGCGGGTAAACCAATAACGGGTGGTGCGTTCGTTTGTAGTGTTCGCTCCGTAAACGTCGTTGATGTTGCGTGCCGCTTGTGCCGCTTTGCTGCCACGACGGTACTCATACTCCATAATTACTCGAATTTTTAACTTATCCATGATGACGAAAAATTTTCGAATGCGTTGAAAACAAAACACTAACTATTAAACAAATGACGATTTTAGAAAAAGAATTCCATGTTTGTCAAATAAAATTAATTTGAAATTAGAATTATCAGTCAAAAAAAAAATATTTTCATTTGAAATGGCCAGTACGGCAAAACGGCAGTTTCATAGGTAAAGACCTATTATTTTTTTATATATAAATTGATATAAGTATTCTTAACAAAAAGTGACTTATCAAAGTAGCAGGTTTTCCTTATTACGGTTACAGCGAAATCGGTAGCAATGTTTATTTAAAGTATTCTTCCCACCATTAAGGCTATTATCATGCTGCTTGCGTGTTCGGTTTCACGTAAAACACATTTAACGATTTTTTTATTTTATAATGTTTGAAAGGAATAAATTAACATTGTTCTTGATCTTTGTTCTCCCTGTACATTTAGGGCTTACTATATGAAAAGTTTAGTGCCTTAATTTTAATGTACAAGAAATGTATTACTAACACGTCAGTCTCTGGTCAGTGACCACTAAAATTTTAAAAATAAGGTAAGACATTTCTCATACGAGTAATTCAAAACGAAGACACTTCTCCGCGGAGACTTCGGAAATAATCTTCAAATCCTTCGCCAGCCTCTTCTGGTGATTGGTTCTTTAATTACGCACACGCGGTCTTTCACCGACAAAAATATTTACAAGTCTTTGTCGTGGTGCAAGATGAAACGGCACTATTGGTTATTTTAACGAAGTCCGTAAACCAACAAACACAAGGTTGCAGAATTTAAAAAAAGATAATCTTAGCTTATTTAATACAAACGTTCTTGTCACATTGTTACAATTAAAATAATCAAATCTTTAAAATAAGTGACACTCACTCGCGATTTGCATTTTTTATAAACATGAAAAATACAATAACATGTTTAGCTTTTTAAAGGAAAAGGGTAACATCATTTTCAAAAACGGAGGTTTTTGGTTACATAAAAAAAATATTTACTAAATTCATAACCGGCAAATGAGTACGCGGCCCATCTATGGACATTATTAGTCGTAGAGTAGTATATATTGTATCGACCGATGATGCGTTGCCCAAATTGCCTCTGTTCCAGTGATTGCACTGGCTGCTCCCTGCCTTTGACCGGAACACAACGGCATAAGCGTAATTATTATGGTGGTCAAAGTAGGAAGGACTGTGGTACCGCCCCAGACTAGATCTTAACCAAGAAACTCTGCTACCACTAAATATATTTAATAAAAAGAAATAACGCAAAATACGTCTTGAAATTATAATCCTACGAAAGGAACATTCGAGGAATCAAACCAAATTTCCGTATTTTGTTCATAAATATTTTTAAGAATTATTTCTACAATCAGCATATTATAAAAATACTTTAACTGTAATTTTCAACCACAGCACAACTGAGAGGAATGCTTTTTGAATTTAGAATAACATCAAATCGATGTAAATAATAATAAGCTAAATGTACTACGTACAACCGGAGGGCTCACTCCAATTATTACGTCAAACCAAAGTAAACTCTATTTTATATAATGTACATTTCAATTTAAGAAAAACAAACGTCGGCTGAAAAAATGGTCTCGAGATAGACGGACATTAGCTCACTGTGTTCCTTTCATACTGATTGCCATATAACAATTTTTATTTACTAGGAAATTTATTGAACTTTTGTTTGTTTGCTTGTTTAAGCTGCTTGTGAGTAGAAAATAATATTTTATATTATACATCACATTAAAATTCAAATATCTATTTTTCAACTTAGGCAATCACTTGTTCTCTACCACCAATTACAAAAACCTTCGTGAAGAATAACTGGCAAGAAACTTCACTGGTATAATTTTTTCAAAATAAATTTTCAATGTCTCTTTTTGTCATACAAAACTATTCTTATCTGCAACTGTTAGCTAGGCAAGTTAATCCCCCCCATTAATCCAAACGACGAACACCCTCAAATAGCACCCGTTCACGAGTTAACGCGGGATCCAGCCATTTCCCTCCTCAACCATCGAGCATGGTTAAAATATAATTTAAAAAAATAAAAAAATCACACGAACATTGGTCAGTGGTTGTCAAGAGTAAATATTTTAGAGGAAGGAATAATATTTCCTTATCTTTTTGAAAGCTACTTTATTGAGATGTAACATATACACATTTTGTTGTTCCTCGGCAATAAAAGATAAAAGCCAGAGAAAAATAATTTTAATACTATTTTCGTAGCCGGCAAACGACCCAACTGGTGGTACGTGGCGTCCGCACGCATGCACATTTAATCGTAAAGGTTTTATCTATTAAAATTGATAGCGATGTTTTATTGGAATATCGACTGATGATGCGTTGCCCCAAAATAAATTATATAAAATATCGTGTAAAGTTTTGAGAATCTCTTTTTGAATCAGTTAAGAAATATTCAATCAGTTACTTGTATCAAATTGAAGATTAGTCTTAATGTTGTTAAGTACATCACATTATGTGCAATATAAATTTACCTTTTACAATTTTGGTATCTTCGCAAAATAAATATTATATCCATTTTATCTGTTATTTATATTTATTTAAACCTGATACAATATAACTTAAAAATTAATTTATACAGGCTTATAGGTGTGAATAAATGCTTATTTAGTATATGTATGTATATATGAGAACTTCATATATTACTTCAGTTATTAACTTATCATAAACAACGAATAACTTAGTAATTGTTTCAGCCAAAAAATGACTTGAACTGAAACAGTTTGAATGAAATTAATTTAATTTCATAGGTGAGAAATTGTGAGAAATGGTGAAATAGGTGAGAAATGTCAAAAGCTAGTTCTTTGCCGAGAAATTATCATAAATTTCTTAACATAAGAAAATTGCATTATTCAAAGATAAAATAACTTTTTGTAATTTTAGAACAAGCAATACCGAGCAAATAAAAAAAAATTATTAAATTTTTTTAAATACCAGAATTGTTACAGGGAAGGAAATGAACGTAAATAATTCTAACTACTTTGGCTCAATAACATTTTTCTATGTAGTGTACATACTAATATTAGTTCAATGAGCTGTTTGCGATGCGGTGACAAAAGTTAGCTTAAAATTAAGATACAAACATCCGGTATAACAACGCATATGACATTGACTCTCTTTGCCGGAAAAATATTAGCAAATGGTAAAGTAAAATGTATTCAAATAGTCATGTTGTACAATTTATATTGTAGTGTTGGGAAAGATTTTGAAACATTAATCTCTTATGTTAAGGTTACGATCTTGTATCAATGATTGATGATGTTATAGTCTAATTAATTAACATGAATGTCTTGCTAACATAGTTACCTATTTAAGTTGTATTACTAACAAGTGGGCCAAGTTGTCACTATAAATGAAATTTATTATTATTATTATTATTAATGTCAATTACGGAGGTTACTAGAGTTGAAAGTTTCGGAATGTTTCGGTAAAATAAGAAGTATTTGCAACTTACCAAATTACGTTAATTAAGAAAGGTTTAAAAAAATGATGTATGCAACGGCAGCTCATTAAAAACCATAAATAAACTGAATAAACTTGAAAACTTTATTGTTTTTTTTAAAAGCCTCTTTTCCCAGAAGAAAAAATAATTTTGTGAATTACTTTCGAGGGTTGGTATTGGCTACTAAAAAACAAGATTGTTTAAAAAGAAATGAGTTTGTATTGAAATGCGCGAAAGTTCATTATGTGACATAATTCACAACAGTCACACATTTACGTATGACTTTTCTCAAAACCAAAATAGCAACTGATCGATAATTTTTCAATCTTCGAATGCTTGTTAACTTTAACTCCTTTTTTAGGAAACATATTCAACATAACATAATTAATTTTCCATATTATAAATACCAAAACATACCAACATACGATATTACTTTTTCTATCTCTACTTAAAAATAATGCAGATCTTCTTTTTTTGATAAGCTGCCATGATCTTGGCGCTTATCTTCAAATCAAATCATTTATTTATTGGCACATTTTCAATACCCAAATAAATATACAAATAGCTATATTAACAAACTGTGCCAAAAGGGCATTTTCAGCAAAATGTTGCCTAAGACATGCAACGCTGATTCTTCTGCGAGTTGCGGCTCTTGATTCCATGTTTACCAATTCTCTCATTCTTGTTCCATGTGCTCTTCATTTTCCTGCAAATAGTAGATCTTTTTGCCTGGTTTTCGCTCGTGGCCCCATAATATCTCCAGTGGTGCAGTTCGCTGACTGTCTTCTTTCTTCCATGACAGTTCAGGGTTGGCGATTTCCCCGTACCATTCGCTCTCAGCCTCCAGGAATATGTTTATCTACTCAAGATCCTGTAGATCATCGTCAGGATTCGTCCTTTTGTATGCGATTCACTAGTGTTTCATTGAAAGAAAGTAAGTAAAGAGAATTTAGGTACTCGCTTGCTCCTGTTGCCTTGATCGTGGCCAAGACGTTCCTCAGCGTTCTGCATATTCTGTAGCTCCACATTCACCAGAGCTTCGGGTCTGGATCTTAACTGCAGCCCCCTCATGACCTCGCCTAGATTCTCCACCGTAAACAAGAGGCTCTTCACTGCCTCTCGCGCCTTCCTTTGCAAACAAATCAATCCATTACAACAATATGCAATTAATGACTAAAACTTTGTTAATTCTTAATGAAAACAAGACAACCCAGTATTACTTATGTAAGAGAATAACGAAGGCACCTTATTGATTGTTGTAAGTAAGGAACAATATAATTCAGTAATATTTTTAATTAGAAAATCCAATACTTTTTTTGATGCAAATGAAATGGTCTTAACATGTTACTCAATGTCCACACAAATATTATCTTATTGCTCTTAAGCTCCAAGTCAATTTCAGCAAGCATAGCAAGCATTAGGAACAACCTACCTATTAGGGAATACAAACCGGTTTTTTCATTCAAACAAATTCATTGTTAGTGTACGTAAAACAATTTTGTTTAAACTTCCTATATGAGAAACATTCAAGTAACTTTTAAGAATGTTTCCCTCGAAATGGAAACTTTGGAAGAAATTTTAAACTGTAGGCGCTTACCTACATACTCAGGCCGGCACTGCCGGATGGCAAAGTCGAATATGTACAGATAAACTTGAAAGAAATTGGCGAGGTGAGGCGACCTGTATAAAACTCGAATATATCACCTCAGCGACACTTGCCGAATACGTGTAGTATTTGGTTCGTGCCAGCATTGTCGTTTAAAAAGTAATGCCGATCCGAATGCCATTCCGAAACTGTGGGTAGCGCCCCTAATTGTGACTTACTTTTTTTATTTGGATAAATTGTTCACCATCAGGTGGATGTTGGCTTTTTAGCGAGACTATAATCTGACGATTGAGTGATTTTTTAATCACCTATATATACACACAACAAAAAAAGTTTGAGATCACTTTGAAAACACGAAATCTTTTACAGTAGAATAAAACGTTTTTTCTTTTTCTTCTTAGATTTTAAAATATCAATTGTTTGTCTGTATAAAAAGAGATTAAATCCTTGTTTACTTACGCTCAATCAAAAATTAGTCGAAATTGCATGAGGAATTTTAAATTCAATTTTATTTAATAAAAAATAATTTTTAAAATTTTAATTCCAAAAAGTGTATTTATTTATAAAAAGATGTTATGTTAGCAACATTCTTTTAAAAAGTCAAATTTAAAAATACTCCATCTTTAGCTAGTGATCTCAAACTTTTTTTGATGTGTGTAAATCGTTCTGTAGGCCTATTTATTTTAACAAACTTAGGCATTAACAATATATAAAAATTTAACATCGCTTACTTACTGCATGGCGTGGCAGACATTGCTGTAAGCGATAACGCTGCCTTTGCGAACCCTAGTTTAAGTAACGGTGGTTATTTTTTATAAGTTAGCTTATAATCCCTTTAAGCTATCTATGAATATTTTATTTGATGAACTTTTTTGCAATTTTGACAGCATCGGGAGCAATACTTCCAGCTGGATGCGGGGTGGTAGTCTCCATTTGGGGCATCCACCGAGACTACAACTACTGGGGTCCCACCGCTGAACATTTCGACCCGGATAGGTTTCTACCAGAAAGGCTGAATTTAGCCCACCCCTGCTGCTTCATACCTTTTAGTCATGGCCCTAGAAATTGTCCAGGTAAATTACTATTAACATAACAATTTTTAATGGCATGAGATAAATGTCATATTGGTCTATTGAATACAAAAAAAAATCTCTTAGCTTTGATTTGTTTAATTGTATTAATTTCACTTAGACATCGAACGACTTTGACATAATAATTGAATTTATAACTATGTTATCTATTTTAACTTCCTATTCCCTTTAAAATATTCATCAATGATATAGCAGAATCCATCAAAGACTCAAAGCTATTGTTATTTACTGACGACGTAAAGATTTATCGTTCCATTCATTCGATGGTAGACTGTGATCTTGTCCAGGAAGACTTGAGCAGAATATGGGCATGGTGCAAACATAACGATATGACTCTTAACGTTAAAAAATGTTTCCATATGAACTTGACGAGAAAGAAAACTCCAATATCGTACGTATTGTGACGGAACAAACTCGAACTTTGTATATAAAATGGGAATATAATCTCAATATACCTACTATTAGGATTTGGAAAAATTAATTTTCAAATGTTACTATAAAAATACCTAATGACATACTACGTACCTGTATATATTGATAGACATAATAATTGAGGTATAAATGAGGTAAAGATTAGTTAACGAAAAGGAAGTTTAAAATTATTTGCGATCTTAATACATTTCATTGATTAAAAGGGCATATAAAAGGATGTTCAAATAAATTAACTTATCTTACTTAGAATAAAAGTGGGTATTTATTAATTTAGAATCAGTGTATACTTCTCAGAATCTACATACCTACTAATTAACATAAATACATCTAATAAGTATGAGTAAAGGTTAGAAGGTATAGCCATTGGGATGCCTACTTTGTTATTTTAGAGGTTCTCTTCTATTGGTAAATACGGTCTTATTGGTGACGTTACAAGAAAAATAATTGGGGAATGCTTTCGCATCTACACGTTGATTATAACTCAAAGGTACATTCCTCATAAAAATTTGTTGTACTTAGCCTCGAAATATCACTTGAAATTTAATGCGAGTACGAGGGTAGATAGTTGCTAGGGCGTTGTGTGGGGTTTACAGTGTAGAAAAAAATGCTCCCGGTTCGGTATAAATAAGGCAGGAGGCCGCAGAAAGGGGGATTAGATTCTCAGCTTCGGTTCCGGGTGCATTCGATTGTTTGAGTGTTGTCAGGAAGGAAAAAGAACCCAAGGGTCTGCCAGTCCATACATAGTTAAAGTTTAAATTTTTCAGTTGGTTAAAATGAGAATACAGTATTGTTTCTGAAGGTGGGTCCTGTCTTTGGGTGAGTCTTTTTTTTATTGTTGAATTTAGGTTTTAGGAAAGTTCTGCCAGTTCATAGATAAAGGTTAATTTACGAGTATTTTAAGATTATATGATTTTGTTTGGTGGTGAATTCTGTTTAGGTGAGCGTTTATTTTATTTGATGCTGTAGGGTAATTTAATAGGGAAATTATTGCGTATTTTATTCTTTATATATTTATTAATATATATATATATATATATATATATATATATATATATATTTATATATGTATATACTTGAATTTTATATTTATTATTATTTGTAGTAATTGTTGACACACACAGAACACAATACATACATACTAAAATGCTGCCTTTTGTAGCGTGTTTTATAGTTACCTAAATATAATGTATTAGGTCTTTACCTATGAAATTGCCGTTTTTCACAAAATAAATGAAGCGTAATTTTTTTATATATTTTTTATTTCTATTAATCAAAATAACCACCCATGCAATCAATGCATCTTTGCCAACGCATTGGTAGCTTATTGATGCCTTTCTTGAAGAAATCAGCTGGACGGGAGGCAAAAAATTCTTCAAAGGCATTTTGTACTGCCTCTCGGGTATTGAATTTTTTTCCCGCCAAGAAGTTATCCAAATTCTGGAAAAAGTAGAAGTCTGTAGGCGCAAGGTCTGGTGAGTACGGCGGATGACGGAGAACTTCCAACCCCAACTCTTGTAGCTTGGAGACCGTCTGCTGTGCAGTATGGGGTCGCGCGTTGTCGTGCAGGAGCAGTGGAGCCGAACGATTGACCAAAGCTGGTTGGAGACGTGCGAGCTTCTCCATCATTGTGTTCAGTTCTTCACAGTACACATCTGCAGTAATGCTTGTCCCGTTTGGCAAGAAGCTGTGATGAATTACACCCGCGTTAGACCACCAAACAGTGACCATCACTTTTCTAGGGGTAAGTTTTCGTTTAGGGCATTGTTTGGGTGCTGAACCAGGGTCCAACCAACTTGATGAGCGCTTACGATTGTCAAACAGGATCCATTTCTCGTCACAAGTAACAATGCGGTTCAGAATTCCTTCATTTGTATGCCTGCTGAGCAGTACAAGGCACGTCTCCACGCGTACTTCGCGCTGGCGGTCATTGAGTTCGTGGGGTACCCATTTATCAAGCTTTTTTACCTTGCCAATTTGACGCAAATGGACCAATATTGTTTTGATGCTAACGTCGAAAGCTGCTGCTAATTCAGCCGTGGATTGAGTTTCATCAGCTTCCACAATTGCCTTTAATTCGTCATTGTCGACCAAAGTTTTCTGACGACCACGGGGTTCATTTTTCAGGTCAAAATTTCCAGAACGGAAGCGGATAAACCAATAACGGGTGGTGCGTTCGTTTGTAGTGTTCGCTCCGTAAACGTCGTTGATGTTGCGTGCCGCTTGTGCCGCTTTGCTGCCACGACGGTAGTCATACTCCATATTTACTCGAATTTTTAAATTATCCGTGATGACGAAAAATGTTCGAATGCGTTGAAAACAAAACACTAACTATTAAACAAATGACGATTTTAGAAAAAGAATTCCATGTTTGTCAAATAAAATTAATTTGAAATTAGAATTATCGGTCAAAAAAAAAAATATTTTCATTTGAAATGGCCAGTACGGCAAAACGGCAGTTTCATAGGTAAAGACCTATTATTTATGCATTGCAATGGTGAGATATTCGAAAGGGTTATTTGAATGAGTCAAAATAATTTATTTAACATAGACATTTGTATCCTGAGCGTGATAATCTCCAACTTGGTGAAGTTTGCAGAGGTGATACTTTAGAACATCTATCTCCTTATTTCCTTCCTTTATCTTTATGTCAATTGGCTCACAACCACGCAGTCATGAAGTTTCTTGTAACCATTTTCATTGATCTGACTATCTGTTGTTGTGACAAGGACAAGTTCCAGCTCATCAGACTCAGGGAGAAAGTTGGTTCAGGAACTTATTGGCTGGAAAATTGACAAATATTAAAAATTCTTACTTCCTTCCTTTATTTATGTTCATTTTGTGACTTGTTATCTGGCATAAGACCAAACAGTGGTTGAAGTCTCTTGTTATCATTTTCAATGATCTGAGCTTCTGGTGTTACGACAGGATGATCCTCCGGTGCATCAGCCTCAGTGAGAAAGTTGGTTCTGAAACTTCTTGGCTGAATAATTAACAAATGTCATGGAATGAATTATAAATCTTTTCCTCTTCTTCATTCCTATATTTATTTCATGAATTATTAACGAACGTAATATTAAACAGTCGTTAGAGTTTCTAGTTTCATTCTCATTGTTCTGACTATCTGTTGATGCGACAAGGACGAGTTCCGGCTGACCAGACTCAGAGGGAGATTGGATTTGGAAATTCTTGGCTGAATAATTGACAAATATTAAAAATTCTTATTTCTTTCCTACATTTATGTTCATTTTGTGACTTGTTATCTGGCATAAGACCAAACAGTGGTTGAAGTCTCTTGTTATCAATTTCAATCATCTGAGCTTCTGGTGTTACGACAGGATGACCCTCCGGTGCATCAGCCTCAGTGAGAAAGTTGGTTCTGGAACTTCTTGGCTGAATAATTAACAAATGTCATGGAATGAATTATGAATTGGGTTTGGAAACTCTTGCCTGAATAAATAACAATTATCATGAAATGGATATTAAAATTACACTTCTGCGTAATTAGTGACATCCGTGGAAAATGATCCAACTTGGAGATCACACTACTCAGTTTAAATTAAGGTATCTGCAAGATTTGGATCTTGTGAGATAACTTTATTCAAGATTGTGGAATTTATTGTTAGCTTTATTTATTCTCACAATCTCACCATATTCTATCTACTAAAGCTTATAAATCTATTTTCTTACAATGTATTATTATGAATAACTAACACTCGGGTGTTGGATTGGTGAATCCTGGAGAGAGAAAATCAAAAAATGAAAGGATGTCTCTCACATGAATAGGGCGAGGATAGGGGCCCTACTCACACCCACATTTTTTATAAATTCCCAGTACATTTTAATTCATCAAACCTATTTCAACAGTCCCTTATTACCTTATATATCTTTTATTATATATATATATATTATATGTACTTATTATATTATAATTATTATATATTTTTATTACAATAGCATTTACTTTCATTCTTAGGTACATTCTTTGTTTCTTATCTTTGTCACATACCTCGGAAAAGAACTTGGTTACTATACAACACATCATAGAGTTCTACCCAACCTTAGACGATCACGCCAAATAAATATTGTATTATTATTGATAATGTTTTATCTCATGCCAATTATAATTGCGCATTCTATTTGCTGAAGGTTTTATAAATATTTTTTATTAAAAGTATTAGAATAAAGTTTGACACTTATATGCTAGGTTTTATATTATGTTTATGTATTTATTTAATGTTTATATTTATGACATTCCCTTCATATTATATTACATAATGTTGAGAGAGGGGGTGGTCGTTACAGTATACTCTATTGATAATGTTCCACTTAAAACTGTAACCGAAATTTCTGACCTCGGGGTGACCATAGATAGCAAATTAACATTCAAGTCACACATTGAAAAAACTGTTAAAAAATCGGCCCAGCTACTGGGATTTTTAAAAAGAAACACAAATGAGTATTCTCCTAACACGAAAATTATTCTGTTCAACTCCCTTATACGTAGAAACCTAGAATTTTCAAGCTCCGTGTGGAATCCGTTTTGCGCCGTTTCCTCTTGACGTGTCGAAAGCATTCAACGGGCCTTCACTAAACACCTAGCTTACTCATGCACGGGCGTATCTCACAGGAGCCCATATGATGAGCACCGACTGAGTTTCTTCGAACTACAAACATAAAAGCAGCGTAGATTGAAAAATGATTTAATATTCTTGTACGGAGTGATAAATGGAAAAATAGATTGCGACTGCATTTTACAGCAAATAGGTCTATCTGTTCCCTACAATTACCCGCGAAAAACAGTTAAAAAGTTATTTAATATTCCATTTTGTAGAACTAATATCGGTATACAGGCTCCTCTTGTTAGGATGTGTAGTGAATACAACGAATTACATATAAAGCGGCCTAATGTTTGGATGTCTTTTTTGACAACACCGCGGCATTTAAAACTAAAGTGCTGAAAACTCGCAAATAGTAAAAATAAACGTTTATAAATTTATAATATGATATAATAATGAAAAATAAAATTGATCGTCAGTCAGAATTCTTTCACTCAGATTTTATATTCTCAATCTTACTGGCATGATTCAGTTCGCATACATCGATATCTAATAGAGTTGCTTTTAATATGTAGATAAAGAGTGACATCGTACTAGTCATGTCGAAAATGTTTTTATTAAATAAATAGATCTGGCTATCTACCAACAATTGTTTTAATCAAGTAATCGACACGGCACACTTCATAAAAGTGAATCTGACATGACCACAGATATTAAAACCACCCTTTACTTTAAGCCATTTAAGACTAAAACGCTATTACTTCGCCTGAAGCATGTTATATGTAATTCTTGAGAATCAGTCTGCCTTTTACAAGTAGAAAATAGATTGCAATAATTTGGTGTAATTTTTTTTCTACGATTCGAAGTGATATAAATTATAACAATTTGTGTTCTTAGAATTAATGTATATAGGTGCTTTTGTAATAATACCGTTAAGGATTAATTGTTAGTGGTCATGATAGTTGTGCAAACTGCAGGGCTGACATTAAGCCCTAGGCATAGCGAAGACATAGACAATTCGACAGCCAAACGCAGACACCTTTCTACAATCATGTGTCTCGCTCGTGACATCGAAGGACTAATAAATATGAAATACGGACGAAACTCATTACGAGGGAGTTACTGAAGAATTAAATAAGTGCAGACTGGATAAACAGATCATCCTAAATAAGTTGCTCCAACGAACACACCAACACTAAAATACCCCAAAGTTAAAAAAACTTTAGCTATCTTATGGATACTCAAGGAACTAAGGCGGAACCCACTTTAAACATATAAGTTCATTTAGGCAACAAGGAAAAACTACGATATTGTAGGGGCATCGTTTTTTCAAATCAGCTTGGCGTGCGCACGCGTCGATTATATTCACTAGTCGTTGATTGGTCGTTGCGTTTATGTTATTAGGCATAAACACTAGACGCAAACCCTATTAAAAATCTTTGTAGATCCTAGTATTATAAACTATCTACAAGTATTTGAGGTCGATTTATAAATAATATTTTTCTTGCAGGTTACCAATACGCCCTGATGTCAGTGAAGACTGTGGTGTCAACCATCGTACGACGGTACAAGGTTGTGGGCAGCCCTGAGCTGGGCCCCATTCCTGACATACGAGTGAAACTCGACGTCATGATGAAAGCAGTTGATGGCTACCAAATATCTCTGGAGAAGAGAAAAGCTTGTGAATTTTAGTTTGTGTATTAAATTGATAAAAACATCGGTGATAGCTTTTTTTTAACGGCTTTTTAACTTTTGATGTAAAAATGGCAGTGCTCTGCGTCCAATGGGTAATTCAAGGAAACTGTCTATGCAGCCTGTGGCTTCACAGCTGCTATGTGGATGAACTAAATGTACAATCTATTTTTTTAAAGCTTTTAGCGTCCGGGGTTGTTTTGAAAGCTACATTGACCAAGAGTTGCTGTGATTTATGAATTCGTTTACAATTTTAATAGTTAACGCTTAAATTAATGTGATAATAGTGCAAGGGCGCGCTAACCAGTCACACTGTATAGCAAACATATAATTTATAAGATTAAACATTTTAAAAATGAGTTTTGATGCAGAGAAAACATCCATGATTCAAAGATAAACATCAAATCACACACCAATGAAATTTATCTAGCATTTAAATTGAGATTTTCGGTTGTGTTATATAAGACTACAAACTTACAAACCACGCTGAAGTCATGTGCAATTTAGTTCAAATCAATTCAAATAAAAAGTTTAACTTGATGTTTACGTCGATTGCCGGCTATAAGAAAGTTTAATAAATTGTTATTAGTATTGTATGTAACTATTTGTTTAACTTTAGATATTGTATACAGATTCATAACACAGGTGAATTAAAAAGTGTTATATGATTAGAACGGTAGCCAGGTAGTTTTGACAAAATAAAGTGTTAACAAAGCCAGTGACTGACAAAGTGACACACGATAGACTAAAGATACATAAACAATCAAAAATAAGTAGGTAAGTACTTTAAAACAAATTTTCATCTCCTATTTTCCCATTGATCGGAGACGGATTCATTTTCTATATTTCTTGCCAAAAATATGGATGTAATTAATTTTTATTTCAATTTACTTAAGAAATGATTGGTGCCCCACACTCTTCTTCCGTTTAAATACGAATATTTAAGACAATCACTTCAGCGGTTGAGACGTGGAAACCGCAAAGATAACATGACAGACAAACAGACAGTTTTATTTTCGAAGTTTTTATATGAAATGAAATGAAATATTTATTTTCTCAACATTGACAATTACTTGTTTGATGTCAAATAAAACATGACTCTACCACCAGTTCGAAAAAACGTTCGTGAAGAAGAACTGGCAAGAAATTTCACGGGTATATTTTTTTTCAAAATAAATTTACAGAGTGTCTTTATGTCTATACAAAGTTATTCTTATCTGCATCCGTTAGCTCGGCACGTCTCCCTCCCCCTAAGTATCCAAACGACGAACACCCTCAAACGGCACCCGTTCACGAGTTAACGCGGGACCCAGCCATCGTCCTCCTCAACCATATTAGAGGGAAGTGAGCGAACGAAAATTTACAGCGAGCCATGTAGATCCAGCGAACTATCTGTTATGTTGTAGCTGTATATACCATATGAAATATCACAATACTCGGGCCACCTAGATTTCAAATTAGCATTTGTTATTCGAAATATAAACTACAGTTAAACAGTTTAAGTCCTTTTTTTCAAAATATATGCCACTTTTTGCCATCCTCACATTCCATCATAACGTCACCATCGATCCAACCCATCGATCACATATGAAACTTAAAAATCAGTGTCAGAAAAATGTCATCACCAAAAGAGTGCCTACATGAGTAACATGGTTCTTTTTCAGTTTAGTAAACCGTATTTCTGACAGCAAATTTTCATTGTTCCAATTTCAAGCGCCTCTAGCTATTACTCCCAGGAAATTTTGGCATTAAACTGATTTATCATTTGTCATGTTATATGGGATAAACACGGTTTTGGGCCAGGCTGACTCTTTCAAACGTAAGTATATAATAGTTATTTTATTAATATATCAGACAACAAAATGAAAGTGACCTTGTATTTAATTGATTAACGCAAGAACAATCCTCCCAGAGAATTTATAAAAGAAATAATAAATTATGTCTTAAAATTAACTAATCCTATTGATAAAGCTGAATCTATAAATTACTTTTTTATTGATTAAGCAGGAAGTCCAAAATGTTCTAGTAAACATGCAATTAACAATTAAATTCATTTATAATGGGGCCTACAAATGTTGAGGACATCTTGGCGGTCATCAAAAATCTTGATGCCAAATGCACTGGATATGATGATATCCCAACAAAGATCATTAAAGAAGTAGCACCAATCTTGAGCCACATTATAAATTTGTGTATCGAAAATGGCATATCTATGTTAAAGAAATCTGATCCTCAGTATATATCATCGTACAGACATATACCACTTATAGCAGTGTTTTCTAAAATATTTGAGAAGGTTATAAATAATTGTCTTTGTGTTTACTTTGAAAAATGTCATCAACAATGTTGAATAAGGTGGATTCAGATATAATAAGTTTTTTAAATGGTTTTTTTTTTAAATTAAAGATTTAAGGGTTTTCTAAGAAAACTCCAAAATTTGACAATAAACCTCTAATAGTACTTTTGTTACTGTAGATAGTTTTTTTTATTTTCTCACTGGGATTGTCTGATGTCTATTGTATACAATCACAGTAATTTAAAACATCTGCAACTCAAGAAAAAAAACTGGAGGGATTTGAAAATAAAAAAATAAAAGCAAAAATATTTAAGTGTTTCTTTTAGGATTGATTTAAAAAAACTAAAGTATTCTTGGTTGTTCAAATCACTTTAAAAACATGCTTGGCTATTGTCCTTTCATTTAAGCTATCATTTGCGACAGTAGCTATCCTACCTTTGACAATAAGCTACCTAAAGCCGCTAGAGAGCTGACATTTTTAATTTCACTTGTAACAAATCGAACTTATAATTTTGTTTAAAGACGAAGACTAAATGAAATTAGAATTGCTCGTCGACGTGGAAGATATCCAGGACGCAATTGACCTGATGTGGAGGATGACATTCTACGGGCATTTGCTGAGGATCCGAGTACGAGCATCAGAGTGGTAGCTCGCAATCTGAACCTGTCCATATGAAATGTGTGGAGAACCGTTCAACGGGAGGGAAAATATCCCTTCCACGGTACTGAAGTTCAAGTTCTTGAAGAAGGAGACTGCACAAAGAGTGCAGTTCTGCCGATTTTTATTAATTTCCAATATTGAAGTCGGGTGATTTTTGAGAAGCATTATTTGAACCGATGAGTCCAAATTTTTTAAAGAAGGTATTACAAATTTCTATCATCTCCACCAATGCACTGACAAGGATAACAATCCACATTGGAAAAAGCAGAAGTTATTCCAAAGAAGATTTTCCCTCAATGTGTTGACAGGAATAATAGGTAGAACCCTCATTGGATCATATTTTTTGCCAGCAATTTTAAATGGAACTAACTACTTAGAATTTCTGAAAAACGATTTGCCCGAACTTATTGACGAGGATCAGCTGCCAGAAGTAGTAACGTTCCAGCACAATGGTTGCCCCGCCCGTTACACCTTGGCTTTAAGGGAACATTCTTAGATAACTGTTTCCTGGAGAGTTGGATCGGCCTAGGTGGACCAACCCCTTGGCCTGCTCGGGCGCCCGATCGAACACCCCTTGATTTTTACGTTCGGGGACGGGCTAAGAAGCTGGTTTACACAAAAGAAATCAACACTGTAGAAGAGTTGAGGCAGATAATTCAAATTGCTTTTGAAAACATGAAAGAAGAAATGATTTTGGGAACTACTACTACGGAAGTAAGAAGACGAGCTCGTGCTCGTATTAGAAATCGCGGGTCCCATTTTGAACACGAGTGACGTATGTTTTCTTAGTAATGTAAGCATAAAAATAAATAATTAACCTGATTTTTGTTGTTTGATATTGTCATAAGCACAAGGAAAAAATTCCCTTTTGATTAGTTTACCTAGCTTATTTTCAAAGAAACGATAGCTACTGTCGTAAATGGTTGCTTAAATGAAAGGACAATAGCCAAGCATGTTTTCAAAGTGATTTGAACAATCAAGAATATTTTAGCTTTTTTTAATCCATCCTAAAAGAAACACTTGAATATTTTGTTTTTATTTTCAAATCTCCATAAAGAAGTATTAATGAATGTTGGTAACAAAATATCTGTTTGTGCGCTTTTCATAGACTTGACAAAGGCTTTTGACTATGTTGACCATATAATACAATTTCACAAATTAAACACATACGGAGTGAGAGGAGTGGCAATTGATCTCAGAAAATCATATTGCGATAATAGATTACAAGCCACTCAAATATCTAGATTATGTTTCAAACCTTTGAAAGAGAACGTTTCACGATTCAGAGCAGTCAGGTGAGGGGTCCCGCAAGATAGTTTCTTAGGGCCATAATTATTTTTAATTTATATTAATGACTTTCCTGGTATAACTAATTACGTTTGCGACAACCGGAGGATCGAAAAAAAACCGAAACTTGATTAAATTACTTTAATTTTTAAAAGATAAAAGAATTACATCAAAACTTAATATAAATTACAATGAATGATCCTAATCGAAGTTTGATTATAGAATGCGAAATTACATTAATAACTTGTTTGCTAAAACTTCTAATTGACGTCACGCTGTGTCTGCATTTCCTGTTTACGCCAAATGCATCGGGAGTTCATAAGTGCGTATCGGCAATCCTCGTACTGTAGGTATATGTAATTCCTCCATCCCCAGAACGGCGACTATTTTAGCACGTTCAGTGAAAATGTTGCCGGAACGTTTCCAGCATCCTGGTCCTGGAGGGTGATGGTGTGTGGCTGCTTCTTTTCTTCTTTAATTGAGTTTCGTCTCAGCAGTTGTCATCGAATCAACATGATGATAACAAGTACGCCTGCACTTGATAGGATAGTGTAGAACGGTACTGTGGTATGATATAGGGATTCGTCATTTTTCATCTCAAAGGGCGTCTGTTTCATGATCTTGTCTTGGACGCTGTGTAGACTTTGGAGATCAGGCGAGTTTAGGTGAAGGTGAGTGGCTGGCACGAGTTTGTTGAATTTCTCAGCGTCATATGGTATTTTTATAAGTTTGAGACGTTGACCTTTGATTTCATCATTATCGTTGACGATTGTGAGTTCTTCGGATTTGAGGCGGCAACCAACGGGTATTGTTGCAAGGTAGCTACCGTGGAGTGAAGTATAGTCCTTACGATCGCAGATGAGTTGTACTTTTGTATCTTCAGGGAAGCAGAGTATGTAGTGCTGGTCATCAAGTTTCTCCATAGCTTCTCTCGCCAGGGTGATTTTTGTGAATTGGCAGGATTCCTGCAGGGCTTGATTGGTGATTAGCTCCTGAATGCAATCTGCTTTAGTGTGAATTTGATGAGTTATTCCTTTCTCACAAAGGTACTGGCTATTATGTCTCGGGCATTCTGTCTCTATGTACACGAATGACTTCTCGTTAGTTGCTAGGAAGGGAAGGGGTGGAACTAGAGCCTGTGCATGCTTATTAGGTACAACTGAAAGTTTATATAAATCGTAACTATCCTTAGAAACTATTGGAAACTGGAAAACGAAAACTATTTGATTTTTAGTATAATAAAATCCTGATTTAATTACGTCATAATATTTTCTTAACTCTAGATTTAAAATGTGTTCGCTACCATAAATAATTTTAATCTTATTAATCATAATTCTAAAATACTAACAGCTATCATAGAATGATGCGCTGTGGTTGCATGGATAAAAGCTAAACTATTTTCTATTTGAAGTAATTCTAACATTAAATCATCTACATTTTCACTAATGACTTCTAAGAGTTGAGCAAATTTGGCATATTTAATAAGACTATTTTCTCGCTAAGCATCGCTGTTTAAAATAAGTTCTATGGTGGAGTTAATTTTACTCAGATTTTCTAAAATTTGGCTTAAAACGTCGCTATGTTTGGACATCCAAGCTTTATTCATAGTTATGTGATCATTGAATTCAGAAACTAGTTTGCCTTGGTTATTTTCTAAATTTTGAATAGCTTCATTATATTTTACAGCATCAGCGTGGTCTAGGTTTCCACTTATACTTTTTACTATAGAACCTAATCCATCAATGAGACCTCTTTTAACGCGGTCAGGCGCCAAGGATTTTAACTGACTTAAGACTTTGTTAATTTTATGAGTCAAGTAATTAATTTGTACTTCGTACAGTAAGTAAGTGTCGTTAGTCAAACGGTTTTCATAGCTAAGTAATTCGCTTCGTAGCAGTTGTACATTGTCCTCAATGTCGTCAAGTTTTACATACTGTAGGAAGGTATGGTGGTGAGTAATTAGTCTCATGATGCCAAGTTTGTATGGTAGAAGTCCTGGTCCGTCATCTAGGTTGTCAAGTTTTATCTCCTGGGATCGTGCCATTTGGAGAATTACTACAAGCGGGATTCTGTAACAAATTTACAGCTTTAGGTACGCGTTTTAACCTGGATTTTGCTACTGGGCCACGTTTCTTTGAAGTGTAAATATGGATCGGAAGGTCGGCTAAAACAGTATCCTGTGTGTAACGAGGTGCTGTCTTTTGACGGCTCGCCAAGGGATTTTTTATAAAGACTTGCTGTTGGAGTGCATAGTCTATTTCCGGTTCGCGAGTTTTATTTCGATTTTCAATTAAGGCAGCACGGTTAGTAAGAGAGGTATCGTTAATTATGTCATAAACTTTTTTCATTTGTTCCCTATGGTTTTGTACGTATTGCTGTAGTAGTTGTTGAGTTATGTCAATGTCAAGGATGTCTCGGGGGTCGAAATGACCTGTCAGTATGTCAAATGGTCTGCATCTCGTGAAACTATGAATCGTACTATTGTAAGCAATGATGGCATAAGGCATGAGGTTAACAATAGGTTCATTCATAACGACCGAGTGGTGTAGTGGTAAGTAGCCTTGCCTCATACGCCGAAGGTCCCAGGTTCGAGTCCTGGCCGGGGCATTAATTTGTGTGATGAACACAGATGTTTGTTCTCGGGTTATGGTTGTATGTATTTATATATGTATGTTTATTCTGGGTTCCCCCCCAGTTCGCTGTATGGCCATCCATAACACAAGCTCTGCTTACTTTGGGGCCATACAGTTGGTGTGTTTGTCTGGGGATTTATTTATTTATTTATTTATCTTTGTGCTGAAGTTTTAGAATTCTGAGGTGCTCGAGTAGTGTCGAATGAAACCTTTCGATATTTCCATTGTCATTAGGTGCATGGGCTAAAATTCTATGGTGATTTACTTTGTGAAGACGAGTGAATTCCATGAACAGCTGGTTTGTGAATTCCGTACCATTATCAGTGATTATAGTGGTTGGAACTCCATGATGGGTACAGTATTGCAATAGAGCTTGCAAGATACTAATAGCTGTTCCGTCGCGAAGGTGGTAAGCTTGACCGTATTTAGTGAAAACGTCGATGAAAGTTACATATTTCTCACTCTGTACAGTAAATAAATCCATATGAACTATTTCGAAGGGTTTATTCGCTGGGGGCACTACGTTAAACTGAGGTCTAACGGGGTTCCTATCGTACTTAGCCTGTCCGCAGATGGTACATTCGTTAATAAATTTAGTAATTTGGTCCTTCATTTTTGGCCAATAGTATTTGTTAGACAAGCTAAGATAGCATTCGTTAATCCCGCGGTGGTTAGTTTTACCATCATGATAATGGCGGATTATTTCTTGTTGCCTAAGATAGTCTTTGACATTTTCTAGTTCGCGTTTAGTCATTACGAGATTCATAGATGAGCTTTTAAACTTGTCTTGTAATATTGGAATGATTGTGTACATGGATAATGGAGGGTTAATTAAAATAGCTGTTTTAACCTTCGGGTTGACGTATTCTTTTACTGCGTTTATGAGGTCTGATTCTAGATTCGTTTCTGAGAGCTGAATACTAATGCGTGTGTGAGTGTTGAATGGTTTAGTCACAGTTGTCTTTTTCTTTACGTCATTAACTAGGGTCAAATGTAATTGTCGGTGAAATTTGTTGATAGGCTCGTCAGTTATGGGAATCTCTAAAATAGGATTCTCGTGGCTGGTATGTACAGTTTCAGTTGTAGAGTTAGCTTCAGCAATGATTGAGTCAGATGGGTTACCTAGTATTGAGTTGAGTTCGTCAATTTCGTTTATCAAGGATAAAACGTCACCAGTGTGAATTTTAACACGAGATACAGCGTCAGCATTAGTGTTAGAATTTCCTTTCTTGTAAATAACCGAAAAGTCATATTCACTGAGTCTGAGTCGCCATCGAGTAAGACGAGAATTTGGTTCTTTCAAATTCATCATCCACTGCAATGGTTTGTGATCAGTCAAAATTTTGAATTTACGTCCGAAAAGGTAAGGTCTAAAATATTTTGTCGCCCAGACTATAGCAAGAAGCTCCTTCTCGATTGTGCTGTAATTAATTTCACTTTCGTTAAGCGTTCTAGACGCGTAACAGACTGGTTTATCTGATCCTATTGGACCTTGAGAGAGAACAGCACCTATAGCTACATTTGAAGCGTCAGTTGTTAGATTAAATTCTTTGCTAAAATCTGGGTATTGTAAGATAGGGTCATTAGTAAGTAAATTTTTACATTTTTCGAAGCTGTTTGTATAGTCAGGGTCAAGCGTTATTTTTCGTCCTTTTTTAAGACACTGAGTAAGGGGCTTAGTTATACGGGTAAAGTCTGGGATGAATTTTCGGTAATAACCGAGAAGGCCTAAAAATTGTTTAATTTCTTTTGGGGTTTTAGGAATAGAATATTTTGTAATAGCGGAAATTTTATCAGGATTTGGCTTGACGCCGTCTCTACTAATAACATGACCAAGGTAAGCCGTCTCAAGCTTTAAGAATTCAGACTTATCCATCTGAATTTTAAAGTTGGACTCTCTTAGTCTTTGGAAAACCTTTTCAAGGTTGACCATGTGTTCTTGCAGGGAGGTGCTAAAGACGATTATATCATCCAAATAGACCAAGCAAATCTCATTTTGGAGTCCCCTGAGGACATTATCCATCACACGTTGAAACGTGGAAGGAGAATTCTCAAGTCCCATGGGCATTCGAAGAAATTCGAAGTGTCCATGTTCGACATTGAAGGCTGTTTTTGCGATATCCTGCGGGTCCATTTCGACTTGATAGAATCCACTTGCCAAGTCAAGTGTGGTAAAGTATTGGCTCTTCCCTAACTTGTCAAGGACGTCAGTGATGTTAGGGATAGGGTACTTGTCATCTAAAGTCTTGTCATTCACTTTACGGAAGTCAACAACCAGGCGCCACTTTTGTTTGCCAGACGCGTCCAGTTTCTTAGGAACTACCCAGATGGGGGAGCTCCAAGCAGACTCTGAAGGTCGTATAATACCTTGTTCTAACTTCCTGCCTATGAATGAATGGGTACCTATAGCTCTTAGTATGTACCGGAATCTCGTCAATTGTGCGTATTCTATGCTTCACTTTGTTGGTGAAGGTCAGCGGTTCCCCTTCTATATAAAATATATCAGAATAACGAGAGCACAGAGTTGTAAGGTTAGCCTTTTCTTCTTCGTTTAAATGACTTGTACGTAACCGCGAAATAACTTCCTTTGAACGAGTCTTAATCTGTTGAGTGCAAGTGAAATCAGTATTAAACAGTTCTGCTTGCGCGGGCCTATCAAGAGAGAAGATTACGTCATTAGGACTTGGATTTTCTACTTCTAAATAACCACGATTATTAACTACCGTCGTAATGCAATCGTGTACAATACAGTTGCAAAGTATTTGTTCCCGGACAAGAACATCACCGTCACTGGAGTCAACTGGGATCCGGATTACTTTAGATGTTCCCGCTGGAATTATGTCTTCGTAAAGGTTTACATTACGAGAGTTGTACATTAGGATCGGGTTCGTAGCAAAACGGGTTATTAATTTACTTTCTCTTAAATTGATGCGCGCTTCCCATTTTCTCAACAAATCTAACCCTATCAATCCGTCAAAATAGTCATGAAAACGATATACAAATAATTTCATGCAATCATTATCTTTAAATTCTGAAAAAGATGGTAAAGTGATAGAATAATTATTTCTACTGGTCGCATGTATATTAGTAACTTCAAACGGATCAAAATTTAAAGGAAAATGATTAAAATAATTTTCTATGGCTTCAGGACTAATGAAAGATTGATTGGCTCCGGTATCTATGTGACGGTTGTCTATTTCGACCTCTTTTTGTCAGTTAATTTTATTTTTTTTGTTGTTCCCGACGTAATTTTAAACTAGGAATTACGTAGTGTCGGAGAACGGCAATGTTTTGATTTGACAAGTCAGTCACGAAAAATTATTCATCAAAGCAACTTGAATCTATTTATTTATTATTTTTTCCGAGTTTATCATTCAAAATTATATAGTTAAGATATTTTATTATCTAAAATCAAAGTTTATTTTTACGTTCACGAGTGTGCGTAACCAAAATTGTTGGTAAGGATTCTCATTCATTAAAATTTATTTTATTTTTATTTTTTCTTTTCAGAGCAAATTTAATTGTATTAATATTTCTGTTCTATTTTGTGTGACTATTTTTTATTTCAATTTTGTTTATATTTTTTTGTTTGTATTTACAGGCATCTTTGTATATTTTAAATTTTACCGAAAAAATAAACACAGGAGAGAATTTTGTGTTTTATTGAAACTACGCTATACACTGGCGCCCGAATATTCAAACGTAGCTTATTGAGATGAGAGGAGAAATTGCAACAGAAGGAACAGAAGGAACAAAAGGAACAGAAGAATTGCAACATTAAAAATAATTTTTTTATAATTATTATTGAGGTCAGGCATAAAACTTTATTTGTTACCATTTTCAATCATTAACATTCACTATAATATATTTATATATGTATCTACTATAATATATCTACTATAATATATCAAAATACTGCTAAATTATTCAGACATTTAAGTTTCTTTAGTTTCTTTCGTTATAATATCCTTGAAGAAATTTTCTGAAGACACAACATTCTATAACCCAGTAATTTCACTATTTAAATAACATTTTCTATTCGTTTTCATCACTTGAAAATACGTATATTTTTAAGGCTCTATTCTGCATAACGACTATTAACAAATTTGTTTCACTTTAACATTTTTTTTTTGATTTTGCAATGAATTTTTCACAATTAAATAAACCTGAAATAATTTATGAATTAAAAATCAGAAATATAAATTTTTCTTCGACGCAATCTGTAGACGAACTACGATCATTATTATTAAAAGAAGACAAAACAGAATTATTGCTCATTATCTCACGGCGAGCATAAGCCGATTCTTTTTGTCTTATTTTTTTTCTCTATGCACCTCATTATTGTTTGGCTATACCATTAACATTGACGTTGGTCAAAACTTATAATTAATTATCATCATCGTAGTATTAGGTTAACTTATTGTGTAATTTATTTAATATTTGCAATTCTAGGAGTGTAAACTCTTATTTTCAATATCTGTATTATACTTTATAGTATAATTTGTTAAATGTTATCAATTTTTTTTTTTTTTCTCAATTTTTTTTCAAGCGGTTTGCAACTTGTAAAATTAAGCCTTCTGCACGAGCGTTTATTAAGGTAACTCGTTAAACTAAACCATACCTATGTGTATTATTTATACGCTTGAATCACTTTCCTGTGAGAATTATTTTCATATGTTTATTACATAAATATTTTAATTACTTCACAAAAGACCCTTGGATTTTATTTAAAAGTCAATGTTTCACGACTGGCTATGATTTTCTTTTCTTTCCGGCATATTTATTTCAGTCTTTAACTGAAACTTGTATATAGTAATCACCGTGCGGGAGTTAGCGACACGTTAAAGAAGCCATAAGCTATTAATATTTTCAGCGGATGGCAACTATTAAAGCCTTTTGCCGTTGCGTTCAACTCTATTGAGTTGACTTTTTTAGGATACGATTCCTCATAAGCAACTCTAACTGCATGATGTTTTATTTCCAGTAGTTGGAATAAGACTAGTATGAAAGAGAATGTATGTTGTAATTATAATGTACGTTGATGGAGTTGAACGATGTATATTAACATTGTATATTCCAGGAACATGTTTAAAATTTTATCATTCATGAACCATGTAATTTAAGATAATTATTTAGGATTTTTTTTTTCTCTCTCTCGTCTGTTTTGTTTTCTTTTTCTATTAAATAATTTGTTGATATGCAATATATCAATATTATTTTTTCATATATACAGGATGTTTTTTCAAAAAAATTCTTCTATAGGATGTTAATATTAATTTTCATTTTGCTTTTAATTATTATTTTTTTTTTTTTGATTGTTCTTTCATTTAGCAGATTAAATATTAAAATTCGATATGTATATGCGGTTTATTTTGATTTGGTTTGAATTTGAAATTTAACTAAAAAAAATCTTTCAGATTTTTTTTTTCCCGGCCCCCGGGGTATTGTGACGGTTGTCTATTTCGACCTCTTTTTGTCAGTTAATTTTATTTTTTTTGTTGTTCCCGACGTAATTTTAAACTAGGAATTACGTAGTGTCGGAGAACGGCAATGTTTTGATTTGACAAGTCAGTCACGAAAAATTATTCATCAAAGCAACTTGAATCTATTTATTTATTATTTTTTCCGAGTTTATCATTCAAAATTATATAGTTAAGATATTTTATTATCTAAAATCAAAGTTTATTTTTACGTTCACGAGTGTGCGTAGCCAAAATTGTTGGTAAGGATTCTCATTCATTAAAATTTATTTTATTGTTATTTTTTCTTTTCAGAGCAAATTTAATTGTATTAATATTTCTGTTCTATTTTGTGTGACTATTTTTTATTTCAATTTTGTTTATATTTTTTTGTTTGTATTTACAGGCATCTTTGTATATTTTAAATTTTACCGAAAAAATAAACACAGGAGAGAATTTTGTGTTTTATTGAAACTACGCTACATCTATTAATAATTTCAAAGGTGGATCCGCGATCTTAATATATGGCAGTTGTCGTTGTGTTTGGAGATTCAGTTCTATTTTGGTTTTTGTAACTTCATAGATTTCTGAAAATCCTGCTGTGAACAGCTCGGCTCTGCGAGTGGCTCGGTTTCATCCGGCAATTCGGAAGGCGGGTTATTGTAATTTATGTCATAGTTAGTGTCATAGTCACAAGTATAGTCAGAGTAGTCGGTATAGTCATAGTGTTCAGGTTCCGGATAATAGTTATAATAGGAGTCATCGTAAGTCATACAATTATTAAAATTCATTTCACGGCTTTTAAAATAATTACTAGGCGGCGGGTTACCGGATTTATTCCAGTCATGCCCGGTTAACATTTTTGAGTGAGGTAACACTCTTGGAGTGAATCGCTGCACACCACTCATAGGTTGCGGGGGTTGATTATGTTGGAAAGAAATATTACGGGGTGGTAATCGAAAAACGTTACTACGGGGGTTATAATTCGGCGGCGGCGCGGCAAACATACGCTGTGTGTTAGTCGGCATTCGTTGACCGGGTTCAGCAAATTTAAAAGGTTGCGGTGGCGGCCTCATCGGGCGCTGTCCTACGGGAACGGGCCAATTAGGTACCGGTGGCTGCGTTACGTGAAAACGCGGGCTGGGAACTGGCATTAAGTAGGGCATTGGCGATGAGTACGGTATCTTAGGGGTTTGTTGTATTTTAGGGGGCTCATTACGATGCTGCATATACATAATATTCAACTCTTCCTGTACGTATTCTAAAGCTTTCTCAATGCTCTCAGGACGCATGCAACGTATGCGTATGCCTAGGGTCCCAGGGGTTTATTTAACCCACGGACGTACGCTTGCATCGTCACCTTTCTATATAAGTCTCGCTTGGCTTCCACGGTTGTAGGTATAGTTTCATGTAAGGTCACATATGTCATAATAGTGCTAAATAAACTTTGGCAAAAGTCATAAAATTCCTGGGGCGTTTTTTGACCTTGAGTCGCTATAGATAAGTCATTGTATTAAGCGGTTTCGTCACGCTGATCCGAAAAATTATTAATTAAGGCAGTTCGAATGCCTAACCAACTTTCAGGTATTCCATTAGAATTTATAGTACATGCGGCGCTTCCAGTAATTTTATTAAGTATGCCATTTAAAAGAAATAAGTTAGATAATTCGTTCCCAGGTACAGAACTTAAATATTGAGCTGCAAGTTGATCACAAATTCTTATAAAACGAGTTAAAATATTAGGGTTCCCGTCAAAATCGGGCACAAGGCGGAGGGCCTTCAGGATCGTATCTGGATCGTGCGACATTTTTAAATTAAACGATTGATCTAAATTAAAATTAAAATCTAAACATAAGTCTCTATTACTATCTAATGATTGCTGGCGGGCCTGTCGTAATTCAGACGGCCTTAACCTAGAGGCTCTAGGGTGATAAATTTTGAAAAAATAAAAAGGAATTACTTAGGATAAAAGGAAGCAACACGAGAAAAAGTCAAGTGCACTTACATAAACTGCATAGCCGGTTAATCTTCGTGAATCGATTGTCAGATTCTCCTCCTGGATTGTTGCAGGTCCGTAGAGTTCGGATATCCAGCAGCGGGGCTTGATAACCTCCCGGGTTCCTCGCGGTCTGGATCTCGAAGTTAGATTCTCCAAAATTTGCGAAAAAATCCCGTGAATATCCTACCGACTGCGCCAATTACGTTTGCGACAACCGGAGGATCGAAAAAAAAACCGAAACTTGATTAAATTACTTTAATTTTTAAAAGATAAAAGAATTACATCAAAACTTAATATAAATTACAATGAATGATCCTTATCGAAGTTTGATTATAGAATGCGAAATTACATTAATAACTTGTTTGCTAAAACTTCTAATTGACGTCACGCTGTGTCTGCATTTCCTGTTTACGCCAAATGCATCAGGTTCATAAGTGCGTATCGGCAATCCTCGTACTGTAGGTATATGTAATTAACTTCTCATTCAATGATATTATTTATTATTATTATTATTTTGTGTATAATGGCAATCAGCTGTTGTTACTACACAATAACTATTTCTACCAATTTCAAGTATTAGTATACACACATACAACACGAGGTTAATAATTTTGTAGCGAACAGCTGAGTAGAACTTGCAGTATCTCGAACATTGAGTTACCTTGAACAATACAAAAACAGGGGGATGATATAAGTTTTTACAGATCTTTAGAAGAGTATAATTACATATTTATAGTTTGATATTGAACAAATGGATAAATCTTCCAAGAACCTTAAAGATAAGAGGATTTTGAGAAGAGAGCAGAGTTTTGATACTTGTAGGTTTAGGGAACTGGAGTGGGAGATGGTCATATAAGGAAGCTGGTGAGAGAGGGCAATTAAAGAGGAGATGGTCAGTGGTTCCATCCCCAAACCAAAATCACAGACTGAAGTCCTTCTTATGCCAAGTTTATGAAGAAATACTGGAGTACAACAATGACCCAATCTGGGCCTGCAGATGACAGATGCTGTTTTCTTATCCATATATTTAAATTTACAGAACCAAGGTTTAGTTGGGATGGATGGTTGGATGTCTCCATAGTACTTTCCTGTTGTTAGCCTTGAATTGCACCATATAGAGGCCCATGCCATACTTAGGCGTGTCTGCGCCAGAAGCTTCAAATCTTGGCTAAAACACATAAAATGTTCTAGCGTACCCATATTGATAGATGCTTTAGCAAAACTATCTACTGTACAATTATCTGCAATACCAGAGTGCCCCGGAATCCAAGCTAGTGTAATGTTTAGGGATTTAAGATAGCACGAGAACAGAATATTTCTAATTTGTAAGATAACTGGGAATTTAGAGCCTAATTTGAAAGGGTTACCCTTTAAGGCCTGTAAGGAGCTAAGGCAATCTGTCAAAATAAGGGAGTTAGACAAATTATTATCCGAAACGTATTTTATGGCCTCAAGGATGGCTATGGCTTCACCGGTAAATACAGTTGTTTGCGGTGGACATTTGTAGGATAGCAAGATGGAGAACTTAGGGATCCATACTGCCACCCCGACACACTCCGAGGGAGAAATTTTTGAGGCATCAGTGAAGATTAAGGTCCAATCCCTCCATTTTTCATTGACAATCCTTAGAAATTCAGTATTAGCATTTGGCATGTTTTTAGTTAAACCTAGGCTCAATATAACATTGGGGGAATATACAAGGGCTTCATAAGGAATAGTATAGAGAATTTGACGATCCATCCTGAACATAGGAATAGGGGAAGAGTCTAAATTAGAGAGACTGTTAACCAAACAAGGAATATCCTTATTGGACCAGAATGTAGAGGAAGAAGTTAAAAATTTTAGATAGTTAAGTTTAGTGTGAAGAGGATGAGAATGAACCTGTTGGATGTTGGCAAGGAATCTATCTGCCAGAAATTGTCTTCGAAGATGTAAAGGGGGTTCTGCACATTCCACCTGCATAGCATTAATGGGCGAGGATTTCATGGCACCTAAGATGATCCGAAGGGCCTTACTTTGTATCTTATCCAGTAAATGTAACACCGATTTGTTTCATGGGATAAGGCAAAAAGAGCCATAATCCATAATGCTCCTGATTAATGCATTATATAATAGTCTCTGAGTGTAAGGGTGAGATCCCCACCAAACCCCAGAGAGTGAGCGCAACAAATTGATATTTTTTTCACACTTTTGAACTATATAATTGATGTGGGATGAGAAAGACAGACTAGAATTTAGTATAATACCTAAAAATTTCACCTCATTGTACATTGGAATGGGAACACCTTGAAAAGAGATAGCTATTGGAGGAAATTGTCTCTTCCTCGTAAAGATAAGAGCCTTACTCTTAGAGGGAGAGAGAGAGAGGCCATGGGATTCCAGCCAGTTGCCTAGGTAGAAAAGAGCAGTGTTGAGGCAACCTGAAGTTATCTCTGCTGTGGCTACCTTGGAGTAGAGAGTGATATTATCTGCATATTGCAGGATATTACAAAAGGAAGACACAGATTTGTCCAAATCAGAAGTATAGATATTATATAGCAGTGGGCTTAAGACAGAACCTTGAGGAAGACCCTGCCAAACTAAACGAGGAGATAGATTAGAAAGCTGATATCTGTCTTTGGACAGATCTAGACACAAGAAGATTGTTGATGAAGTAGGTCAACCTCACCGGTAAACCAAATCGCAGCATTTTCTGTTTAAGTATGGGAAGTTGAACGTTGTCATAAGCAGAACAGACATCCAAGAACACCGCCATCACTGATTCTTTATTAGACAAAGCTAACCTTAAATCAGTGGTGAAGATGCTCAGGCTGTCCATGGTGCTCATGCCTTTCCGAAAACCAAATTGTGTTGAACTTAGCAGATTATGACTCTCCACATACCATTCAAGGCGATTCTTAATAAGGTGTTCAGTGACTTTTAATGGAGTTGGAGCTAGCACAACTGGCCGATAGGAATTATGAACATCTGGGTCTTTGCCTGGTTTTAGGATGGGAATTACTAAATAGAGTTTCCAGGGAGCTGGTATCTCACCAGATATGAAAATGATGTTGATAATTTTAAGAAAGGATTCCTTAAGGAGGATACCAGCCCTGGATAAGAAAGAATAAGGAATACTATCATGACCCGGGGTTGAGTCATGAAGGTTATTGAGGACAAGATTTAATTCGTCCATGGTGAAGGGATCGAGGGGACTAGATGAGGTGAGAGTAGAATAATTGCAAGGTTGTAAAACAGAAATCGGGACATAAGGGGGAGCAATTTTATCCAGAAATTTATCAAGCCAAAGGGATGGGTTGTAAGAGAGCCCCGGTGGAGTGTATGACATGGAGCCGCGGAAGCGTCGAATAGCGCTCCAGACATGGGAATAGGGGGAACGAGGAGCCAAATTCTCGCAGAACTTACGCCACGCCTCTTTCTTCTTTTTTTTAAATAGTCTCCTGGTCTGGGCTGACACTTTTTTAACTTGAATGTAATTAAACATTGACATAGTGGCCGCATATTTGCGGATAGCAGACCTACGCATTCTGATCATGTCAGAGCAGTCTGAGTCCCACCATGGGGGAGATGATCGAAGTCTTTTATCCGGGTTCTTCTTTGGAATATGTAAGTCTGCCGCAGATTGAATGCAAGAGATTAGGCTCTCATAGCACTCTTGGATATTATACAAGGACGGGGAGAGAATGTGGGAGGACAAGTCATTAGTAGCCTTAGTGTAGTTGTACCAGTCGGCCTTATCAATTTTATGCTGCAGAAGGGGTGGTAACTTAGGAGGAATATGACAAGAAGAAGGTATGGTTATAATTATAGGGTAGTGGTCACTGCCCTATAATTATAGGGAATTAAGCCTTCTCCAACTAATCGACGCACCATCAGCAGCAGAGAACATGGAAATGTCCACAGCACTAGGGTTCTGATGAGGGCCAGAAAAACGAGTAGGACAACCATCATTCAGGACATATAAATTTTGCTCATCAATTATGTCTGCTAAACGCTGACCAGGACCATCACAAGCCTGTGAACATTGGCTACCCCATAGGACATGGTGACAGTTGAAGTCACCTAGAATAATAGGGTTACTCGGCAAACGGGAAATGAGTGAATGAAATTCATCTATAAGTGAAAAAGTGGGGTCAGATATATAGACTGAAGTAAGAACAAATTGAAGAATTTTGACAGCAAGTATACTAATTTCAAATGAGTGGGGGGGAATTTGGATAGTTGTGTATGGAAGAGAAACCTTCGCGAAGAGAGCTGCACCACCATGCCCATCTGCTCTGTCATCTCTAAGACAGACAAACCCAGGCAATTTGAATCGACTGCCTGGGGATAGCCAAGTCTCAGAGACAGCAATAGCCAAAGGGTCATGCTGATGAGCCAAATGAGAAATTTCATGCTGTTTATTTCGGATGCTTCTACTATTCCATTGCAGGAGTCTGGCCATTGTTAAGAAGAAGATTAGCAATAGGGGATAACTTTTTAGCAACGGAGGACGGTAGTGGGATGTCTTCAAATTTTGAAAGAATGTTCAAAACTAGGGAAATCAGGAGTTCTAAAAAATTGTCATTAGGGGAGCAGGAAGAGGTAGGGAGGAAGGCGTTACCCGATTTAGAAGATGGAAGATTAGAAATAATAGCATTATGGGCAATTTTGTCATAGCCTGGAGATAAAGACGGACTAGGTTTTGATGGTTTATATATTGTTTTTTTGTAAGAAAGATTTAGTGAAGGAGAACTTTTAGAAGCATCTGCATACGATTTTTTAACTGAGGGGAAGAGGGATGATGCTTCCTTGAATGATATGTTCTTTTGGGACATGGTGATTTTAATATTCTTTTGCCGGGAATGTTCCGGGCAAGATTTGTCAGTTGCTAAATGAGGGCCTGAGCATTGCAGGCAGGAAACTTCAGAGGATGCAGGGCAAGAGTCACCTGAGTGAGACTGTGCACATTTGAAGCAACGAGCACTGGATCGGCATTGGGCTTTCACATGGCCAAATCTACAACAGTTTAAGCATTGTATGGAAGGCAAAATGTATGGATCAACGGTTATTGATGAGTTAAATATAAACACTTTATCAGGTAAGCATTGTCCAGAGAAAGTGATCACTACAGAACCCGTGGGGGTCCAAGTGGAACCAGACTCCATGGACACTTTTCTGTTTAAGTGACGAGCCTTCAAAATTATTATATCACCTTGGCTTGTGGAGATTGCTGATACAACTTCCTCCATAGACCAAGAAGTTGGGATCCCGCGAATCAGCCCCATTCTTGTTATATTATATGTAGGAATTAAAGCTATATAGTTATGAGATTTAAGACTCGGGTTTCTGAGAAACTCGTTTGCTGCACATGCAGATGAGAATTCCACAGAGACCCGATTTCTGCCAACACTCTTTATACCGTCATTTTTAATATTTTTAATGTTTGATGTAAATAAAAATTTTCCAAAAATTAGATGATTAAATGTAGGTACTGCCTGACTTAGGGTGATTTTCTGACCTGGACACATGAACAATGAAAGGACCTTTGTCAGAAGGATGGTAAGATTTTTCTTCTAAAAGACTTGGATGAGTGTAAATAAGGTTATTGGCTTGAGATGGAAGAGCATTCAAAACAGATTTTTTAGGAGTAGGGGACGAATCCCGATTTATTCTCGGACGTTTTCTTGTTTGTACATGTTGAGAGAAAGGGTCAGGGGAGTTGTTGACATCAGGAAACGGGATTGGGTCTGGGGGCTTAGGAGGGATTGGAACACAATCCATGCTCATTAAGGTTAGATAATTCATAAAACCACTTACCAGGCGAGGAAGAGAAAAGCAGAAACACTTAAAATAACTCAATGTTGATAACAAAATCACCAAAAAAAAAATCGACAAATGACGAAAACCGTGTGTACACCGCAAACGAAAAATTGACAGTCCTATTTGTACGCCTTTTTTATTTATACAATCATGATATTATTTGCAGATGACAGCGCATTGATTTGTAGCAATAAAAACAATGACATATTAAAATCTGACATTAAATCTACGTTAAATAATATCATGGACTGGCTGACAAATAAGGTTTAACACTTGACTCCAACCTTAACTGGAAGGAATGCATAAACATCACTTGCTGTCAAATACGTTCATTTGCCTACGCCTCACGCATGTTATCAAACTAAGTCAGCAATTCAGCAGTACTATCAGCTTAGTATGCCTACATTGATCGATTCTACTCTATGGTGTGATATTTTATGGAAACTCTACTGACAGATAAAACATTTTCAAAGCACAAAAGCGCTCAATTATATCGATTTGTCACCTGAAAAGCAGACAATCTTGTAAGCCCTTTTTCAAAAAGTTAAGAAGTCTGAGTTGTTCCTGTTTAGATATTCCAGAAACAGCATTGTTTGTCAAAAACACGTTTGAAGGCTTAAAAAGTCAAAGAGGTAAAATCCGGTCTCAAACTTGTAAAACTGCTCTTTATTCTGAGAGTTTCATAGGTATGGCTCCCAAAATTATAAAAAAATTTCTGAATTCTATTAAATTTATTAATGATGTTACTGAATTTAACAATACACTAAAAATATTTTACAGATAAGTCGTACTACACAATTTTTTATTATTTCAATGACAAGTTGATACCTGTGTAATTACGATAGTATCAATATAAGATGGAAATGTTGTTGTTAAATGTGATATACGATAATATGTAAATGACGTTTATTTAGTAAATTGATATTATAATTTTAGTATATGTGTAACATTTTCTAAAAGTATTGTAAAAACCTTCTAGGTTAGATATGGATTGAACTGTACCTAGATCCTATTATAATCCAACATTTGTAAAAACCAATATGTGTACAAATAAAGTGATTTTTAATTTAATTATTTGCTAAAAAAATTAACAATATAAATTAGAAACGTCTTTATTTTACAAAAATTTTTTTATATACCGGAAATAAATAACAAAGACAGGCCACTGCGTTTAAATGCTGCAATTAATTGCCTTATTTTATCTCTGCAATGAGAGCCCTAATTTTGTTTGAATTTTAATTTGTCGTATATTGACATATATGTGTCGTATATAAGTCAATGTACGAGAGAGCCCCGCCGCTGCCTCCAGCACCAAAGTGGCGAAAATCATTTGATATTATATTATTACGATAATTGAAAACAATTATTTGATAATTATAATGTATGGCTAAACTCAAAATAGTTATAATTAACTGAGCTATTCAGATTAGCATACTTTATATTTCTTATAATTAAAATAAATTTTTTGCGTTTTTCCTTGTGTGTAACTAGCATATATATTTTTTGTGTGTATGAACCGTTAACCCTTTGGATGCAGCAACTCTTCGGGTGCTACGTAACACTGGCTTTGCAATCTACAAAAGACCGAACAACGCACAAGCGTTTCTCGCCTAAGCCTGAGGCCTCCGCTGTCTTCCGGGACTGTACCAATTGTCATTTCTTGACAGACGTCTAAACCATTGTGGACATTTTATAAAGTGTCATATTTGTAAGAAATTTTGTACCTATGTGTGTAAAGCGTTGGTTATTTAAATCTATAAACTATTAGGTACTACATACATCTAGTCCTTACTAAGTCACAGATATTACCTGAAATTCGTGCACCGTTCGTAACAACAAAAACAAATAAAACTTACATACATATTACGTTAACTTTGCTAAGCAAACTTTTAACAAGTTCCAAAAACCAAAGAATTCAGGTCAAACTTTTTACCCTTATCGGGCTGTAACCGTCTTCAGAATTTACGACGAACAAAAATCTTAATATTGCGGTATGTTAATATCCAAATTATCATTTAAAATTACGAACAACCATGCTTTCGAAATGAAATGCACCAGTTAGATAGCTTCTTTTTTACATTCGTGACATGAATGTTTTGTTACCAATCACTTGGGTAACCCGGCGGTGCAGCCGGTAGAAGATTCAGTCAGTACAGGGCGGGCGAGCGCCCGGGCATAACATCAGCGGGGCTTCATCGCTCCTTTGTTAATAAACATCGATGATATTTCTATACCTTTAACCTGTGGTATGTCGAGCTGACATGCAATGTACTCGCATGCCTCCCCTGAACTCGTGTACAAACAGGAAACCACGTGGCATTGCCGGCACACGCTTCTACCGAATCGCAGGTCAGAAAACTTTCCTATTCTTTTTATTACACCGTACTTATCAATTCCAAAACTTTGAGCATTTTCAGATTCATAACCCGGTAATGGAGGAAAGTTTCGACGGTGATGAGCCCTTTATATACCGTCTAAATGATAACGGCTCGGGCCCCAGTTTGTTAGTAAAGGTAATTAATTCAGAATTTGTAGTACAGTCTGTACCGATATTTAGTATCGTAACTTTAGGAAATTTTCTTTCTGTAGGTTTTATGTTTATGTTATCGGTTTGTGTTTAGAGGAAATTGTGCTTTGAAAGGTTAAATCTAAGAGTCATAGTTGAAGCGTTGTTGCATTACTGTTTTAAAGTTTCAGCTTACACAGATAGTTCATGCTTATTGTGTTTGTAAAACGCTTCCATCCTTCAGTTTTGTTCAGCCGACTTAGATCATGTGTAAGCACGGTATCTAACTAGGGAATATTGAGTTACGGTTACCATTTTAATGTTTATTTGAAAGCGTTTGGGATTATTATTTATAAAACGATGTCTGTTTTAGATTGATTATTTTTAAGAGCTATTATTATTTATCTTATTATAACTATACACGCAAGCAGCAGATATATTTTGATTTGGGTTTGGTTGTTGGCGTAAGTTTTTAAAAGGACATTCTGTAACAACTCTATCAAGACGATCACTGTACCTAGTTGAGGGGCATTTTGGGTTTAACGACTGTTTTTTTAAACATTTTCATGAAAATGGATTTGAATGAAAACTTCATACGAAGGTTTGCATGGAGCGTGGCTGGCGCATGTACCAGGGTAGCAGCGGTCAGGAGGATAAGTGGAACCTGTGGTGGAGATCAAGTGCCTTTCCTGCAGCGTGCTACAAAACCCTGGGAGAGTGGCAGGTATGTATCAATTTTAATGACTCAATTCATTAGATTCATCGAATTAAGAAAATTTTATTTATCATAAGTTTTTTTTCATAGACGCTAACTTGGAGATATGTATGATATGCTTAATTAATACCTTTTTAATGCTCTGATTTATAAAGTAACTTGATTATTAGTATCTCGAGAAAACCCCATTTTATTTTTGTTTCGTATATACAGGATGTAAAAAAGTAAGTAAGTTATTTTTGAACACCATTTTTCTTTTTGCAAGTTCAGTATAAGCAAGTCTGCGACCTGTTTTAGGATTAACGTTGTTTTTACACCCTGTATCACTATTCATTATAAGAACAGGAAGGAAGATTTTAAACCTCATTTGTGATCACAACAACTGGTAAGTACATAACCGGAGGTGTGAAGCTAGTTGCGAATACAAATTCATCAATACCATGTCTAAAATTATTGAAACGCAAGAGTTTTCTGCGTTCCGTCCTAAGTCATAACAGTATTTTCTTTGCTGCCAGTTATTTTTATAGGTAATTTTAAGTAAACAAAGCACGCACAATACATAGCATTTATGTTAAGTCGTTGACCACTTCCGTCTGTGACCCCAGGATTTTCCAAGTTATCGTTTGTCATCGCTTGATGGATGGAGATCATACATAATTCTATGAACGTACATAGGCAATTGTTACTGCCATTACAGTCTATGGCGGTTTCCTTCCTTTAACTTTTTGCTCTATATTTATTTATAAGCCGAACATTTTTAACATTACAATTAACTTGTAAATTATAATTGTTTTAAGTCCTTTTCATTTATTTTAACTGTAAATTACGAGGTCGCACATTTGTGTCGTGTTGATAGTAATTTTGGTAATTTGTAACTTCTTGGTCATGTAAAATGTTAAGTAAATATTTGATTTCAGTTCATGAATCACATACCAAAAGGTGGATCAATATGTCGAAAAGATAATTTGTCTAGACTTTTGAGATGCATGCGAAGAATATACGGTGCTATCTATGACTTCAGGTGAGATATTTGATATTTTTGAAACATACTCAACAATTTTTGAAACATAATTTATTTATTCACCTGGTTCTTCTCGAGTGTCAAATGTACCAATGAGTTTTACAACTTGAGTACATACAGCCGACTGCTCTGACGGTACAAGAAAACATTTTGAAGAAACCCCCGTGTAAAGTCTGCCAACCTAGAGTAGTCAACCATGGTGGGCTATAAATTGCCTAATACCATTAGTTGAATGAGGGGATGTCCCTGGAGTGGGATAGTTAGGGCTGTCGTGGGCAGGATCATTTTTTACATTATTATTAAGACTTGCATACCTGCACTGCCTGAGACAATTCAAAAAAAATTTATGAAAACTTCATTAAAATACATTAATACTTTGCCATTTGATTGGATTGTAGACAACAGTAGTTTACTACAAATCTGCAATACTGTGATCTTCATTATTTCCTTTACGTATACCAATACAAGAAAAGCGCTTTGAATTCTTTAAAAAAAAGGTCCTATAAATAAGTACAACTAAGTTAAAAATAGCGTTCACAAAGACGTCGTGACTGACTAAATTAATTTGTTAAAAGTGAATTTGCGTCACAATAATGAAGTTGTAACTTGCAACCAATGTGTTACGCTTATACGGCCCACGTTGTACCATCACCACCCTGAGCAACGACAAGATAGAGTAGCAATTAACTGACACCAGTCGGTTTGAAAATCTTGTACGTATTGCGGATAAACTATTAGTCGGTATGAACTGAATACCTGATATATCAAAATCGTTTGGAGTTTCGATTCGCAACGATAATCGAAAATAATATTTATAAACGAAAATAAAAATTATAGATTTCAATTAATTATGTACATTAAATTACGGATTTCAATTAGCATTTATGTCGTTATGTAATCATTAACAAATTATTACAATAATAACATATATAACAATAATATAACAACGTATATAACAATAATAACATACATACATACGTTAGATATCGTTTTCTTTAGATAGTGCCAGGTAATGTTTTTTTAATTATTTTTTTTTTAAATGACGGTAGACTTCGCAGATTTTACAACGAGTGGTAGTGCATTCCAAAGACTCACAGCACGGACTAGAAATGATTTATTTAGAAAATCTGTGGAATGCAATGATGTTGGGAGCATCAGATTATATGTGGACTTCAGATTACGTTCGTGTTGGGTTTGTCTAAAGCTAAAGTGATGTTGTAAATAGTCAGGAACGTTAGGAGATAGCAAACAGAGAACATGAATATTCTTCATATTTTAGTGGAAATTGGTAAACGATTGCGAAGTCGTTTTAGAGAGTTCGTTGTAGCAAACACCTTCCGGTTCACATCGTCCATTTGAGGTTTTCAGGTCATATACCTATCGAATATGACACCCAAATTCCTAGCATCATTGCTGTACTCTATTATAACTCCATCGAATTTTATTTTCAGGCAAAATGTCCTGTTGATGCGCTTCATAATTTTTGGACAGAGTTTTTTTTTTTGAGGCGATTGAGTTTTTGTGGCGTGTACAACGAGACCATGATATTCGCTCCATGTTATAATTGTAGCTAGGTCGTTGTTAATGGTATCGATTGCTTGAGACAAATTTTCCAGGCTAGCCTGCGAGTAGATTTGATATTTACATTTAATTCTCATTCAAAAAATATATGTAATTTATTGTTTGCCTCGAATTTGCATAATTCAGTGAGTTTAGGGTGAGATGTAAAACCATTCTTCTTATTATATAAAAATGTAGATATATATGGAAAAATATGCTACTAATTCAATACACCTTTCATAACTTTATCATAAGCTTACTTTGAGCGTTCTTGGAAGAGCTGGCCAAACTGCTTATGTTAAACTTGACTACTCCATAAAGTTTTACAGCTCAATGTTCACCTACAGAACTTCAATAGTTATTGAAAAGTTCGATAGAGGTGGGGGCATTTAACTAGGGGTCTGTAGACGTGTGTGCGTGTCTACTTCATTAAAAGTTGTGAAATAATACCGTAGTTTTAATCATAATATGCTGAACGATTAATTCTTATGAGATTTAATACTAGGTTATATTTAGAAGTCCTTATAAATAGTCTACAGTAATTTTTTTCAAGATATGGTCGATTATGTGATGATCGCTGCATAGCACTTTCAATGTTATTTTAACTTGGCGGTAAAGAAAAACGATAAAATTTTACCACTTGTAAAATTATCTACTGCCGCCTAAGAGCAATCTGCGCTTGTTACGAACAATGACCACGAAACGTTTTTTAATGATCCATAGTATAAATGGTTTAAAGGGATTTGTGTACGCGGCCCTATGTGTGCGTTAAACTTTTATGTGTACCTTAATACAGCAAAACTGTGTGTCCGTGATAAAAATGAACACAAATACACGCACACATAAGCGACGAGAACGACGTTTAATTACGTAAATCTACATTTCACAACACGTGAAGTAAATAGTTAGGCAGCTTAATTTTCTATTAAACAGTTACTTTAGGTACAAAATGACGTGTGTGATGAATTATGCCCACGTCATAAAGCAACCTGTTATTCAGACCTTCGTTTGCCAAATATTATTTATATGTTTTGAATTAGCACACAAATAATTAGCTTCATTAATAATCGAACCTTGAAAATGCACCTGGCATTGTCAGGAAAATCTTTTACACTTTAACCGTAATTTCATTAAATTTTATGAAAATGATGTACATTCTTTATTGCAGCTATAAAAAAACTCTGATTATAATAGCGAAAGGTCATGGATGGAAAAGGAACGAAAATACCATCATTTAGTTCACGTGATATTTTTGAATTATGATCTTATAAATAGTAGAGCAAGCTTACAACTTTGAATTATGCGGTGCCTTTGTTTCCATCAACAATTTAATTGCAGCCTTTATGTTCTCAACTAGGTGTTTATTTCATAGCCATCGCAGTCCAGTCCAGTTAACCCATCTTTTTGACATTTTCTCCTGCTCCAAGGCTATATTCGTAAATCTAGAGATCAAAGATTAATTTTATATGCTTTGGTCCAGTACGTGATACATGCCCTGAGACATAAGCTTTGTGCACGCTTAGGATACCTAAAATTCAAGTATTTATTTCTTAACATTGACAATTACTTGTTCTTATTGACGTCACAAAAACCATGACTCTGCCACCAGTTCGGAAAACCTACTTGAAGAAGAACTGGCATGAAACTTCACGAGTATAATGTTCAAAAATTAATTTAGGTCAATTAAATATCAGTTATTCAGCACAAAACGCTCATTTTGTAATAAGTGCAGTCGCGTCGCCCAAGAAAGTGGTCTCCCATTTTGACAAAACCTCGTGTTTTACCAAAACAGCTGTAAGGTTGAGCATAATTTGTAGTCGTTGTCAAGCTGAAGGTTTTCCTAATTACCTATTTTATGTATTTTCCAATTTTGACGGTAAATAACGCCGAGAGGTTTTCCTATCAGCTTTTTTTTCTCTCATTTATCGCGTGAATTACTTTACCTATGTTGCAATATTTGATTCATTAGTAACTGTCAGAATATTAATACAAGGGAATAGCCTTGTTTTATGACGTGTAAATGACCTTCAGCCCAGTGATAGACCACAGTTTTGGCCAACTGTCAGTTCCTTCCAGATTCAGGTAGCGCAGCGCACTTCCCGCTAGATTCAACTGGAAATAACTAACCAAGCTTTGGGGCTCACAGAAGCAAAGCTGATGAGATATGGATTTTTCAAAATTCATCTTTAAGTTAAGTGTATATCTTAATAAAATAAAACTGCAGTTATATGTGTGACTAAATAAATATGTACATACATATAGTCCTACACGACTGAAATAATCAAACTGGATGAAAATTTTCTTATTATGAAAAAACTTAACATCTGTGTTCATCGATCAAATGCATTCCTCAACCAGGATTCGAACCTGAGACCTCCAGTGTATGAGGCAGTTACACCACGGTCAAAATACCACGTAAAAATTTATAAATAAAATGTAAGGGTTCTGCACCCTATTCATTTACCATTCTCCGTAGACACATCTTGGAGACTACTAAGTTCTATATCAGTGAAAGTCAATCAATCAATTGCTTTGTCAACGTCACCAACAATTTTGAATGAAACCACGAGCAACTTCGCATGACTGAATACATTACACTCCGCCTTTTGTTTTTATGTCGTAACAATGAAAACCTACAAATTCCTTTGAATCGTACAGAAAAATGGATGAAACTAATGGTTTTCCGATACCAAATGGATTGAACGTCTTTTTTTGGTTTGCTTTTTTATGAATTAATGTCAGTTTGATATGAGTTACATTTTAAAGAACTTTGACTAATGCCATATGAAAGTAAAGTCTACAAACGACAAAAGCAGATTATTCTTAGACCAATTACCTTATTTATAATAACGTAGAATTATTCTCCAATTATTTCTGATTTAGAAACCATGAGCTTGAAGGATACATTATTTTATGTATTCGTAATAACAAATACCACATTGCCTATGAAAAAATTTAAACCGTATATATTAATTGGGAAACAAAAGCTCAATAAATCTTTTATATAACATTGAACTTGTCTTGAAAACTTTATAAAAACGACAGTTCTCAAACTCCTAACAACTCATTGAAAACTTTCCCATTCGCCACAGACTATTAATTTCCAAATCTCTAGCTCAACCTGAATTCTCCCATTGAAGAAGAAAGGCAAAAGTTCATGGTGAATATTAAATTACAGTTTTGAATATTAATGAGCCCAAAGCATTTCAGCAATTACCTCGAAGTGGTACCGCTGGGTCGCGTGACACCACTCAAATAAAAAACAAATGAAAAACGCCGAATGCCAACCGCCTCGACCTGAACCTTGCTCTTGGCAGGAAAGTTGTACCAACGGAGAAAGTATTTTTAAATTCCACAAATGCTATTGTACCTGTAATTGGTGCAGTTAAGGTCGAAGGCAAAATTGCTTTAATCTTTTTTACAGGGCAATAAATTTTATTCCATTTCAAGGGAATTGTTGCTAAGTTCGAAAATAGACTGTAGGTTTTCCAAGTTTTCCTAAAAGTAAGTTTGTACGTAGTTCAAGACAAATTGTTCCTATGGTACTATACATGGGGCACGATAAATCAAACTCACGAAACTGAAATTATGTGGCTGCGTTAGAGGAACAAAACCAGGCCAAACGATAGTTGGAGCAAAATAAGTTGCTTCGGAATTTGTTCAGAATAGAGCTTGGTTTGTTCGTTAGGAGTTCCGTGTTTAAATCTACTTTTTATCCTTGTACCGTTCATATAAAAGACTTCATTTTATGATCTGAAGTATATGCAAAACACACACCAACTCTAGGGCCCCAAAGTAAGCACAGCTTGTGTTGTGGTTGACCATATTTCTATATTACAGGTAACTGGGGGGAACCCAGAATATATATATATGTAACTATAATAATATAAATATGTATGTAACTCAATATACTCGTAGTAGACGGCCGAGTGACGTAGTAAGTATTAGCCCTGCCTCTTATGCCGAAGGTCCGAGGTTCGAGTCCTGGTTGGGGCACATAGTTGTATATATACTCATAGTTGTATATTTATATACTACGAGTATATTGAGTTTTAGTAGGTTATAATAGTACAGAGTATAAAACTGCAAGAAAAAATCGGTTCCTTTTGCTGTTATAAGGATCTCCAAAAACTTTGTATATTACCAACACACAAATAAATATTGCTTGTCTGCATGTTGCGTGTTTCTTATGCCCGTACATCAAATAAAAGTGTCCGCGCTTTTCCACAGTAAACCCCTGTATCTGTGTAACTTATTGCCGATTTACGTATTCAAACCGTTATGGCGACATTTTTTTTTATATGACCTGCCATTTTTATTCTTTATCTTGAGATTGCAATGTCTGATTGCTTAGGAAGCTTACATTTGAATATATTTTGTTCAAATAGAGATGTCGGTATACTTGCTTACTTTTTTAAACTTACTAACTTTATTTCCTGGACAATATCTCAAACAGGAATTCTCAATCCAACCTGTACAAAAAGCGAACGTAAATACAATCTTCTCCTAGATACTTTGGAACTATGCGCCCTAAACCAATTCAATCATGTCACTCACGCAAATAATCATTTACTAGACGTATGTTTATTAACACGTCCTTCTTTTCGAGTGAGTTGTGAAAATGGGATCTCAAAAATAGACAAGCATTATCCACCACTGCTGATAGAGACATCTAAGTTAAAGCAAATATTTAGGCGACATATGCCCGGTTTCACCAGTAGCCCCTAAAATTTAAGTGTCTCCTATGCCAATTTAAGGGGCACCTAACGCCAGTTTTGTTTTCACCGACGGTTAAGTGACACCTTAAGCATTAGGGAGCCCTTATAATTTAGGGGATGAATTGACGACCCCGTAACACTTAGGCGACGTATATTTTTCGGTTAATTTGCGAGATATCCTTCCGACTTCCAAACAATAATTACTCCTAGTGATAAAATTGGATAGTGGCCACGATTTATTTCAAGATTAAGAAGCAGTTGAAGATACAGAATTTTTAAGTGACCAAAATTTGTTTAGACGACCTCGTATTTACCGTGAAAGTTCAAAGGATTTTGAAAAATATAACGACAAAGACTTTTTCGTAAGATACAGATTATCAAAAGAGAGCTTTGTATTAGGTCATTACCTATGAAATTGCCGTTTTTCACGAAATAAATGAAGCGTAATTTTTTTATATATTTTTTATTTCTATTAATCAAAATAATCACCCATGCAATCAATGCATCTTTGCCAACGCATTGGTAGCTTATTGATGCCTTTCTTGAAGAAATCAGCTGGACGGGAGGCAACAAATTCTTCAAAGGCATTTTGTACTGCCTCTCGGGTATTGAATTTTTTTCCCGCCAAGAAGTTATCCAAATTCTGGAAAAAGTATAAGTCTGTAGGCGCAAGGTCTGGTGAGTACGGCGGATGGCGGAGAACTTCCAACCCCAACTCTTGTAGCTTGGAGACCGTCTGCTGTGCAGTATGGGGTCGCGCGTTGTCGTGCAGGAGCAGTGGAGCCGAACGATTGACCAAAGCTGGTTGGAGACGTGCGGGCTTGTCCATCATTGTGTTCAGTTCTTCACAGTACACATCTGCAGTAATGCTTGTCCCGTTTGGCAAGAAGCTGTGATGAATTACACCCGCGTTAGACCACCAAACAGTGACCATCACTTTTCTAGGGGTAAGTTTTCGTTTAGGGCATTGTTTGGGTACTGAAGCAGGGTCCAACCAACTTGCTGAGCGCTTACGATTGTCAAACAGGATCCATTTCTCGTCACAAGTAACAATGCGGTTCAGAATTCCTTCATTTGTATGCCTGCTGAGCAGTGCAAGGCACGTCTCCACGCGTACTTCGCGCTGGCGGTCATTGAGTTCGTGGGGTACCCATTTGTCAAGCTTTTTTGCCTTGCCAATTTGACGCAAATGGACCAATATTGTTTTGATGCTAACGTCGAAAGCTGCTGCTAATTCAGCCGTGGATTGAGTTTCATCAGCTTCCACAATTGCCTTTAATTCGTCATTGTCGACCAAATTTTTCGGACGACTACGGGGTTCATTTTTCAGGTCAAAATTTCCAGAACGGAAGCGGGTAAACCAATAACGGGTGGTGCATTCGTTTGTAGTGTTCGCTCCGTAAACGTCGTTGATGTTGCGTGCCGCTTGTGCCGCTTTGCTGCCACGACGGTACTCATACTCCATAATTACTCGAATTTTTAACTTATCCATGATGACGAAAAATGTTCGAATGCGTTGAAAACAAAACACTAACTATGGCTGAATGCGTTGTGATACACATCGTAGCAGTGTGCATTAGCTGTAGTGCAGTTTATGCACCTAGGTGAGATGCCCTCGCGGTATTCCTCACAGTCTTTTTTGCTCATTTTATTTATCCACATTTTATTTATTTTTTTATTTTTTATTCATAGGATAACAAACAGTGATTTAATAACAAAGTATAAAACATAGAAGTTAACAGAACACCATTAATATGTTGTCGCTTATTACTAACAGTAGCTTGAACAATGTTGCTTGAGCATACAAAAAAAACAAAGTGAATTTATACAAAAACGAAAAAAAAGAAAAAAAAAACTATTTGAGGCTTAAAAAACAAAATTGGGGATTTATTACACGGACTCGAACCAATGATTTGTTAATACTCGCTTAAAGTTTACAGGGTTGGAAACAAATAGATCTAGTTCGGGAACGTCCACAAGACCGTTAATGTATTTTGCAGCTCTAACAAAGAACGAATTCTTTCTATAATTAGTGCCACAAGTTTGCACATGTAAATAGGAAGGATGCCTAACAGACCTAGAGGGAACTTTTATATTAATCATTGAAAGCATGTCTGGACAGTCAATTTTACACTGAACTAATTTAACCAAAAAGAAAACATCTGCAATCCTACGTCTTTTTTTAAGTGGTAATATATGATGTCTTTTACATCTCCTTTCGTAATGTTCGTCATGCTGTTTACATTTAAATTGTAAGTTTCTCAGAAATTTTTTTTGAATTAATTCTATTCTATTTATGTATACGTCGTACTGTGGATTCCAAAGTTGAGAACAATATTGAAGAACACTACGTACCAGGCTGCAATATAGAATTTTTATCAATTTTATACTGCTGAATTGACTACTGGACCTCATGACGAACCCCAGGGCTTTATTTGCTTTTTTGGCAATATGATCAATATGCCTTTCGAATGTTAATTTGGCGTCCAAAAGCAAACCGAGGTCTGAAATTTCACAAACTCGTTTGAGTTCTTATATGAATTATTAATATATTATATTAATAATTAATAATAATATTATTATATATGAATTAAAGTAATAATATGCCGATTTAGATGGAATTTCTGTTAAAGTTATTCAATCTGTCATTGATGGTATAGCCCCGCACTTAGCCAGTATATTTAAGGACTGTGTTGATAATGGTGTATTCCCTGATTTAATGAAATTGAGTAAGGTCATTCTAATTTTCAAATTAGGTAGTATGTCTGACCCTAATAATTTTGAACTATATCTATACTACCAACGCTCAATAAGATTTTTGAAAAATTTATTTTATATCAATTACTTTTTAATTTTTATGGTAATAGTTTAATTAATTTTAAGCAATTTGGCTTCACGCGGGGTCGCTCAACAACCGATGCCGGTGTTGAGCTCATAAAACATGTATTCAGCGCCTGGGAGGAGTCGTGTGATGCTATTGCTGTCTTTTGTGACTTGTCCAAGGCGTTCGACTGTGTGGATACTACTCCACTCATGAAATTGCAACATTACCGCATAAAAAAACCGAGTGCTCGCCTTGATTAAATCATAAATTTCTAATAAAAAACAGAAAATTGCAATTAATGGAGAAAAATCGTCAGGATAGGCAGTGATAATGGGTGTGCCCCAGGGCTCAGTTATTGGTCCTTTCCTATTTTTAGAATATGTCAATGATCTGCCGTCGGTCGTTAAGAATTAATGCGAGGTCATATTGTTTGCTGACAATACTTCCTTCTTATTTAAAATCAAAACACAAGAAACTGACTATCGACACAGAGCACAGAGAAGTGGTTCTCAGCTAATAATTGCTCCTCAATGAAAACAAAACTAAATGTGTTAAGTTTACATTGCCAAATGTCAAACTGGTAAACACCAACTATATTTCTGGGCATAACCTTAGACGCCAAACTCCAGTGGGGACCGCATGATGATAGTTTAGCGAAAAGGTTTGGCTCTGCCGCATATGCTGTTAAAAAATGAGACAAATTTCAAATGAAACAACTGCTCGTTTAGTCTATTTCGGTTACTTTCACAGCCTCGTGACGTATGGCATTCTGTTGTGGGGGAGTGCTGCCGACATCGATACTATATTTATTTTGCAGAAAAGGGCTGTTCGCGCAATCTATCGGCTCGGTGCAAGGGTGTAACTCAGAAGTAAATTTAAGAAAATAAATATTTTTACTTTCCATTCACAATATATTTTAGATAATTTAATGTATGTAAAAAAGAACACAAACTTGTTCAAAAGAAAAAAAGATCTGCACAATGTTAACACAAGAGGAAAAAATATGCTGGCAGCTCATAATTGTAGGCTTCATAAAGTCTCTAACTCATTCATGGGTCAATGTATACGCTTTTATAATAAGGTTCCTGAGGATATTCAAGATCTTCCTATTCACAAATTCAAAGAAACTATGAAGCAGAAGTTGTGTGCTAAAGCGTATTATAAACTATCCGATTATTTTGATGATAAAAGCCCTTGGGTATAATCCCCTCATTAACAGGATTTTACTAGTATTTGTAACAAAACATGTGTAATGTGCCTGTTTGTTCGTTGAGTTCTTTGTCGTTTGTCGTCGTCGTTTGTCCCGATGAATATCTAAAGCGTAGTTGTCACTAAAGTACGTCTTCTTATGGTAGCGTCGGGTGACGGGTCGCTCACTTCCCTCTAATATGGTTGAGGAGGGCGATGGCTGGATCCCGCGTTAACTAGTGAACGGGTGCCGTTTGAGGGTGTTCGTCGTTTGGATACTTGGGGGGAGGGAGACTTGCCGAGCTGACAGATGCAGAAAAGAATATTTTGTATAGACATAAAGAGACTCTGTAAATTTATATTGAAAAAAATATACCCGTGAAGTTTCTTGCCAGTTCTTCTTCCGAAGGTTTTTCCGAACTGGTGGTAGAGTCATGTTTTATTTGACGTCAATAAAAACAAGTAATTGTCAATGTTGAGAAATAAATATTTCATTTTATTTCATTTCACACTTGTTTAAATTGTATTTAATCCATAGGAACTTATAAAATTAATTATCTTGACTAAATTGTTAATTGTTGTAATGGCCTTTCATTATTTGTATGGACATATTTAAGGGTTGCAATCTAGTCCATCACCGACGAAAAACTGTATTGATTTTATAATAATTGTTTGATTAAAATAACCTGTTTTGTTCATCGAAAAAAGAATATAAAGAAAAAATATTAAACGGCTTTTCGCAATTGTATAGCAACGGTACTTAATACCATTCATACTGAATTCAAAATTTATTATGAAAACGATAAAAAAGAAGCGCGAAGTATAATAACCTTCGAATTTAAATTCTTAGTTATTATAATTAAAGATTGTTTCGTAGATAATTTTACTTTCTTGTGTTGTTGATATCCAGAACTGAAACATTGTCAAAACAAGTATTACCTACAATGTAAACATTTATATTTTAATATTAGGATAAGTTTGTCCTGCACCTCACATGGCGGAAAGTGACTCTGAAGACAAGGGTGGCAATAGTATACTCGTCCAAGAGTACTACGCTATGCTTGAAAATCCCGGTCCCTTACTTTTCTCTACAAAAATTGTTATTCTATCTGTTTGTGACCTATATAACCTAAATTAGACTATACTATAGTATTTATTACATACTTATGTTAATTTTATTAAAAACAGCCCTCCCTGCTATCATCTCCCACTGGAATACGCCAAGTTAGTCTCCGAGCTCTCACGACTGCGCCGAACGGAGGAAGAGTCTGGTTCTAACGTGGTTTGGATTCATAAACCTGTGGCGCAGAGCCAGGGGAGAGGCATATTTTTGTTCAGGGTTAGTAGTACATATTTATTTTTTACAACTAAGTACTTTTATCTTTATTGTCAGTCGTGTCAGGCAATCGAGCTCGCATTGGATCTCTGATAGATGGACGCCATTAATCATAGTAGTTATCAAACATTACAGTTACTAAGGAAGGATATTATTGATTTATTTATTTGATTGTTATTATTGATTGCTTTATGAATCATAGGCTACTGTCGTAATTGGAAAGCAGTGCCAACACGGGAATCTACTTAGTCTAGTGTCTTGGCACTGATTCACAAATGGTTGAACGTGCAGCAATTCATGAACCATAGCTTATACGTTGACAGTGGAAGTTTTACACAAGGCAAGGTACGAAACCATTCGTGTTTGGCCAATTTTAATATACTCCATGTTTTATCTACTACAATAAATAAATTGCTTGAATTGCAGAGTATTTGTGATCTAAGATGCGGTTCAGCTGCAGTAGTACAGCGGTACATCGAGCGGCCTCTGCTAATTGCAGGGTACAAGTTCGACCTCCGATTGTACGTGTGTGTGCCCACCTACAGACCACTTACAGCTTACATGTATGCTGAGGGATTGGCTAGATTTGGTAAGAGTTTTTGTAAAAATGTATCTTAAAAAAAGTCACATAAGTCATACTTTTTTTATCATGCGAGGGCCGTGAAGGGCTACTACGCGTTTTTAAGATAGTATCGAGAATTAGGTAATTAATTAATTAATAGGGCTCGTAAATAAACAAGTTTCATTCTATAAATCATAGGGCAGCAAAAGTAATTATAAAAAGTAAATTACTTTTTTACTTCAACAATTTTTTTTTCTTAGAGTTCAGAAATTGGTTGAAGTATAAAAGCCAAAAAATGTTCATTATTTTCTTTACTTAAAAATTGAAATACGTCACTTTTTGCATTTGCGCAGTGACGTTCATTATTCGACTATGCAATAAAATTTTGTGATTTAAGAATTACATTAAAAGATAACAAATCATGACTGTCTGAGCAGTTACCTACTTGCTTTTGAATACAGATGTCAGTTCTCTGGTGTATGAGGCAGTTTTTTTTCCCACCGACACCACGACGATGGCGTCAATTTGTTAAGTTGAAACGTACCGTTTTCCATTCGGATCATCTCACTGAAATATTGTATCTTTTGCTATTCCATTTCAGGAACAGACAAGTATACGTTATCGGATATTCACAATCCATATAGACACTTAACTAACTCGTCGCTGAATAAGACAGGCCCAAGATATTCAGAATGTAAAGATCGGATCGGAAGTGGTAAGAAGAATATTTATTTTATGTATCGAGGGTAAAATAAGTGTCACGGTACGCGTTTAGCAGGTATTCATTTTTTTTATATCTTTCAGATTGTATAAAAAGAAACCACATTTTTTTACTTATAAGCATCATCGTTAGATCCATGTTTGATTATTACTATAATGTTTTAACTTTTAGAAAAAACGTCAGACATATCGTTAAATAAAAATTATAACAAAGCAGATTGTGTAATTTGTGACAGTGACTTAAATGACTGTCAGTTAATCTTGCCTAGCTTGAGGCATTGATAGGCATTAAAAAGACAGTGGACACTTTTCAAAAGTACAGGCACGTTCTTTATGTTTACTTTCCATCAGTCGAAATTAAAGACAACCACTTGCTAAATAGTTTAAAATAAAAAATTCCAAATTCAATATGGTACAAGGATAAAGATAAAGCGTACTAAAAGGTAGAAAAGTCATCTTAAGTGCATCTTAAATCAAGGAAAAACTCAGTAACTCTTCTAATTGTGTCTTCAACTAAGTAACCACTAATCTGTACTGTTTCCAGGCTGCAAATGGACGTTAAAGCAAGTCCGTCGCGCATTGCTCGGGCGCTGTGGCAACGCTGAATGGTTCATCTGGCAGAAGATCCGAGCGATCGTCACGCTGACGCTACTTGCGCAGGCGGCGGGTACTCCGCCAGCCAGAAACTGCTTCGAATTCTACGGCTTTGATGTTTTGCTAGATGACTCTTTCAAGCCTTGGTTGATAGAGGTGACTATGGTTATTTATTACTTTCAAGAATATTGACATTGAAGGGAAGATGCAGTTGTTTACGGCATCTTTCAATAGTTGTTATATTTATCTAAATATTTTTTTATATAGCTACCAACTTGATGTTTGGAGGCCTATACAGAAAGTATCTACCTATATGTAAAAAATCAAAAGCTAAATAAAAGCCCAGGCAATAGTTAAGTCAATCGTGTCTTAATTAAAATCCCGGTATTGGTCGCTGTATCTGCTCTTGTATGAGTAAGCTCGTAAGCAGTTTTTGTTTAAATTACAAAAACTTTATAAACTTTTTGAGTATCCAATTACATACATACATACATTAACAGCTGGTTTATGCATTCTTGTCGATTTTAGGTAAGAGCTCTGATTTCTACGAATTAAAAATAAATTTCCTCTCTTTTATCTACTACAAATTCCAGGTGAACCTATCCCCAGCTCTTGCAGCGGACTGCGAAGCGGACGTAGCAGTCAAGCAGCCGATGCTACACGAACTGTTCGACCTGGTCGGCCTGCCCATGAGGCACACGGGCCTGTCGCTGCTGCAAGCGCCGATTACTCCTAATACTTGGTACGTAATGGAATAAATTACCTACTACTAATACAACAATAGATTAATCAAATGTGGCTTACAAGTGCTTTGCTTAAAAGGCGATTTTATCTTTAAAATAAAATAAGTTAAAGCTTTCTACAGTGTTAATGGTATACCTAAAACAGGATTTCTCAAGCATAGGCACAATTATCGTAAACTTTTTCCTGAACTTAAAATATTTAAAGAAAACATACAGATTACTTTGACCAGCTAATAAATTCTAATTATTTTAATGCAAACTTACTTGTGTAAACCATCAAAGTATCAATTAGTTACAGTTCAGAAGACGAAAGTGGGCTGCCGAAGATACCGAGACCGGGAACAACTACGTCCAGAAGACCTAACCGCTGGCGACGACGACACCCGCTGCCCATACACTGCGTCAACATTGGCTCAAATAATGCCGAAAAATATATGGTAATATTTCATAGCAGCGACTTTTTAACTGGCACTATAAAGAAATATGTGGAAGGAAACCGTTTTTCACAACAAACCCTCATTGTTTATTTAAACTTATAAAATAAACTGTCGCAGTGTTCTAAGCGTTGTGCACAATTTGCATATGTACAATGTAGGCGTAGGAGATTGAACTGAGAATTTGTCAAACAACAGATAGCTTAAAAAGTCTGTTTTTGATAACCTACCTTTTAAAAATATCATGTAACGTTTGATTTATTTTTACCAGGAGCCCCTAGAAAAATTTAAAGAAATCACAATTGGCCGACCGTACAAAACGTCACCCGAAATGAGCAATGAATCTGAAATACAGGTAAAACGATAGGTATTTAATTGAATTATTAAAAAAAATTATCAACTTCTAAGTTAAATCTAAACACTATAAACATTATTAGCCTCACTCTCATAAGCAAGTAAGTCGAGCAAAGTACAGTTACTTTTTAATTAAAATAAACTCGCGTGATAACTTGCTAAAAACTAATTCCACTAATTAGCGTGAAACTTGGATCTATGGTTAACTATCTATAGTGTCTCTTGTGCATATATCGAATTATTAGGAAATTTAAACATTGAATCTTACGAAATTAAGTAATCACCTAAAACTTTCAATACAACTAACCCTAGAAACATTGTAAAAACTTAAATACTACATTTTTGTTATTTACTACCATCAAAATTAATTAACCAAATAAAATCCAAACCCTTTGTATTTTAGTCGACATTCATGTTATATCTTAAAAAATCTGACACAAGGAGGTATTCTTAAATAAGGTACCTACTATGCATTAAAAGTCCTACCTGGTAAACATCCCACAATTTTTAATAGGTATATTTCGTACCCAAAAACTGTAATATTCCCGAGGCCTAAGAGAGCCGAAAGTAAAGGCTTGACGCTTTATAATATTTTCAACTCTTACAGTCTTCGTCAACTGTTCCACCACATTCGGAGCCGGTGGATGAATCGTGGCGGGGTGGTTACTCTACCGCTGGTACCAGGAAGAAGATAGCCAACGCATGTTCCTGGGGGAACGGAGTCAGCTGGGATAAACCAAAAGAGAAGGCGGGAAAGTGGCTGCGGATCTATCCACATGCTGTTACTGATAACCAGGTCAATATCAATTGTTATTCTTTTAGCGCAGCTTAAGTACTTATACCAACAGAAGATTTAGCATAAACAATTTTGATGAGCATGGTGTAAGTTTTGAACCTGCAACAAAATATGATTAAGATGTCAAGTATATTAGGGTGATAAAAAATACCTATAAAACGAATTGGATATATCTTAGTCAAATTGATAAAAAAATTACAACATAAGTATCTTGGAAAAAATGGAAAGTTGTAGCACTTGTAACTGTGGTTTTACTGGTTAATCATAGGAATTAACAACATGCACAATGTTAACAGTTGCACTGAAAATATATTGAGAGGACCCGCCGACAATTTGAGTCGGCTTTGAGAGATAATATCTCACTGAGAAAGTACATTAGAAAAAAAATAACTTTTCACATGCTCGTTTGACGGCTATGGCACAATGGCAAAAAAGCATTAACCAATTTACAACTCAAAATAAAGAAACAAATTCTAATAACAATCCTTTCACAGCTCCAAGTAGAGGATGTTCGAGAAAGTGTCACACACGTGTCGAAGTTCCTAAGAGCAGTCAGAGAACTTTCTCGAGAAACAAAAGAAAACCACGACCATCAGCAACTAAAAGATCTAACGAGAGACGCCCATTTAGAAGAAGTTTTACGAAAGAAACTGGACTATGGGCCGCATTTTCAAGTGTGGATACCGCCCATTTAAATGTGTTCATTGTTAAAGATCGTAAACTGTTTTTTAAATGTCGTGAAAAGGAAGAAACATAAGATATATAAGAAAAATGTCTCTATTTATCTTTAAGGACAAAATGATTTCAGCTTCTTCAAGATATGCCAGGGGCTACACGTAAGTCTGAATTTTCATTCAATGATCATAAACCAAACAAAAAATGGTTATTCATAGGCAGCGTAGTAGTTTCGGTACCGTTGAATATTACTGTTTGACATGCCCATGAAATTCCAAGAATATCAATAGTTATTCATTGGTTTACCAGCTAAAATCAACATCTTCTAACAACAAACAAAAAAAATTCTATAATTATATGACCTGCATTAATATTTCTCATAAAGTCTAACACTAGTCGTAACTCTTATGAGATTCAAATCATAGTTTTTTAAGAATATTGTTACTAACATAATATGGAATAATTCCGAATTAAATTGATATTATTATTGTTAAATCAATCAAGAATTTGTCAAGTACTATTCACGTCATTTAAAAATGGTCATATAATAGGTAATGATGGTTTAACTCATTTGTGCGAGCGGTGATGTGTTTACGTGTACTATACTAGTCGCAAAGACTCGTGGCAGATGAGGCCATAAATCACTTTTGTTATAGGAATGCGCACGCGCAGACTTACAAAATTGTCGATAAATTTAAAAACGAGTGAGTCATCGCTGCACAAAAAATCACCAAATTTTATAATCACTAACAAATGACCATAACTAATATTAGTCTTAAAGGTTACCCTTTTATGTAGTGTAGTTTTTAATTAATGTTTTACATTAAATGCCTCACTTAAAACCTAATACTATCGACATACACTCAAAATCAAAAGAAGCGCATCTCTAAATCGTTGTGACGTCACCCATAAACAGTGTAAGTGCGAGCGAGATAATGATGTGTGCTGTCCTATTTACTGGTTTTATAACCGCGTCTGACATGAGTTTTTGCGACTAGTATAAAAAATATGCAACCTTCTTGCAAAACCGTGTTCGTATCACTTTGGTGTGTGTGTGTGTGTGCAAACAGTACATGTTTTCATGCAGCACAGTTGTTGTATACGCACACATAGCGCCGCTCGCATAAATTACTCGAGCCATCTTAATCTATTAACTAAAACTAGGTACTATTTAAATGTATAAATAATAAAGCTTGCTCAAACTTTTCTTCTTGTTTCATTTATATGCCCCAGATACATACATAAACTCATACTTGTGTTTTCAAGTTTTTACTTACATAAATATCTAATCAGAGACTAGTAAATAACTATAGACTGACCATCTCCATACAAAAATTCGTGACTCGGAAAAAGCTCAAAATCCAAGCTATTACTAGATGTCGCTCTCAAATAGCTTGGACCAACCTTGTCGTTTTTAATTTTTATATGAATTATTGACAAGAAACATAATGCGAAATATTTGTATTAATACGGACTAAAACTGCTAGATGGCGTTGTCAAATAACCTGAAACCTTAGCAAGTAGGATTTATTCCTTTCCTGAAATTGGAAAATGTCATCATTTTATAACATTGATTTTGATAATTTTACTCAATAACAATAGGTAGATAGTAATTTATTCTTACTTTATAGATGATAAAATAACAACTACAAAGGACCATAAACATACTGGTATAAGTTTATATTGTTCAGAGACGCCTGGGCACTACCATCCTCCTTATTTTAATTGCCATAATAACCTATTTTTAAAAGCTTTTATTATCACAGTTGTGATAAACGAACATGTTATACATATATAACATTTATGTAGCAGCCAAAACGTAAACTTAATCAAGGTCTATAAAATTTGCACGAGTCACAGTGGGCGAGCAGAAATATTGTGAATTCAAAGAAATGCAGTGAAAAGTTCCAAAACAAACACACACCCTTATCAACAACAATAAACGACAAAGAATTCAAATTGTCAAACAAATAAAAAGTTGTCATAAAAAGAACAATAAAAGTTGATGGATAAAGAACATTTTTTTAAATAATAATCCAGCAAGAAAAATTTTTTTTAATTACTGCAAAATAGTTATTAGTTATTATCGATATCAAGAAATAAAGTAAAATATTTTATACCAATTAATTAAATGCAACGAAATTCGTTTTATTATTTTAAGGCAGATAAGAACAAACTGTGGAGATGAATGCTATATTTTTGTGGGAAAAATTATATACTGGCGATACAGTAACCCAGTAACACTTCAAATAATATCCAGCGTGGTGTAAAGTTTTCAGTTACTAAATTATAAGAGCGGCAACATAGCGTCAAATAATATAATGCACTAGCTGGCAACGTCTGTTGTCGCCTGATACCTACGGATAGTACTTGCAATGAAATATCAAATGATTTTGTAAACAGCTCCATCTTAAGTTTTTTTACGCATTATTTTGACTAAATTTAAATAACTTGTAAATCTAATACAACTAACGCCATCTGTCTATCTTAAAAACAACAATTTTTCAAGTCACAAAGTTTTGTTAGACATGGTTAGTCTATAGTTATTTACTAGTCTCTGATCTAATATAGATTTATATTTATGTTCGTATATTTATACAATATTTCGTAATTATGTCTCTTTGGTTATATTGTTCGTTTCTGACTTTGCTGCTATGAAAAGTTGCTACATTTAGGGCGGATTTTTAATTTTTAGTTCTGGAGAATAACTTAACAAGGCTTTCCATAGAAATTATGGAAAATTTTCAAAACTAAAGTTATTTGAGCATTGAAAAAATTGCCCAAAAACAATTTATAAGTATCTGTTTGTCATTTTTCAATTCTATGTGTGATTGTCACGTAATAGTTTATTTACGCGGACTTTTACGAGCCGCCGCGAAAGCTTTGACGGCGAGGACTCTCAGGCGCTCAGGCTCATGCTCGGGTGCAGGCTAGATCAGTAGCAGGCTGGATCAGTAGCAGGCAGCTTCAGTAGCAGGCAGCTTCAGTAGCAGGCAGCATCAGTGGCAGGCAGCATCAGTAGAAGGCAGCATCAGTAGAAGGCAGCATCAGTAGCAGATGAACGTCAAGATGGCGAGAATTTTTGAAAAGAATTAGATTGTACCAATCACCATAAAAATGTACCTGTTTACTATTTTGTACCTAGCTCTAAAAAATCTGTACCTGATTCAGATCGAACATATTGCAAAATTAAGGTACACCCGCCATATTGGCGTCAATGTGGCGGTTCTTTATTATTTTAATATTTAACCATTCCACATACCACAAAAAAGTACCGAAACAGTACCTCAAGTAAAAAAACACACACTTATCAGTTGTATAGTTCCTGACAAATAAAACAACAATTTTTCGTTTACATTAAAAAATTAAGAATTTGCACCATAAAGTGTTCTACTACCAGGTATATAAAACAAATGTTTACTACGACATTCACGTTCACGCCTGCGAGGTACTCTTAAATGTATCCTATTTAGTAGTGAGGGGACATCAATATTTTGTATAATAGGACGGAATCAACACAATCACGGCGGCATTCTAATGACTGAAACTTGTGACGATTCAGTGATTCGGTGTTGTACGTGTTGAGCGTAAATAAAACCAGTTGTGAAGTCCAAAGATTTTACTTTTCGTTGTATTCTTTCTAAGCAACTAATATGACATTTAAAAAAGGGATTCCATACCGCACACCTAAACTTAAGATTGTAATAGGTGACTTTAATTTTGGTCACATAAAATGGTTAGATGAAAAAAGCTCACATGAAAACTCCCATAACACCTCAAAAGATATGCTAATAGATTTTATGACTCTCAATCAACTTAAACAAGTAAATAAAAATCTTAATCCTAACGGTAATATATTGGATCTGGTACTAACAAATATTCCTAAATGCGAAGTTTTGCCTGCGGATGATGTTCTGTCCAAAATTGATTTACCTCATCCACCTTTAGTTCTCAATATTACAAACGTTCCCCTGAAAGGCCTCCCTTATAATAGTAAAGAAAATAAAACGTATGATTAGATTATTATAAAGCTGCTTATACAAAAATTATAAGAGACCTTGGCGAAATAAACTGGACAAATAAGTTTAAGCCTTTGCACAGCGTAGATGATGATGTGGAGGTCTTTACAAATGAGCTATGGGTTATTACTACAAAACATGTGCCACTTAAAAATCAGATTAAATATAAGTATCAACCGTGGTTTACCTCTAAATTGATAAATCTTCTTCGTTAGAAAAATAATATTAGAAAACGTTTTAACATGGCTTTTTGGAAGCAAGATCCACGGTAACAAACTTGATTTTATTTGAAAATGCGTTGGTTGAAGCTATGGATGCAAATAGTCAGGTAGATGTCATACACACTGACTTCTGTAGGGCATTGGATAAAGTTACGCACAGTGCATTAATAAAAAAGCTATCACTATACGGTATTTCGAGATCGATGTTAGACTGGTTCAGATCTTATTTATCTGATCGGTACTTCTATGTTGTTGCTAATGGATTTGAATCAGACAAATTTATAATTACATCCGGTGTGCCACAGGGATCGCACTCTCACGATCCGGTTTAATCTGTTTTTGAATGATATCTGTCAAAGTTTCAAGAACACCTCCGCTCTTCTCTACGCTGATGACCTTAAGTTACTACGAGTCATAAACAGCAAAAAGGACGCCGATCTATTATAGGAAGACTTAAACAATCTAACTGACTGGCGTGCTAAGAACAGTATGCAAGTTAACCCCACTTAATGCAACAAATCACATTCAGTCGAAAAAGTCAGCCAATACGAACCCAGTACATTATTGGTGGTGTTGAATTAGTAGAAACTGACTTGGTTAGAGATTAAGGTGTTATTTTTGATAAAAAAAATGTCTTTTGTGCCACATATAGATGAAACCGTCAATAGGGCGTGTAAAAAATTAGGGTTTTTAATAAGAAATGGAAAGGTTTTTAGGAGACCCCAAACAAGATTAAATTTGTACTTCAGTATAGTGCGAAGTTTATTGGAGTACGCGAGTGTGATATGGCGTCCACATTATGCAGTACATATGTTGCGAATTGAGAGGATCCAGAAGAGGTTTATGTAGCACCTAACCTATTCGCAGGGACTGGTTAAGCAGATGCGGTCGTACAATGAGCGGTTAAGGTATTTGAAAATTCCATCTCTTACTGAAAGGTTTGATTTTATTGATTTCATCTTTATCCAAAAATTAGTCAACAATAAAATCAATTGCTCACGACTACTGGAAAAAATCAAATTTAGAGTTCCTCGTAGGTGCCCACGGAAACCCATTTCACCACTCTGTCCCCCACTTCGTCGTACGGTCCTTGGAGCCAACACCGCTATTCCAAGTTATGTAGAATAGCAAACCACCAAGGCACAGTTTTAGATTTGTTTAATACTGAGGTCGGGAGTGTGAAGCGTACATTTTATGTGACCAAAAAATAGTTGAAAATTTTATACTTAAACACTGTTATTAGAATATTGTTATTATTATTTTTATTATTATTATTTTATATACTGCATGCTGTGTTTACCATTAATTAGTTTTTGTATTTAGTTATTAATCTTTGTTTTTTTTTTATGAATGTCTTATTACAAAAATTGTTGGTAAGCCTTTTTATAAATAAATAAATGATTCCAGCCAACGGAGAAGATCGCCGTGTATACCAATATTTTACAGTTTTTGTAATAGTATATCGTGACAAACTTATAGTGGGTGTATTCCATCAGGACCTGATCCCTTTTGGACATCAATCGAGTTTAGGTATTTACCGACATATTCCTGCTCACATTGCCCAAACTACGGAGCATGGTCGCTATGAACGGCCTGTGAAAACTGACTCATGACTTTTCTTCATTGATGTTTTTATTTAGGCGATTAAAGATTTGAGAAGGTTCTTTATTAATTTTCTGTTGTAATAATAAACAAAAAAATAGCTCCTGTTACTACAATCAGGATCGAAGAGTTTAATGAAGATATAATTCTAGATTTAAGCGAGGAACAATTAGAATTTTAGTGTGCCATTTACCGTTCCGATTGAAATAGCAAAAATAACACTTTTAGCGCGGCACGGATAGCACTGTAAGCGGCATTTGGAACGCACCATAAGTTTTCGCATACAGCTATAAACTAACTAGTGATGCTGCGCATCAGACGAACGACTTCTTTACTACAACACTAGAAACTCACTTTTTCAATTTGACATCTTTTTTTCTTTTTAATTAGTTTGTCCTTCGTTTCTGAATTTTAAAATGACTTATGGATTTTGGCATAATGCCATTGTGGCAGCGCGAAAGCCTATTCTATTCTACAAGATATTTTAACAATCTTATAGATAAAGTAGGTAAAATAGATAAAAGACTTGTATATTTAGGCATTTCTTTATTTCTAAACTTTGTTTTAAATTTTTATACACTTTGTTTGTATTGCATGAAAGGCAAATTTTTATTTTATAGACGCGAGACTTTTTATGTTTTAATATTCTACCTTTTAATATTCTGTTAATTATGATACACTAAATAAAGACCGTTATTCTTATTCAGTAACCCAGAAAACAGTTCTTCTCGAAATGTTTGTGGCTTACAAACAATTTACGAAGTTCTACCACACTTGTACCTTGTAAGTTAACACTTTTAGCACAAAGACACGCTATCCAATGTTAATCCGATCTCAATTCTTGGAAAATGGCGTCCTTATACTACTTTCTCATTCACTACCAGCACTGGTTGTACATTGTGAAACACCATAAAAGCAAATTAACCTGTGGTGTGCTTATGTGCAGTTCTGCGCGTACCCCTTTGAGCGCTTAAGCGTAACACTTTTTATGCGATTTTGACATTAAATATAAAGTAATAAGTTCCAGTTTTTGTATTTTTACTATCTCTAATAATTGACCTACCTAAAAAAAGTCACTCATTGAGTGAAGCTTATATAACCGTTATTTCGCCATTTCAAATTTGAACTGCAAGTCTGACGCCAAAGAAGTTTCGAGTGTGAAGAAATTGTCTTTTTTTGTGGAAAAACTAGTGTAGAGATGAGTTATTGTTACATTTTCTTATCCTTTATTAAATTTTGAAAGAAAATCTAAACGAAATGGTAATAAAAACATATCTAGTTTTGAATAATATTTCGTCACTGTAGCGGTTGTAAACATTCTATGTATTTTATAAGAGTTCTAGGCATTTCTTGTAACATTTTGTTCATATAACTACATCATCATAGAAATAATTTTGTCGACAACGGAGAATTGTAATAAAAACAGTACCAAGCGGTAATAATTTACATTAAAACATCATGTTTTTTTCAAAGTAAGTGAATTTACACGCACACGTACACAGAGTGAGCCTGATAACGTAGCGTATACGAATACGAAGTCAAACGTTTTGATATACAGGTTGCTGCTATTTTTATCCCCTTCTGGTATGCTGAAGCGGATATCTACACGTACAAGTAGATTTTTTTTACTGTTGAATGAAAACTTTGTGAGATGCAGAATAATATTTATTTGGTACTAATTGTGATAAAATAATATGTTCCGTATGTAAAAACTTAGTCAGTAAATTTTTTACATAATTTACTTCTAAAATAAAAATTTTGATTTTCGTAAGGGTGCTATTATGAAGAAATCTAACAACTTTCCCTAAGAATTGTGTCGAAATATAAAAAAGACTTTAGATTTATCGAGCACCCGATTTAGTAATATATTTTTATAGTAAGTCTTTGTATAATACAAGTTGTTCTTTCCTCAGCAAATCTTTTTATTCTTCATCTTTATCGAAGCAAATAAAAAATATCGTATAGTGGCGTAGATATATGCTTACACAGTTAGCGGATCCCGAGAGAAGCGCAGCTTTACGCTTCCGCGCACTAAGTTACACACACATACGTAAATCCAAAGTTCATTTTTCATTTTCACAAAGCATAGAGGTACAAAAACTTTTTGTCAGTGAAAAAAGACTTGTCAAACCGGGAATTGAAATGCTATTTGCCAGAAAAAAAATATATATATATAAATATACATATATATATATATATATATATATATATATATAATTTATGCTCTTTTTGTACATTAGAATTAGAAAGTGATACATATTTAACAAATATAAGTACTTGGTTACATCAAACACTTCGTGATTATGGATCCAGAGAAACATGCAGTTGGGTTCGAACCTGGGGCAAACGTCGATTTTTTTTGTCAGTGTTGTGTGATTTTCAAATTAACATTTCTAAATAAATTTTCACAAGGGGTATTGTGTCTTTCATATCAGGGGATTGCTTATTTATTGTGTGATAGTGTATGGTAAATGAAAATAAAAAATAACATTAGAATTTATTTGAAATTTGATTGTTTCTACAGCTGGTGTCATAAGTTGCATGTTTGTTCCAAACACTTATGTATAAAAATAAAAAAGTAAAAAATGTTTTATAGCAATAAATATTACGTAAATCTAACTTTTTTAAATCATTAAAATATGACAAACTTTCAAAGAATTTTTCAGAAATATTCAATAAATTCCGCACTCAGTCAAGCACGCATTCAAATCGCGCCATCTTGCCGCTGACAACGGGAATCGAGAGGTTATGTTACGGAAATTGATCAACGCAAACTCTTCACTCGTCAAACATTGAAACCGTAATGGCAGATGGAGCTGATTGATTGAAAGTTAAATTAAATTTTGCGTTTTATGGCAATCAGCTGTAGTTACTACACAATGACTATTTCTGCCAATTTCAAGTGTTAATATAATAAAAATAGTTTTATCATAATTAAAACATTGAAAAATAACTTAAAACCGTACATCATTGATTGAACATAGTGTTATCATTAATCATTCACATTGTTGTGACTTGTGACAATCGTTCGCTCGAAAAGTAGCAACGGAACTGTCATAATCAAAAAGTTCATAATTCCTGACATAATTCCTAGTTTTTTTTTGTATGAGACTACCTGCTATGCAGCTGCAGCAGCTGTCAGTCAACTACTGTCAAGTTAGCCGTTCATGTCAGCAAGGAACAAAGTATTTTTGTCAGTCAGCTGAAAACAATAATTTCTGTGCGGTTGGGCTTCCATTGGAGTGCTGTTTATTCTTTGATTTTGCTTAGTTGTGATAATTGCAAGTTTTACGATTGCGTTATAGATAGAAAAATTCAGTTTAGATTATTATCATAAACTGTATTTATTTTTCAAGAAATCTAGCGGTAAAATTTCCTATATCATGTCTCATCAAACTGGTATACAAGGTACTATAAAACTATTTACAGTTATTTTATTTCAAAGATCAAGTCTTTTTGCATGTTATAATTCGAAGGATAAGATATAAAAACTCTATAGGCTAAGCAAACTCATAATTGCTCAAGACAATGGAGTTTGTTTTGTAACATCGAAATACATACCGTATTTCGATGTTCGTATACGATGATTTCGTATACGTACAAAGATACACCCTTTTTAAAATGGTGTGGGCGAGTGGATTTCGTGGGCGGTTTAGAATTTTTATATAATGTATTTTATTTACATTTCAGCTAACGCGGAACTAAAGAAATATTTTGGCAAATGCAGAGATGGTAAAGTTCGTGTTGTTAAAGTCAGCATTGAAAATGGTAAGATTTTGAATACTTCCATCATGTTACTTTATATTGTCTATCTTCTAAGATTGCCTTCTTATAATTTTCAGAGCAATTGACGTTATCTAGTCATCACAGTGTTAAATCTTCATGGGAGAAAGATTTTGATAAGTATGTGTCTAGTTTAATAGAAGATGATCAACCATGCTACATTCTATATAGGTAATTATGGCTATTTATTTTGAATAATTTTAAATGGACTCTAGAAAGTTGACTAATTTATTTGAATGCAATGAACATTAATTATTATTGTAAATGTAAACTATTTCTATCTTCTAGATTAGATACTACTAACTCCTTGGGATATGAATGGTTACTGCTCAGTTGGTCCCCAGACAGTGCACATGTCAGGCAGAAAATGCTGTATGCTTCTACTAAAGCCACATTAAAACAAGAATTTGGCTCTTCACATATTAAAAATGAGTGGCATGCTACAGTAAAGGTAATAACATTACTACTATTATTACCATTAATAGTATTCACTTCACAGTGTTTGTTAGCAAAAGGGAAATGTGGCAAAAACTTATGAAAATATTTAATATTTAAGTAGCCTGGATTGATATATTCTATTCCACAAATCATTGATTGTCTAATAAAATCAAACTTATAAAAGTTTCAAAGTTTGTAAATATTCTAGGATTTTTTAGTATGAATAGGAAATATTTTAAAATGTAGACATTTTCTGTAACATATTGAACCACAGAACTATAGTGAAGTAGATGCTGCAAGTCTGTTTAAGTCTGATATTTAATTCGAGTCGGCTCTAGTCTACTTGCATTGCTGTGTCAGCAGAAACATACATTGTTAATTAAACAAGGTTTAATTGTAAAATTATGATAAATAAGGATCAACAACATAATCAACATATTTCCTTTTACAGGTAAGTGCTTTTATATTTAAAAACCTTTTATTTAATACGAAAATTAATTAATTTATATTTTTTTGGTCACCCTTTTCACCAATATTACATGATGAATGTCTGGGCACTATTTATACTTTCCAAGTATGGGTTTTAACTTGACACAAAATATACAATTCATAACGTGCAAAGCACAATATAAATTGGATCAATCAACATTTCAGTTTGTAATTTATATTGTGATAGGTTATATTATTCTGTCTGAATGAAACATTAGCATTGTAAGTTTCGATTTTTGCTGTTGATTTCACGAATTTGAAGTATTGTGTTGAGCAAAGACTTGATATTAATTAAAAATTTACCAATTATTTATATGAAACCTGAATCATGTTTTTTTTAATAGAACACATTGAAGTGACAAGTTGCCCTGCTACTGCCCTATTTATTTTGACAGCTAAAATATAATACAATTTTATTAATATTATATTTGAATAAAACACTGATAATAGATAAACAAATGTATTGAGCTTAGGAGCAGATACAGAAGCAAATTATGTAAGTTGAGGTACCCTCACTTAAATATTATTATGTGTCAATAATAATCACCAAGTGCTGACACCTACCCACGTCAATTAATATTACGAATACAACATACCTTTCCCCCAAGTATGAAACTAAATCAACAAATATTTTGAACATAACTAAACATGTTATAAATTTTAATATAATCTGTAATCTTACACTAACAATGATAACCATTTTACACAAAATAATCTAACATTTGAAATTAAAGTTGTCCAGTATTGCATATATATAGTATCCTACTATGTACATTTAACTTATTCTAAACTTTACTGCCAGAGTACTCAGTTTCGGGATCTACAGGTATTCCCAACATGTCAGCCCATTGGTCCGAACTCGGTATCTCAATGATTTCTTGTTCGTCATGGCATGAGGAGATGTCTTCCATGAGCTCAGAGGGACCATGTTCGTTGCTTGTGGAACGAACATGGACATATATTGAAGAAAAAGTGGTAGAGGGAGAGATAGAGGACTATCTCTCCCTCTACCACTTTTTCTTCTATATATTCTTGCTCTGCCTATATACTATGCTGTTGAACCAACTGGTCTGTATGCCTGCTGACGACTGTACTGTCTCTTGTAGCTATACGGTAACAAGCCGGGCCTTCTCTAGTGACTACTCTACCGGGCAGCCATCGCGGCCTACCATCGAAGTACATGACCCGTTGACCCACATCTGTCTGACGTATTCTTTTTTCACTATTTCTGATGAGTTGTTGTTATTTTTTCTGATTCTGAAAGTTATCAGGGTGGATGGTGTCCAGGAAAGTTCGAAGTCGTCTGGTCATTAATAGCTCCGCAGGACTCTTATTAGTTGACGAGCACGGAGCTGTACGTAGGCCTAAAAGCATGTTAGGAATCTTAACGTCCCAGCAGATACCATTCATTTTGCGTAGCTTGTCTTTAATGGACTGAACCATCCTTTCGGCTAAACCATTAGTCGAAGGGTGATAAGGCGCAGTGGTGACATGTCAAATTTTGTTAGCTTCCAAAAATTGATTCATCTGCAATAAAACAAACGGTGTTCCATTATCAGAAACGATCATTTCGCATAGACCATGGGTAGCAAATATCATTCATAGATGGCGAATAACGGTAGAAAAGGTCATATTGTTTACAATAAGTACCTCAGGCCATCTAGAGTAAGCATCAACGATAATAGGAAACGTTTTACCTTGAAAGGGTCCAGCAAAATCGATATGAACTCGCGGCCACGGTTTGGTCGGTGTGATCCACTCGTAAGTTGTTTTCGGTGGCATGTGTCGATTTTCTAAGCATTACCACCAGTAGGGCTGCAGCTGCTCGTCCGCCAACCGTGCGGGCCGCCAGTTAGGATGTAGTGCATAACTTTTGAGAGAACCAGATCCTGCTTCGTTTGTGCTACGATTTGGTTCACGTCCCCTGAGAAGTTCGCTGGGGTTTCAGCCATGAGTAAAATATACAGCTGAGCCTCTGAGGCTCTTCAGGAACCTGTTGCGGCAACCGACTCAACCCGTCCGCGTGACCTATTTGTCGCCCCGGCTTGTAGCTATGGGAAGTTAGAGCTAACGCAATTCTTGTAAGACGAGGTGACAAAACTTTAGGTATTGGCTTTTTCGGATCGAATATGCAAGGGTTTGTGGTCTGTCAAAAATTAAATAGTTATGGAATTTGGTCAAACCGAACATGATGGCCGTCGCCTCCTTGTCCAACTGTGAATATCGTCGCTCGTGCGTATGAAGTGTTCTAGAGCCCATCGCCATGGGTAACTCCTGTCCATTATCACCTAGGTGCAACAAAACTGCACCGACTCCGCATTCAGAGCTGTCACAAGTTAAAACTAACGGTTTGTCCAAGTTAAAATGAACCAAAGTCGGCTCACACGACAATAACCGTTTCGCAGTGTCAAAACTATTCTGTTCCTTACCAGTCCATTCCCAATCTTTAGTCCTGTCGAGCAATCTGTGGAGCGGTTCGAGTACCGTGGCTTTATGAGGTATGAATCTCTCGTAGAAATTATATAACCCTAAGAAAGCCTGCAGTTGCTGGATATTTTTAGACTCTTGGGCATTCAATATAGCCTTTCAACAAATATTCAACATCCAGCGCCCAGACTAGGTGCTGGATGGATCCCGTCAGCATCTATAACGAAGCCCAAAAATTCTACTCGTTCCTTAGCAAACTCACATTTGTCACGGTTGAGGCGCAAACCTGCTTTCTCTATCCGGTCGAGTACGGTGTGCAGTCGCTGCGCCATCTGAGCGGTGTGGCCGCTGACGATGACGTCATCAACGAGGACCGCCACGCCACGTACGCCTGCCAGCAGTGCCGTCATTCCCGTCAGTCGCTGGAAGATCCCGGGACACGCCTTCACACCGAATGCTAGCCTGTGGACGCTGTATAAACCTTTGCAAGTGTAATAAGCTGCGCTGTTTCATCCGTTACGACCACTTGTGTGTATGCTCGGTCGAGATCGAGCGTCGTGTAGAATCTTCCCCCAGAAATTAAAGCAAATACCCGACTGGCTGTGAGCATCGGATATGTATCCGATTCTGTAGCCTGATTGACTGTGCTGCGGTAGTCCCCACATAACCTGATGTCGCCAATCTTTTTAACGATTGGAACGACCGGAGTGACTCACTCTGAAAATTATATAGGTTGCAGCACGCCTTCATTGACCAATCGCTCATTTCTTTTTCGATTCTACCTTTAATTGCATAAGGTACCGGCCTAGCTTTTAAAAACTTAGGTACGGCGTCTTTTTTCAAATGAATGGTAACTGGATCTCCACGATACGTACCGAGTCCGTCTCTGAAGACCTCACTATTTATCGCGGTCATATCGACTATAGAAATTAAACATATAGTAAACGAAGTTTTTAGAGCTCCAAACCAATTTCGGCCTATTAAATAAGTCCATCCCCCTTGGCTACAATGACGTTGAGATTACACTTAATGTCTCTAAATTGAACCTGCACCGTTGCTTGTCCGAGCACCATAACTTGCGAGTCATTCCATGTGCACAGCCTGTTGGGAGCGCGCGCAGTGACTCAGTGGTTCACGAGGGAGAACGCGGCGCCAGAGTCCACCTCCATCGACACCGGCACGCCCTCCAATATCACCTTCACCTCGTACGCTGGTACCCGCACTCGCGAGTACCATTTAAAGTCGTGTCGCGGTCATCGTCGGTGTAATCCATGTTTTTGAAGATCTCTTTCATTTTAGCCGAACTAATCTTTTCGATGTGCCCGCGTTTCTTGCAATGCCGGCAAACTGCGTTAACGAAGCGGCACTCTCCACCGTGACGGACTCCACAGCGGTAGCAAAGCCTGAAGTTTGTTTTGGTCTTGACGGCGTTCACCTCCATGGGCTCGGGGGCAGCACGGGCCCCGGCTGCGGCGCGTACATCGCGCTCGGGGCGATGCTCTGTATAATACGCGCATCCCTCCCCGCACTTTCAGACGACAACATGGCATCCATATGATTTCGATTTGAAAATCTTTTACGGAAAACGTGAAAAAATGCACCAAAAGACCCTATTATTTATAGCATTACCAAAATAAACATCCTAAATTACTCGACGACCGAGTGGTGTAGTGGTAAGTAGCCTTGCGCCATACGCCGGAGGTCCCAGGTTCGAGTCCTGGCCGGGGTATTCATTTGTGTGATGAACACAGATGTTTGTTTTCGGGTCGTGGTTGTTTGTATTTATATATGTATGTTTATTCTGGGTTACCCCAGTTCGCTGTATGGTCATCCATAACACAAGCTCTGCTTACTTTGGGGCCATACAATTGGTGTGTTTGTCTGGGGATTTATTATCCACAACCTCCGAGTAAATGAGATTGTCCTTTTTCAATAACTCAAACTGCAGCTTTTGATCTTTCATACCACATACTAATCTATCTCGAAGCATACGCATACGTTCTAAGTCCGTAAAATTACACCCAGCACTTATTTTTCGTAACTGTGCTATGTAATCTGACACAGACTCATCGTGGCTTTGATCACGTTTATAAAATTTAGACGACACAGAAATTTCATTTGGATTTGGACTAAAATGTTTTGTTAGAACAGTAAATATTTCACTGAATGTCACATCACTTGATTTCTTAGGAGTAATCAACGCGAGGAGAGTCTCAAACACTTCCGTACCACAAATAGTATTAAAGTTAGCTCTTTTCGCGGCATCGTCGACGACGCCATTTGCTTCGAAACAGTAATTTAAACGATCGACATAACACTGATAACAGATAAACAAATGTATTGAGCTTAGGAGCAGATACAGAAGCAAATTATATAACTTGAGGTACCCTCACTCAAATATTATTATGTGTCAATAATAATTACCAAGTGCTGACACCTACCCACATCAATCAATATTACGAATACAACAATTAACATCAAATTGAGTATAATGTGCTTAGGTATAGAATACATAAATAACATAAACAAAAGATAGTACTATCGTGCAGAATGGACACTCTCCACCCATTAGAATCAGTGACCTCACCTGATTCCGCAGGTCGCGTTAAGTTCGTAGGTCAGTTTGCAAGCCCGCACATGCTGTCAACTTTTACACGCTACACATGGGCATACTTTTCATTAAAACTGGACATCACTTTCTGCGTGTGCCTTTTGTGATCTTTTCCACCCCTGACGATCTATGTGAATGTGACAATGCAAACAGTCAATTGGCCACCTGTCATTGGATTGATAAATTCCAGAAGATTCTCTAATCGGTTGGCCGGTAAAACAACTTCTCCACCAAAGTTTTGAATAAGGAAGACTTTATATGACAAATGTGTAATTTATCTGTATTTAAATTTAATATTTAATAAGTGAGTGGCTTCGGTTAGTATAAGGAACGCAAACCCAAAATGAACTTCAAATAAGGTGTGCAAACCTATGCTGTGACAGTATGTGACCTATTGTGGAAGGTACAATGTTTGGTAGATCAAAGGCATGCTACAACTTACTAGCGAGCCCTTAAAATGAATACCCACTACATATTTTTGGTCCGTTTTGTCGGTTTGTTATATGTAGGTACATTTTTCGGTTGGCTTATTTTCGGTTACGTTATTACTTTTAATTGTATACAGTGTTTTAAGATAGAACTTACATCCGGATCAAGTTAGGTGTGTTGCCTTCGATAGCCCGTTTCTTTCTTTATTAAAAGTATTCCAGTAAACAATATTCGTGTTTTGAAATGTTATTTGTGTATTTTTTATGTTTAGGTACTAAAGCGGTACATTTAGAGGTTGCGTCGGAGTATCTATTGAAGCTTTCGTTGCAGCTTTTACTAGATTTACTTCTCGCAGAGGTTTTCCTTCCTTGATGCGTTTAGATTGCGAAACTTATTACATATGTCGGTACGGATAAATACTTTAAGGAAGTATATGTATAATGTAGAGAACATATTTTTAAATTAGAGCGTGAACTGACTAATAAACCTAGTAGCCCTAATGTGGGTGATTTATTTGAGATGGCTGTAAAGCCTGCTAAGACTTACATGTATCGAGTACTCGGTGACAGAAGGCTCACCTTTGAAGTATTGTCTACTTTCTCTACTAAAGTAGTAAGAGTAATGAACTCAACGCATCTTTGTTATTAGAGTGCTGACTCGGCAGATTTAGAAGTATTTACTCCTGGGAATTTTGTTATCGACCAACCTCTATACTCCGTTTTCTGTATAAAGAGTTTTTTTGTAAACAAAGAAATGTCATAATATCAGGGGAAAGAATTATTACGGCCGAACAATCAATTACGTAATCCACTCTTTCCGACTAGCCAAGAAACACAGGTTTGAAAAAGGCGGAGCCACACATAACGCGCGTTGCAAATAAATCTACGGAAAATTAGCATGAGATCGAAATCTTAACTTATAATCTTAAAATAAAGGTAATATTAATCAGGGAATTGTATAATGAACTCTACAATATTACCCAAATATATGTAACCATACCCTTTTGTTGTTATATTACATACATTTAAGGAAAAAAAAATAAAACGAATGTTTTCATTTAAAATTTTTTGCAGTATCTGAACATGATGAGGAACCACTGCTTTCATTGCCCACATTTATAATAAACCCATCTGCAACTTCATCTATAATATGTACGAGCTGGCACATTTTATCTTCTACTTTTTTGGTATGATTAATACAATCTCGCCAATGTTGTGGTGTCACCTTTTAACCCTTCATGGAAATTTTTTTGACTTCATTCAATTTAAAAGTTTTGTTATTCCTGGCAAAGCCCTTCACCTGAGCCCAAATCTATAATCTTAATCTAATCAATAATCTTCACAATTTGTTTTTGACATAAGAATGATGAATGATACTAATATTATTAGATTTGAAAGTTTTAATTATAAATATTTAATTTACCTTGATTTATCCAAGTTTCATCCTGGTAATAATTAAACTTTCCTTCTCTCTGATACTCTTTAAGAGTTATTTTCTTTGCCAAAGTAAAATTTCATGTTTATCTATTAGTAGCCTTTCTCTTTTTCTTTTTATAAACTTGAACTTTAATTGTTTTAATACCTTCCACAGCGATGACCTCGACAAATTAGGTAAATCATTGTCAGAATTCACAACATTTAGAACCTGTAAATGTAAAAAATATTTGCAAGAACATAATATTTGTTAGTATATGACAACACAAGATATATGAAATAACTATTATTGCATTATTCTTACCTTATTCAATGTGGGGTGCCTCATTTCTATGAAAGAATTGGTGAACTATTTTTCTTATCCCCGACAGTGAAAATTCATCCATGGCATGTATCATACTACTGTTTCTCCCTGGTTTTTTGGGAGAGCTGAATGTTTCTGATAATTTGTGCTCTTTCACAATCCTTTTGACAGTAATAAAGGCTATGCCTAATAGTTATGCCGTTTTTTTTAGCGCAATTTGTTAGTGACCATTCTTGCTCTCGAGGCCAATTCTTACAAGTTTGCTTTTACGCATTCATCACCATTAGTTTTGCAGAAGAAGTAAGGCTTTTTCATGGGCGTTTCTTCACTGGTGACAAAGTTGGAGTAGTCGAGGGACCCGGTTTTGGAGACGCCGAGAGATTCGATACTGACTCCATTTTGATAACAATAAATAACAAAAACAACAAAAAGAATAACAGGCACAAGAAGCAACAACAAACGTAACAAACAAAACTATAACAAGTAACAAGAGTAACAACGAACAAGATTGTAGATTGCAATTAAAACGCAGGAGGGTATTCGTACTTAGTCGAGACAAAGAAACGAATGAAGAAATAAATCATTTTTTTCGTAAAAGGACTAAAATGTTCCCTACATCTGCAGGGTTACTAATTTCAAAAAAATCTATTCTGCGAAAAAAATATTTAACAATAAAAAATAGGTAACAATTATTTTCACTATTTATTACACTAAATATATTAAATAATAATTGCTACTAATTTGAATGAAATAAGGAAAACTCCCATGCCATTCGTATTTTTCTATATCGGCATCTCCTTTGTTTACAAAAAACTCTTTATATAGAAAACGGAGTATAGTATCCTTGCCATTACTTAATTATTGTATTAATTAATTGTTAATTAATTATTTGTTATTGACATTACTTAATTATTTACATCATTTATCAACAAATTTAAAAACTAGCTCAGCAGCAACTATCATTGGTCATTTACATACTTTGCAGCAACGTAGTAAATGGACATCTCATTCCGAATCTCCTAAAGTAAATCAATTAGTTTTAAATAAAGAAGATAATTATACTTCCTTACAATGGAGGCTTGTAGAAATTGCCTAGTAATTTATTTTTCATAATGAAACCTTCTCTCGTTCTGTTTTTATCTTGGTTTGTGCTTACGGAAAGCAGACTTATTACGTTTCATATAAAAAAAACAACGTTTATAACGTGAATTCTTTATAAAGTATAAGATTTTAGAGACATTACTTGATATGGTTTTCTTTTGATTTCTGTGAGCTCTATCGATTTATACATACACAATATTAGTTTATAATTAAAATAAGCTAAGTCCTGTTTTAATCAAAATCTTTCTAGTTTGCATTCCAAATTGCGTGATTATAAACACATTCGCGCTTGTGTGTGTGTATTCGACTTGCTTTATTAGAGGTGGTCGGCAGTGCTTTTGAGTGCGAAGCGTGGAGTGTCAGGGGCGTGGTATAACATAAGGGCTTCAAAATTCCTCACATATTTAATTTTAAAGGATTATTTATCCTAGTCTACTCTTACAGTCCTTTTACATTTAAAACATATTATTATTTATTACAGGAAGAAGTATCAGTAAAAGGGTACAAAGCTCATCTTAGTGGAGTAAGTGCACCAGCACCGCTTACTGATAGAGAAGAAGCTCTTAAAGAATTATCCCTCAACGAACCTGACCCAGGATACAGTACTGATGCAAGGTATTTTTTTTTGCTATATTCATAGCAAGCAAATACGTCTGCAACCCACCTGATGGTAAGTGGCATTAGCACCCATGGGCATCATTAGCCATAGGCGTTTTATTAATTAACAGTGATCGTGATTATTATCTCGGCTAATGATGCGTCGCCGACTGTAGGCTTCGGTTGAAATAGCCTTTGTTCCAGTAAATGCACTTCCACAAAATGTTGTTCCTTCCCGTAAACCAGAACACATCCACATAAAAGAAATTATTAAGGGTCAAAATAGGATGTACTGTAGTACCGGCTGTAGTTTGACGAGATCTTAACAGCGAAACTCTTCTACCACTAAATGTATTTTAATACATAGCCACGACCGCAGTGTTCGAAATAAAGACATACTCTAGATCCTTACAAAATGAGAATTTTTTAAAAGATACTCGTGATTTATAACAGCAAATAATTATAAAAAATCGAACAAAAATTGGTTGCATGCCAAAATACCTTTTCATATAAAAGCGAGCATTAGGTATTTGAACTGTATCCTATATTTAAACTTATATTGATAGTAAGTTTAGTTTAGTACGATTTAGATTTTCAAATGTGAAGTAAATATGTTACTCTAGGACAGGTGTGACAATCCCATCCATTTTTTCCGTTGCTTGTTTTTTGAATAAATATAGTTGAACTTGAATTTAATAAAATATATTAAGAGTTTAATTAGTGGTTGGGTCTAAAAATGAATCTGTGACTTGCCAGATCCCCATGTTTAACGAATCGTTTTACAAACCAAGAAAATCAAAAGGCTGACATACCAAATATAGAAAAAGCTTTTATTTGGTCTTATTGTAAAATCCTTCTTACGAACAGTTTAAATGTTTTACATTTATCTTTAAAATATATGAATAAAATATAGCTTTGTGATTTTCAAGGAACGAAAACCTAAAACTTAAAAGATTAATTAAATGATCAGTTGCATTTTTTAAGAGTTGTGTAAGAATACAGATCTAGGTTTCATTGTTTTATCCCTATAGTTTCACAGACTTTCCTCCCTGCAACTGGGACTTTATCACATACCTACATGTGGTTCTTGTTGCAGTTAAGAACCTAAAAACGGTAGTACCCCCCCCCCCCCAGCTTTCAGGAAAAGAAAACCCTTGAACTAAGATTACTTACTAAAGCAATGTGTTAAGATGTTATATTAAATCTTTACATAATTCATATTTTGTTTTTACATTACTTTACCAAGAAACATTTTTTTTCAGGCAATCAACTATGGGAGGTGTGGCTTTCCCTATGACTAAAGAAGTACCACAAAGTATTACGGAACTAGCTAACAGAAAATATAATTATTTACAATTTAAAATAGGTGAATGTTTGTTGTAAAGCTGTTTATTTTCTTTAATTATTTTATTTAACAAAGTTTATTACTAAAGCAAATAACATTATATTTAAATATTCTGGGACCTTATTACGTACTTGATTGTCATATAATAATTTCAGATATAGCTGACGAGAAAATAGATTTAGTTAAAGTTGCTAGCCTCACTGCACACTCGGAGGTGTCTAAGGAGGTGCCCAGCGACGCAGCCAGGTATCATCTCTACAACTACGTCCATTCTCATGAAGGAGATAGAATTGAAAGTATTAGTAAGTTTTAAAGTTTATCAAATTGACTAAGCTTTGGACAGAAAATTAAACAACTTCATGAACTTGATGTTAATTTTAGAAAGTGTAGTCCTTAAAAACACTCCAGACAATACAAAATATAAACAACCATGGCCTGAAAACAAACATGTGTTCATCACACATATGAATGCCCCGACCAGGAGTCGCCTGGAACCTCCGGCGTATGAGACAGGGCTGCTGCCCCACTGACGCCACTCGGCCGTTTTTGCTTCGTTTTATTGCTGTCTTGCTATGAATAAGCACCACAGTAGGCTAAATTACTATAGCAGACACTAAAAACCTTAATAACAGATAATAGATCAAGAGACATACCACAAATACTAATCACCTAATTGTTTCTCTTGGTTGCAGTGCTAATAGAGAATATGAACATAAATGTTTTTATTTAATTGAATTAATTATAATCCTTCTTGTGTGCAGTATATTTGAATATTAATAGTGCTGCCGTTTTGCCATTGTGGTACCTCAAAACTTGATATTCATCACCTAAATAGAAATTGCGTCCTTATTTCTTAAATTTTTTTTACATTTCACAAAACTGTAACTGGGATATTTACTTGTACATTTATTAAATTATAAAAATGTATATTGTTTTTTTTATATTTCTATTTAATTTCAGTTTTTATCTACTCCATGCCTGGATATAATTGCAGTATAAAAGAAAGAATGCTCTATTCGAGTTGCAAGGGCCAGTTCCTACAAGAGATTGAGAAATTAGGTGTTGTGATAGATAAAAGGGTAAGGGACTTGATAACTCTAATTTCTGACATTTTTGTGGTTGAATTGAATTTGAACATGATTTAATATTTAATTTTCAGTTAGAAATTGATGATGGAAAAGAACTGACTGAAGAGTTCTTTTACGATGCAATTCATCCTAAAACAAATTTGCACCGGCCAGCTTTTGCAAAGCCTAAAGGCCCGCCCAATCGCGGAGCTAAAAGGATTACCAAATCCCAAACCAGTCAGTAGTATTACTAATGCAGTAAGTTAAGAATATAATTTAAGCTACTGTGTATATTTATTATTTCAAAACTTGAATTTCAAGCTGCGCTGTACCACCTGTATTTCATTATGTATGCATAGAACCTTTGTCTTTGCCATGCAAACTCTGTGCTGGAACATTTCTTATTGTAAGTTATATCTGGACTGTTTGCTGATCAAACTGTATGAGTTTATCTCATTTAATTTATTGTACTTATATATTAGTTCCTTCGGTATTAAAATTAATATTTTTTGTTGATGCTTAAACAATTGGTTCTCATTAAACTCACATTTCTCATTTGTGTACTGTTTTATTTGTGCCAGTATTATGTGCCATCAGAAGATTGGGAATCAATTGATTTAGCATAAGACAAAAGTTATTTATTCATAGTGGGACACTTTTACTGTAGCTTAAGGGTGGACATGAAATCATATTGGCAATGCTTTGACTATCATATTTTGATTATGTTAGACATGTTATATCAATAATTAATTTAGCTTTTCTACCCTGTAGTGAAATGTTTTAATAAAGGAGACATTTAATTTTCGGTTAGCGTGATCCAGTTCGAGATGTATGAACAAATGTGGTAAATACAATAAAAATATTTAAAAAAAATTATATTTTGCTTGCTTGTAACATTCAGTGTGTGGTTTGTTCAAGTCCGTTTGCCGTATTTATTTCAATAATCGATACGTACTACGAGTTACGACTTACTATGTTTACCGTATTGACTTAAACAATATTTAATATCAAGTTATATTGAACATTTTAATGACTTTCGAGGTGTTAAATAATCAATTAAAAAGATCATAATCGTTTTGCCAACCTTAAAAAATGCTTTAACACATTATCAATTACTCAATTACAAATCAAGATTTTTTCAGTTGTTATATCAATGGTAAATTATAATCACTGTTGTAGTAGAATAATTATATCAACGAAAAACTTTGAAGGGCCTCGTAAATTGAATAAGCGATAAATTGGACAAATAAAAGTAAGAACTTACTAAGAATTAACCTGAAAACTTGAAAAAAATTTATGTAGTGTGGCTGTTTGTTGCAGCTAAGAACCTAAGAACTGTAGTATAACCCCAGGAAATAAACTAAACGAAATTATTTTCTATTTATTTTATGGAATCCTGGGAACACCCGTACAAAAGCTAGCCAATCGCCCCTTAAGTACTGAAATGTCTCCTTTATACTTTATGCTTATCTTTTTTACTAGCAACATTTATGCAATAGATGTCTATTAAAATGGGTTTATTCACATTTTATAAAGGTCTTACAATGATGTTCCTATCATGATTTGTGAGATGGTGAGGATACAAGATGCTTGTATTTTATGTTACCACATTAATATTAAGCACTTCCACATATTAAATTTAGCACATCCACATTTTAAATTTCAGCTTAACCTTCATTAATTTCTTTTTCTTTCACGTAGATCAAAATTTCAACCAATTTAGCTTATAATGCATTTTATAATTTTTACTTTAAATTGTAACCAAAATTATTCAAAAAGCTTCACTGTTGAACTATTCTAGGAAATCAAGTTGGTAATGCACTTACCTGGCTAAATTTAACAAACCGATTTAAAAGTCGGTTTCATCCATTTTTATTCGATTCAACTTCATTTCATTTAGGTGTGAACTATTAAATTGATATCAAGAAAAAAAAAGTCTGAAACATCTTGCCAAAATGAGGGTTGTAATTTTATCATAGAAGATCCTTTAACAAGGTTAGATTTAAGGTTCTCAGAATGATTTTAGAATTAATTTAACAGCCTAAAAAAGTTTGGAATTATACTTCTTCAATACAATAACTTAGTGTTTGTGTGATAATATGATAAGTCAATGTTTTGCAGCTTGCTGTAGCATGTGATGTAAGGCATTGAACCCAAACTAACACTAGTGCAAGATATCAAGCTTAAGCATCAAAACCAGAAGATATCAAAATATAAGAACCTCGTTCAATTTATTTCAATGGAGTTTTTATTTACTTTTTATATAAACTGCAATTAAAACTGTCGATTACGTGTAAGAAAACCCATGGCAATCATTTATAGGTGTCATTTGATGGCATTGTAAAAATGAAATCATGATATATTTGTAGCAAGGATACAGCGCAAAAATAATTAGGTTAAAATGAAGTGTATATTTTCTAAATTATTCTCTTAAAATCGATTATGCACAAACTGATTGGTGTCTTTTATAATCTATTTTTGTAATCAACTGTAAGTTATTATGTGCAATAAATTATGTATGTTATGAATAAATGGCTTATTATATAAATTAATTGTTTTGATCAAAATTTACTGGGTGATTTTCAGGTCGGTTAATATTTTGCAAGAAATCTAGGTGTCTATAAAAAAAGCTATTTTGAAATACCTACAAGGAGCCCCACGACGTCTATTTCTCCCCCCCACTATTTTTTGGTCTTTACTCGATGTATACGGTATACAATATACTCACTATACAGTCAATAAAGCTACTAGAAACCGAGAATATCGTAACTTCTAAAATTATGTAACCCCATTTATTAATGCTGTAGATTTAAATCAACAAACTTGCAATGTTTTGTGGTATTGCTAGTTCTTTTAACCCTTAATTAGGCGCGAGCTAAAAGGGCAGCTAATGAAGAAGTTGAAGTGGTTTTAGGCTATGTGACTAGCGGAGAATTCAAAAATATATAGGAAAGAGGAGTACCATTATTTTGGGTGGGAAATAATATCCCTTTGCCAATGACATACTACATATCGATACCTTAATCTGCAAACCAGCCAACTCCATTTTGCTAAAGTGTACAGGAGACACTAAAAACTTTCTAGACCAATGTCATTATGTCACAAATTTTAATATTTTACTTAGTTTATTACTTAATAACTCCCCATTGATTAATTAAAGCGTTTTTTTGGAGTTGGCCATTTTGCTAAACATCGAAAATGAACAGAAAAAAACTACAGGAACGAAGAAACTTGTAGCTATCGGATTTTACAGTTTTAAGTAGGTAATAAAAAAGGTTTTTTTTTTCAAATGTTTATTAAAATAATATTAATGGCATAGTTTAACACTAGTAAGTCTAGGTATGTTTGATGTTCATGAGATAAGTTGTCATAAAAAATTCGGTAGTCTTCGGGCATAGTGTTCTTCAACTGTTGCAAATCTAAATCCTTTTTGTTTGTTATTTTTCTGCGTTCGGTATGTAGTTGTGGTAAGTTTTCAAAAGGAGTTTCAGCTATGGCCTTATTTCGTCGTTGATTTAATAATGTGTAGGTATTCATCGCGAAATCGAAGTTTATAGAACACTTGGCCAGCCGGATCATACTTCAGAGATCTTATATCGGTCACCTGGAAAACGAAGAGAGAAGTAATTAGGTTATACGCAAAGTTTGTCCATAAAACGGTAAGTAGGTAAAAAGCACAGTCATATACAGTTCGACCCCACATGACACCCATCTACTTTTAGTTTGTGCCTAAACTTGGTTTATAGGACGGTACAGTTCGTCGTTAATATTAAAAATATTTACTCATATCATTTTTGTTAAATAAATGCTTACTTTTGGGTCCCCTCTTAGTTTTCCTGGTTTTATTGATTTGACGAAATTGAGATCTTTAAAACTTTTAAAGAAAGTGTGGGTTAAGTATTTTACATGGTAACCTTTTGTCTTCTTCGCTTTTTGACAGCCAGTTATAAACTCAGCTGGTACATTGATGGTTTGATTTTTTAATTTATTTTCTATCATTGCGTGCATACTGTCTACCTCCATCTGAATATGACCAACTTCCAAATATTTTTGTGCAATTCTCACATTATACAACATTGCTACATTAGAAAGAGCATTCGCTAAGACAGTATTCCTATTTTGGTAACAGCAACCATCGGAGTATAAAATTATTTCACGGTTGGTATTACCCATTTACCCAGTTATCACAGTTTCTATAAATAATGTAGCTATTATGGTGGCGAACTCGTCTGAATTAAGACCACCCTCGGTCTCGTTCCAAAGAAAGCAATACCCTTCACTAGTTTTCATATCATAGATACAAAAGTTGTGTACGCACAACTTAGTTTTATAATAATGCGACGACACATTCGAACGAGGTACCATCAAGACTGCTTGAAGATCTACAGTAAACACAAAGTCTTTCCGCTCTTTATCAGAATCTTTCTCTGCTCTAGCTTCTTTTTTCTTAGCAATGTGAACGTCGTATTCTTCTTTACTTATATTTTTTAGCTTGTATCTGTTGCAGATCTCACATAAGTCTTTTTTGGGTTTAAATATAGATATCTTTTGGACTGCCAGGGCGTTGGAAAATGTAGCTATCGATAGAGAGTTAGTATTATTGTCCAAGCAGTATTGTTTCTAGAGATTGTAGAGCTGCCGTTTGCTCTCAATGTCTGGCTGTATATAAATCTGACTGGTCCTTTTCCTACAATAATGCAAAGGCATCTTCGGTAACTCGTCCAGAAACTTTTACATTGTTGTAAGTTCAGTCTTAAAAGGTGTCTTTTTAAGCTGTGTAGTCTTTGTTTCATCAGTAGTGGTTTAAGCTGGCGTCTTCCAACCCCAAATACATGATTTACCCATTGATAAGGTATTCAAAAATAATGTTTTACAAACTCTAATCGGGTCATCTCTTTTTTTCAAGTAGTATAAAAAAAGTGCACGATCTCTTTGATTTGTCAGGGTTTTTTCTGTCCCTCTGTCTGTTAGTGGGAATCGTTTTTATCAAATTTTCAACGTATACCCGTTTTTCATCCCAAGACATAGTCCAAAACTTATCAAAAAGCTTTTGTCGGTCCTCTTCCAATAAGAGGTGACACTGAATCCTTCCTTTCCTGGCTTTACATGCACATCGAGGTTACATTATCCTATTAGGTCTCTCAATATCTTTTTTCCATTCACCTTCAAATTTTTTCTTACCGAAGTATTCCTTTTCATTTTCTCTGTTCTTTTTGTTAATTTCTTCCGCCCTATCTTCTTTCTTTACCTGACATCGTATTTTTCTTTTTGTTTTTGGTTCATCTGCTTCAGATTCAGTATCACTGTAATCAACGAGTTTGTGTGTATCTGGGATAGGTGCATTGGGGGTTTGAGCTATTAAAGTACCTTCCTGTACATAATTTGGAGATGTTGAAGGAACTGCATCGGGTGAAAAGATATACTGATCAACGGCTTTGAAAGAGTCATCTGTACTAACAGAAGCTTCAATAATCAATTCGTCTATATTTGGGTACCTAAACAGGTCTGATTGTGACAGTAAACTTGGGGATTTCTCTTGAGATCTTGGTCCAAACACTTCTTCAATAATAACTCCATCGACAATGCTATAAGTATCTGTAATGTTGAGTGCAAAAATTTTGGTCATCAGGTAAGTTTAAAGTCTCAGCGGGTACCTACTTCAAGCGAAAAACATAATTCAGAGCTGTTGTTGTTAGAGGAAGAAGCAGCTAAAGGAAAAGGATTTTCATCGTAGTTTTTTATTTTCAGAAACAAAGCAGAGTCTGGGTTATTTTGTTCTTCTGTGCTTTCTTTTCCCATACTGTTAAATATTTTTTTCAAGCGTGCTTTTTGGGCAGCCATCTAGCGTAATAAGTACATGAAACAAGAACAAAAAGCCCTTTAATTCACAAGAAGGTTCACACACACAAGCAATGAAAAGAAAAAAAAATTAGGTATGCTTTTTTATGTATTAAGTTTTTAATTTTTCAACCGCTAGCAAAGCGGACTCATTTTTACTTCGTCATACATAATTTTATGCAGTTTGTATTGAAATCAGAACTATTAATTGCAAAGTGCAACTGTGAAATGAAACGAAGAAGATAAGCTAACTCCCACCACATCCACAAAAATCCAAGGCAAATCGGCAAGCCAACTCCAAGCAAAAAATAAAACTCAAATTACACAAAATTTACGGTGCATTTAGAAAAATAAAAGTTAGTAACACTTACCTTGAATCCAAATAATATTGTTCTGCACTCGTTTACAGCCTTATACGCTGTATTTATATCAAATTGCGAAAATAATCTGGAGCTACAACGTACTCGTCCTGTGTCGCCATATAAAATGGCCGGCTGGGCGGAGTTAGCTGTCAAAATTCGCGCGTTCCGAAACGCTTGGAGTTGTCTGATTTTCGAACAGCAATTTACGAAAAAAGTAGGCTTCAAATGCAGTTACTGTTTTTTCTAGATTACGCGGAGTTAAAGTAGGAAAAAAAACGGCATCAAAAAATTTTTGCCCTTTGCCGACTGAATTTACGCATTGCTCTATGAAGTGGGAATATAATTCCCTTTGCCTGATTAGGTTTCGTACATTTCACTTAATTTTGTCGTAATCCGTATACAAGCACTAGTCGATGGTTTTGCCTGTTTATTTTTTAATTTCTCTAAACTAGAAAATCAAAAAAAATTATTATAATGAAAAAAAAAACCCTTTTATTATACTTATAACATAACGGAACAAACAACAAACTAAATTATAAAAAAAAATCTCAGAAAAATTGTATATCTTTCTTAAAAATGCTATTAAAATTAAATACTTATTTATTATTCTTTACACTGCTGTGGGTCCTCGTTAAAGCATTATTTGTTAGTAAGCTATAAAAAAAAACATGCATAAACTAATTAGTGATGCTACTCTACCGGTCCGGGACCAGCAGATGGTATTATACTATAATAACGTGTATATGCTAGGGAGGACTTCCTAACTTACAAGCAAAACACTAGATTTGTTGAAAACTTGCTTTTAATAAAGGATAAAGACTCATAAATATACATTTAGTTTTTTTATCTATATTTGGGGCCGTTGCCCGTGATAGAATCTCATGGAACAATCTTCCATATTCTATCTATTCTACAATTTACAAATAAATTAAAATAATGACAGGCTTATAAGTTGCCAGTCATAATTGTCGGCAAGTTTGTTTGTGCGATAACCTCTTTTATTAGATACGGCACAAGCAAACGTTGCAATCGCCCCTCTTGTTTAATTTATTTAATCAGTGAATCGGCAATCACGTTCTCTCTTATGCAGATTATTAGGCGTGGCTCAAATTAAACGTGCACATTATTAATAGTGTTATTTTAGTCGGAAAATTTACTTCTTTAGAGCATTGGCACCACACGTATATCTATGATTCGTAAATAAAATGTAACGCGGTAAATACATGCCGCGTGTACCTGCCGCCCCTTAGAGTATCATTGATACCCTCTCCGGGTATCTAAAATTAATTTATTGTATTATTAGCCACATTATATATATATATATATATATATATATATAGAGACCCTTTTGTCACTATATATAAAAACCTTTTCCTTATTGATTTTCTTTTATCTGCATTATCTATCCATTGCATCTCCTTTTTGGTGATGCTACTTGGATTGGCTTTGCAGGATATATCATCTCGGAACATTGCGTTGTGAGGTGTACATAGAATTTAAGAAAAAAAATATTAGTTTCTTATATTATTCTAAAACCCCAACGAAATTCTAACCGTTGTATATCTACAAATTAATGATATATATACTTGTACACCTAAATGTGTACTTTTACTCTATTAACTCTAAGAATAAAGAAATTACAATAATATTACAATATTTCAAGAAATAAATGTATATACGAAAACTTTATTTTATATATATAAATATAGACATAATTTTATCATTAGTTTTATTTTATCGAATATTATATGGTTTTAATCTATTCACATGTACAATTAATTCTTGGTTATTTTGTATTTTTGTTACAAGATAATTGTCACATCCTATATATCGTAATACTCGAAATAAACCTTTATATGGTCGACTAAGTTTTCGACTTTTACCTGATATTCTTTTTGGACAATGTAACAAAACTAATTGTCCTACACGAAGTTTAATATTAGAAGCTTTTTTATCATACGATCTTTTTTGTACTAAACGAGCTTTCCTTAAATTTTCTCTCGCTTGATTTACTGCACTTATATAAGCATCTTTTTTTGTTGAACGGTCATATTACAATTAGGATTTAACCTTTCATGAAATGGAACTTTAGGTTCTCTACCAAACATTAAATAATAAGGAGAAAATTTAGTCGAAGCTTGTTTTGAACAATTATAAGCATATATTATAAAAGGTAAAATTTGACACCAATCCCTTTGACTTTGGTTTACATATTTAGCTAATGAATATGAAATGGTTTGATTCAATTTTTCTACTAAACCTAAAGTTTGATGGTGCATAGTGGTAACTAAGGAATGTTTTATATTATATTGTCTTAATAAAGACTTAATTAATCTAGACGTAAACATGGAACCTTTATCTGACAATACTTGACATACCGTCCTGAACTTTGTCAAAATTTCATTAATAAAGAAATTGTATATTATTTGTGTTAAATTGTATGTATGTAGCAAGTTTGCCTTAACGAATCACCATACACAATCACATTATCAAGAAAAATTATCACATTTTTATATTTAAGACCTGCTAAAACTTCATCCATTGTCCTTTGAAAAAAAGGTCCGCTAGTTTTTAATCCAAATGGTAATACGTTAAACTCATATAATCCAGACGGTGTGATAAATGCTTTTTGTGTTTATCCTTCTCCGCTATCGATAATTGCCAATAGGCAGAGTTTAAATCTAAATCGGCGTAGAATTTCGCCCCATTCAGCTGTGTGATAATATCATCGATGATAGGTAAAGGATACGAATCTGTAATCACCTTATTATTCAGCTTTCTATAATCCACACAAAATCTCCATGTATTATCCGGTTTTTTTCACTAGTACTACCGGTGATGCATACGCACTTCTAGATTTTCTAATCACATTGTTTTCAAGCATATCATCAATTTGCTCACGTATAATTTTATGTTGTTCATTAGATATTCTATAAGGTGCTCTATGTACTGGAGTTTCATCTGTTGTATCGATTTTGACTTCGACGATATTACACTTTCCTAAATCTTTTTTTTCGAACGCGAACGTCGATCGATATTTTTTAAAATATTTTTAACAATTCGATTCGTTCTTTTATCGACAAATTCGAAGATAAATTAAATTCTTTTTCATTTGGTTTAGCTACCACTACTTCCCACAATCTACAATCATTTTTATCTACTAAATCAGAAAAATAAATATATTCATCTTTACTTAATTCACGTGAAACCTGTATTACCTGAAGGGTATTTTGGTTTACATCTTTAACATTAATATCATTAATTTCATTATTTCTAATGAATTTACAAATATTATTAACAAATTGAACATGACCTTTTTTAAAGTCTAATATTGCACCAAACTTCTGAAGGAAGTCTTGTCCGAGAATTAAATTTCTTTCAATATTGTCAACTACATAACAATTCTGTACATACACAACATGTTCAATTTCCAAACATAGTTGTATTTTACCAATTATATCCATTCGATTACCATTAACGGCTCGGATTTTTACACCTTCAACCTTATGTATTATTATATTTAATTGATTACATAATAGTTGAGATATTACAGACACTGAAGCGCCTGTATCAAGTAAAGCTGAGATATTTTTTTTTCTAATTTTAACCTTAATATTGGGACTAAACTTACATGTAATATTTTCTTGATTAATCGGCATCAATGGTGTTCCAAGCTGTCTCACTGACGCCGGTTGGAATTTGGAAATTCATTCCTTGCCTGTTGGATGAATCACCTCGTGTTCTTCTTAAATTATATGGAGATCGATTGTTAGTATTTCTGAATCTCCCTCTCGCGTTCCCGTAGATCTCGTTGGTTGACATTTGTGAGTTTTCATTCCCACTCCTTGGTGATGTCGCAGAACATAATGGCGTTTCTTGTGGCATTCGAGAGTTTATTGGGAGTTTTAAATTCACTTGGTGCTTATTACCAAAGATTTCTTGCATCTGTATAATTATTTCTTTCAGTGCATTTTTATTTGCGTAAATTTGGGAAGCTAATCTGCACTTTTGTACGTAAGTACAATTATGTAGGAAATGCTTGATAAAAATCTGTTCTGTTATGACTGCACCTGCTTTATTTGCACACATGTCCAAGGCGTAAAAATACGTAAGTAGATCTTCATTGGGCTGTTGCTTCCTCGAGTAAAAATTTGCAACGTGATCAACTTCTTTCTCAAACTCAGATATAAATATCCTTTTGACGTCTTCGAATGTCCCGCATGAATTAATAATCGTCTTATAAAAGCATAACGCCGGCCCCTCTAAATATGTTCCCAAAATGAGTTTCTTAGTCTCATCGTCAAACTTATTTATCGCTGATACAATATCAAATTGCATCAAAAACTCGTTGACCAAAATTGACGACATGCCATCATATCTCGTCGTAATATGTGCCATCTTATTTCGATCTGCTTTGTTTTGAAAATATATTTTATGTATCTAAAAAAAATATTCACCACACTAATATTCACACATGCAAGTAGCATGTATTTGCAGATCACTTGCACTTTACTTGCAGATTACTTGTACTTTACTTGCAGATTACCCGGCGTCTCCACCATCTACCGTTCCGGGACCAGCAGATGGTATTATACTATAATAACGTGTATATGCTAGGGAGGACTTCCTAACTTACAAGGAAAACACTAGGTTTGTTGAAAACTTGCCTTTAATAAAGGATAAATACTCATAAATATACATTTAGTTTTTTATCTATATTTGGGGCCGTTGCCCGTGATAGAATCTCATGGAACAATCTTCCATAATCTATCTATTTTATGAAATGAAATGAAATGAAATGAAATGAAATGAAATGAAATATTTATTTCTCAACATTGACAATTACTTGTTCTTATTGACGTCAAATAAAACATGATTCTACCACCAGTTCGAAAAAAACCTTCGTGAAGAAGAACTGGCAAGAAACTTCACGGGTATATTTTTTTCAAAATAAATTTACAGAGTCTCTTTATGTCTATACAAAATTATTCTTTTCTGCATCTGTTAGCCCGGCAAGTCTCCCTCCCCCCAAGTATCCAAACGACGAACACCCTCAAACGGCACCCGTTCACGAGTTAACGCGGGATCCAGCCATCGCCCTCCTCAACCATATTAGAGGGAAGTGAGCGACCCGTCACCCGACGCTACCATAAGAAGACGTACTTTAGTGACAATGACGCTTTAGATATTCATCGGGACGAAGAACTCATCGCACAAACAGACACATTACACATGCTTTGTTACAAATACTAGTACAATCCTGTTAATGAGGGAATTATACCCAAGGGCTTTTATCATCCAAATAATCGGATAGTTTATAATATGCTCTAGCACACAACTTCTCCTTTATAGTTTCTTTGAATTTGTCAACAGGAAGACCTTGGATATCCTCAGGAACCTTATTATAAAAGCGTATACATTGACCCATGAATGAGTTAGTGACTTTATGAAGCCTGCTATTATGAGCTGCCAGCATATTTCTTCCTCTTGTGTTAACATTGTGCAGATCTTTTTTTCTTTTGAACAAGGTTATGTTCTTTTTAACATACATTAAATTTTCTAAAATATATTGTGAATGGAAGGTAAGAATATTTATTTCCTTAAATTTACTTCTAAGTGACACCCTTGGACCGAGCTGATAGATTGCGCGAACAGCCCTTTTCTGCAGAATAAATATAGCATCGATGTCGGCAGCACTCCCCCACAGCAGAATACCATATGTCATGAGGCTGTGGAAGTAACCAAAATAGACTAATCGAGCAGTTGTTTCATTTGAAATTTGTCTAATTTTTTTAACAGCATATGCGGCAGAGCCAAGCCTTTTCGCTAAACCATCAACATGCGGTCCCCACTGCAGTTTGGCGTCTAAGGTTATGCCCAGAAATACAGTTGAGTTTACAGGAGTCAGTTCCTGGCTCTTAACTACAATGTTTGTGTTTACCTGTTTGACATTTGGCAATGTAAATTTAACACATTTCGTTTTTTTTTCATTGAGGAGCAAATTATTAGCTGAGAACCACTGCTCTGTGTTGGAGATGCATTTGTTCACCGCTCGATAGTCAATTTCATGTCTTTTGATTTTAAACAAGAAGGAAGTATCGTCAGCAAACAATATGACCTCGCATTGATTCTTAACGACCGATGGCAGATCATTAATATAAACTAAAAATAGGAAAGGACCAAGAACTGAGCCCTGGGGCACACCCATTGTCACTGCCGATCCTGATGATTTTTCTCCATTTATTGCAACTTTCTGTTTTCTATTAGAAATATATGATTTAATCAAGGCAAGCGCTCGGTTTTTAATGCCGTAATGGTGTAGTTTCATGAGTAGAGTAGTATGATCCACACAGTCGAACGCCTTGGACAAGTCACAAAAGACACCAATAGCATCACACGACTCCTCCCAGGCGCTGAATACGTGTTTTATGAGCTCAACACCGGCATCGGTTGTTGAGCGACCCCGCGTGAAACCAAACTGCTTAAAATTCATTAAACTATTACCGTAAAAATGAGAAAGTAATTGATTTAAAATTAATTTTTCAAAAATCTTACTGAGCGTTGGTAGTATAGATATAGGTCTAAAATTATTAGGGTCAGACATACTACCTGCTTTGAATATTGGAATGACCTTACTCAATTTCATTAAATCAGGAAAAACACCATTATCAACACAGTCATTAAATATACTGGCTAAGTACGGGGCTATACCATCAATGACAGATTCAATAATTTTAACAGAAATCCCATCTAAATCGGCAGTATTTTTTACTTTAATGCTTTTAAATGCATTTAAAACTTGTGGAACAGTAACATGTTTAAAAATACAATCAATATTGCATGAATTTACATTTTCCGTTAGCAGTGACTGTGCAAGAGTGGAACATGAATTAATACTCGAAGTAGTTGACAAAGGGATGGCTGTAAAAAAATTTTCAAATGCTTCAGCAACTTCTTTGTCAGTTGACAACACTTTATCATTAATTTTTAAATTATATTTGGTGTGTGGTTCTTTTGCTCTCCCAGTTTCCTGATTAATTATATTCCATGCAGTTTTTGAAATGTTAGTACTATATTTAATTTTATTATTAATGTAATTAGATTTAGCTACACTGCAAACTCGTTTAAATAATTTTGAATACTTTTTAACATATTCATAAAATGTCTTATTATGATTATAAGTTCTTTCACTGTACAATTCATATAATCTATTTCTACTTCTGCATATTCCCACTGTTGCCCAGTCACTAAACCTAAATAAATTATTATTTATACATATTTTCTTTTTTTTAAAAACAGAGTCATATTCATTTCTAATTATATTATGAATAGAGTTATATTGAGTAATAGGATCTGCACAGTAATCTAATTTAAATGTTTTTTCAAATACATTTTTCCTAAATGTTTCAAGCCGTCTCTCATTCATGGGTATAAAGGTAATTTCTCTTTTTAAAGTCTTTTTTAGCCCAATATCAAAAGTGGCCAACTGCCCACTATGATCTGATTGTAGTTTATTAATTACTGACTTTGTACATGGCATTAAATTTGTAAAAATGTTATCAAGACATGTGGCTGAGGTCGCTGTGATTCGCGTAGGCTCTAAGAAGAGATTTTTTAGGTTGTAACAATTAAAAAGATTCAAGAATCGTTTACTTTGTGATGTCTCTACTAATAAATCAATATTAAAATCGCCACAAATAATTATTTCTTTGTTTTTGTTATTTACTCTATGTAATACCTCATCCATAGTGCTCTCAAATACTTCAAATGGTGAGGATGGGGGTCTGTATACACTTATTATAACAATATTCCCTATCTCAATACAGGCTATTTCAACTGATTGCTCAACAGACAGACTTACAATATCAGTGCGTTCTTTGAATGTTAGGCTCTTATGAGTGATGATCATTGAGCCGCCGCAAGTTGTTTGTTCTCTGTTGAATGAACTAGCAATTACATGATTCTTATAAGAAGACATAATTTGACACTGTGTGAGCCAGTGCTCTGTGATACATAGTATATGAATATTTTCACAGTTTAAGAATAGTTCGATCTGTAATTCCTTACCATCAATGCCCTGCATATTTTGATGGACTATGTTCAGAAAATTATTTTTTACATTTTTATTGCTTAAATTACTACTTAGAATACTGGTGCTAGATGTATTATCTATTGTCACTAACTTATGTTTAAATTATTTCTAATACTATGTTTTGGAATATTACATTCCAACGGGTCAAAAGTATAAAGTGACTGCTCAATAGAAGCAGCGGTTGTAGTCAACGAATTGACTGTTATGAATAAAATATATGATAGCGAGTATGCTATATGTCGTAGGTCATTACTGTACAAATTGTACCTATCATTTATCATATATGGCTTGTTAATAAATGTATTTAAATCAATAAACTGAAATTTTTCACTATGACGACATGTCATATTTTGTACATCTATATTTAGTCGATGCTTCATATTATTTTCTGAGGGGCTCTGGGTAAGCCACAATTACAATTTACAAATAAATTAAAATAATGACAGGCTTATAAATTGCCAGTCATAATTGTCGGCAAGTTTGTTTGTGCGATAACCTCTTTTATAAGATACGGCACAAGCAAACGTTGCACTACGCATCAGACGAACGACTCCCTGACTACAATACTAGGAACTCACTTTTTCAATTTGACAAAGTATTTAAAAAAAATTTAGATTGTCCTTAGTTTTTTAATTTTAAAATGACGGTAATGCCATTGTGGCAGCGCGAAAGCCCCTCTTCTATTCAGCAAGATATTTTAACAATCTAAAAGATAAAGAAGGTAAAATAAATAAAAGGCTTGTACATTTATCAAAATTGTTTTATTTATAATATTTGTTTTATATTTTTATATGCTTTGTTTGTATTGCATGGGAGGCAAATTTTTATCATCTACATGCGAGACATCAGTACCTTTTAACATTCTGTTGATTATGATACACCAATTAAACACTGTTATTCTTATTGAGTAACCCAGAAAACATTTCTTCTCAAAATGTTTGTGGCTTACAAACAATTAACGAACTTCTACCAGACTTAAACCTTCTAAGTTAACACTATTAGCACAAAGACACGAACCAATGTAAAGTCCTATCTCAGTTCTTGGAAAATGACGTCCTTTCGCCTACTTTCTCATTCACTACTAGCACTTGTACATTGTGAAGCACCATAAACGCAAATTAATTACTATATTTGGGAATCGTGAGGTGTTACGGAAATTGATCAATGCAAACTCTTCACTCGTCAAACATTGAAAACCGTAATGGCAGATCGAGCTGATTGATTGAAAATTAAATAAAATTTTGCGTTTTATGGCAATCAGCTTTAGTTACTACACAATAACTATTTCTGCCAAATAATTTCAATGTGTGTGCAATCGCGGCTCACAGAGACTCTACTCGACCAATTATGTCGCACAACCGCTTTGAACTTATTTTTAGTTTTTTGCATTTTGTAAATAACGAGAACATACCGCACAACATCCATTCTTATGCACGAAAAGTATCAAAAATCGCACCTATATTGGACCACTGTAACCAAATTTTAAAAGATTTTAAAGTTAAGCTTGGACGAATCACTTTTGTTATGGAAGGGCCGTCTTAGTTGGGCGCAGTGCATCCGAACTAAGGCGGCTCGCTTTGACATCAAGTCTTTCGAGTTGTGTGAAGCGTCAACCGGCTATATGCTCTGGTGTATAATATACACTGGGGAAAACTCTGGGCAAAGCACAAGGGACCGATTCATGGGTTTGCTAATGCTACCGCTAAGATAGTATTACAACTTATGAATGGTTACCTTGGAGTCGGCCACCTATTGGTGATGGATAACTGGTACAATCAGCTTGTCCTCACCAGATATCTCAAAATGAGGCATACTGATGTTATTGGCACTCTAAATCGTCGAAGGCAACACGTGCCTGAAATGATTAGAAATGCTAATGATCGTCAGATAACTCACGGTGACAAAATAAGTTGCCATTGCGGTGACATGGCTTTGACTTCCTGGAAGGACGTCAAGCTTGTCACAGTAATTTCAACTTATCATGCCGATGAGATGGTGGCCGGCAGGCGGGCAGGTGAGCGCAGGACAAGCCAGTCGCCGTGGCCAACTATAACAAGTACATGGGCGGCATTGATCTCAAAGATCAAAAGCTGTCGATGTACTTGTTAGAGAGAAAGCGGGGACTGAAGTGGTACATAAAAGTTTTCAGAAGACTTCTCAACTCAAGTGTTCTGAATGCTTATATTATGCATCGCAAAAATCCTAAGTACAAAGTCCTAACGCACCGGGAGTTTAGGATGCATTTAGCTGAAGGGTTGATTGAATGCTTGTCTAATCCACTGAACCCCCCCCCCCCCCAATCGAGTTCTGTGGGTGCCACTGGAGGCCGTTTCGACTCTCGGTTGGTATGTAGGTGCGTACAAAAGAAAAGTGACCACTTAATGCAAAGTATGCGATGTGGGTTTGTGCCTTGGCCAATGCTTTTTAGATTACCACAAACAAAAGTAATGCAAAACCAAATGTTTAAAATTTTTACTACCAAATGTAACACTAGTACTACTACATAAAGTCAACTCATTTATAGATCTATGTATAAATAATCTACCCAATATTTATTGTAATTAAGAATGAAAACTTAATTGGCTTGTGAACCACCTACTTGTAATATTTTTCTATGTATTTATATAATGCTGTATGTTTTCCTAAATAAATTAAATAATAAATAAAATAAAATATATGCCTTTGTATATCTGTCTTGTTACTTAATTCTAAGTCAAAATGTTTAAAATTTTTATCTATTAAACTCTAATAGCAATAGTATAGAATGCCTAAATACAATAATTATTTGAAAACTCATAAATTTTTTAGTGTGAGTGTCAATGGGCCCAGCGTCAACTCTAGTTGCCGTTAGAACGTTGTTAGAAATGTAAGCGAGGACCCGGCGTGCACTCGAATTGACGTTTTGCAGTTGTGCGAAATTTCCAAATTTGTTTGGGTTGGAACGGTTTTGACGTATTAAGTCATGGGTTTTGAAAGGTTAATCACTATATTTGGGAATTGAGAGGTTATGTTACGGAAATTGATCAATGCAAACTCTTCACTCATCAAACATTGAAACCGTAATGACAGATCGAGCTGATTGATTGAAAATTAAATTAAATTTTGCGTTTTATGGCAATCAGCTTTAGTCACTACACAATAACTATTTCTGCCAATTTCAAGTATTCATATAATAAAAGTAGTTTTAACATAATTAAAACATTGGAACATAACCTAAAACCGGACATCATTGATTGAACATAGTGTTATCATTCATCTTTCACAGTGAAGTGACATATGACAATTGTTCGCTCGAAAAGTAGCAACGGAGCTGACATAATCAAAAAGTTCTAACCATAGACATAACAAAACATGTAAGTAATCGGGCAAATATAACTAGCATAATTAGTCGGGCAAGCATAATTTCCCACTTTTGAATTCGAACATTGTGAGATTATGGATAATTACAGCGCCATGTAAAGAACATAAAACAATCCCAGAATAGACCTATAACCACATAATAAAAACCAAATTCTATTTACAAATTATTCCTTGAACAAAAATTTGTTGTTTCTATGGCTCGTTCAAAAATTACGTGTTTTTTCACTTAATATTCAACCACTGATATAAACAACCGATTGATATAAAGTGGAACAGTGTTAAAAGGTAACAGAAATTAAATACTGCTAAAATCTGTGTTGATTTGTTTCATTCATTCACTTACCTGATTTTTTAAATAAACATTAATTTGTTTTTCAAATTCTGGTGGGAGAGTATACTGGAATATTGTTCCAATGTTTGGTTACCCTTTTATAAAGTTCACATAGATCGCATAGCGTCTATACAACGTCGTTTCTTACGTAGCTTGTGTGCAAGGTTAACCTCTACTTACGAAGATAGGCTACACCACTTTAGTTTAGCATCTTTAGCTACAAGAAGGAAGATCTCGGACCTTTGTACTCTTTATAGAATCACACATGGTGAGGGCGGTGATGAAGGTAAAGTACTTGAACAAATACTGTTCAAGGTTCCGACTCGGTCTGTGTGTCGTCCGCAGTTACTCCATATTCCGTTCTCAAATAACTTTCATACATCGAATGTGCCGACTTTATAATAACTTAAAAAGTGACGATATTGATATGTTATTTTGATAATAATTGTTCATTTAAGACCAAACTTTACAGTGAACCGTCGGAATTATAGTGTTATTAAAATGTTTGTAATATTATGTTAGCTTAACTGTGAATCTTAAAAATTATCTTAAAAAAGAAAAAAATCTTTTGTAACCCTTAATTTTATTTTTATTTTGTAATCTTTAATTATTGTTTGTAGTTGACTAATAAGAACTGACACGTAAAGTTTCTCTTGTAAGCTGTATATACTTAGTTGTAATAGAATGTCAGATTTGTAATATTATAATATGTAAGTTACTGAAAATGGTTTTTGATCTGATATCTGCAACTGTACCAATCTGAATAAGATAAAATAAGACCAAGTAAACAGATTGGAACGGCTACTTAATAAATGTATATAATATATGTAGGAGAAGTACGTACAATATGACATATACGGACAAACTGACACAGGCATCATATTTCAAATTCTGCCGCTTCTAGCCCGCCATAGACAACTACATCACGTGACTCTAGCCAGTAATACTAACCTGTCAAAACGTAAACTCGACCTTTACAGATACTTACACCAAAATGCCGCGTAATTATAAGCGTAAGACTGATTGTCAATCCTGGAGTGAGGAATCAATGCGTAAAGCTATAGAAGCAGTTTGCAGTAATAAAATGGGCTGGCTTTTGGCGTCGAAGACATTTGGAGTGCCACAAGCAAGACTAAGAAGACATGCTTCGAATAGTAACAACACTTTGGAGTCCTCTGCAAAGGGTCTAGGATGTTGGAAAGCTACTTTTACACTTGATGTGGAAAGAAAATTAATTGAGCATTTGAAATTACTTGAATCTCGTTTGTTTGGACTGACGCGAACGTCTGTTCAAGAATTAGCTTTTGAGTTGACTGAAAAAAACGGTTTTGCTCACAAATTTAACCCGCAAAAACAAAAGGCTGGACAAGAATGGTTAGAAGATATTTCTTTACGCAAACCAGAAGCTACTTCAGCTGCTTTTAATCGACCTCAAGTCAAACAGTTTTTTGAGATTTACGGACATCTGCTGGAATCTGAGAACATTATACTGACGAATCAAGCCTGTCTACTGTACAAAAACCCCAAAAGATATTGGCTACTACTGGTAGGAAGCAAGTTGGCGTAATAACTAGCGCAGAACGTGGAACTAACGCCACTGTTGTTTGTTGTGTTAATGCTATTGGTACCTTTGTTCCGCCGATGATGATATTTTCTAGGAAAAATATGAAAAATGAATTAGTCGATGTAGCACCTCCTGACACTTTAGGTGTAGCGTAACCATCGGGATGGATGACAACGGATTTATTTCTGAAATGGCTCAAACACTTTCACAGTTATATCTATTATTATTAGTTATATCTATTGACGATAAAATTATATAGATTTTCGACGGGCATGTAGGCCACAAAGGGCTTGAAACTTTAGAATATGCGAAACAAAACGGCATTATTATTCTGTGTCTACCTCACATTGCACTCATCGTCTCCAGCCTTTGGATGTCTCATTTTTCGCGCCTTTGAAGACATATTTCAACCAAGAGACATCCAAATGACTTAAACAACACCCAGGGCGGGTTGTTACACAATTTCAATTTGCTGGCCTGTTCAAAGAAGCTTATGGTAAAGCAGCTACAGTGCAAAATGGGTGTAACGGATTTAAAAGCACTGGGCTTTGGCCTGTAAACCCTGAAATATTTCCCGATTATATGTACGAACCTGCGGAGACTACAAACATACCACTGGAAGACACCTGCAATATGCAAAATCATCAGCAAATAGGTCCTATTCCAGTTCCCATAGCAGGACCCTCCACAAAACAGCTAGGCGATTTAATGTCACTTCCCGGAACGAACGATCTCCAAGCTTCTGAAACTCAGCAACAAATAATCCGCACCGTAACACCTGACAATAATGACACAACAGTTCAAACAACCGACTCTACTGAACCAGCTGCCAATTCAACAGAAAACACTGGTCAAGACCTTATTTTACCTGCTGCAAATCAAAATCGCCCATCTATTGGTAACGAAGAACATCCCTCAACCCATACTTTAGCAGTGCCTATTGAAGTTGTATCTCCTGTCCCAAAAGGACTTTACGTAAGTGGCCAAGGCAAACGTAAGCCCAGGAAACAGCAAACCTCTTTAGTTTTGACTTCTACTCCAAATATACAAAAAATGAAGGCAAAAAATGAGCCTAAAGCTCCTTCAGAGAAGAAGAGACGAAAGGTTACCAAAACCATATTTCAAGAAGACAGCGAAGAAGAAAATTGGCCAGCCTACGCTCAAGATGACGAAGAGGATTGCGCATGCATATGTTGCAACGATCTTTATTCGCGATCAAAACCTGGAGAAGACTGGTTGCGTTGTTTAAAATGTTCGCATTGGGCCCACGCTTCTTGCGCGGGCGTTTCTAAACGAACCAAGCGGTTCATTTGCGAGCTTTGCTTTTAATTTTTTAACTTTTACCGTGTATGTCATTTAGTCTGTATGTGGTATGCCATTTTGTCCATATGCTATGGACAAAATAGATTTCGTTGATCTCAGTTAAATTTAAAATTATTAATTTTCTAGTTTATTTATCTTTTAAGTATCTATTATAATTCAAAGATATGAAACCTAAGATTAATGTGATAAAGAATGTGATTTACCGTTAAAGAGTTATGACCCAAAACCAAAACAATATGTCATTTTGTACGTACTTCCCCTATATACTTAATAAAGATTTGTATTCAATGTGCGTTTTGATCACATATCCGGCTACCGTGGACAACTGCAATGGCTCCTTATACGCAAACGCCGCGATACTCGTCTCTTGTGCTTGCTATGCTCTGTGCTCTTTGACCCATACTAACCCCAATATCTTAAAGATACTCAGATTTTTCTTTCATACCTCGTATTAGAGAAAATTGAGATCAGTTCAGACATTACAACTCGCTACGCCAACTCATAAAAATGCGTCTTATTATTTTGCTCTAAGGGCAGTGCATCTATGGGATAACTTATATTTCGTCGCTTTATTCTTCAGATAGTATATAATTATATAACTAGGTAACTTCGCACAGTTTTAGAGTATGTCATTTGACTTATTCAAAAAACTTTCCGTCTTTTTACTCGAATAACCCCGCTCCCGGCAAGTCTTCATTCTTTTTTCGTGCGTGGTAACAAGCACACTTCTTATACCAACGAGTAACTTAACAGATTAATATTAAATATGCTGTAAAAGTTGTACTAAAAGTATACTAAAAGTTCGAAAATTAGAACTAACAATAAAGAATAAACGATAGCAACTCGTTATTTCTTCCGATGAGGTAAGCCATTTTTGTTTTTTTCATAAGTGATCGCGGGTATCTTTAAACTATAATTTCGCTTTATCGGAAAGATGCAGAAAACACGTGTTATATGAAATAGATATATCAGGTTATCCGCATAAATTCCTCGTTATCTTCTACCTGATGTTTATTATTATAAACTATAATTTCGCTTTGTCGAAAAGCTGCAGAAAATACGTGTTATCTATAATAGATATATTACGCTATTTGCGAAAATTCCTGGTCGTTTTCTACCTGATGTTTATTATTATAAACTATAATTTCGATTTGTCGAAAAGATGCAGAAAATACGTGTAATCTATAATAGATATATATCACGTCATCCGCATAAATTACTGGTAGTCTTCTACCTGATGTTTCTTATTCCGATGAATCCTGTATAGTACTTTTGACTTTTATTTCAATAATGTTTAAACATTTTAATACGAATAGAGAAAATGCGTGTAGTCTGAAAGGGATTTAAAACGATATCTGTATTACGTAATATCTATTATTTCTATATATTTTTTTTAAATCTGAAAGTCGTCATTAAAATTATTTAAATATGATGAACCCAGTGGACAAGTCTCTGGCTAGCCATTTCGGTTACCGCAATACCTGAGCTCTTCAGGATCCAGAGATCCAGAGGAGGATCCAGAGATTGTTTCTAACCTCGGGGCTTAAGGGGCTCCAGTTAAGGAATAACCGCTGTAAAAGAAAAAAAATAGTATACCGAAGCTATCTAAGTACTCCCCAAATATCGACAGGCAACCGGTCAACCCAGTTGGGAAACTGGATGGGACCTCCTCGGTACCCGTCAAACGGGGGGGGGGGGGGCGACTTCATTGGAAAGTGCCAGTGCCTCCACTACGGCGTCCACATTCCAAATCGGCGTTCAACGCAAAATTCAACCAGTCCGGGACTCGTGCACCGAATCAACCATAATTCAGGTACATGCAGGTCGAATCCATTTTACGATTATTGGCCTAAAATAACAAATAATGAAATGATTTTAAAATGGATAAAATTCTGTTTCTCAATTCCATTTCATGATAAAATTACACCAGTATTACTCCCAAACATATTTTGTCGCATAGTAAAAAACTAAAGATGATAATAGTAATTAATAAATTGTTACACTTAGAGGCTATAAAACCCTGTTATACCTCAAGTGACCAGTTTATATCAAACAAATATAATAAATAAATATTTTTAACGCCGAAACTCAACGGCGAAAAACGGTTCGTACCTACTAAACAAAAAAAAGACACAAAAAAGAAATTATTAAATAAAATTAGTCTTACCAAATTTAAAATGAAGGATGGCAACACCCTCATTCAATCACTCAACCATTCAACCTAATGTGGGATGGCAACACTCAATCTCCCTTCCACTGCAAGTAACACCGGAATTGGCAATGAGAGGATATAAAATAGAACTGCAGCCCTATTTGGCCTTCTTTTTTCTTTGCGCGACTATTTTGTTATAAGTAACGTTATAATTGAGTTATGAGTATCAATTCTAATTAGTTCCCAACCTACGCAGACTATGTCTGTCGTTCTTTTTTAGAGGTTTAGGCGAAGAGTTAATGTCGGCAATAGTAATACGGGGCATCACTGACCCAGATTCGTTAATCGGCTACTAACGCTAAGCTAATGCCAAATGAGCTAGTAGAATTTCTTTCAATTTACATGAAGCCCAATACTTCAAATATTAGTAAAAATTTTAGTAGTTCTCATCAAAATCGTTCATTTAAAAATAACCATGTGGTAGGTGACCGTAAACGGTGATTTGAAATTGGTAGATGCTTTGTTTGTGGCGAACGTGGGCATAAACAGTCAAATTGTTTTAAGAAACAAAACGTAGTACTTAGTAAGGACGTCAGTACCAGTAGTAGTCCGAAGCATCGGTCTGTTCATTATCTAACTAAATCTGACCCATGCAGCTTCTGCAAGAAGCCTGGTCACAAAGTTGAAACGTGTTTCGCAAACATAAAGTCTGAATCTCGCAACACGAATAATGTTAACTTTTGCCGAGAAAACCTTACGAATAGAAAAAACATTGTGGTAGCAGTTATACAGGGAATACCGGTGGACGTTTTGATTAATTTCGGTTCTAGCATTTCGTTAATTTTCTCTTCATTATTAAAACATTTTAAATGCGCGCGTAAACCTGCTTTTAGAGTTTTGAGAGGCATAGGCGGATAAGAGATTGAGTCAACTTATTTTGTAACTGCCTATCGAATTTAATGAGATAACTCTGGAATTAAATTTGCATGCTGTGTCCCCCGCGTTCAATAATACACGCATCATTGTCGGCATTGACGACTAAAATAGAGTATTTGGGGCGTACTATAAGCCAAGGTCAGGTTCAACCGAGCGAGCAAAAGGTTATATTTCAACAGGCGAACTCAAGGTGCCGAGCCAAGATATATTATCAGGCCTATGAGCTCGATAAATTAGCTGTTGTGAATGCCTTGCAAAATTATAGACACTATCTGGTTGTTGTTCGCTTTACAGTTGTAACAGACTGTATTGCACTACATTCAACCCAACAAAATAAAGACTTATTACCGCGCGTAGCCAGATGGTGGATATACTTGCAGGATTTTAATTTCACACTAGAATACCGAATTCCATGTCACATGCTGACTACCTGAGCCGCAACCTTGTTAATGTTTGTGAAGTTCATAGACAGTAAAATTGGGCTCAAATTGCACAAACCGCCTATGAAGAGACCCAGCGTCTTGTTCAGGCTTTATCTGAGGGAAAACTAAATTCCAGTCGTTACGTTTTAAAATACGACCCTTGTCCCTTATAATACTTATAGTATTACCCAGCAGGAGAAGAAGCTAGACTTCTCTGTTTTGTGCCAAGGGGACATAGACTGAGCTTGCTCAGAATATTTTATGTTGAACACGAACATCTTGGAGTAGACAAGACCCTAGAACTAATTAGAAAACATTTTTGGTTTCCCTCTCTTAAATTTTCTGTTAAGAAAATACATCGATCATTGCCTAATCTGTACAACGCATAAAAGGGTTCCAAGAGCTCCCCATCAGCTTATGCATTTATGGGAAAAACCTTGTTACCCCTTTGAAGTTGTTCACGCTGACTCATTAGGTCCATTGCTTCAGTCAAATGGTTATAAGTATGTTCTATTTGTAGTAGAAGCTTTTTCAAAATATTGCCTTCTGTATCCCATGTATGGGCAAGATGCTAGTGAACTAAGACGTAACTTTTACGGTGTAATGTCATTATTCGGAACTCCTAAGTTAATTGTTGCAGATAGTGGCCGTATGTTTCAGAGTTCGGATTTTGCAAATTTTGTGTCAGAATTAGGCATTGACCTGCATCTCATCACACCTAAGATGCATCACTCAAACAGAGCAGGTTGAACGTTATTGTCGAACTCTTCTGAATATGATTCGTATTGAGTGTAACCACCGACAAAATAACTGGCCTGACGTAATATTGCGACTACAACAAATCTTGAAGATCACTAAATAAAAAAAAACTACAAGCTTATCACCTTTGAATGTACTGGTGGGTATCGAGGCCGCAACACCCGACATCGTAGTCTTGTTCGAGACATCGCCCTGGATAATTTGTAAACTTGTAAATTTGTAAAGGTTGTAAAAGCTAACCGACGGCCCCCTCGAACGTTTGATATTAATTAATTCGTTTTTGTTATCAAACAGGCACAAGCTACTGGCAAGCTCGACTCGGGCATATGCGGGCCGTATCGTGTGGTTACAGCGATCGATATGAGCTGCAACTACTGACGGGCTCCTATGGAAAATCGACCCAGGCTGCGGCAGAGTTCATGGTGCCCTGACGAGGGGAGTGGACTCCGGACACTTGCGCTACCTTTTGTAGACGAGTATTTCTCGGGATACTTTGTAGGCTAGTACTTCTAGCGCTACCTTTTGTAGACGAGTATTTCTCGGGCTACTTTGTAGGCTAGTACTTCTAGCGCTACCTTTGTAGGCGACTTTTGTTGCGCTACCTTTGTAGGCGACTTTGGTTGCGCTACCTTTTGTAGACGAGTATTTCTCGGGCTACTTTGTAGGCTAGTACTTATAGCGCTACCTTTGTAGGCGACTTTGGTTGCGCTACCTTTTGTAGACGAGTATTTCTCGGGCTACTTTGTAGGCTAGTACTTCTAGCGCTACCTTTGTAGGCGACTTTTGTTGCGCTACCTTTGTAGGCGTCTTTTGTTGCGCTACTTTTGTAGACAAGAAAGTCTTGGGCTACTTTCATAATTATGTATTTAATGTGTTGTTTATTAACTTATTTTACTTAGAAACAATAAAAAAATAAAATGCGTGTTACACGTGGGAAGAGTCCGGAATCTTATTACGTGGGACATATTTCAGCTTCATAAAGATTAGCTCGCACTAATAAGCTATATCGTTCTCAAAAACATTGTCTTTCTGTTTTAGAAAATGAAATTGATAGTTTGGATGAAACACTTGGAATTACGTCACCTGCTAACAACACAACGGAGCGAGGACGCTCCGTCGTCAGGAAAGGCCGTCTTACCAAATCTTAAATGAAGGATGGCAACACCCTCATTCAATCACTCAACCATTCAACCTAATGTGGGATGGCAACACTCAATCTCCCTTCCACTGCAAGTAACACCGGAATTGGCAATGAGAGGATACAAAATAGAACTGCAGCCCTATTTGGCCTTCTTTTTTCTTTGCGCGACGCTTGGGTGCTTCAATCATATTAGCACATTCAGTTATTAATTTTGTAGTAGTTATTTGTAATAAATGTTAACTTAGTTGTACCACTTTGTTTATTTTTAAAAACTTAAAATAGATTAGGGTTTGTTAGATTAGGTATACAATTTTGTAGAAAAAGTACACATCAAAATGGAAGCTTATAAAACCGCTTCTAAATTAATTCCCCATAATTGTTTCTTAGCTAACATAGATAAGAAAGATAATACCTACTCGTACCTATATTTGTTAATTACAAAAATACCTACTCAAATAAAATACCTAATCAAATACGAGTTTACGGCCATGCCAAATGGATTATCCTTTGTCACTTGTTGTGAATTTGGACAAAAATCGACTAGTACGGACAAAGTCAGTAACATTTTTAGGCTTTGTGTTTAACTTCGAACAGATGTCTATATCTTTACCTGACGATAAACGTTATAATACTAAATAAATTTATTAAACTTCAAATATGCTCGATACGAGATTTTGCCAAACATATAGGTGTACTGGTCGCAGCCTAAGTAGCTACAAAATAAGTACAACTATGAGGCAAAAATTAAACTCCCTAAAGTACTGTTAGAAGATTTAATCTGGTAGAAAAGTAGGGGAGCGGGGGGTTAGCCTTGGCCGGCGGGTGACTCGCGTGATGTTAAGTACGATGGTAAGTACGTGTTATGGCTGTGTGCGGTTATTAGCCAATCGACAAATACTGACAGTTGAAGTCACCCGACCGCGACGCTCGGACGCAAATTGAGGTAACTATTTTGTTTTTGGCGGCCTGGTTGCGCGGGATGCTAATTTTTTCGGAGGCTATATTTATTGGATAAACGTAGGTAATTATTTATATTATATTTTTTACATATTTCAATACATCTATATTTCATACATTTAAGTTTATCTGAATGTGTAATATTATGCTTTTTAATAAGAATTTTTCGTTTGATGAAAGACGTATCGAGTAACCGCGGCCATCGGTTTTGGGGGTATCCCCGGCCTTAGGAGCTGACGCTATTATTCCTCATATGTTTAAATCTAACACCCTATATTAATTTGTTGCAGTGGTACAATGCCCAAATTTAAAAATAGAACTACAAATCGCGGAGACTGGAGTGAAGAGAATATGAAAAATGCAATTCAAGCCGTCCTTGGCAAAAAATATTCTGAAAGAGCAGACGCAGACCGATACGCAGTTCCACGTACTTCTCTGCAAGATCGTATTAGAGGTATAAAACAAGGTTATCACTCTTAAGCCAAAATTAGGATGTTTTGAACAAACATTCAAACCGGAGTTTGAAAGACAACTCTTTGAGCATGTTATAAATCTAGATAACCGTCTCATGCCTTTAACAAGAAGTGAGTTTTTGCATCTTGCCTTTGATTTAGCAGAAAAACTTCAAATGGCAGAATGGCAGGAAAAGATTTTTTTCTGTAAATTTTAGAAAAGAAATCCAGACGTGGCGCTAAGAACTCCTGAGGCAACAAGCTTGATGCGTTCTACAGGTTTCAATATACCTCAAGTTGATCGATTTTATGACCTCCTCATCAGCCTATATGAGCAATTTAATTTTCAAGTTTTCCAAATTTACAACGTTGACGAAACTGGAGTCTGGACTGTCCATAAAAATGATAAAGTTTTATCAGTGAAAGGTAAAAAACAGGTTGGGAAACTCACTTCAGCTGAAAGGGGACGTAACATTACTGTCATGATTTCTATGAGTGCGTCGGGTCACTTGGTACCCCGTACATTCATTTTTCCTAGAAAAAAATGGATAAGAATGGCCGGCTTATGATTGGCGGATGCGAAAGCGAAAGCGGATGGATGAATGCGGATATATTTTACTGTGGCTTCAACATTTTGAGAAACATGTTCACCCGTCAGAAGCTCGCCCTATTCTACTAATATTAGATGGACACAATAGCCACAAAGAGCTGAATGTTATTGAAAATGCTAAAGACAATCACATTCACATGCTGAGCACACCACCCCATACGACACATAAGATTAAGCCATTAGACCGTGTATTTTTCAAGCCTTTTAAACAGGCTTATGGTTCAGCAAGTCCATCATGGATGCGTCAGAACCCAGGTGCTCGACTAACAGATTATGACGTTGCTGGACTGACAAATATAGCGTTTACCAAAGCTGCTAGATTAGAGAAAGCCCAAAGTGGTTTCCGTTGCACAGTTATCCAGCCCTTTAATCGAGATGCGTTTTCAGACCTTGACTTTTTAGGTTCTGCGTTAACTGAGATACAAATTGAAGCTAGCTCTAGTGAATTAACTATCCCGACCCCTAATTCTGCAGCTCCTGAAAATGAACCAGGACCGTCAACTAGCGCTTTAACCGTATCGTCAGCTACCGTCGAGCTACTTCAGCAAGCAATACCAACCACGAATGTCGAACCACAACACTAGCGTTTCAGCTGCGCCGTTAGCAGCCTTACAAGAAGCAGTGCCAAGTGCAAGTGTTGATGTTGGGAATATTAATGATGTGCTTATGGATTTGTCACCTCTTCCGGATGCCTCAGAAAAACGACTGACAGCTCGGAGAAGAAGAACTCAAAAAAGTGAAATTTTGACGTCTTCGCCTTATAAAAAGGAATTACTAGAGAAGGCCAAAGAAACCAAAGCTGCGGTAAAGGTCAAGCAAGAGAAACATGAAAACCGGAGTAAAAGTTAAGAAGGTTGCATCTCAGCTAGATTCGCAGCATGTAATGGATACGGAATGCATTATTTGCGGTGAAACATTCGATGAGGATTGGATCCAATGCAAAATATGTGAGGACTGGGCTCACGAAGCATGTGTTGACTTAAAATCCATCTCATTTGTACAATTACTGTGATGTATGTGTCGCCAAAAAAGCGCATTAATCTTTAAATGCGTGGGTGGCCGAAGCTACCCGCGACCTTTAAGAGATACCAAAATTTGATTAATATTTCAAGTGGCTTTAATTATTATTACAGAGTGATTATGTTGTCTGAGTTTTTGATATTTATCTTAAATAAATATAGCGTTGATTACTTTTTTTATATTTTACTTAATAAACATAGTCATACTATAGAAATCAAAAACATGGCTGGGGCTACCCCCCTCTCCCCTATAAGTAAATATACCAATTCCTGTTCAATTACTTCACAAATTTATAAGATATATACAGATGCATTCAGAACAGGCTGGGGCGCAGTATTCCAAAACAATAAATTTTATGGTTCTTGGAAACATAGTGAAAAAGAATACCATATCAATTACCTAGAATTACTAGCCGTTTCTTTAGGCTACAAAAGTTCAGCCGGGGAAGAAAGAAATTGTGCTATATTATTACGTATTGAAAATACCACCACTATTACTCGTAGTTACATCAATAGGATGGGTGGTATTCAATTTTCACATTTAAATACTCTAACTAGACACATTTGGCTATGGCATTTGGCGAGGAACGTAATTTATGGATTTTTGCTTTAATGTTTGTTTGCAAATGTGACGCATTTGTAACTAGGTATCCTGAACCGGATGCAGTCGCAGTCGATTTACGATTAATTGGGCCTCTGCGTATTTCTAACCATTTCCTCCATTTTCCCTTGTCTTAAAATGTGTAAGAAAAATAATTGATTTGAATTGAAACAAAAGATTTAAATAACTCCCATAACAGCACCAAAGCAAAGCCCTCCAGCTCCGGGCGGCGTTGATGCTCGCTTCTCTGGCATCCATGTAATACTAATATGTAATACTGATATGTTCAAAAACCTCTGTTATTAGTGCTTTGTTTTTTAAATTAGCAATTTAATAAGGGTTGTTCATTCGGTTCATTAAATTCAAACCGTTCAACCTTGTCTCTATTGTTGCCTAACAATAGAGACAAGGTTGAACGGAAGATATGGGCAATGATGAGGCAAATTTTACAAGAAGCCTATAAAATGAAACGAACTAAATCGAAGTACACATTTTCTTGGGATCCAAATTAGTTCTTAATCAGTTTTCTCTGTGATATCCTTATATTACTTTAACATCAGAAAAAATTACCAAAAAGTTAGCGTTACGTCGTTAGCCGTATGCGCCGACATAAGGGTCCAGACATTAAATTAGAAAATATAGTTTTTGCATCCGTATACATAATCATAATACACATAATTAAAACCACAGCTCCAAATCGTAAACAACCTATGTTATCCTTGCCTTTGTATTCAAAAATAACATAATGATATGTCATGTATCGACTCTAAGATTATATTTTTTGTGACGAAAAATATTAAAGCTTCGAAAGCGGGGTTCTTGTTTGTAACATGAAAGGCCCCTAACAGAGCCGCGTCGAGTCAGATGCTAAGTCGGTAAAGATACAGATATGATAAAGCAGACGCTAGGTACGAGCGGCGTTGACATGAGTGTGTTCAGCGCACACAGCACGCGGCTCGTGCTCAGTGTATGTTATCCGAGAAACGGCTGGGCGGACCTAAAACTCTCAGGCCTTTACAAAATTTTACCATAAACCTATATTAGACCCACTAAACGACTTTGCCTTGTCCGTACTCAATAAAGGTACAAACCACCCAATATCTTCCGATAAAAATATTAATTAAAATTGAATTTATTCTATTTATTGATTTAATGAATACGGCAATCACCAAGCGTATAATAAAGGTAAATTCTTAAATTATGTACTAAAGTAATGAATTTGTAAAGACAAAAGAAAACAAAACTTAGTCTCTAAAGATCTACCTGTTTAATTATAACTATCTGAAGAATGAAGCGACGAAATATAATAGATGATTAAACGAACTTCCAAGTGAAGTTCTATCGCTATAATATGAGTCACTTCATTCTAAGATATATAAAGGACCCGTCCCTCCCGGACCCCATACAAAAGTTTTGTTTTGATCTCTAAAAAATGAAGACTTGCCGGGACCGGGTTTGATCAAGTAAAAAGAGGAAAGTTTTTTGAATAAGTTAAATGACACTCTAAAACTGTGCGAAGTTACCTAGTACCTTAAAAGGACTACCTGTTAAATTATATACTATCTTCGAATGAAGGGACAAATTTTCAAATCTCAAATCACAGTCCATAAGCAAACCCAAATTTCGCGCTTCGTAGACCCTTTCTATCAGTTCATTCTTAAGACTAATGCTCTTAGTGGGATTCAATTGATGGATTTGATGTTTTGAGCCAAAAAACATGTATTTTGTTTTGGAAGGATTCAGTAAAAGCGCATTATTATCAGACCACAATGATATCCTTGAGAGATCTTCATTCAATTTTGTAATCGCATCATCAACGTTTGAAGGTTCAAAAGATACATACACTTGTATATCATCAGCGTAGATGTGGAAGTTGCAATGTTTAATGTGAGTCTAGTCTGTCTATGTCTGAGTATGTCCGCTAAATACAATATAAAAAGAATCGGTCCAAAAATGGATCCCTGGGAGACACCACTTTTTACACCCATCTTATCCGATTCCAATGTAGATCCATCACTCAGATTCACATTGACATATTGCGATCGCTTATTGAGGTAGCTTTGAAACCATTTTATGGTCGCCAAATTAAAACCATAATAATTAAGTTTAGATAATAATAAATCAATATTAAAAAAATCTAACGCCCTAGAGAAATCTGACAGTACCAGTAGCGTACACTTCCCTTGGTAAGTGTAACCAAGTAACCGTACTACGTCCCTTCCTAAAACCCGACAGTACTCCAGGTAAAATATTATTTAATTCGAGAAATTCAGTAATTAATTAAGAAATACAGCTTTGTCAAGTATCTTGGACGGACATGGTAATACACTAACTGGTCTAACGTCTTTCAGATCTATCGGGTTAGCACATTTTGGCAAAGGGCGTACAATAGCGATTTTCCAGATATCAGGGAAAACCGAGGATGTAATTGAGTTATTTACAATGTCAGTTATAATTTCCAACGAGCTTGACAACTTCATCGCCAACATGTTCAAACTTGGGTTGTAACGGAGGCCTTGTTAACGGAGGCGGACGCGGAGGCGACAAGTTTCACCTCGGCGGAGGCGGATGTGAAAGTAGATATAGAAAAAATTGAAATTTATGGTTCATTAAAACAAAATCTTTATTTTAAATACGTACATTCATAGTAGTACACTTAATAAAAAAACATTACCTTCTAGTAATTAAAATTAAGGAGAGGCAAATTGTATTTGACAAACAATAGTTTTGCTGCTTTGTCACCTTCAAGACGATTTCTGAGGGGCTCATAAGCCAGCTGAACTAAATAATTTGTATCATTAATTTGATAAATGACATATGCCCCCACTTAACTGCGTTCCCGCCTCGCACTCGTTGATTCTTGACCATTTCGCGCGCAACACGCGGCCGGACGGTCGTCGAGCGTCGCTGCTTGCGCGTTGTTGTTTTATGATTACGTAAATAAACCTCCGTTACAACTCCGCAAAGATTGTGCGGAGGCGGAAGCGAAGGTACGATTTATTGCGAAACTTCCGCAATAACGGAGGCGGAGGCGAAGCTCCGTTACAACCCTAGTTCAAACTTATATTGTCACTACCTATAGCACTAGATTTTAAAGTACTTATTATTTTAGAAATTGTTTCTATCGATACTGGTTTCAAGTTAAAAGTCACGTCGCTATATAGTTGAGTTCATTCCAGGCCCTCAATAAGCTTTTTTTTCAGTACTTTACGCAAAAAATGACTATCCCTTAATTTTTATAACATTTTATAATAATTACTAAAAAGAAAGTCAGAACCAAATTATGTATATAAATATATAAAAGACATAAAAGCAAATCAAAGAATACGTAACTGCGTGCAGCTTTACCGATACAGACAAGGTTCTCGAACCATAGGTTAATCATTATGCAAAAAGAAATACTTGAGGTAATCTTTATGATTCAAAATAGATACAAAGATATTCAGTTGAATAAATTACTTTAAAAAATGTCGAAATCATAACATATTAAATAATATCACTAAAAAGCTGTCAGCTTTATAGTCAAACATTTTATTTTTGTGCTTTTTATTTGCTTGGGTTTATGTGCGAAATTATTTTCTTTGATCGGCAACCCTCAATAAAAAAAACATTCGCTCTGTTTTTGTGCAACAAGAGAATGCAGCCTGCTTACTAATGAGATAGCAAACTAACACAATAAATAATTAATTAGTAGTTAATTGTTTATTTTTCCTATTTTTCCCTATTAAATGAAGTAACAAATATTTTTAGATTAAAGAATTTGTGGTGCAATACAGTATAGTTATTATAAGTTTACTCTAATGGTGGCTATTTTAACACTAGAAAATAAAAAACTAATTAGTATTTAGCTCAAGTGATTATAAAATATGGTATTAACCTTATTGATTATTATAATAAAAATAATTATATAACTATATTTTACTGAAACATAAGTGGCCGACGACACGAACATTTTGAACTCAACCCTTTATGAAATTCGAAAAATGTCAATTGTGAAATAGTAACTTCGGAAGTATCTGATAATGTCAAAAAATTATTATTCATTCAAATGAAATAAAACATGTTTTCGTCAAGAATATATTTACACTAAGCTGTTTATTATTTATATTATAAAATATAATCTACTTATCTATCTCAGCCAAAGAGATTTTACCTCTCCCTTCGAGTACTTCATCATGGTGTTTTGTTAAATTATCATTTTTGATTTCAGATGCTTTTTCAACCGCTTCATGATATTGTTTTGCCCTGTAATAAAAAGATATTTTAAAATATGTAATTTAGTACATATATTTAATTAATTAAACTCTTCTTTAAGTGTATCAATATCCTAATTATAAATGTGAAAATGAGTTCACTTTCATACCTGAATAACGCAACTGATCATCATGAAATTTTGCATAAACATTGTCAGGGGTACAGTGAAGAACATATGGATCAAGAAAAACACGCTGTTTGCAAGAAAATACAAATAAACAAATATTTCTTCTTTATATTAATAGTTTTGTAGGTGTATTTGAATGGATTCTGATTTCACAGTTACTTGTGTACTACGTCTATTAACGACTGGCACACTCGCATGACGTCAATTGTTTTAGACATCGAAAACTGTAGGTTGTAAAGGATTGAAAGAGGAGCAGGCTGTATTACGATCTTTAGTCTAATCGCATGGTTGGTGCCTACATGAAAACCTTTGTTCTGAATCTTCAATAAACAGGCTATTGCAAGGAATGGTTTTGGATGGACTCGACCATTCGACCAGTGACTGACAAATGTACCAGTGAGTTTTTAGAACTAATTAACATTAAGCTGACATAAGAAGTTATTAACATGGTGTGCCTTAGGTCTGCCAAACTGCAGGAGGTAAGAGCAGTGGACTATTAATAGCCTAAAACTATCTCCTTAACAAGGGGATAATAGTTTTCTGTCATTTCCCATTAGTAACATTAGAGGTTTACCTGGCCTCTTGCATTTTAGACATTGCTTTATTTAAATCTTGAGTAGTCAGTCCAGTAATTTTCAGCATTCCAATTATAATGCCCCCTGCAATGGTGCTTAAAAAGGCACCTGAAAACATATTTTATGGACACATTAACTCATCTTTTTTCAACCATATTGAGTGAAATTATCGATATATAAGTACCTACCAAGCTAACTGTAAAATGGCAGCATTTTAAAATTCAGCTGACATCTTGAAATTTGCTCGCCACTTTCATATTTTACAAGCTTTAGTCTTTATAGTCTTCGAATTTTTACATTCAAATGATAGTTATCATTTCACAGATAAGTTGGTGGGTTGGTCTATATTTCTTCCAGATTACAATTAATTATTTGAGTTGTATAGAATCAAAGGTGGCAATCTTACTTTTTGGGACTTTTGAGCTGTTAATGCAGAAATTTAAAAAATATGGAATTTGAACTGACAGTAAGACATCTCATAATCAAACATGGCTATGTTCGTAGTAAAAACGATTCAAAATCTTGATTTCGTGCCGAACACGGCAATCTTGCAGTAGGTCAGAGTCAAAAATGGCAAAAGTGTGCACTTGACCAATCGCAGCAGTGCATTGCGACGAAAAAAAATATGGCGCAAAACGGTTTTTGTATGAGTTAGCATCTGCAGTTTTTGTTGTTTTATAAATAATTTTGTGGTTACATATTGAATTGGATTAAGCAACATGGATAATTACCCTACAGTTTGCAACAGTAGTTTCACAAGAAAACGCAAACGTGATCTACAAAAATGGAAAAAGAATATTGGCAAAAGGAATAAGTAAGGCCACAGACATAGGGTTGGCACCATTCTTTTTGATTAAAATATTTTTTGAGATTTTTTAAATGTAAGTAACATATACCTATAAATCTTTTTTTATTGCTCGTTTTAGGTATTTGGTTACAATATTTTGAGAATGAATCATGTAGGTAGGTACTATATTTTAACAAAGTTGTTTAATGTTAAATAATGTTTTATTATTGTTGTTTAAACAATGTATGTGGTTTTTTTAACGTTTGCTTCAATTTCATTTGTTAGAAGACATGAAAAGATTTTTTGCTAAATAAAAGTCATAAGTACAGTCAGCAATACAACATATTTTTTGCCAAATAATGTTAAAAGTAGTTAAAAGACTTAATACCACTTTTACATACTATGTTAAAAATTTTTAACAAAATTAAAGCTTTTATATTAATAAATGTTTTCTTATGTTATGTTGTATTTGGCACAGCCCTATTATTATTTCTTAAATGTTGGAACCAAAAACGGCCATCTTATAGACAGCTGGTGTCAACAGCAGCTATCTTAATCGAGGTTGGAATCAAAAGCGGATATTTTCAATTGTTAGAATTCAAATTTTATACTTAAAAAACCTGCTTAATTCAAATGCTCAGACAGTATTGATGTTTTTAATGTTATTATCATGCTGTTACTTATTCAGTTTTCAGTCACAATGGAGAAATACATAGTCCTAATTTGAATAAGTCGTTTTTTTCAGTGACCCAAAATTTGCTAAAAGTAAGATTGCCCACTTTGATTCTTTACTACTCATTTGATAAGCAGGTTGCATGATCTCTTTAGCTATAAGCTGTAAAAAGCACCTTTACATATGTAAATATATGACTATAAAGTATTGTAACAAATAACCTTTTTACAAACTAAACCTAAATTCAAATGAAATGAAACAAGAATTTTTCAAACAATTTAACAAAACAATGATATATATGTTTTAACTGAGACTGATAAAATTTTTCTGAGAGGTGAAGTTATTTCTATAGCTGTTGAGAGAATAGGACATATTTGCAAAGGTATTTCATTACTTGAACATTGGATACTTTATAAAGTTAATAACAGTACAAAAACTTCACAAATAATTTTATTTCTTACCAAGACCAGCTCCAACAAAAGTAGCAGCTAAACCAAGGTTAGCTTTATATAATGCACCTGCCAAAGCTCCTCCAACCGTATACTCTATTAGAGAAGTGTTGCCTTTATATGCTGATATAGTAGTTGAAGTAATGCTGGAAGATAATACATATTGTAAAAAATCAAAGTGGATTTTCATTCCATAATATAAAAAAATTATTCATTATTATATTCAAAATTATATTTTATGATTATTATATCATAAATTATTCAAACTTACCTAAATAAAAATGTAAACATACCAATCTTCCATCCATAGGTGTAAGCACCTCTTGCAAAAGCTACTGTTACATAATCTTGTAACTTTTTCTGAAAGTTAACTTAGTATGAATAAGAAAGGAAACATATTTCTGTCTATACTAACAAAAAGAAAAATATTTTGGTGGTTAATTTGTGATTGAAAATCTCTGAGATCACTCTATATTATCTAGCTGAATACAAACCGTCTGAAGTATTCAAAACATTCAGTTGCACAGTTTAATTAATTTATAGATTTGACATTCTATTTACTAGTCTATGCTATCATAGAAAGCCTTGTCTTCTTGTCAAGGGGGGCTGCTTTTCATATAAACAAATTGTTTTTTAGAATTATTGAATAATAAGCAACACTTTTGGAAAATCATTTCAATAAAATGCTTCACATTCTGATCCCAGTGTTTTGCACTCTCAATTAACAGCTCTACTCTTAGAACTAGGAGAGAGTGTATCTAACAGTACTAAAAGGATTGTATTACCTCCATCTGCAGTTTTTGTTAACCTTTCGAAAGCCAGAAGTAGTAGAATTACCTTTGCATCTAGTGTAGATTTAAATGCAGTTGCATGATTGCTCTCTATGAAGTTCAGATAAGCTAGTCTTGATTTAATAAAACCTCCATAACAGGCCCCAATAAAACAGCCAGCAAACGAGGATTGTAATACATGTCGCACTTCTAGCGAAGCTTCACCTACATCACTGAAAAAAAAAATAAATAATAATATAAATTATGTTTCTAGTTAATTCCTTTAGGTTACAAAAGGTTACTTTTACTTACTTCGATGAATACATAGCTTTTACACGGTCCCATCCTGTTTCGGGTTCTTTTGTTGGCGGCAATTCCAATTTATTTCTATCAGCTGTATTTCGATTTGTAAACACTGCAAAAAATGCTGCTGGTTGGTATCCAATGAATCTTCTTAGTAACATTTTTAAAAATTATATTATTTCATTCTAATGCTGAACACCGTATTAGTTTCATTCACTCTCGAGAAATTATACTGCTAGGACCTTATAATACACCTAGTTCGTAAGTTGTTCGAAAAATAGGCATTTTTTTTGCTAGCTTGACAGTTCTCAGCTGTTTGACATTAGCATTCTTTATTTGGGTACGTTCCGAATGCCGTTTACAGCGCTATCAGCGCTAGAACAGATTCCTTTTAGCGCGCTAAAAGTGATATTTTTGCTATTTCAATCGGAAGGATAAATAGCGGGCCAAACTTCTAATTCTTCCTCGCTTAAATCTAAAGTAATATTCATTAAGATCTACGACTCTGATGGGTCCTGGAACCATTTTGTAATATTATTATTAAAAAAGAAAATTAATAAGCAAGCTTCTTAAATTTTGAATCGCCTAAATTAAAACATTATTAAAGAAGGGTCATGACTCAGTTTTGACAGGCTAGACTGAAGAAGACGAAGATGGCGGAAGAAGACGGGAGGAGATGAAAATAAGTAGAGAAAAAGGAACACCATAGAGAAAATGGAATAAAATAGAGAAGCTGGGAAGAAGAATTGAATAGGTAAGATAGAGAAGATGAGAGACGATTATGGAAGATGATGGCTGAGAAGATAATAGAACCTGTCTTAACTTATTTCCAAGATTTATATACTCCATTTATATACTCTACCATTCCAGAGTAGGCAAGTGTTGTGGACTATTAATTTGCTTAACCCCACCTTTTAGTTGGAGGAGGTTGATATCCCTGCAGTAGGATTATAAAGACGGTCGTGGTCTCTTTTCGTTTGTTTCATTTATATAGTTATTTCGAACATTCGTTTCGTGAATTCGTTCGTGGTCGGGTTCTTAATCAATGCAGAGATGTATGCAAATATGTACAGTATGTAGGTAAAATTGTGTGTTACGGGACGGGACCGGATAATTGTATTGAATATTTATTTTTTCCATATATCTAAAATATTATTTATAGTTAAAAAAAAGTTGAACAATAATGTCACGTTCTTTTGAATCCCTTTTTGTCGTTGAACTAACTATTCTTATGGCATGATTGTTATGGCGGTCAAATAAGGAAGAACTGTTGTACCACTCCAGACGAGATCTTAACAAAGAAACTCTACTCACACTTTTTACTGTCTACTGGTAGGGTGTACAATTATGACGAATTGCCTAGGAAAGACCACAGTGGGGTCCGAAGTTTCTCAGTCGAAAATTGAATCAAGAAGAGTTGAGTTTTACTCAGGTAGAGGTCCCTTCGAGTCCAATTATTGAACTATAAGGCTCCTAAATCTGTGCTAAGACTCGAGCTATGTTTGAGCTTTTTCTTTGACGCAACTCTGTGCTCGCGACTCGTCCCTGGAGTCATGAGCAATTTAGGAGAGTAAAGTCCAGTTTACTATTGTTTAACAAAAAACGTATGACAAAAGATCATTTTACAAACGGAATGAATATTTCAATGGTTAAAAAATTTATTATAAAACACCTCGTGTCATGATTTTTGTTTGAACGCAATTGAACCAAAGTCGCTTTGCGTTCAAAGCTGGAAATGGTACTTAATTTGGTCCTGACCTGCTTCGCCAGGTGCTCCCGCGCCACGCTCGCTTCGATCGCTCGGCTCGCGCGTGAACTACATATAAACCCTTTTTTTTTCGGGGGGAAAATGCATTACGCATTCCACCCGGGCGCAGGGGGCACCCGAGTGGTTATGTGGGACTCCCCTATAGGCTAAGAGACCCACGGTATACCCACTAAAAGCCCCCCCAACTTCCGCCTGCCGCCTTGTGACGGGGTTACGGGAACGCTTTCGCACACATCCGCGACCCCGCCGATGGCAGCCACCACAAGTGGCTCCATCGCAATGGCCCGAAAGCCCTCCACGATGGGCGCAACAGATGGTAAGGTGCGCCTCCCTCCTCAGCCTCCACCAGTACTGTAGCAGACTCCCCCCGAGTCTGCTACTAGGAGGCCATGGATACCAGATAACTAATACCCGGTGGCAGATCAGGTCTGTGGTTCTGCCACCGACCACACCTCGGCCGCAGAGGATAGGGCAAGCGGCGCACCGCAATACCGACATGCCTCTTCCTCTGCGGCCCCACCAGTGCCGTTTCGACGGAACGGCCCCGCCAGCTCGCAGGGGGTAGGGAGAGTGGCGCACCGTAATACCAACACGCCTCTCCCCCTGTGATCCCTCCACGGCCGCAGAAGATAGGGAGAACGGCGCACCGTAATACCGGCACTCCTCTTCCTCTGCGGTCCCACCTCCGGGGAACTACATATAAACCTAACCTAACCCAATTGAACCTGTATTGTGACCAGGTGAAAGCAAGCGGAGCGAGAGTCAAATGCATGTAGTTTAAAAAAATAATCAATTTGTGAAATGATGTTTTGGCACAATAAAATTTTTTCTAGTAAATATTTTGTCTAATGAGTAGTTTATAACAATAGTTTGTAAAATGATAAAAGAGACGGTATACTTTTCATACAACGTCTTCTCTAAAATCCAGTCTCTGAAGAGTGAATGAAAATCGAAAGAATATACAAAGCAAAAGTTATATGAACTGAAAAAAAAATTCTAGAGATAGCCAATTATTTATATCCAATTTAAAAAAAAAATCCTTTTTTTCGGCTGTTCATGTCTGTAAATCATATTTATAGCATTTTTTTTTATAGAAGTGTGCAAAAAAACAAAAACTGCATTAGCAATGTATTTAATAAAAATAAGAACTGCAGACCCCCTTACAAGAATTGCGAGTTTATTTTAACTGTCAAAAGCTACTGTGATTAAATATATAAGAAGGGTATGTAGTATTCTGAAAGATAATAATACACCACTTTACCTGGGTTGTAATAACCATGTAACTCTAGAAAACTTGTCAGTTAGAAATCTGTTGATTCCACAAGGAGTATTTGGCACCCCTTCAAACAACCCCATAATTATTTGTGATGGTACATTTGTTAATTTACAAAAAACTTAAAATTATTTATTTCAAAAGAAAACTTAAGCCTTCAGAAATACAAGAATTTGTTAAAACCTTTTCTCATGGTGACCACAGGTGGACACATCATTGATATTTTTGGACCTTATTCTGCAACGACTTCCGATGCTGATATAATCAAACATTTATTTCACAATGAAAATTCCCTGTGTTCATCTTAGATAGGGGGTTTGAGGATGCCATACCATTGTTGTTATTTTATTTATTTATTTTACTTTATTAAGAAAACCAACAGCGTTACAATAAAATACTTCTATGCACAATACAAACTTAAAAGTAAGGCCAATATCGGGTTTCCCTTAAACTTATCTGGGCGCCTATTAACTACTTTTCATCACATATAATAAATACCTATTATTTAAAGAGATACCCACTTCAAAAAAGCATACCACAATTACTAACTGTCTAGCAATTTACATAAAGATTACAATTACAATAAACAAAAACAAAAAGAAAAACAAGTTATACACCAAACATACTTATGGAACTGAAGATAATCATCAATGCAAGAAAAAAAAATTACTGAATTATTTATCTTATTTTAGATAGCCAAGTACAGTTTTAATTAAGTATGAAAACATGAAAGAATGTTTCTAACTTATCCGAATTCAATACACAGGAAAAAACATTATAATAATAATAAGCACAAAGGCAAGCAAGTCTTGATAGTTCATCATTTCCTATCGCCCACTGACGATACCGTATCAACTCGCTCTTAAACACTCAATGCTTCAGCAGTAAATATTACACACCTACAATGTTTCTGCATCGACTTTGCATCTGAAATTGACACATAGCTAAATTATTTTCTATAATAGCAACTACCATAATCTGACTATATAGATACGTATAAATATTAAATACCCACTATATTGGAATAGATGCCGACACAAAAAATAATTTTTGGTTCGCACGTTGAAGTGTGTGCGGGGGGTATTTCTAGAAAGGTGCGTGGTCCAAGCGACAAGTATTATTGACTTTTATTAAATTTTTTATTTAATGTGTATTGAATTATTATGCACATTTTATATTCATATAATTTTTTTATAGGTTTTTTAATTTTGGTTTTCTTATTTTATGCTGATAAAGATTACAAGTAAAGTTTGATATCCTACTTCCTACCAATATTATAAGTTTCTTATTATGTATGCATACTTCATAGTGTATTTGTGATTTAACCAGGCAGAAGTGGCTAACCAGGTTTAAGCGAGATTTTATATAAAGACTAATATTACGAAGTTTGTTTTATTCTTGTATTTGATATGTAGCTATCCTTAGGTTTTAATGTTCTTAAACCAGAAAGTGTTGATGTTGGTGAATCACAACTATCTACTATTAAAGCAAATAAATTCAGAATGGTGACAATGTGCAGGTGGGTTGTTGAAATTGTTAATGGTCGGTTTAAACGGGATTATAAAATATTTAGAAGTGAGTACTTTAACCGGTTAACAAAATACGCTATGGATGATTTTAAGATAGCAGGAGCAATTATAAATCATTTTCATCCTGTTATAACCGACCGAAATGATGCTCATTCTCTTTTGTCAAGAGCATTATTGAGATTTGATGAACCAAATTACCTAGCAGACTATGTGAATGAGCATCAATTAAACAGGCACCGCGCCATTTTTGTAAGAATAGATGAACAGGTACCAGGATTGGATGTATTCCCCGTAATCGTGTCTGATTGAGTAATGTTTAGTCTTGGGACATATCAAATAAAACAAGCCAGGTCATATTACGGGGAACATATAAGAGATAATGGGACATTTGCAATTTAGTTTGATAGTGAAGTAGAACAAGCAAATGTCCCAGAAATAGCATTACATGAGGCATTGTTAATCAGAGGGAGAATAAGATCCCGTCACCAATCGCATAAAATATGTAGCAGAGACGCGCTACTCAAACCTTCCAATCACAACGCGTGATTTACATCGCAATATCAACTTACTTAAGCGATTAAGCGATAAGCGGGCCGTGGGCTGCGGCCTGCTCACCCTTTTCTATCGGTGGGAACGCGTGGTTAAGTTCCCTAAAAATATATTTTACATATATACTTTTAAACACATCTGGCGGGAATCGGAAAAGTGCAATTAGGCAATATTATTGCTTTGTGGGCCAAAGGGCTATCATGTGCTCATGTAATGACTATTATATGGTACCTAGGATGGGCGCGGTACCAGCACACTGTCCCACCCGCATCTTTATATGATGATGTTTTAGTGAGAGAAGATGAAGAACATGGAGGATAATAAATATATATGCCAAATAGTTAATTGTTTTATTTCTAGTTACAAATCTATTACAGGTCAAATGTACAGAAAACAATTTGTAAAAATACGTAGGCAATTCAGAAACTAACCTCCGGTTGATTGAAAAAAATACACCAAGTTAAGTAAAAATATTTTAATATATACATCTTACAACTACATCTTTGCACTATTTTTCGACATAGTCTCCATAACGATTGAGGCACTTATCGTATCTCTTCACAAGCTTTGAAATTCCTTCTGCATAAAAATCACCCGCTTGTGCCTTGAAAAGCCCGGCAAGATTTTTCTGCCAGAAAACTGATGGCAACGGTGTTTTGGGATGCCAAAGGGGTGTTGTTGGTTGAATTCATGGAACGTGGGACGACCATTAATCAAGACGTGTACTGTGAAACACTAAAAACATTACGACGGGCTATACAGAACAAACGCCGTCGTATGCTGACTTCCGGTATCGTTTTTTTGCACGATAACGCCCGTCCTCACTCTGCTCGCAGAACAACAGCCCTTCTTGAGTCCTTCAAGTGGGACGTTTTCAACCATCCACCTTACAGCCCAGATCTGGCGCCAAGCGATTATCACCTCTTCATGCATATGAAGAAATGGCTCGGGTCCCAGCGGTTTGATGACGACGAAGAGCTCAAAGATGCGGTCACAGGCTGGCTCAAGGCACAAGCGGGTGATTTTTATGCAGAAGGAATTTCAAAGCTTGTGAAGAGATACGATAAGTGCCTCAATCGTTATGGAGACTATGTCGAAAAATAGTGCAAAGATGTAGTTGTAAGATGTATATATTAAAATATTTTTACTTAACTTGGTGTATTTTTTTCAATCAACCGGAGGTTAGTTTCTGAATTGCCCTCGTATAATCCTAAATGTCGGCAAAAAAAACTATTTAAAGACCTGACACTTGCTCTGCACATCTCAGGGTCATAGATGATGTTTATGTGTTGTATTTTGTATATTTTACTTAGCTGTTAGAGTTTATGTACCACTAGCAGACAAACTAAAAATAAAAGTTATATTCTTGGTAAATTGAAGGTAAGTATGTTTACCAACACGTTTAGCTTACTACGATCACTGCCTTTTTTTCTTTACCAACAATGACATATTACATATAGACAAGTCATACCCAAACATTACCGCACAAAAAAACGGCGTCAACCTAACTTTAGATATATATATACTATAGATATATTAGATATATATATATATATATATATATATATATATATATATATATATATATATATATAGAGTAAATATAATTTGTGGGAGAACGGTTCACTTGTTGTAAGAACGAGATACCTATGTGCTTCGTGACGTTGCTTCGCACGAATTGGTCGCGAGCGTACGTGACGTGGTACGTAAACGGTCGAACCTCTATAGCGTTGCCTGTTTTACTCCCACATACAAAATCATATTACATCTCGCTCTTCGAGATTGATGAAACGAATAGCCAAGTCAATTTTAAAACGTCATTTTAGATAGCAAAATATAATAATAAATAGGATAATTATAGAAAAATACTACTTACGCATGAAAACGTTTATTGTATCTTTAACAGTAACAGTGTAATTAGTACACTGTCTAAACACACAAGAAGGCATTGTACGGTATTAAAAACACAGAATAGGGAATAAGTTTTGTTTGATGTTTAGCCGTGACACTGGGTTGCACAAGACTGAGTCAAATAGCCGGCAACTGCCTTGCATATGCGTTGCCATTTTTGAGAGCGGATAACCTGTCTATATATAATATGTCATTGTTTACCAATCAAAAAAACTCCAGTGTACAGCATAAGTAATAGAAGGAATGCAGTCCTTAAAACTACATATATCACCGGGAATGCCACCGTTTCCCGGCACCAATATTAAAGTAATGATATCCATATTCCTTTATGATTAGGATACTTGGTACTTATGATAAAAAATATTTTCTTTTCATTGAACCAAACCAAATGAGTACGGCTTCAGTTTTTATTTATCCAATAATACAGATCCTTTCAGGTATAGATTTAATGTATTATTTTGATTTGAGGCCCTTTCAATTAGAGAAAAAAATTCTTAACAATTATCTTTTGATTGTGTTTACATTTTTGTACTATGATGAGAAATTATGAATATTGTATTTGGCAATCAGGCGTTAGGACCGACAACTATTCCTGCCAGCATCACATATTGGAGAACACAGATTCCGAACAAGAAGTAAATATAATTAGTGGCATTAATTTATGACAAATAAACATGAATGAAATATGCCCTGCCTGCTCTGACTTGAGAAGGCATGACATTGACAGTTAGTTTCGACACATGTTGAAATACGTTCATTTCATGCTGAGATTATGTGCATTATATGACATTAAAAATAAAAAATAAAAAAATTGGCTATCTTTAGAATTCATATTGACGCATGAAATGATTATGTTTTATGAGCTTTATCGATTACAACTTTCACTAAGTCAGCTGGTTCTTAGGGAGATTTTATACTGTCTCTTTTATCAAGTAAAATATTTTTTGAGATTTATTTCAATGTAAGTAACATATACCTATAAACCTTTTTTATTGCTCGTTTTAGGTATTTGGCTTACAATATTGTGAGATTAAATCATGTAGGTACTTTATTTTGTACTCTACTTTAAGTTGTTTAATGTTAAATAATGTTTTATTATTGTAGTTAAAACTATTTCTAGTCATGAATGTGTATGTATGTTTATTTATAATATTTATATATCAAAAAAATGTGTGTTTATATATTTCTTAAGTTTATTTATCCGTTATCTTGTATCCATAACACAAGTTCTTAATGATACTTAATTTGGGCTAGATAATGTAGATGTGTTAGAAATATTTAATATTTATTATTATTTATGTTTCCTTCATTTAAATATTCAATTTCGTTTGTTAGAAGACATGAAAAGATTTTTTGCTTAATAAAAGTCATAAGGCTGTGTAGTGACGGCATAGAATTTCACTACCCCCTCTCATCCCGTGGATGTCGTAAGAGGCGGCTAAGGGAAACTTGATCCAAGGAGATGGGCAGCAGCGTCTCCTTGCGTGGGCCGCAGAATTGGTCCATACTGCGATCGCCAACCCACCTGCCCAGCGCGGCGATTATGGGCATATCCCCCAATGAAGAGACACAGTAGGCCACGGCCCCCAGTTCCCGGCGGCCCCGCTATTCCTGGTCATGGTGGCGGCCATGGTAACGGCGGGGCAGGGGGTGCGAAGAATCACCGGGCTACGGGAGGCCACCACAACAAACTGACCCTGGCGACGTACAACGGACGCACGTTACGGCTTGACTAGCATCTGGCGCAACTGGAGGTGGAACTTGGGAAGATTAGGTGGCACATATTAGGATTGTGAGAAGTCCGAAGAGAGGGGGAGGACACCATAACCCTCGAATCAGGCCACCTAATGTACTTCCGAGAGGGAGACCAACAATCCCAAGGTGGCGTGGGGTTTCTGGTCAATAAGTCCATTTCTGACAGCATTGTGGAGGTTTCCAGTGTGTCGAACAGGGTAGCGTACCTAATTATAAAGCTCACCGATAGGTACAGCCTAAAAGTGGTGCACCGACGAAGTGAAGCGTACGCACCGACCTCGACACACTCGGACGATGAAGTGGAGGATATGTACGATGACATATCGAGGGCCCTCCATTTCACTACTAAGACTCACTACAGCGTTGTCATGGGGGACTTTAACGCTAAAGTGGGAGTACAGAATTGCGGCAAATCGGTAGTAGGATCCCATGGATTTGGAAGCAGAAATGACAGAGGGCAAATGCTCGTCAACTTCCTCGAACGGGAGGGGCTGTTCCTGATGAATTCTTTCTTCAAAAAACAGCCCCAAAGGCAGTGGACGTGGCAAAGCCCCGACACTGTGACAAAAAATGAGATCGACTTCATCATGACGGACAAAAAGCACATTTTCAGAGATGTCTCCATGATCAACAGGTTTAACACCGGTAGCGATCACCGACTTGTCCGAGGCTCTCTGAATATCGACTTCAAAGCTGAACGTGTCCGCTTGATGAAGGCCAGGCTCCGACCTACTCCGCTCCAAACCATGGCGGGATCTGAAATGTTCCAGTCAAATCTGGAGAACCGATTCGCTGCCGTGGAAACCGTGGAAACCACAATGGACGTTGACCAGAACCTTGAAAATGTGGTTCGAATCCTCAGGGAAGAAGGTACGAGATTTTGTAAGATGCAGCGTAAGGGCAGGAAGTCTAAGCTTTCGGATAGGACTTTAGGGCTAATGAAGGAACGACTTGAGAACCAACCCGTCACTTCGTTAGGAAAACGAGCTCTAAACCAAGAGATCAGCAAGCGCGTACGACATGACCACCGATGCTCCAATACTCTCGCTATTGAAAGAGCGATCGAGCAAAACCGGGGGTCAAAGGTGTTCGTACGATCTCTTGGAAGAAGCCACTTGACAAAGTTGACCACAGCAAGTGGAGATAGGTGGCCTCGAAGCCGGCAGTCCTTTCAGAAGTGGAAAACTTCTATGGCCGGTTATACGCTTCGCATGCATCTCGACCTGATCCCGAAAATGATGATCCTAGAGCCACATTAGCACGCCATTACACCGAAGACCTGCCAGAAGTTAGCATTGGCGAAATCGAGATCGCTCTTGGGCAGCTTAAAAATGGAAAAGCCCCTGGAGAGGACGGCATTACGACAGAATTATTAAAAGCAGGAGGTAGACCCGTACTGAGGGAGCTCCAAAAGCTTTTCAACGCTGTCCTCTTCGAAGGGAGAACTACGCAGGCGTGGAGTAGGAGTGTAGTCGTCCTGTTCTTCAAAAAGGGAGACAAAACCCTGTTGAAGAACTATCGACCCATTTCCCTCCTAAGCCACGTCTATAAGCTGTTTTCAAGAGTGATCACGAACCGTCTTGCGCGGAGACTTGACGAGTTCCAACCACCGGAACAGGCTGGGTTTCGGTGCGGATACAGCACCATAGACCACATCCACACAGTGCGGCAGATTATACAGAAGACCGAAGAGTATAATCAGCCCCTGTGTCTAGCATTTGTGGACTATGAGAAGGCCTTTGACTCGATTGAGATCTGGTCCGTTCTGGAGTCCCTGCAGCGATGCCAAGTAGATTGGCGATACATCCAAGTGATGAGATGCATTTCCGAGGCCGCCACCATGTCTGTCCACATACAGAATCAGCAGACGAATCCCATACCATTGCATCGAGGAGTGAGACAAAGAGACGTAATATCTCCCAAATTGTTTACTAATACAATGGAGGATATGTTTAAGACGCTGAACTGGAAAGGACGTGGCATAAATATCAATGGCGAGCATATCTCTCACTTGCGATTTGCTGATGACATCGTCATCATAGCAGAAACGCTGCAGGACCTACAACAGATGCTGAATGACCTGGCTGACTCTTCTATACGCATCGGCCTACGGATGAACTTGGATAAAACCAAGGTCATGTTCAACGAACATGTACTACCGGAACCAATTGCAGTGCACGGAGCCGTTCTCGAAGTTGTTCAAAAATATGTTTACCTCGAGCAGACATTGCAGTTAGGTAGAAACAACTTCGAGAACGAGGTGAATAGAAGAATTCAGCTAGTTTGGGCAGCGTTTGGGGAACTACGTCAAGTCTTCACATCCACGATTCCACAGTGCCTAAAGACGAAAGTCTTCAATCAGTGCGTCCTACCCGTTATGACATACGGAGCCGAAACTTGGACACTAACGGCACGGCTGGTCCACAAGCTGAAGGTCGCTATGGAAAGAGCTATGCTCGGTGTTTCTCTGCGGGACAAAATCAGAAAAGAACTAGGGTCATCGACATAGTGCACCGGATTAGCAAACTGAACTGGCAGTGGGCTGGCCATATTAGCCGCAGAACCGATAACCGTTGGGGTAAACAAGTTCTTGAGTGGAGACCGCGTCTCGGCATACGTAGTGTAGGACGTCCTCAGACACGGTGGAGTGATGATTTGCGAAGGATGGCTGGCAGGAGCTGGATGCGAGTAGCCGAGGATAGACCTCGATGGCGTGCAATTGGGGAGGCCTATGTCCAGCAGTGGACGAATATGGGCTGATGATGATGATGATAATGATGAAAAATCATAAGTTCAGTCAGCAATACAACATATTTTTTGGCAAATAATTTAAAAAGTAGTTAAAAGACTTAATACCACTTTTACATACTTTGTTAAAAAATTTAAACAAAAGGAAAGTTTTTATATTAATATATATTTTGCAAATAAATGTTTTGTTACGTTATGTTGTATTTGGCATAACCCTACTATTATTTCTTAAACGTTGGAACCAAAAACGGCCATCTTATAGACAATTGGTGTCAAAGGCGGCTATCTTACTCGAGGTTGGAATCAAAAGCGGATATTTTCAATTGTTAGAATCAAAGTTGGCTATATTCAAATTGTATACTTTAAAAACCTGCTTAATACGAATCCTAAGACAGTACTGATGTTTTTAACGTTATTATCATGTTGTTTTTAAATCAGTTTTCAGTCAAATGCGTGCATGTTGTTAAAAATAATAAATTTGTGAAATGATGTTTTGGCACAATGATATTTTTTCTAGTAAATATTTTGTCTAATGAGTTGTTTATAGCAATAGTTTGTAAAATGAAAAATTTATCAAGTGTAATATGTCAAACGTTGTTTTTCAAATTAAAATTTGTTATTTGTTTTTTGTCAAATGATTGGATACCGTAAATGTAAAGTCCACTGAGCGCTGCCATATTAAGTTTATAAATATGGACTCTAGTTTTTCTTACGAATTTTGGGCTTAGTTATAGACATAAGTATAATATACACTTATTATTATGTTGATAATAATAAGAAACTTTAATTAGGTACCTTTTTATCTTTGTCCTAATCCTGACTTCAATTTATAATTTGCATTTTTCATGTTGTAGATCATAATTCTAAAAAAGTGGCAAAATAAAAAATTTATTAGTAGCAAGGTAAATTGATTGTTTTTAGGATATAAGATACCTTCGTTGTGTACTGGGGGTTTCATAGAAAATACCTAGAATGAAAATGGTAAGATGGTATTTACCTAATAGGTACTTGTAATTAAGTTGCAAAAATTTACGGTATCTTTTTTTGGAAACAATGAGGAAAGAATCGGCTTTCTTTCGATGTAGGAATGATTTTTTCAAACAATATGATATTTTGATCACAATAGAGACACACAAATGTTGGTCACAAATTGTACGGCATTAGCAAAACAGTAATACCAGCTACATTTTAACCCTTCTTTGAAGCAGATTAGAAGCTAATAAATTATTAAAAATAGTCATACTTAGGTACTGAGCTTATACAGTATTTTAGTAGTAAGTCGACAAAAAGTTATGAGGCGTATTTTTGATAAGTGTCTACGTCCATAATATCACGCCACTCAGAAAGTTTTGCGAAAAAAGGTTTTTATGTATGGAACGCTAGCGAGTTATTATTTATTTTGAAATATTCGATCATATAAAAGTAAAAATATATTTTAATGATTCTACGGGATTCTTACCACGATTTTCGATTTTTATTTCGGGCGTTCGATATTCAAATGCTGATGCAAGCATTCTGCGGACTGATTAAAACAAAAAAATTACAATTACAGTGCCTTTGACACTTATGCTGGTTCACATTGACCACCGCAAGGTGCCGTGAATACAGTATTCATAGAAATTAGTTTAACTATGTTCAGTGCTATTCGACACGCAGAGTTGTCGGGTTATACCTATTATCATCGAATTTACAAACCTTTTTATTTTTTGGCATAGGGCAAAAATTTCAGTTTTTCTAATAAGAAATAATAATCAAAAACCACTTTCTTCTGAAATAACTTACCTATATTTCAAGACTATATTTTATGCAAAGGATTGCACAATCTCAAGGCTTTTGTTTCAATGACTTGAAAATATAGTTTGATGCAAAAAAAATACCCTAGCCCGAGAGTGACATCATGCTGAGTTCAAGCTACCGCGAAGTTCCACCGCTTGCATCGCAATAAAACCCGCAGTGAATGCGAGGTTAAACTCAGCAAACTACTTGGCGTTGTCGTCGTGATAAAACAACACGAACTAAGTGTAGCTCTCTCTCTCTCTTTTCTTCTTCTTCTTTTTTATAAATTTATAAAAAGACGTTCCATTTTCATTTTTTAGTAACTTGTATTAGGTACCTATTTGATAAATTATGTATAATTTGGGCATATTATTATTTTAAAATGGTTTCAATGTATTATTATAGCAGTTTTAATTAAGTCACCTTTTCCCTCGAAAAGTTGTTTACCAAATAAGACAAGTAAATCGGAATATATCTATATTTTGAAGCACATATTAGTTTAGCACTTGGGTACAATCAGTGGTGTTAATTAGAATATTACTGTGTTTCAACAAACAAAATACAAGCAGAGTGTTCACAGGCATTAAAAAGAGCAATCCATTGTTCAACTATTTGTGACGAGGGCATCCAATAAAGTTAAAGAATACAACCACAATGGACACTGGCATTGAATGTGTTAAATGTCTCTGTAGTTAGGCCCATGCATATATATTTAATATATCACAAACACAGTCAAAAGCTGTTAGATTTATAATAGTTCACAAAATGTTGGCATGAAATAAAGTACAATAGCTTTTGTGCTCGCTCAGTGACACTTTGATATGGGTGTGTGTCTGTGACATAAATTCATAACAAAACAGACGAACCACCCATGTCTTAATAATTTATTAAAAATGAAGGAGTTTAGTTGAAAACAAAAAGGGCCATTGAGGCTATTGTACCCAACGCACAATGAAGTGCGTTTAGAATGATACCTGCAGGATTAATGACAAGTAAGTAAAATATTGATAATATACTGTAACGATTCTACTTCGGTAGGGGGGATAATTTAAATATTTATTTTAATAGATTATTTATTTTATTTGCATTCACTTAATATATCACATCTTTCTCCGGTGATTCTTCCGGCAAGTTTCTTAAATATTTCATATCATTCGATATATTGGAATTTGAATTAAATTCTTCCTAATTTTTATCGACCTTTTTACCAAAATATCGCGGCATTCTGAAATGCTTGTAAGGCCTAGCCGTGACGATCGGCCGCCCGCATGAAATTTATTCACACAAACAAGGTTGGGTGGATAAACTTACAAAAGTTAACTTAAATTAACTTAAACTTAAAACGATACATTTATACGACGGCCTTGGGAGAGACTACACCTGTCGATTATGTCATTCCTGGTGGTTGGTGTGAATACTTTACGTACAAAGAGTAAATATAACACTACATAAGCTATGGCTTCACCATGGTCCAAGGAACAACTGCTTCGAGAGGACCTCGGAATACCTCGCTAGATGCAACCGAGCGTCTCCTAAGCTACTATCAATATAATGTTTCCTAATCACATGTCAATTGTTCTTAACGGAATGTTGAGATGCGTGCCAGAACCGTTATAGACAAATAATTTCGTTGTTTGACGTCCCTGGCTGATAACTTCACCTTGTTGCGCGCATTGACAACCAGTTGTCAGCTGCAGCCTGCTAAGCATGCCACCTATTCTTTAAGAGAGGTTATGGTGTTCGTGACCGCCTGATTACGAATGTACGTCCCTCGGTTCCGTCACCAGATAAGGACATAATGAAACTCAACGCGGAAAAATTCATTAATGACCATTACATATAACAACTTTTTTTAATAAACGATACAATTAATTTCGTTTTTTTTTTCGTATTGCCGAGGGATCATCAATCCTTATCTCTCAGTGGCTGCCATCTCATCTACCAGTGGCTGCCGTCTCATCTCCGTTGTAATTCGCAATTTGAAATAGAAAGAGCATATTAGTACATTGAAATGTAAAATGATCATACGCCAACACACATTCTTAATGCAAACATATGCTAGCATTAGATAGTCGTTTAGACATCCATATATCTACCATATTAGCGTGTTATAACCAACATATCTACATCAATCATATGTCTTTCATATTGATCCATGGCAGTTTATTGTCACTTTACCCTATTGTTATATCTATGACTACAAATATATTTTCATTTATTAAACATCTTTGACATTGACAAAAGTTTGTCAGGGTGTATGATTTCGTTTTACTCTTCCGAATAAAAATAAATAATGAAAAATTATAAAAGACTAATCGATACTATCATAACGAATTGAACTAAGACTGCCTTCTAATGCGAACATTTATTAAGTCCGCTTGGTTGTATCTCCCTCGTCATATGCATCGTACTAGTTTCGTACACCAGGGTTAAACTCAGAGTTCTTATAAAATCAAACTAGCTAGTTATTAGTTTTATTATATCTTTTCAAAATAGTTCACGTCAATACATCCGATGGAACCACTGAGAATAGCACTTTGCCCGCTCGTCCTTATGGGTCTCTTCAACGGCCTTTTGAAACGCAGCCACAGTTTCCGCGGCGTCCATAAACCGTTTTTCTCGAAGTTTTTCTTTTATTTTCGGGAATAAATATTAAACGGGTGCAAGGTCCAGGCCAAACGGCGGGTGACCTAGTAATTCACGTTTGACGTCACCAAATAGTCGATCGTTAGCTTGGCGGTGTGCGACGAGGCGTTGTCGTTGTGAAGGAAGATCCTACTGCGAGGTCGTTTCTCCCGATCATTTATTATAGATTTGAAAACTTAAAAAAAGAAGCAAAAACTTATTATAATATATGTTAAATTTTTAAATATCATTAGCTTACTGACATTAAATATAACGCATTATCTACGTAGCTATTTTATATTTTATCCAAACGCCCATACAATTTTAGTATGATTCACAAGTCGTGACGTCACAGCTCAGTACCGTTTTGTATGGAGCGTTTTTCGGCGACTCGCAGCGGCTCCTCGAACACATCGCTGTATCTAGAAAACTATTGATTGTAATCATACTGTTACTTTTTGTTGTTGATAAACTATTTAAATATGAAATAAATAAAAATTGTCATATACCCAATTGCCTTTATTCCAGTCAATGCACTGCCTGTTACTTCCTTTTATAATAGGAAGGACTGGAGTACCAACCTAGAGGAGATCATACATACCTTCCTTCTAACCTATATTTTTTTAGATTTTGTATTTTAACCGTATTGAAGAGAAGACGTCAGTATCGCTGGTTTGCGGAATAAATGCACTATTTTACAAAGATCGATTGTTTGCTTGACAATGGCCACCCAAGCAGCACATTGGCGAAAATTAAAAGTTATAAACAAACTATAAAAAGCTTAAAGCTTGTTTACAGCTGCAGAAGAGTATAATACAAGAATTTTATCTGTATTAGAAAACGATCGTACATAGTAGAGAAGTTAGCTGTCTAAAGTTTGATAAAACCTGTACTGTAATCTAAAACAATAGCAAAAGCTTTTGAAAAGTGTTTAATAACCAAGTTTTACAGAATTCTGCTGGTTTAAAAACTTAGTTGCTCATTTTAAAGGCCTCAGTTTGGCAAAGGCTGGTTAAAGGAAAACTTTACTCTCTTGTAGTGCTGCGTTCTGTATTAAAATCTAGAAAAAGATGATGTTTTCAATCCAATACGTCAAGTGTACCTGACTGATATTTCTTGATGTATTTAATGGTAACTCCAGGTCATGTGCATTTAAATAACGTCAATAATAATATTTCGTATTATATATAGAATTTATATATAATAGAATTTTTCTAGAACATCAGGCAACCGGTATATTTACAAAACTCTTTTTAGATGATATGATAAGAATTTATCTAACTTAGGGCTGATTGTTCAATCGTCAGATAACTGTTATCTGGGGAATAACTTTGATACTTGACCAGACTTTACATAGAAATTATGTCAAGATACCAAAATTATTCTACTGATAAAATTTATCTGAGCATGAAAAATCAGCCGTTAATGTAATATTTTTCTACGCATGAAAACATTCCACACGATGATGATAAAAATCAGAAAAAATTACTTAAATAGATTTATAATGTGCGTTGTGTTTCTACAGTTTACATGTTTCATAAACCTATATTATTTTGATATGGCGGCGGCGTAAATTCAATTCAAAATTCAAAAAATTCAAAAATTCAAAATTCATAAATTTCTTTATTAGGTAAAAGCATTTAACATTGTTGCAGAACGCCCCTGTTAAGTACACTGACCTGCATCAGGGGCGATCTCAAAATGTAAATATTTTGATGTAATTATTCACATATATTTGCCATGGTAAAGTTGACCACGCAAGTATTTCAACCTTATTTTCAATCAGCTATTAGACACAAAAATAATTATAATAGTCCTAGTAATAGTAGAAGTAGTTATGTCATCCCCACTTCAACACGCAATTTTTCCATAGACGCATTTGCTTTTGTGGCTCTATATACCTCATATTTATTATAATTACAGGTGAATCTGAGGGCAGTTCAAGTTTAAGCAACTTTAAGCTATCTGTGCGTTTTCTGCATATGCTATGAGCTTCTGGCCGCAGTAACCCTTTGTCTTTTAGGTGGTAAGGCGTGCGTGAGAACCTGGCAAACAAATTATGGATACTCTTGCATTTATAATGTATTATTATTGAGTAACTACAAATCATAACGGAGTAGAAAAAACCTTCTCCAGTTTTCATTTCAAATAAGATTTCCTGTAACAAAATCCTGAACATATAAAACCATAATAAGTCCCGCAAATACGACAGACAGAGTAATAAAAAGAACAAAAAGTTGTAGAAGATCGGGGAACTAACAATTTGTCCTCTAAAAAACAGCTGTCACACAGTCGGACAGTTATAGTATCTGAAGTTGGCAACAAAAAGAAAGTTATAAGACGTTACGAGAGATATTAGGGCCATCAAATTATATCAAAGTGAGGGTCGTTCAAGGTATAATAATATCTCTACGAAGTTGTTGGAAATATTATAATTAATATTAATATTAGCTGTATTTTAGATTCAATTTGCTGTTTGCGCAGATGAGTATTTAGCTACTCTTAACTTTTAAAATATAATGATATTTTTTTTATGTTCTATCTCCTTTAAAACCTAAAACGTAGGGCTTATACATCGTTACTATAAATTGAGGCTAGGCTTTTCGAACGCCACGTACTAAGCTCAGTGTGATTTTAAAGTTCTTTGATCTGTATTATAAATCTAGCTTTATATTGCTGTCAAAACCCCGATTTAAAAATTTTTCCTCAATTAAAATAAAGCTGCGCCAGTGTTTCCTTTCACCAGTTTCACTCTAGTTTTGAGTCATCTGCGTAATAATAAACTAATTTTTCTAATCGTTGTTAAACCTCCTCTCCGTGCATGTGGAGTTGTATTCCAAATAATGAATAACATCTGGCAGACTGAAGCCTACGTACGCATATCATACTATAAATAATAATAAATAATAAATCCCCAGACAAACACACCAACTGTATGGCCCCAAAGTAAACAAAACTTGTGTTATGGATGACCATACAGTGAACTGGGGGAAGGGGTGTCCCAGAATAAACATTTATATATAAATACAAACAACCATGACCCGAGAACAAACACACTTCATTCTCGCTCCGATCGTCGCCCGGTACGTACGTTCCGAGACCACTCCGATTGATCGGTCTCTTCCCGTTATTCAGTGGCGCTCAGTTTACTGACGTCATAGTATACCGTGTTGGTTCCGTGATACGGTTTTTCTGGGTTTTCTTACTCCCTCCGTGCGCTATCGAAGTGATTTTTTCTTTGCAACTAAGTCTCTTAGTCTTCAAAGTGCTGTGCTGTGCTGTGTTGTGCGCCCAGCGTAAAGTAATCTGGTTTTAGTACAAAGGATACCTAACGGTGACAACTGAATTTGTACTGATCCAGTCCTTTTATTTTACTTATTTTTCCTTTCTACTATTTTATTTATTTACTTTCCTATTTTCATATTTATCTTTATCATATTTGTGTCTTTTCCGTGTAAATTTGCCCTTTTTGTCGGTAAAGGTTGACCCTAACGCGGTCAACTGTTTACCTGCGTACCCTTTTTAAGTTTCTAGGTAGCGGCCTTCGGTGAACTACGGTTAGTTTTAAGTTATTTTCCCCAGCCCTCCTACCGCTGGTAGGGAGGTTAGCCGCTAGGGTTGCTAGGTCTGTTAGGAAATTTAGGCATCAAAAAAGCGCGATGGACCGCGGTTTCTACATGTGAAAAGCGCACAAAATTAATTACGTAAAAGCCTCCAACGCAGGCGATACAATCAAAATTCAGGTCGCGACCATCGACGACTTCCGGTCTTTCGCTAGGCTACTATCGGTCAAACAAATCGCGTATCATACTTACGCCCTCCCGAAGACCGTAGGATCTGTGCGGTACTACGGGGCGTCCCGTTTGAACTCAGTAACGACGACATCCTCGAGGACCTTAAGTCCCAGGGCTTCCCGGCTGAAGCCGTGCACAAGATGCACTCCAACCGCGGTAGGCGTTTCCCTCTCGCGTTAGTCATCTTGTCCAACACTCCTAACTCTAGGGAGATCTTCAGAGAGGCTGGCACAATCTGCGGACTCTCGAACATCTTCGTCGAGCATCCCAACCCTCGCGGGCACTCTGGGCAATGCCACCGTTGCCAGCTTTACGGCCACGCAGCGGCTAATTGCTCAGCCCCTCCCAGGTGCGTAAAGTGCCTAGATCCGCACATTACGAAGGAGTGCACTCGCACTCCCGACTCCACTTCCCCCCCTGCATGTGTACTGTGCGGCCAGTCCAGCCACACAGGTAACTACAGGGGTTCCGCTGCCAAACGGGCGCCTAAACCGGCGCCGCCGCTCCCTCCCGCTAACTTCCCGCCGCTGCGCAACCGGGCTCCCCCGGAAGCAAAGCCCGTGCAGCCGACGCCGACTCCGGCTCTCTCCTGGAGACAGCTCTCCGGCCGCTCCACCTTCCCGTCCTATCCCAGCTCCCGTAGGCCCGTGTCCTGCTCCGTCGTGTTTAGCTCAGTCATCGTTGGCTGAGGACATGAAGACCGTGTTCGACGTTTTTCAAAACGTCGACATTAGGGAAATCTCCGTACTCGCACGCAAACTGCGAGCCACCCTCTCTCCTCAAGAGCGTCTATTCGCGATAGCCGAGCATCACTCGCTACTTAGTTCCTTGTAAATTATATATTTAGTATTAATTCTTTAAATAGTAAATATAATGTCTAGACCTGCAAATCCCGCGTCCGGTCGTATCAAACCCAAGGGCTTATCCCTAGTCTCATTTAACGCTCGTAGCCTTTGTTCTAACCTTCTTGAGCTCAAACTGTTCCTTCAGAACAACGAGCCAGACTTATTGCTTCTCCAAGTGACGTGGCTTGAGGGGATTCGTTATTCCCAAATACGCGTTCACTCGTAACGCTAGGCCCAACCCCGACGGTTACGGTGGCACAGCTATCTACTACAAAAGAGGTTTCCATTGCGCTCCTCTCCCTACCCCTCCTCTCCTCAACATGGAAGCCACTGTGTGTAGATTGGCTATGACTGGTCATCCGACCGTCATCATAGCTTCAATCTACATACCTAGTGGCACCAGACCTATCCGTAGCGACTTCGAGACCATTCTCGCCTTCGGCCATTTAGTCATTATGTTCGGAGATTTTAACTCCAAACATACTGACTGGACGTGCCTATCGACTGACACCAGCGGTATCGCTCTCCTTAGCATCACTGAGCAACTCGACTTGGACGTCATCTCTCCCGTCACTCCCACTCACTATCCCGACAACCCAAACCACTCTCCTGATATACTCGATTATGCGATCGTCAAACGAATCAACCTCGATCTCAGGTCTATAGAACCGCTCGATGACCTAGGATCTGATAACCGCCCCGTCTCCCTCGTGCTAGGACCGCCTAACGATAACGTCACCTCTCCTTAGACCTTTACCAACTGGAAAGGCTTTAAAATACGTTAGCTTCAGCCTTAGAGGCCCGAACTCTCCGCTCGCGATCTCGCCCGAATCTCTAGATAGTCCGGACAAAATAGATTTATTTGTCGATTCCCTCACTGATCTGACCTCAACTCAGCCATCAGTGATAACGAAAAGGTTGCTTAACAAGGCAAACCCACGCTTCCCTTAGCAATCAGGAATCTTATTAAAGCTAAGAACGCGGCTCTCCGGAGAGCCAAGAAATATCCCACACCCGCCTATAGATCAGCTGCGAATCAGCTTCAACGTAAAGTTAGGTCTTGCCTCGCGAAATTCCGAGACGCTCAGATGAACGATATCATGGAAAAGATCTCCCCATCCCACCAAGCATATTATAGTATGGCCCGAGCCTTACGCGTAGACGTCGCCTCTCACGTGCCTTCTCTCACTCGTCCCGATGGCACTATTGCCTGTGAAGTACAAGAGAAAGCCGAATGGTTCACTGACAGCATTGCCTCACAATGCTCGCCCAGCACCCAACCCGTAGATCCCTCCCACATCCAGGCGGTGGAGGACGAAGTCCTCCGCAGAGACTTTCTCCCCATCACTGCTGACCCCGTCACAGTCTCCAATGATGAAATCGCGCTTCTCATTAGAAGTCAAAAGTCCAAAAATCTCTGGGTGCGGATGGAATTTCCAGCCACGCACTTTAGCACCTGCCTCAACAGGTGCTTACCTTGTTAGCTATCATTTTCAATGCCTGCTTCGACGTTAGCTACTTTCCAAAATCTTGGAAAGAAGCGACAGTCATAGGCATTCCCAAGCCGGGTAAACGTAAATCCCCTACGATCCCTTACGATCATACGTTTCGTTTTAGACATGAAGGTACGCTTTCCACGCCTCGTCTCATAAAGGCTGGAGTCCCTCAAGGCTCAGTCCTCGCGCCTCTATTGTACATCGTATACACAAACGACATTCCCATTCCGCCGAAAGGCGTCGAACTCGCCCTCTTTGCCGACGAAACCGCCCTTTACACCAAAGGCCTAAGTGTCCCGGGTCTCGTCATCAGACTCCAAAAGGCCGTAAACGCCCTCGGTGTATGGTTTCATAAATGGCGTATCGATGTGAACCCAGAAAAGAGTTCTGCGGTTTACTTCGACTGCAAACACCGTCGCGTCACCGACAATCTCCACGTTCGAATGTTAGGTATTCCCCTGGAAGCGCACTACCATATACTTAGGCGTCACCGTAGACCAGACGCTTTCTTTCAAGCCACACTAAGGCCGCCTTGTGTGGGTATTTCAAAGCAACATCAGCTCTCGTCATTTAAATGTTTTAATTAGTAAAAACGATTTAAAACTAAGTACTTTAACCGTGATTACGTACAACATATGGTTTTGACTTTATGTAAAAGTTATCTTTATAAAATACGTACGACAATCAAGAAAAAAGTGAAGATCAATATTGTGACTGAGTTGAGATCGCAAAGTGATACAGTTGGTGGCTGAGATCAGGCTGTAAATTAGTGACAGTGAAACCTTTAAATAAAAAGTTTTAATATTAAGTAAAGTGTTTATTGGAAATAAACAGTGATTTGGAAATTTGATCGATAATTCGAAGATATTTATCAAAAGCTGAACAACTCGCGCCATCTATTGCCGAGTAGATAGAACTTTCATTTACAACTAAGTGACTCCTCAATAGAATTCAAAAGTAAAGACATCTAGTGTCAAATAGCAGAACCTAAGTTATAAATTTTCATTGAAAATAGGTATTTAAAAGAAAAATTGCAATGGTTAACTGTGCTGCGTGCGGACAATTTATGTCCCTAAAAGAATGTGCTACGTGTTCCTGCAAAACAAAGTACCATAAGCAATGTGTGCGATTAAGTGCATCATCAGCAGTACCGAAAGGCTGGTTGTGCCCCACTTGCATGAACAATGTACCTCGGAGTGACAACACAAATACCCGTTAAAGCGATAGATTCGCCTGCACTTATAACAGCACATCCAACCCAATACGAGAAAACTGAATGGACTATGGCTGATCTGGTAACGGAAATAAAAACAATGAGAGCAGAAATAAATAACCGGTTTGATGTTTTACAACGAGAAATAAATAATCTACACGATGAAGTTTCCTCGTGTAAACGCTCAACAACCGAGGCATCTAAGCGCATAGACGAGCTAGAAAGTAGATTTACCGATTTAGAAAAGAATAAAAGTACAACTATCGCTCTCGAATATACTATCAACCAATTGAAGAGCCAAATTAATCAAAAGGAACAGGATTCGTTAATGAACGATATTGAGATTTTCGGCATTCCAGAGGAAAATAATGAAAGTCTGATGCATGTAGTGAGTGTAATGGCCACAAAATTAGGCATGAACGTCGAAGAAACTGATGTGGTAGAGGTGTTCCGCGCCGGACCACGCCGTGCCGTCGCCGTGTCGTCCTCCGGGCCCGCGCTGCGCCCGCGACCGGTCGTGATGCGCGTTACTCGCCGAGCCGTAAAACAACGCCTACTAAAAGACACTCGAGAACGAAGAACTATTTGTACATCGGATTTAGGTTTTTCAGGAAAGTCTAGCCCTGTGTATTTGAACGAGCGCCTTACAAAAATTAATAGATCTATTCTTCAGAAAGTACGCACAGAAAAAAAAGCTCATGGCTGGAAATACTTATATGTACGAAACGGAGCCGTACTAGCTCGCCGAGCAGATGGTGAAAACGAGCATCGATTTCGTACTGAAGACGAAATTCAACAGGTATTTGGTAAAATCAAACCAATCCTTTAAAAAGTTGATTATATTATTTTCAAATTTGACTCTTACTTATTATACTACAATTATCTACTTCGTAAGATTGAGTTATTTTAAAAATTGTAAGGCAAACAAATGGATTTATTTTAAACTATTCAATATTAAATTTGATGTTAGTTTAAACTGTGTAATGCGCATAATGTTTGCGGTCACGCCCTCGCGGCTTTGTTCTAGTTTTTTAATCTTTACCAATGATTAGACATAAAAAAGTTATTTAAGTTTGGGACTACTGAATGTAAGGTCACTTAATACAGGGCAGGAGGAACTACAAGCTACCGTACAGAACTTTTCTCCAGATGTATTTGCAATAAATGAATCATTTCTTAGAGAAGGTGAAGGAAAATATGTGCTCACCCTACCCGGTTACAATTTCAGGCATATTCCAAGAAAATCTGCAAATAGAGGAGGTGGTGTCGCATTCTATATTAAGCGAGGCCTGCGTGTACGCACGCGGCCGCACCCCGCGTCCCGGCTCGAGCAGATGTGGCTAGAGTTGACTCTACCCGGCAAAGTACGCGTTGCTGTTGGTACCGCCTACCGGCCGGAGTCTGGCCTCACAGTCGCGGACGCAATAGACGCTTTAGGCGGTTCTCTTAGTGACTGCGGTGAGTGCTCACATATATTTATATTAACAGATTTCAACGTTGATCTCCTGAATACTAAGACTAGTACCGCTATACAGGTGACAAACTTTCTCAAGCAGCATAGTCTAAATCAATTAGTTAATGAACCAACTAGGATTCATAAGAATTCCGCTACACTTCTTGATTTAATAATAACAGACTCGCCAGAGCTCTGTCAAAAAATTACAGTAGAGCATAATTCTTCTTTGAGTGACCACGCGTTTGTTCTTGGAGAGTTCAAAATAGCCAAACCAAAAACTCAGCCTCGGTTCATTATCGGACGATCTTTGGAACAGATAGATATGAATACTTTTTTGAATTATTTAGGCTCCTTACCATGGGAAACTGTTTACGACTGCTCGTGTGTTAATGCTATGCTATCTGTTTTTAATGAATTCATTGTTACTTTGTTCGATGTACATGCCCCTTTAAAACGCCACAGGGTAAAGGACAAGCCTAAGCCGTGGCTAACGGATAATGTAAAGATAATGATAAAAATCCGTAACGACGCTCAAGCTAGATACATAAACAACCCACCATCTTTAGAGTATGAAAAGCGAAAAGAATATTATAAAAGCCTCAGAAATTTTACAACTCTAGCAATCAAAAATGAAAAAAAGGCATTTTATAATCATTTTGTAAACAGTAATGCTAGTAATCCTAAAAAAATGTGGTTGTATCTAAGACAATCCTCAGACTTGTGCCAAAACTCTCAGACCGAAATACCTCAGCACTTGTGTGACCCAGACCGAATAAACGACTTCTTCTTGAACACCCCCGGACAGAACCTAGTGGATGATATCACGCTGGATTCCTTTCTTAATCGTAAGTACACAGATTCGTCTTTTTCCTTGCAAGAGATCACCGAGTCAGACGTCTTAAAATGTTTATCTAGCATTAAATCTAATGCTTGCGGTCACGATAACATCAGCCTAAAAATGATTAAACTTATTTTGCAGGTGACTCTACCTATAATTACTTATATTGTAAACCAATCGATTAGATCAAAAGTTTTCCCAAGTTGCTGGAAGATTGCAAGAATTAAGCCATTGCCTAAGGGCTCATCGGTAACAGATTTTAGGGACCTCAGAGGAATAAGCATTCTCCCAGCACTCTCAAAGGTAATTGAGAGAATAGTCTGCTCTCAATTTACAAAATACCTGGAAACGGAGAATATTCTTCCTATTGTACAATCCGGTTTCCGTGCTGGTCATGGCACCGATACGGCTCTCGCGCATATTACTGATGAGCTACTGAACGCTTCTGATTCCGGCCTTGGCAGCATATTGGTGCTGCTCGATTACTCCCGAGCTTTTGATTGCTTAAACGTAAAGCTACTGTTGGCAAAGCTTAAATTCTACGGGGTGGAAGACACGTCTGTAAAGTGGTTTGAGTCGTTTTTGACGGAGAGGAGGCAATTTGTGGAAATCGAGAACGAGCGGGGCGAAATTATCTCGAGTATAACGAAAAATATACCACGTGGCTGCCCACAAGGATCTATCCTCTCTCCTATTTTATTTGTTATGTTTACGGCCGATCTTGTGCGAACCCTCCAACAAGCGGGACACTGCGCAGTACATCTCTATGCAGATGATACCCAGTTGTACACCTCATTTAAGCCCAATAACACGGGAGAAGCCGTGAATATGATAAACAGCGATTTAAGCACAATTTCCGAATGGTCAAATAAAAATTGTTTGGTACTTAATCCGTCAAAGACGAAATATATGATACTAGGCACAAAGCATCAAATTAGATCAATTTCACTGCAAAAACCAGTTTTATATGTGAACAGTCAAAGTATTCAGCAAGTTCAAACAGTTAAAAATTTGGGTTTACAAATGGACGCAGAGCTTCGGTACGTAGAGCACGTGAACATGAAAATAAGAACAGCATTTTACAGACTGCGGGTTTTGTATGGATTCCGAGAACATCTGATGGAACAAGTTAGAATAAGGTTAACGGAAAGCTTGGTTTTGTCTTTATTCAACTACGCTGACACGGTGTATGGACCCAGGCTCTACGAAAAAACTGCAAGAGCCATCCAAAGGCTACAGAATGCTTGTGCTAGATATTGTTTTAGCATACCAAAGCGGACACATATCACCCCGTACCTAAATAAAAAAAAACATTTTAAGGATGGATAAAAGGCGTGAAATTCACCTTGCTTGCGTGGTGCAAAAAATACTCACAAAACGTGAACCGAAATACCTGTTCGATAAGTTTAAATGGAAGTCTACATATAATGAGGATAAAACTCGTTCCTATCATAAGAATAAACTTGTTTTACCCTATAGTAAATATTCCAGAGAAAGTTTCAGAGGAAGCTTTCGACGCCGAGCGGTAAAGATTTGGAATGATCTCCCTCCTCCTTTGCGAAAAAGTATGTCCCAAACCAGTTTTAAAAATAAACTAAAAATAGTGTCCTTACAAATCCAAAAAAACAACAGTGATGCTTCAAAAAAGTTTTTCAAGTTAGCACAGTAACTGCCAATGGCTTTTAAATTTAAAAAAAACTTTATACATGTTAATGTCTAACGATAATTTCATATTTTACATAGTTTTCCCCATGCACATTTGCCACTTCTTTTCTTTTTGAGTAGAAATCTAAATTTGTGAACTCGAAACGTTGATGAATATTTTAATTTTATCATAACTATTTGTAAATTGTTAATATCTATTAATAACTGAATCTAATCCTAATGTAATCCTCTATCTCGGTCATAGATTGTGTTTCTTTCTTTTTTTTTTTTCTTTTTTTGTACATAATTATTTCTTAGATAATTATGTACAAAAAAATGTTCTTAATAAATATGTTATAATTCTTAACTGCTTTTAATGGCAAATTATTATATGTTGTATTTTTTTTTTCTGAGTTATTAAATAATTTCTTTGTAAACGAAATGAAGGTTTAACAATGTATAATTAAATTTATTGAAAGCTTACCCACTTTTTGTACATCCGGCATTAAGTCAAGGGGTATTTTGAAAACCAGCGTGCAACATTTTGCTGAAAATGTCCTTTTGACACAAATATTTTATTTTTGCGTCTATTTCATTATTTTGTATTCTTGTGTGTCAATAAATTGATTTATTATTATTATTATTATTATTATTATTATTATAGTATGTTAGGTAGAAAAAGTAAAATGTCTTTCAGAAACAAACGTACGCTTTATAAGGTCTGCGTTAGACCCGTCATGACATATGCCTCACCAATATTTGCCCACGCCAAACCCTCCGTCCTGCACAAACTGCAGGTAGTTCAAAATCTCTTCTGCTGCGGGGCCACAAACGCACCTTGGTACGTGCGTAACGCGGACCTGCACAGAGCTCTTGAACTACCTACAGTGCAACGGCACCTTAAAACACAGTCGGAAGCGTTCTTCAAACTCTCCGAAACCCACCCCAATTCTCTAGTTCGAGATTCAGTCTCGTGTACTACCCCTGTCATAGATTCGAAGTACAAAGTCGCTAGACCGAGAAACGCACACACGAACGTAGCCACGCAACTAATACTAGATCTCGAAGCCCTTCAGGCCGCAACTTCAAATTCTAATGTTCGTCCATATAATACCAAATAATACAAACCTTGGACATGAATATCATTCAAGCAGTTCGCGTGTTAGTTTGACGTCTACCAAAAAAATCTTTTGCGTACACCCATTTTTATAAAAGAGCATACTAGAAACCAACGCGAGTACCCGAAAAAATCGATGTAAACGTCGTCCTTGATGTAATTCGTTCGCATAATTTGTTCAACTAGGTATAGCATGTTGAAGTAGGTAATCTAATAAAAAGTTTTTCGTCACGCAAGTCTTGCGTGTCCACAGATAAGTTTTACAGCTTGGACTGCGTTGATCAAAGTTTTACGATGATGAGTCTTACGACTGCGGTAATTTCATGAGACAAGTTTCGGACTGTCAATGACAGATCAAGAGTGACTTTTTTTTACTGAATTATGAGTTTGTAACATATTTGTCAAGACAACGTGTAAATGAACAGACCAATTGTATCAATATACAAAACCCAGGTTCAGCAATGTTTATTGGTCGATCAAGGTGAAGTGCAACAAGCAATAACAAGAAATGATTGTTAGAAATAAGATTCGAGGAGTTATTCACAGTTTAAATAAACCATAAAGACATATAATGTATTTCAAAAATAAAATATAAAAAAGTTACATAAACAGGATAATCTGGTTTCAAATTTTTGTTAGGGTGTTGGACAAAAGCTTGTTACTTAGTTCTAAGAAACAATGAAGGGTATAAACAATAACTGTCGCAACATTTCACTTTTATATATAAAAAGAAAACCTCCCAATAATTTCGTAATTACAACTGTATAATCCCACTGCAGTGGGGATCATACAGTTGTATGTAATAATACACTTTAGTAATCCATCTGATGGGGGTTGGTTGACTTTATTCAAACATTTATAAAGTAAAGTAAAAATCAATTTATTGTTACAACAGCACACAGAAATAGAAATAAAAATAGAAAACATAAACTTAACTTAGCTAGGGAGCCGGTGCTGCCGAAACAAAGGCACACACAAACTCAGCATTGCTATGCAGCTTAAGGCTACAAAACGCCGATTTTCAGTTGCGGCCAAGAAGTAGCGCCACCGCTGTACACTCTTATTAATACATAATTATTCATTTAAACCATGACGAAACAAAATAACATAGAAAAACAAACAACAGTAACTAGGAATACACAGATAAAAACGAAATGAATATATAAAACAAAACACTAAACATAATTTGCAATAAATATGACATTAATAAAATGAAATACATAAGCAATAAACTAAGTAATTTTATATAATAACTTCATTTTCTTGTGTAGATTTTTTTCTTCATGTTTCCAACCTTTATTAGAGTAGTCTGCAGTACAAACATTTTGAAAACTTATTGATTGGTACATTTTGCAGTTATCATGATAAGACCCTGCAGCGTCAGATCTTTGCCATTTTATTTTATCCATCTTAGCTAGTATTATGACAGTCTACTAAAATAGATACAAGTTTGTTATATTAATATTAAAAATTAATAATAAGAGAGCTTGAATCGCTTTATTATGCTTTATTATTAATGATGTCTGTAATATTACTTTACTTGGCTTCTAAAAGCTAACGATACACAAAGATACACTTGTGATACACAGGCGCGTATATTTAACTCTGAATGATTGTGAAGTATTTTTCTGGTGATTTATCACGGAATATCAAAGCTGATGCCTTCGTCTAAACCCTTTAAAGAAAATAGGTTTTTATTTAACCTCGCAAAGAGGAACTTAATAAATTATTTTGCTTTTGCACGGACCCAGATAATTTCAGCAAATATGGATCGCTTTTGCTGAGTTTTTGATAAGATTTTTATTCTCTTAGCTTATTAGCAAACTTTGATGAAATTTCAAAAACAGAACATAGTTGGCTTTCTAATTCAAACTCAAGTATATTTCATTTCCGAAACTTTACAGTCGGATTGCGACTAATGCTGAATGTCAAGATGGCGGGATTGGCTCTTTGGATATCTTTTGAATGGGATTCAATTAATTTTTTCTATGATTTTATACTTTCATGGTAAAATTCTATGTAGAAAATGCCAAAGACAAAAATAACAAAGAAACTTATTTAACCACAACTTATTTAATGAAAATAACATGGCTTGACCTAATACTGATCACGCAACATATTAATACGTGTTAGTACGGTTAGATTTATAACATACAATTTTGTTTTAAGGCTGTAATTTCAATTAAACAAATGACAAAAGTTGCCAACAGTTAAAGCCCACATTTTTTGTAAATGCAATGGTTTTGCTGTATATACCTTTTTATTCCGTGATTACCGTTTGCAATACAATGAAAACTTTATTTCATTAAAACCACAACCAGTGTTTATATTAGTTCTACTCAATTGCATTACAAATTTGTATGTTCAGTTGTAAGTCACATCATTTAACTTTCGTTGTGGACAGTGGTCAGAATTACTTTCTTTATTGAATAATTATTGCACGAAGAATTTTTTTATGTAGATTTAAATTGTAGAAATGTTGTATTAAAACCCCATTTAGCAAAAATTCTAAATACCAATGGGGGTCCCGCCATCTTGATGACTTAATTGCAATTTTTTTTTAAATTCCCCACTAATTTTATACGAGTAAGACTATGTACCGCTATTTAAATTAAATCATAAGTTTATGTATCAAATTTTTTATTGTAATATTGTATGGTACAATTGTAGGTAATACAATAATTAATAAATGAGACTAATACAAGGCTTCACTGTATAGAATTTAACATATAAACAGTGTAATCTCTCTTCACACCTTTAGCCAGATTCAACAGAAACTAACTTTTCTGTGCCTGAAACAATAATTGGCTTCTTTGTATAATTTAACTTAGTAACGGTGAAAAAATATTGAAATTAGTGTATCTCTGTTCAGAATGTATCTATAACATAAAAATCTTTACTAATCTTATGATGATAAATTATGAACAAGAAATACGAAAAAGCCTTTAAGGACTACCATTTTTCAAAACTTGTGATGAATATAAGTGTCTATTGATATATTAATTTAGTTAGGCCCTTTAATAAAACTATTTATAGTGGACTGTATAATAATTGTTACAACTAGGAATTACAAGATCGCGTTTCGAACTTAACTTGTTACAAAGTGTGATGCGATGTGATTACCTAATCATTAAATAAATAAAATACTATTAATTTTAACAGTGACATTATTTTACTCCTAACCTGGGCAGCCGAAAGCCAAGACCGAAATGAAGCATTTACGGCAAACATCAGCCAGAACTGCTTACCCCAAACTGGCTTTTCTTTATTTAATTATCTGCAACAAAGAGAACAGAATAATACGTAAGGTGTCTGAAGAGTTTAACAAATGAGAAACAGTAACACCGTTATCATAGCGACCTCCAGAGAAATTATCCCTGATTTATGATAACTTTATCACCTGGCAAAACTATTTTATGGAACAGATACAAAACAAACCGTCAGTAAAGAATTGTAGCACTTGAAAAATGTTTATGTTGTGGACATAAAAAAATTTAAATATTTTGTTTCTATTAAGTGTATATAGGATTCGTGTTTTTATCAACTTAAACCGTATGACTTTCTTAATAAAATATTATACATTGGAATGTGAAAGTTATACATTTTCATTTCCCTGAATCAAGAGTCACCTACAGTTAAAACGAAAACAATATTTGTACTACTTCAACAGTTTTTGTAAAACCTCTTCAAATAAAATTTTGGACGGTGGCATTGTGTTACCATTCACTTTACCTAAGGAATTTAAACTGGTTTATAGCTCTTTTTAGAAAAATAAGCAGAGAAACATATTGACTGTAACGTAGGCTATCAGGACTTATGCCAACAATAAAATCTTATGAGTTAAGGTTTTTTTGTTTACCATTACCAATAAGTTTAGTTTATTGAGCTAAGAGGTCCCAAACGCGCTCTCAATAAAAAAATTTAATCTGAGACACAATCGTAATTATTTTTATAGCAAAATATAACCGTAATTGTAATTTGGCATGAAAATTACAATTTGGTAAATATACCTAATTGGTTTTTACTTAACTGTAGGTATCACGAGCACCCTTGTCTTCCATATCTTGCATTGATTTTAAAGTATCATAAATTTTTAACACATACACTGCGCCAACTTAACCAGGTAAATTAATAATTGTTTTAAGTTGCATGTTCATGTGTACCCTCACTTAGTCTCAAGTATAGTTCGTGTAGGGTTGATCGCAACGATAAAGACGGGGTTCATTACGGAACACGCGGTCTGTGACTTAATTATTAGGAACACTTTATGCGACGACGGGCCAGGAAAATACACATGTTTTTATCGTAAAATGTTCATTTCATAATGTCTATTTTTAACAAATTAACTGACTCCAAAAATAAAAAGGAGGAAGTGCTCAATTTATCTGTTATTTTCTTTGGTGTATGAGTGGGCATAACTCTTTTGTTTCTAGACCGATGTATATGGCCAGAAACAAAAGAGCGAGTTCAGCGTTAAATCGGTCTCATTATAATTTGATGGATGCTGAACTTTGGACTTCGGAGATATACCGGCCGTCCTCAAAATGAAACAGAACGTGTTTGATTCTAATTTGTAAGATTTTAATTTTGTTGTAATTGACGTTTTCTTTAATTTATGACAATCCCAATCAGAAAGGTAGTAGGTAAATATGATCAAGGACGTCCTGGACAGGCCTTGGGCTTATACACCGGAATTCCTCAACGCCAAACAGAACGTGCATAAAAAATAGTTCCAATCAATTTGCCTTAATGCATGTTAAGAAGTTACATCAATTATTTTGAGTAAGTGATCCGCGATCAAGGATATCCTGACTTATACAACTACTCAATATCAAACAGCACTTCATGAGAGTTGTTTCGATCGATTTGGCCTTATGTAAATTAAGGTCAGAACAAGTATTTTGAATTACTGTACTGCAGTCAAAGATATCTTAGAGTGGACCTGGATGCATACAACATTAAACAGTACATTAATAAGAAATGTTTCTGTTGATTTGGTCTACTGTACATTGGGAAGTCACATACATTATTTTGAGTAACTGTAATTTGGTCAAGGATATCCTGGACTGGACCCGAACGCAGAAAACGGAACTCCTCAATGTCGAACAGGAAATTTATATAAACTGAGTCATTTATTCATATAATTTGGGCTCATATAGTTATTTTGACGAGTCCACCTAAATTTGGTAACGAAGTTTGAGAACGACGCTTGGAGCTGGAATTACGACTTTTGACTGGCTACTTATAATCCCCTCGTGTTTGGGGATATTTGGTTTGTCTTGACAAGTCTAATTAATTACACATAATCGCGAGGTTTTTATGATGAACGCAAGAGACAGAACTGGGAATCTTGAAGGCTGGTAGTAAAATTTTCGGTTCTGAGTTTATTTGTTTATTTAAATAAATACAAGAAATTATAAATACCAAATTCGAATCAGAATATTCCAATTTCAAGGCACCTCTTACTTAAAAGTATTGGGAGCTCAAGTGAAGAAGTCTTTGCCAGCAGCTACATTAGGAAAGAAAACAGCATAAAATTAAATAAAATAACTAAAATAATGCGTGTCGCGCACCTCCTCACGTATCGTTACTAAGGCTGGCGTAGACCTACGTAGGTAAACACCCTTTTCTGCTTAACTTTACCTCCTTACTTTTCTTATTCTGGAGCCAATTAGTGTGTGTATTTATCCGCGTAGTTCTTTATTTATAATTTAATTCAAAATTAAGTACAACTCAACATAAATATTTAGGTACAAATCAACATTAGGGACTAAGAAGCTAATAGTAGCATATGCTCGGTCAAAAAAAAGGAGAATGGGCAAATGTTCTTCAGGTGGTTCCCAAATTCATACTACTTGTGTCTAATTTCAAACACATAAGTGATCTAGTATTGTGAATATGTGTGAGTACTGCTTGCCCGAATACAATACACTACAACTTTGATCCGTTTCAGATAAATGATTTACGGGCAACACATTAGTCGGTACAAATACGATACTGGCGCAGAGCCCACTTCAATTTAATCTCATTGCAAACAGCCGCTCGCTGGAAGTTTGCATACTCTATGTGCGAATATGCGGATTATATTCTGTAGGATTGTACTATTGATTGGTAAAAATTATAGTTCAGTAGCACGTGGTATATATCCTTGCAATCCAAAGCCTAATCTAAATTGTAAGTATGTGAAAACAAGGCAGCTGTTGCTGTATAGTCAAAGCAAGATGTTTATTGATTTATTATTTTATTTAATGTTGAATTGAAATGAAATGAAATATTTATTTCTCAAATTAACAATTACTTGTTCTTATAGATGTCAAATAAAACATGACTCTACCACCATGACTCTGAATTTGATTGTTTGATTATGCCATAACTCATGTTAATTGGCATAAGCAAACAATCAAATTTATAAATCCTTTGATATGATCGTAAGATACTATATCTTACGGATTATGGATTTAATAGTTTTATGTCTAAGATATAAAATAATGATTCCTATTGAATTAAAAACAGTCAAACAATTAGCGCTGCAGATGTTCCTCCAGAACCAGAAATAAGCTCCGTGCACTATAATCTCAATTTATTATTTAAGTTAAGGAGTCACGTAGTTCTAAGTACCCAGTGGCTTCTGAATAAATAGAGAGATGGCTAGTCATTGAATACTCGCAGGAAGTGATCCAGTTATTAAATTTTTAAAATTAGTAGCTAGACTTTACTTTGTTTTGGAAGGGGAATAAAGACGGCTTGAATACAAATTACCTTTTATTTTAATTAAGGACGGACTTTCAAAACCCCTTTGTGCTTTGAAAAACTTTAATTGTTCTAACCAGGACTCATGTAACGAGAAACAAGTCACTTGTGGTAACTTGAAAATCAGAATTAAAGAATGACCAACTGATACAGTATTGCAGACATTGTCTAATCAACAGTAAACCATGCAAACTACGTATATATTGTACGGATATGGATATTATAATTAAGGAGATTAAGGGAGACTTAGTGACTATTTTCGCTTATCAGGACTACTTCAGTCATATGGAGAGCAGACCCGACGGGATCAGTGTTCCTGAAACAACATTATTGAATACTGTCATCAGTTGGTACTGATGATATCATATCGAACGACATCATGCCTACAAGAAACTGATCCACAGACGTGCAACGAGATGAAGGCGCAAATAGAGCAACTTAAGTCAGACTCCATGGCAATCGCCCGTCTCAATTCACCTGGGGAGACTCGCTTCTGGGTGACCAGATAAACCGATGTGCTACCATGCGAGACATAACAAAGCACGCAAAGTAGGTTTTGTCAGTAGAAAGTAGGTACAGTTCGTAGCCACCGCGGTACCAAAAAGTGGTGTTTGAACGGGAACCGGGGTCCTTAGTCTTGATATTATTCTGGGTTTTGCTCGAAGGACCAAAAAATATAGCGATAAGTTATGGCTACACTTATCTATGGTTGTTAATTGAGCGGGTGGTTAAGTAGTAAAAATGATCAGCCCAGTTGAGTTACTTTATTGCAACTGTAACAAATTTAACACACAACAATTTATTAAATGAATTTTAAGTGGAGCACATGTCATCAAATTTATAAATATTGCTTGCGTACGGTAAACCGTACAAATATAATAATAACAAAATTAATAATAAAGTAAGGAAAAAATGTTAATTATCTTTAAAGCCAGCCACTTTAGCGGCAAAAAGTGAGTCAACTTTAAAACACAAAAAAACTAGATCAAAATAAATAATAATAAATAATAAATATTTCTAATAATCACACCACATTATCTAGCCCAAATTAAGTATCATTAAGAACTTGTGTTATGGATACTAGATAACGGATAAATAAACTTAAGAAATATATAAAAACACAATAGATATATTTTTTTAAAGTATATATATTAGAAATAAACTTATATTAACATACATACACATTCATGACTAGAAAGCAAACATGATAAAATACTTGCCCCTACCAGGATTTAAACCCGGGACCTCTGGCATGAATGGCAAGGCCACTTACCTCCATACCAAACAGGCCGTCATTATTATCAAAACTAATTCATATGATTCGGACTAATTAGGAGATATAATGTTATGCACAGGCCATACAGATTCTCACATTACACTTATCTTACTAAGTAATACCGATAGTAAACAACAAATAATGATTGGTTCAATGAATAAACTAGACATGATATACACTAATTACCACCCGGAATTTATCTCTTGGCGCGTTAACTATTCATTGTGTACCGATCTGAATATCTAGTAGCCAAAGTAAATAATATATATCGAGAATATTAAGTTATAGCTTCGAGGATGTATTATATCAAATAGCTTTTGAAGGTTAATTTACACCTAACGATTGTGAAGGGTTTATTAGGTAAAGTCAACAGGAGATACCAGTTAATATATTAGACTATTTGAAAAGGATCTGAATTAATTGTCCGCTTATGACGACCACGACATCAGTGAAATGTAAATGAAGTTTAATATTATATTATTGTAAAGTATGTTTTTTAGTGTGTTTAAAGTTTATACAGGTTGTCATTGGTCCATAAGGAATGGACCAACGGAATGTGGGTGATAGAGGTGATCATAATCTAATGGGAACACCAAATTGTATTATCAAATCAAATTGTATCTTCTCTAGTTTTGAAATTATGATTTTTTAAATATTTTATTAAAATTCTCATACTTTGTACTCGTATACAAATTATTTAAAATTAAATAATTAAAAGATTGTTTTAACCTTTTTTATTTAAATAGTTAACAAAATATTTGTCTTCCTAATTAAAATGCAACTTATTCATAATTTATTTTTATTTATTTATTTAGGAAACAAACAGTTACTACTATAAAACACAGTACTATTATTAATATTATTTTAACATTAACCAGCAAAGTTTCCATAGCTAAATTATTACATTTACAGTCGGTGGAAAGAAAAAGAACAAAAAACAAGAACACATTTCAATTCAACAAAAAACAAGAACACAATTCAAACCTTTAAACTCAAAATTACATTACTACAACATATATCACAATCAATGGTGTAATTAATTTTGATACAATTCTGACATACAAATCTGATACATATCTGAATTCTTTGACTTTATCCAACTATTTATATTGACACAAATGAGAGACCAGTATTTTACCTAAACTATTTCTAAATTTACTGGAAGAGAGGTGAAAAATATCAATATCATTTAACAATTTATTATGTAAATTACATGATCTATTAATGAAGCAATTAGTAGCATAATTTGTTCTTGAAGGATTCAATGCAAAAGTACGTTTATTTCTCGCATTTAGACGGGGGCAGAGAAATCTTATTCTGCTCAACAAATATGGAGAGTCAATATCACTACGTAAAATTTTATAAAGAAGCATTTGATCTTGCACTCCTCGCCTAACAGTAAGGCACGGAAGGCTAACTAGCTCATCCGAAGAACGTGATACATAACGGCGGTAATCAAGGTGTTTTTGAAATTTCCTTTGGATTTTGTTAATCTCATCAATATATTTGCCATAAAAAGGGTTCCAGACAGCCGAAGCATACTCGAGGAGAGATCTGACTAAAGAGTTAAACAATATTATGAGAGTATGGATATCTTTAAAATCCCTACAGACTCTTAATACAAATCCCAACATGCGGTACGATTTATTAACAACATGCTCAACGTGAGAATCGAACAACAGTTTTGAATCTAAGTAGACTCCTAGATCCCTTACAGTAGTCACTCTAGACATTGCTTGGCTATGAACATAATAATTGAAAACTATTGGTTTTGCTCTCCTGGTAAACGATATAATATTACATTTTTAACATTTAAAAATAATAGATTTTCATTGCAATAATGACACAGCCTATTAAGATCATCCTGTAACTTTAAGCAGTCATCAATCGAGTTAATTTTTCTAAAAAATTTATTATCATCTGCATAGAGTAAAAACTTTGTTTCTCTAAATACATTGCTGATGTCGTTAACATAAATATTAAAAAGTAACGGGCCAAGATGGGATCCCTGAGGGACTCCCGAAGGAACAGGAATAAACGTGAAACAGTGTCCCTTAACTGTAACTGCTTGACTTCTGTCACGCAGATATGATGTCGGCCAACGTAAAAGATCTCCATGAATTCCAATGTTCTCGAGTTTGTGGATTAAGATGTAATGGGAAATTTTGTCAAAGGCTTTTGTGTAATCTGTGTAGACTACATCTACTTGTCCACCACCATCCATAGCATTTAATACATAGTCCGAAAATTCACATAAATTACTCACAGTTGACTTTTTAGTAACAAATCCATGTTGTTGTTCTATAATTATCGGCCTCAGCATCGGATATATAATATTATAAATAAGGAGTTCAAATAATTTAGGGATTACACTCAATTTAGAAATTGGACGATAATTTGAAATATCGTGCTTGTTTCCATTTTTGTAAATCGGAACAACAAAGGATTTTTTCCACAATACAGGCATGAATCCCAACTTTAATGACAAGTTAAAAAGTATATGCAAAGGCAAAGTGAGACTAAGATAACATGATTTAAAAAATACAGGAGGTATACCATCAGGCCCTGCAGTCTTGGGAATATCAAGTAGTTTTAGGTGTTTTTTTATAGTAGCAATTGATATATTTATTGTAGAGATATCCAAAGAGCGGCATGTGGAAATGTTATTATTGTCATTGCTTGAAGTCGGAGTGGTACCGGTCCGAAAGGACAAACTGAAGTGGTCACTAAATAAAGATGCTATTTTTTTACCGTCAGAGGTGCGTACATCACCCAGGAACATGGTATCAGGAACATCAACAGAGCTTTTCTTTGACTTAACAAACTTCCAAAATTGTTTAACATCCACTCTGATTAAAGATTCAATTTTATCTGTATAATGTGAGTAAGTTTGTTGGCTTACACTTTTTTGGCGCTTTCGAAGTAATGAAAATATTTTATAGTCGCTGTAATTGCCAAAACGTTTCCAACGTTTGTGGTACTTCAGCTTTTCGTTTATAATTTTTATCAGAGAGGCAGTGTACCATATTGGATACTTGGGAGACCCCATTATTAACTTAGTGGGAACATGATGTGATATTATCGATTCTATAATTTCATAAAATCTGTCAACGATTGCATCAAGTTTAGTACCTTTAAGCTCCATTTGCCAATCAATTCTTTGCAAAGATGCATTAATTTCACAGTAATTCGCAGAGTGAAATAGACGCACAGTACGAGGTGGTGGACGCAACGCAGCAGCCAACTGTCCTTCAGTAATCACCACACTTAGCGCAGGGTGGTGCGGATCTTCTGCCACCAACGGATTACTCAGTCGATTTACGACCCACTTGCATGAGCTGATGTTGCCTGTCATTAGTATTATTGATCAAGTTATATTGATGTAAACTATTAAAACTCAAAAAATAAGACAGCGACTCTACCAACGTGCTCCGTGTGGGATTCAACAACGTCGCTGAGGATTTATCGAACACCCACTTACCATGGGTTATATTGAAATCGCCTAAAATTAAATATTCATCATCTGGGTTACGTGTTATGTTATCTGAAACACTCTCATAAAAGGAAATAAGATCATCGTTTTGCGACACGCCGTGAGGAAAATAACAACAATACACACGAAGACGTTTTGTGGACCTTTTAAAAATTAATTTAATACTAAGAGATAGTATATCAGCGGACGAAGAGTTACCGGATGGGAGCACACAGATATTGTCCACGAGAATACCTTTTCTTACAGCTATGAGGACGCCCCCACCACGAGTGTCTTGCCGCTGTTCGTAGTTGCGATCACATCTGTACACGTTGTACCTTTGGTCAAAGAGCTCACCATCAAAGATACCCGGCAGTAACCAAGTCTCAGTTATGCAAATCAAACCGGCATCACACAATAAAATACTATGTAGAAACTCGGTAGTTTTAGTCCTTAAATCGGGAACATTTTGATAAATTATAAGTAAATTATTATCCATTATGCCCTACGAGATATTTATGTAACAATAATTCATAATTAAATAGACAATTATACATATGCAGTTAAAGTAATAAAAAATCTTTGTTTCGTCCGCAAATAAATATGAAATTGAATAATAGTCCTTTATAAGATTAAGAAATTTATATGTTAGGCATATTTTAAGAATAATATTTTCACAATTTATCGCAGAAAAAGGTATCCTATTAAGTTCAAATTGTGATACTCTACTGGAAATAACAATATTGACAGAATAATCAAAATAAAAAGAAACAGACGTGTATATAATAGTAAATAAATTGAATCCCTCAAGAAGTCGCTCATGCAAATAAATAGCGTCGCGCAACGACCAATCGCAAAAGATAAATTTCCTCTCCACCAGTCCAAATACGGCAAGCAAACATATGTTTGCTTGCATATGCGCAAAAAAATACATATTAATAAGTTAAGCAGTATGTTAAATAATGTAATACATGATATAGTTACAAGGAAAATTGCACCTACTTTAACTTTTTTAAATCGTCGTCCTGACTTATAAGCACTACGGGACTTGTATCCGTTTTACGTATAAAAATGGAACAGTTTTTCACCCACACATATTTATACATTTTCTCCGATACAAAAATTTTCACCCTTTTTAATAATTGCTTATTATTTACAGTCAAATGTTCATTAAAGTATATACGTGTAGAGTTACCAGTGAAACCGATATCGCTTGCCAATAATGCGTTCTTCATATCCTTCAACCTCGCTAACACGTCGTCTTTCTTAAATCGTGACATAAAACGAACAATAACCGGTCGAGGCTTTTTTGAATCCTTAGTTTTTGAAGCTACGCGGGTGATAAAGTGATGTCCCGTGTTGGATCCATGTTTGATTTACTCATGGAAGCTAGTTTAGCTACAGTTTCCATTAAATTTTCGCCTTTCGTTTCCGGAATACCTACTATTTCAATATTGTAGCGCCTTGCCCATTGCTCTTTCGTGTTCATATCAAATGAAATGTTTTCCAAACGTGTTTTCATTTCAGTGACGTTTTCCCGAAGGGCTTCTTGAGATTTGCATTTGCATAATGATCGGTAACATACAAATTATAAGCTAAAACTTTTGCAAACCTAAAATTACGAAATGAGCAATGCTATGTTTGAACCAATCTGGTGAAAAGTAAAATTTGGTAGCCTAATGGAACTTTATTTGACAAATATCTATAGTTTACAACGATTTCAAAAAGGTATAATTCTGTGGTTGAAAGAAATTAAAATAATTTTTTAAATAATAATTCAATATCAGCGTGCATTTTTTTAAAAAGGAATTATAATTTTGAAATAAGTATAATTTTGGTAAATAAACAAAAAGCAACAAAATTTGTCAAACCCGTTGTAGATGCCCAAGAAATGAAATGACGTATCAATAGTTGACATGACGAAATGAAATGACGTATCAAATGTTGAAATGACGAAATGAAATGACGTATCAAATGTTGACATTACGAAATGAAATGGCGTATCAAATGTTGACATGACGAAATGAAATGACGTTCGGCGCTTCAAAGCAATATCCCAGGAAAAAATCTTTGAACCTCCTTCTTTAATTTCTCTAGGCTTTAATCTAAATCTGAATGGAAGATCGCCGAGCAAGCTATCGTCACGCGGAATTATCGCTTCCAAGCGACTTCATACCGAGTCATCTGACGCTTCCCAGTGTTGCCCACCCACAAAAATTACTAAATTTTTATAACGGAAACCCTTTTGAGCTGAGTTTGAGAATCATCATCTTGAACATCGCTATTATATTTTTTTGGAAAAGGAGATTTTACGCAATTATACGTATATTGTTGAATAAATTGTTATATTGACCCTTGTTCTACAAACCATTTAATGGTACAAAATTTGCGGTAATATACAAACTTTTTTAGTTCGTATAATTATAGTAATAAAGCACTTTATTGCTATTAACAATAAAACAAGAACAACATATATATTCAAAACAAAATCAGTTAAAGAAATTGAGAAGGTGGGTGGCCTTATCGCTTCAACCGATATCTACCAGGCAACCCTCTATTCACCATGAAAAATTATTTGCAATTCATTAATTTATAAAGTAATAAGTATTCTAGTAATTTACAAGGTTTGAGTGTATATGATTTTCCAATTTCTGTGCCCAATTTTAACGTAAAATTTAACAGAGATTTCTACCAGGCTGAATATTTATTGCCTGAAATAAAATGAAGGTTACTATTGGATAATGTAACTTTTTGATGGTGAAAAGAGTATTGCAATTAACTCATGCATTTTAAAATGAACCTATAACAAAAACAAATCTCCACTCTTTGTATTATTTTACGACAGATTAGGAACGAAAAATAAGAAAAAGTTTTACAGAATTACAACTTCTCAAAACTTATGATGGAGCTAAATTAATTTTTACGTACCAATATTGCTGGAACTTTGCATTTATTTTCAAATATTTTAATAATATTTCATCTTAAACACTTTATTGTGCCGGATAAGAAAATTATATACCGTAATCAGTTCAATCCCCTCAATAAGTTCAAGAAAACTTTTAAGGAAATACTATGCCAAAAAGCTTAAGTTCTAAGATCAACGATTATTTGGATGAAAAAGGGCGTAGGATTGGAATCCGCACAAACTATTTCTGTTTCTGTTTTTGAAAAATAATATATACACAATGCAAACAGCTTGGCTGCGGCGTTTCATTAGCACGCACAATTAGCTGTCTTGTATGTGTGTTTCTTTTATTTTGTCGTCAAATTGTATATCTTCTACCCCAAGTACTTTATAAAAGAGTGCTGAGAGGTATTTTACCCTCTCAGTCTACCCATTATACCTTGTAAAAGCCGAAGTAATATGTAGTATAGTAAGTAGTATTTACGCATTCTCAATGAAAATGAAGAAAAAGAAGACTTTACCAAGTGTAAAATTTTTTACCTACGAATAAATAAAATATTTTGAATTTTATTATTCTGTACACATTGTATTATTGATAAAAATGGAAATAACAACTCAAAACAACTCATTCCAAAGTTCCGTCAAACACCAACCAGAACTGCTTACAGCATTTTGTTTATTTATTAAAAAGTTTTGTATATACTTTCAGAAATGAGAAAAAATAGTGTTGTTTAAAAGGAATACAATGAATTAAATGCACTTTCAAATAAATTGCCTTGTTATAAGGAAAAATATGTTAGAATAAATTTTCTTTTAGAATACTTTATGAATGAAATAGACTGCGATAAGTACTGAGAACGTTTATTATTATATCTAGCAAACCACAGAGTAAAGAATGATGGCAAATTCAATACATATTCTGCCTTACATAAAAAAAACTTTAGAAACGGCATGCATTAATGAAACGTGTGTCTTTTGATAGAGCGAATTAAATATATCAAATTATCTTTTGAATAATATCATTGAAAGATAGGAGAAAAAAGATAAAAAACACTAATAATTTTAGGCTAGGTTTTTACGAATATCACTCATTCAACTGTGTGGCACTAATTTTATCACTATTCAAACAAATCACTGTTAGGATTATAATTATTTACAATTCCAAGCCGCTTTATTTTCTATTTCTGTGAATATTTTAACTTAAGCCTGTACTCTAGGTATACACCGTTTTATTCATAATCCTTTTATAAAACTATAACTGTAACTAAAATATGTTCTGTCTCTTTTTGACTTATACATATGACAATGTATTTGATAGAAAGAAATAAAATATGATATTACTAAATCACCGCTATAAGATATTATGAATAAGAACAGTAAGATGTTAATCAATGCATGACGATAGCTACGGACTCAGATGCCATTTACCAGTTGATCACATGGACATAACGATTAGTGGATTGTAGAAACCAGTTATTTAAAAAGGGTAGGTATAATAAAAAAAAAACACTTAATTATATTTTTCTTGATTCAATTATAACACTGTCGAGAAATGCCGCTGGTGCTCCAAGATATCCCAAATATCTTGCATAACCCATATACCATAATATACTCATTACATGGGAGCAACATCCCACAGTCCTATTTCCAGCGGCACAATTACAATAATAACAATAACTTAAGATTGCTCTGCGACTATTTTTTTTTGATTCTTTAATTGTTTACCTCATTCATATTTATTCCTTGGTTACGACGTATGTTCGAAGTTTCTTATTTTATTATTTAAAAGTATCTTAATTTAGCTTATTTTATTTTTACTTGATCGCTTGCAACGTTCTTGTATTGCTCAATTAATTACGTGTATTATAAGTCAAAAAAAATGAAAACAAATAATGACATATTTATTTATGACAAGGCTGTATGGCTTAGCTCCTTGCCTGCTCTTACGAGCAAATAGAACAAACAAGAACAAAAAGAAAATGTTTCCGTAATCAACAATTTAAATCCAAAAAATGAAATTGATTACTTTTTATGCCGTTCTTTTAAAAATGTAACGAATTTCGAAAAAGTAGGGGATTTATTTTTTATTGAATTGTGTTATATTGTCGAGTGTGAACGCTTTGTCGTTTTGTTTTTAACTATAAGGCGAATCTCGCCATCGTTCTTTTCAAGTCTCGCTCTTGAATTAACATCCTTGACAGTTATAGAGTCTGGCCAGCGAAAAACGAAGGAAATTGAAAAAGGATAATATAATATTAGTTGAGAGAATTGTGTGTAGCAGGCTTAGTCGGTTTGGCAGCTTCCATGGCTGTCATTAAAAAAATGCGTTGACATGATTGTCAATTAAAGTAAACGTTAAAATATTTGGCTTTCAACCAGAAACTACTGTGTAAAATAATTTTATTGCTTTAACCATTTTCTAATGAGTTTTTAAAAACAATTATCTTACAGGGTCAATAATAAAAAGATAACATATTCCGGTCCTCGGTGTCAACTAACTTAACAAAGCAAATCATTATAGTAACATTTTAGTTGTTGGTATTTGTGTTATTTATCACGTTTAAATTAAGTAAAAATTTAACAAAATATTTTTAACGCAATTAATATCTTTAAAATCATTCATAAAACTTATTAGCAAAACTTACATGTCGGTGACATGCCCGTTAAATATAAAAAAAAAAAAAACAAAAAAGTAACAGCGAAATTGAAAAAAAATATGTAAACCTTTAGGCGAGGCAGTTTCTGCGTGGAAGCCAAAGTAATCGTGGCGTAAATAAACATTCTAATTGTACTGTAAACTGTAGTGCTGATATTAAATAAGAACTTTCATTTATTTTCATGAACTAAAGTTGTTTTCTATTAACTTAATACAATTATTCAAATAACGTATGTTGATTTTAAATCCCTGGTTAAGTGCAATTACATTCATTATTATTTGAATGTGTTTTGCTCGTTTAATAATATCAACACATGTTATTTAATGTTTCCTATTTGATTCAGTAAAGTCAGTAAATTAAACAAGTAAGAGCTTAAACAGCTACAGTCATGGATTGTGTAATTATCTTCTCAGTTTTCTAAAATATTATCAAGTTTTATTTTTTATCTCTACTTATTAAGTATGTACCTATTTCTAACACCCGCATGAATGATGCTTCTTACTCCTGCCTTGTGCTTACAATATTATTTACAAAAACTTATGTCAAGATAAAAAATTTTTTTTCTTTATTTCACAAAATAATGTTAACTTGTTTATGAATAATGTGGTTGCAACATAGAGGTTGCATAAACCATTTTGCTTTTGATTATAAGATGAAATGTAATCTCTACTAGAATATTTACAAATTAACAACAGGAGAAAAAACAAGGAACGTTAATAATTAAAGATAAGATTTGCCTAAATTACTCTACTCATTTCTTAAACAATCGTCCAAATGCGATTAACCTTGGCGGATTGTTGTATGTACACCTGCGAAGGTTTTTGGTCCAAAATTGTTGTAAAACCTAAAACATAAAATACCCACCAAGTATCTGAACGCGTTGAAACATTACATTAATATAAATGTGAAAGTTTGTATGTGTTTAAATAGTAAAGTTTTTAGGTGCATGTAGCTCTTTCCCTTTTGGTTGGTGCGGTAGATAATCTAGGTAATCTACATATGATCAACAATCATTTTACAAGAATGTATCCGAAGGTGCTATTTGCAAAGTGGCCAAAAGGCAGAATTAACACAGTTAGGTAAACGTTGTGCAAAATGAATTCAAGTTTTACTAAGTAGGAAGAACTATATTTTTGCATCCTGTAACGGTTGTAATGTAACATAAATGTAAATTAATGATATTAATTTGGCCCTATCAGGCTAAATTTGGTTCCGATCGTAGATATTATATTCGAAGCAAAACAATATCCAATTCTTTCGTGGGATGTATCAAATAATAGTAAACTTCTTCTTTCATTACAGATGATAAGTTGATGGGTATACAAATAATATCGAATTATTTTATATCTTATCATTTTAGTTACTAGCGAAATAAAATGATTTCATTATTTACTGTTGTGGCTGCGGTTAATGCAAAGATGCCGAAAGTTAGATTGTTTGTTTTTTCAAAAACAAATCAATATTAACTCGTAGACTTGATTAGTGAGTCATAAATACAACGGAAATTGTACTCTATAATGACTTTAAAGTGCTATCGATTATCGATGCAGAAAATTCTGCGAAGTTCCATATTACACTATGGCTAGGGCCACAGCGATCGTAGCGCTATTTTTAGAAGTTTATTATGGTAACAATTACAGTGGATATCGTTAATATAACAATCATTACCGTAGCAATAGTTACCATAGCAATGGATAATTAGCAATGCCACTATGACAAATTATAAGTCACTACAAATAAACTGCACTCCTGCACTCACTACACTAATGTCACTACAAAATTGTCCGTTTTTGTTGGAACTTTGGCCCATAATTAATTCCGTTTAATTTTAAATTAACAAAAAAATGCAATGTTGTGTATGCTCCATTGGCTAGTTTTCGAGTTTTGTGGATAAAAATAACATATTGGAAGCTAGATTTTATATTTAAAATTAACGTACGTTGATATTTTGATGTGGTAGTCTTCTGTGGGTAAATAAAAGTTGTAATTGGTTCATAAGTTCACAGTTTTTAGGCTTCAAATAAAAAAAAACAGACAGAACAAAATTTCTTTGTAAATTAATGATCATATTAACTTCGTTATCACGAAAACCTATAATTAGTTTCGATAGACACAGTTCCACGAATACCAGATCGGTAGATTAATTTACATTCATGGCCAGTACGAGCTATTGCTTTGGAGTTTCCATTTCCTGGCTATATTCAAGTGGTTTGCTCTGAAGTAGGTACTTCAAGTCTGGATTAGGCCTGTGTGGTGCTGAATTCGTGTTATAGATATATAGCTAGGTAAATTCGTAACGGTTCGTAACGTAATAGGTTTCAGTGTTACTTTGGATTTAGAACCTTTTCTTTGTTTATTTATTGGGACGGAATATATCCCCAGACAAACACCCCAACTACAACAACCCAAAGTAAGCGAAGCTTGGAGCCTTGCTTACTTTAAAGCTTGTTATCCAGAGATAACCAAACAGCGAATAGAAGGAACCCAGAATAAACATACATATATAAATATCAACAACCATGATCGGAGAACAAACATCTGTGTTCTACACATATCTGAACGCCCCGACTAGCATTCTTACCTGGGACCTCCAGCGTATGAGGCAGGGCAACTAACCACTGCGCCACACGGCCGTCATGGTGTCGTTGCCATTTAATAATACCTTTGCATTTATCATCAACTCGTTCCTAAACAATCGTCCGATTGCGATTAAACTTGGCGGATTGTTGTACATATGTACACCTGCGAAGATTGTTGCTCCAAAATAGTTGTAAACCCTAAAACTTAATAATCCCCTCCAATAATCTTACGCGTGAAAACATTACGCTATTATAAATGTCAAAGTTTGTTTGAGTTAACGTTTTTTTTTATTTTTATTGAAAAAGGATTAGACGTTTGTCTTCTATCTCACCTGATGGAAAGTGACGATGAAGACGAAGGTGTTACACGTCTATCCACGAGATACCTATTTACTCGGCGCTTGAAAGATCTAGGACTATAGTTTTCTGGAAAAACAGACGCAGGCAGTTCATTCCACACCTTTGCGACCCGCACCAAAAAGAAACCATCGAAGCGTTTGGTTCGACTTCTTGGGATATTTACCATAAAGGGATGGAAGGCCTGTCTGCGTCTGTTAGTCCGATGTAAAAAGGGTGTGGGTTCAACCCTGATCAAAAAGAGCATTCGCGCACTCTCCAAAATGTAATCTGTTCAAGACTGCTAAACTGGCAACTTTCCGACGATGGTCAAGGTTTTGCAGTTTTTTGGTGGTGAGGTCAAAGTTGTTAATAATTTTTCGGGCTCTTCGATCAACTGCGTCCATCGCTTCTAGTTGTTATTTTGCAGAACCATCCCAAAGGTGACTACAGTACTCCATACAAGATCGAACTTGAGATGTGTACAAATTAAGTAGCTGTTCAGGGCTGAAGTACCGTCGGACCTTCGAGATGATTCCCAACTTCTTTGAAGCAGTTTGAGCCATGGACACAATTTATTGCCCGAAGTTTAGTTGGGACGATATAGTTACGCTCAGAAGCCCTGGGTGGTCGGTTAAGGGTACAGAAACATTTTGGAAAGTGGGCGTTAGGTCGAAACTGCTCTTTTTCGCCGAGAATAAGCACGCCTGTGTTTTTGGCGGGTTAAATTTGACCAAGTTGTACTCGCCCCAGTCGAACACTTTCTTTAAGGCCAAATCCACCCGCTCAATCATGGACTCTCTCAAAGTCCGGATTTATTTTGTTCTTGTTGAAGTGATAAAGTTTTAAGTGCATGTAGAAAATACATGTAAACTACATATGGTCAACAAACAATTTACATGAATGTATCCATGGGAATACTTAAGCGATGCAAGTATACAACTGCCATTTATAATTTGCCTCAAACATCAACAGTCCTGCAGTGTTGCATAGCGTGCTTTCGTCACGTATGATATCACATTTGGCCGATATAATCGCATTAATTCGTTAATTTTTAAATTATGTCAAGATAGCCAAAGTTAGACCAAAATATTGAGTTGCATGGTCGCCCATGCTACCGCTCAATTCTCATTCTAACGCTGGTCGATTTCATGTCTTGTGATTGAGGCTTATGTCGCCCCTGCTACGGCCGTAGTTTTGTTTGGTTACTTAAAACTGGGTAATTAAACGGTAACAAATCGTAAGAAAAGCTCAAAACACACAATGTTCTGTCCACCAATATAAGGATAAACAATATTATCTGCTTAACAAAATTCAACACTACTGTGAGCTAAACAAACATCTATAATTTAGTCGTTTATCACATATAAGAGCCATTTGTTGCCTAAACCATCCGCGATATCAGGATATGCTGCGATGTTGATAGCTATAGAGCCAGAGTTTGAAATTTATAGCCGTTCCCGACCGATGCAGCCAAACATACAGATCACGGTTTAGCTAGCTCGATAAATTATTTCAATGCCTTTTTGTGTTTTACGGATACTTAAAAAAAAGTGTTTGAATAAAAAATTGTGGAAATAGTGAGTACTGATTTTTGTTTTTTGTCAGTAAAATATTTGTGTTTATGGTTTTAATGCGTCTAACGTAAAGAAACAAAACACTGTTAAATTTGAAAAGAAAAACTAGGTCTGTTCACGAGTAATACAATATCACGATCATTTCTAAGTATTTTCTTCAGTTTTCCATCATTCATTCCTATTTATAAATTATAAATAGAAGTACGTGTCTTCTATAAGTTTTTTTTCTGGCTGGTTTATTTTACAGAATTTCTAATATGTTATTTTTAATATGTGATTTTATACGTGTATAAGTAATTTATTTGAAACAAAAGAGTAATGAATAAACTTAATAAAATAAAACAAATATTCTTAATTTTATGTTTCAAAATATTTAACAAACACAATTTGAGACAATATTCGCAATAAAACAAAACAACACCGATTAAAAAGAAAAAAAATAAAAATCCGAAATTGTCGTATCTGAATCCAGTAATTACTTCGAAACTTACACGTTGTTATTTCGAAAGCGTTTTCGAGAATTTACCTGGATAGAATTTATTTTAGTATTCACAAATGCTCTGAAAGCCATATTCGTTACGGATTCGAAAAGTTCTCGTCCGGATACATTTTGATTCGATTCAGATATTCCGATTGAGACAATTTCGAGGGTTGTTTTGTAAAAGAGATATTCTCGGTCTGTTTACGAAGTCTAATGAACAGTCTGAATACTTTTTATGAATTTCGTAAACGTGTACGACGCTGCTGCAATCGGAAAGTTTCAATGTTTTTATTGGTATTCTAAAAAAAAAACTTCGTCATAGCAGAAAGTTGCATCTATAAATTATGCGAGAGTGTGTGTTTAAATGTTTAAGTGATATGAGTATAAAAAGTCGTCAAGAGTAATTTGAAATGCACAAATAGTTGAGTTCATTCCCGGCCCTCCATAAGCTTTTGATTTCAGTACTTTACGCAAAAAATGACTATACCTTAATTTTTATAACATTTTATAATAATTACTAAAAAGAAAGTCCGAACCAAATTATGTATATAAATATATAAAAGACATAAAAGCAAATCAAAGAACATGTAACTGCGTGCATCTTTACCGACAGACAAGGTTCTCGAACTATAGGTTAATCATTATGCAAAAAGAAATACTTGAGGTTATCTTTATGACTTAAAATAGATGACATAGATATTCAGTTGAATTAATTACTTTGAAAAGTGTCGAAATCATAATATATTAAATAATATCACAAAAAATATATTTATGTCAGCTTTATAGTCAAATATTTTATTTTTGTGCTTTTTGTTTGCTTGGCTTTATGTGCGAAATTATTTTCTTTGATCGGCAACCCTCAATAAAAAAAAAGCATTTGCTCTGTTTTTGTGCAACACGTGAATGCAGCATACTTACTAATGAGATAGCAAACTAACAAAATAAATAATTAAATAGTAGTTAATTGTTTATTTTTCCTTTTTTCCCTTTTAAATGAAGTAACAAATATTTTTAGATTAAAGAATTTGTGGTGCAATACAATATAGTTATTATAAGTTTACTCTAACGATGGCTATTTTAACACTAAAAATAAAAAATAAACTAATTAGTATTTAGCTCATGTGATTATAAAATATGGTATTAACCTTATTGATTATTATAATAAAAATAATTATAACTGTATATTTTACTGAAACATAAGTGGCCGACGGCACGAACATTTTGAACTCAACCCTTTAGAAAGTAACATAGTGGATGAATGTTGCTTTATCGCCGTTGGCTTGGATCCACATCATGGACTATGCGTAAACCTTTCTATGCACAATAACGAGTGACGCAGACAGTCTTGGGATGTCCTTATTTAACAGTGATCATCTTCAGCTGAGACTCAGGAGGAATTCCCGCCCCTTCCCCGCTTTTTCCCGACCCTAGCTCGTTACGTGATAACCTTTATGGCGGCCCCGCTTGCTTTTCGCTTGCTTGGTAATGGTAGGTACTCTTTTTAGACGCAGTTGACTATGTCCTTTTCTGTGGGCAATGAAATTTAGGTATAATTTCATTTCAAACAAACAATCAAACATATTTATTATGGTAGGAAAGTCAGAATTAAATCATGTTGTACCCTAGACGCAAATTGCCATATGCATCTGTATGTGTCATCGTATCTCTCATGCGATTGGATCGACATCGATTCGATATTTTTAAAAGCTGAAGCTTTATTAAAAGAGTGTTCTTAGCCATGTTTGAAAAAAATTGATTGAGCCGTTCAAAACTTAACTCTGAAAATCTTTTTACGATGAGACTGTGACCGTTATGAGTAACATCTAATGAATTATAATATTTCATCAACAATCAGTGTGAGTTTAATATATTTTTGATGTTAAAAGCATTTCAGTTCAATACACAATTAAAATGAACTCACGGAGGCGGAATGCGCGACGCTGCAGGTACCAACTTTTTAAAATTAGATTTGAAATCTAAAGGCTTAAGTCCATAGTGTTTGAGCCGTCGGCCGAGGATGTTTCAGCATATAATACCGTCATGATTATTTTTAATAGATTGGCTATACAGTCATAAACCATATTTAAAAGGTTATAGAACTAACTTTTTTGTTTTTGGTATTTAAATTAAATAATGAAGTCAAAGGAAATCTTACATACAACACTAGAGTCACGTGACCAATATCTTAATTAGAATATAGAAAGAAAACACATTTATACATTAGACTGACCTAAAGGCTTTTAAAGGAAGAGGTCTGTACCCGCGACAAGTCGAGGAGATGTCCAAATGCGAGAAACTGACGCTACTGAGCCATATCATCTCTCGACCCGAAGCGGTGTTTGTCGCGTTTAGACACCTTCTCTGCTAATTATGCTAGCCCCTTGCAACTTTAATAGGCGCAAACTGGTTTAACCTTCCGCGCTTATGAAGCTTGTTTTGAGCTTGAGTTCTTATTGTCTAACACAGAAGAGTTTTTTGGATAATTTAATTTATTTTATGATAAAATACGTTCTAATATAAAGGAAAATCAAAAAGGAAATAACATGGGAAGAAAAAAGTCTAAAAAAGGGAAAGCCGAAAGAGCACATCTACTTGTTGCAAAATAACAGAGCGAATATTGGATTGACGTATTTGAATTTTGAAGTTTGCTGATAGGGATTCCGAACTAAAAAAAACAAAACTTACAAAAGGTTATAGTTGCAATCGAAATAATGCTTTGCAAGATTGTACAATTAACATAATTAAGTTTGTAATATGTTTATGATTTTATTTATTTAGTTTTAAATGTATACTTCATATGTTTACTTTACTGTTTATGAAAAGCTTTATGCCTTTATCTTTAGAATAAGCCACCAACAAAACTTCTTTTGCATTGAATCGGTAACCCCAACGTTGCGCAGCTATTGTATGGCGACTCCTCACGTTTAGTTTCTTATTAATTGAGATAATTTTATTTTGAAGACAATATTTTAGCTCTGATACTTTTTTTAATAGTCATTTACTTAAATGATACGAATTATCGTGCATTCCATTCGTCCATTAAGTGCTGAAACAAAAAGCTTACTGACGGCCTAAAATGGACTTAACTCTTTCACAACATTAGGTTTCGAGGCAAATATAGCGTTGAAGTAAAATATGAAAATTTACTATGGATATTTAAGATATTTTTATACTAGTACAAAAACACAAGCCGTCTTATTAAGAGCGCATTTGATAGTGTGAGGTTAATGTTAACCCTGTCTTAAACTGCATACTACCGCCGTGGAACATTATGATATTTTTTATGAGTAAAAAATGTGACATCTTTTATGAATAAAAAGTAAAGTAAGATCATTTAAAATTTATGTAGATAAAAATAAAATATCCTTTAACTCGAAAAAAGGTTGTGAAGGCGCTATATCAAACAAGAGTATGACCCAAAATAAACATTATTTTAATGAATAAGAAAAATCTTTCCAGATTTTACTAGTTAGCAATATATGTAATGTAATATGTAAATAAATGCGGGTTTGTGGATTTCACAGTCTCCATAAATCGGTGCCATCATCGCTTAAGTGTTGATTTAAAGTCATATAAATCTAAGATCTTTGAATTATTTCGTTCAGAGCCTAAAAATAAAAAAATATTTTTATTTTTCAAGTTCAGTGACGGAAAATTTTCATCAAAATTTCAATTTTCATCGAAAAGGGCAGGTACAAACGCCAACTATTTATATTTGAGGTCGGTGCCAGCAGCATCATTAGATAGGAAGATAGTCAACTAAGAAATAAAGCATGAGTTGTTCTGAGTTATTATTGAAATGGGGTGCGCCCACAAATTGTCTGATTACGCGCTCGTACCACGCTAGGCGACCTTAAAAATAATACTAGCCATATTAATAAAACTAGAGCTTAGTACGTACTACAAAGTTCCGGCTATTTTTATACATCAAAATAAGCTTTGCTACATCACAAGTTTTGAAATATGGACGTCATGAAAACCTTTTTATTTTCGTTCCTAATCCGTCATTATATTGTACAGAGTACAGATTTATGTAAGTTATATACTTTATCCATTTCTCATATATATATATATATATATATATATATATATATATATATATATATATATATATATATGACACAGATATGTTAGTTTCTTTTGAATTTCTGAAGAGGAAAGATACTGCTTAAATGTAAAATCCTATACATTCACTTTGTAAATTAATTGAAAACTTCTTATTTATATAAATAAATAAATTACAAATATAAACTGTCATTACAACACAACCAGCATTAAAGCAATTTATTCAAAATATCTAACAATTTTATAAAAAATGTTAAGTCTCGTATGAAAAAAAAAAAAAAAAAGGGCCAGCGATATTCAAGATGATAACTCTCAAACACAAAGGTCTTTCGTAATAAAATTTCAGTAATTTTTGTGAGTGGGCAACACTGGGAAGTGTCAAATGACTCGGTATGAAGTCGCTTGGAAGCGATAATTCCGCGTGACGATAGCTTGCTCAGCGATCTTCCATTCAGATTCAGATTGCAGATACGCACATAGAGAAATTAAAAGAAGATTCTGCCGAATATTTTGTTTCTTTGCATTTTCTTTAGACATTCGATCGTTATTTCATTTCTTGGGCATCTATCATGAATTTAAGATATTGCATTGCCTATATTTTTAAGTTAACAATATTCAGAGTTCAGCAAATATACTTTATAAGGTTTTTAATCCTTGTATTTCTCTTCATATGTGAAAATACATAAATATATATACACTGTTTATTGTTATTATTAAGAGTCGTCGTCTACAAATGATAGTCTGAATATACGTAATTATTGCTTCTAAATTGGTATTCTGAGAATGTGCCAAATGTATGGTTGCCTACATTGCGCTGATGTATTTAAAATGCCTCCATAAATTAGTTTCCTTCCACCAGACATAAAAAAATGATCAAGAAAACCTCGTGACGACGCGACGTGAGACCCTGTCATACCAAACTGGCGCAAGTGCCGAAACCACTGTGAATAGGTCTTTTTGGCTTTCTAAATTGCTACTGAATTTTTAAACGAGCGTTATATTTTTCGGCTAAAACAGACAAGAATTATTATATCGCTATAATATTTTGACTGTTTGGAAGTTAAATAATTTAAACGTGTTTTCAATATTAGTAATGAGCGTATAATAAAGTGAGGTTAAACTTTCACTAGCCTGACAGATTAGTCTACTAGGCAATTTTACTACTTTTTTGACATCATAGAGAGTATAATATTGTTCGTTTGGAAATATATTAATGCATTTCTAAGTTAAGTAACGCCTCTTAAAATGAAATGGCAAACCAATTTTATGGAGATAACAAAGATATTTTCATACGGATTTTTCATACGGTTTGCACCTGGAAGGTTTAAATCATTTTGTGGAAATTGGTCGAAATTTGATAATAATGTTTGAACATTTTTTATAATGGTTTTATGGAAGGTCGCACTTGCGCTGGCTTTGTTTTACGTACAAACCTTTGATTGTGTTAATTTCATCAAAGGTCAATGAATTAGTTATTTATTTTTATAAAATGTAGCGATTCTTTACATTTTGAAATACTTGGTTGGAAATAAATTGGCAGGTTTGGAAATAAATACTTTGCAAATACTCAAAGTAAGATTATTACATTACGTACATTTAAATATAATCTACATGATCAACGCAACAATGTGATGTGACCCTACGACAGAACCCATGCGAACCTCGCTAATATAGTTCATAATAAAAATATTATATAATTACATAAATATAACATAAAGCTGGGGCTTTCCTATCCACCAATTTCCAAAATCTAACATTAAACATCATGGCGAACGACCATGTACACAATTGGTAAGAATTTAATTGTCTGATCGAAGCTTGAAATCCTGAAAGGATAAAACGGTGAAATTTTGCTTTTAATTGTTTTAGAGCATAATTATTATTGCAATTATAATTAAACAAACTATTTTCTTAAGTTGGATCCTTGCTAGAATTCCTTTCTAAGCTATGTGATCATAGCGCTTGCGAAGATGCCGAAATATCGGGACTCCGAATTTTAAAATAGGAATCGTGGTAAGAATCCCGATATATCGATAAATTATAATTTTTACCTACATTTGAAATATTCGTACCGGAAAACGTAAGCGTAGTAAACGACAAATATTCGAACAAAGACATGTTCAATGATTATTAGCTGACCGAATAAACACAGAACAGGTGAGAATTTGTATCTGTGTGACCTGACCATTGCATATTTGAACAACTGGTATTCAAACCTAGTACCTACTTTTGGTCAAGGACACAGAGCTTCTAATTCGCGGTCAATTGAACCTCATGAAATGGACCTCTTTGGACGTGAAGTTTATATGAATAAATTGAGATAAATTATGGCAGTTTGTCGTTAAAAACAAACAAAGTCACTTTCAATTTTATAATATTAGGTAGTTAGGATTCTAGGGGTCATTTCATATTTTCACCTCAGAGGCGTAGTCATGATGATCAGTCTTCTTGTCAAATCTTGCTTGCTTATGTTTTCTAGTTTATTCTAAATTAATCTATTTATCGGAAGACATTGGGTACGGACAAGGCAAAGTCGTTTAGTGGGTCTATAGGTTTATGGTAAAATTTTGTAAAGGCCTGAGAGTTTTAAGTCCACCCAGCAGTTTCTCGGATAACCTACACCGAACACGTGCCGCGTGCTGAGTGCGCTGAACACACTCTCGTTATCTGCGTTATCCACCGACTTAGCGTCTGACTTGACGCGGCTCTGTGAGGGGCCTTTCATGTTATAAACAAGAAGTTCGAAGCTTTAATATTTTTCGTCACAAAAAATATAATCTTTTAGAATCGATAAATGACATATAATTATGTTATTTTTAAAGATTGGCAAGGATAACGATTTGGGGCTGTGGTTTTAATGATGTTTATTATGGTTATTTATACAAATGCAAAAACTATATTTTCTAATTTAATGTCTGGGCCCCATGTCCGGTGCATACAGCTAACGATATAACGGTAACTTTTTGGTAATTTTTTTTAAATTAAAGTAATATAATAATATCGTAGAGAAAGCTGATTAAGAACTAAATTTGGATCCCAAGAAAAATGTGTAAGTACTTCGATTTAGTTGCTTTAATTTTATAGGCTTCTCGTAAAATTTGCCTCATCATTGCCCATATCGTCGGCTAACAATAGAGACAAGGCTGAACGGTTTGAATTTAATGAACCGAATGAACAACCCTTATTAAATTGTTCATTTAAAAAACAAAGAACTAATAAAACAGGTTTTTGAACATATCAGTATTACGTTACGTACAAAACTCCCACCATGACCTCAACGTGATGTTGCATTGACAAATATTCATGGGTACCAGAGAAGCGAGCATCAACGTCAGGGTCTCTGGCGGACAGCCGCGCCGCGCGAACGCCGCCCGTAGCGTCTCGCGGTACCCAGGGTTAGGCTGGACTGCTTTGCTTTGGTGCTGTTAGTGGAGTTAATTAAATCTTTTGTTTCTATTCAAATCAATTATTTTTCTTTCACATTTTAAGACAAGGGAAAATGGAGGAAATGGTTAAAAATACGCAGAGGCCCAATTACGCAAACGCATCGCATCGTAAACGCATTGACTGCGACTGCATCCGATTTAGGATACCTAGTTATAAATGCGTCACATTTGCAAACAAACAAAGCAAAAATCCATAAATTACGTTCCTCGCCAAATGCCATAGCCAAATGTGTCTAGTTAAAGTATTTAAATGTAGAAATTGAATACTACCCATCCTTTTGACGTAACTAATAGCAGTGGTACAATCAATTAGCAATAATATTGCACAATATCTTTCTTTCCAGGCTGAACTTTTGAAGCCTAAGGAAACGGCTAGTAATTCTAGGTAATTGATACGGTATTCTTTTTCACTATGTTTACATAAATTATAAAATTTATTGTATTGGAATACTGCGCCCCAGCCTGTTCTGAATGCATCTGTATATATCTTATAAATTTGTGAAATAATTGAACAAGAAATGGTATATTTACTTATGCTTTTCTACCAGATTAAATCTTCTAACAGTAATTTAGGGAGTTTAATTTTTGCCTCATAGTTGTACTTATTTTGTAGCTAGACAGGCTGCGACCAGTACACCTATATGTTTGGCAAAATCTCGCATCGAACATATTTGAAGTTTCATAAATTTATTTATTATTATAACGCTTATCGTCAGGTACTGTTCGATTTTAAACATAAAGCCTAAAAACGTTACCGACTTTGTCGGTACTAGTCGATTTTGTCCAAATTCACAACAAGTGACTTTGGACAAAATCGAAACTTCGCATATAATTTTTGTAAATACCCCCGGAGCAACGGATAATCCATACGGTATGGCCTTAAACCCGTACGTGATTGGCTCAAAGATATCCGTTTTCTTGAAATTCAAAACGTAGGTATGTTTTGTAATTAACAAATATAGGTATGATCTTTCTTATCTATGTTAGCTAAGAAACCATTATGGGGAATGAATTTAGAAACTTTTTATAAGATTCCATTTTAAAGTGTAATTTTTCTACAAAATTGTATAATATTATTTATTAATTATTTTTTTTGTACGAACCGTTATTCGCCGTTGAGTTTCGGCGCTAAAAATATTTATTTTTTATATTTGTTTGATATAAACTGGTCACTTGAGGTATAACGAGGTTTTATAACCTCTAAGTGTAACAATTTATTTCGTTTTTCACTATGCAACAAAATATGTTTGGGAGTAAATACTGGTGTAATTTTATATCTTTTCTTTATTTATTCTTTTCTTTCTTACTGGTGTAATTTTATCATGAAATGGAATTAAAATTATCATCATTATTATTTATTCATTTTAAAATCGTTTCATTATTTGTTATTTTAGGCCAATAATCGTAAAAGTAATGGATTCGACCTGCGTGTACCTGAATTATGGTTGATTCTGTGCACGAGTTCCGGACTGGTTGAATTTTGCGTTGAACGCCGAATTCAAATGTGGACGCCAAAGTGGAGGCACTGGCACTTTTCATTAACGTCGCCCCCCCCCCCTGTTTGAGGGGTAACGAGGAGGTCCCATCCAGTTTCCCGACTGGGTTGACCGGTTGCCGGTCGATGTTTGGGGAGTACTTCGGTGTACTTTTTTATTATAAAAATTATTATTACTTTTGTTTTTTTTCAACCCCCTATTAATAGCGGTTATTCCATAACTGGAGCCCCTGAAGCCCTGAGGTTAGAAAGAATCTCTGGGTCCATGTCGGAAATAATTCTCCCGACTGGCCCGGTTCATTCTCGGAGGTCGACGTTTCCAGATTAGGGAGCGTCTACATAGAGGACTCAGGTATTGCGGTAACGGAAATGGCTAGCCAGAGATTCGTCCACTGGGTTCATCATTATATTTAAATGATTTGAACGACGACTTTCAGATTAAAAAAAAAAATAGAAATAATAGAATATTACGTAATACGGATATCGTGTTAAATCTCTTTCAGACCACACGTATTTTCTGTATTCGTATTAAAATTTTTAAACATTATTGAAAACAAAGTCAAAAATAACAATACGAGTACTAAACAGCATTAATCGGAATAGGAAACATCAGGTAGAAGACTACCAGTAATTTATGCGGATAACATGATATATCTATTATAGATTACACGTATTTTCTGCATCTTTTCGAGGAAGCGAAATTATAGTTTATAATAAAAAACCATCAGGTAGAAGACTACCAGGAATGCATGCGGACAACGTGATATATCTATTATAGATAACACGAATTTCTGCATCTTTTCGATAAAACGAAATTTTAGTTTATAATAAAAAAACATCAGGTAGAAGACTACCAGGAATGCATGCGGACAACGTGATATATCTATTATAGATAACACGTGTTTTCTGCATCTTTTCAACAAAGCGAAATTATTGTTATGAAAAAGCATAAAATGGCTTACCTCATCGGAAGAAATAACGAGTTGCTTTAGTTTATTCTGTATTTTTTGTTCTAATTTTCAAACTTTTAGTACACCATTTACAACATATTTAATATTAAACTATAAAGTTAGTGGTTGGTATAAGACGTGTGCTTATTACTACGCACAAAAAAAGAATGAAGACTTGTCGGGACCGGGGTTGATCAAGTAAACAGACGGAAGTTTTTTGAAAAAGTCAAATGACACACTCTAAAACTGTGCGAAGTTACCTAGTACCTTAAAACGACTTCCTTGTTAATTAAATACTATCTGAAGAATGAAGCGAAGAAATATAATAATAGGTCTTTACCTATGAAACTGCCGTTTTGCCGTACTGGCCATTTCAAATGAAAAAATTTTTTTAAGACTGATGATTCTAATTTCAAATTAATTTTATTTGACAAACATGGAATTCTTTTTCTAAAATCGTCATTTGTTTAATAGTTAGTGTTTTGTTTTCCACGCATTCGAACATTTTTCGTCATCATGGATAAGTTAAAAATTCGAGTAATTATGGAGTATGAGTACCGTCGTATCAGCAAAGCGGCACAAGCGGCACGCAACATCAACGACGTTTACGGAGCGAACACTACAAACGAACGCAACACCCGTTCCCGCTTCGGTTCTGGAAATTTTGACCTGAAAAATGAACCCCGTGGTCGTCCGAAAACTTTGGTCGACAATGACGAATTAAAGGCAATTGTGGAAGCTGATGAAACTCAATCCACGGCTGAATTAGCAGCAGCTTTCGACGTTAGCATCAAAACAACATTAGTCCATTTGCGTCAAATTGGCAAGGTAAAAAAGCTTGACAAATGGGTACCCCACGAACTCAATGACCGCCAGCGCGAAGTACGCGTGGAGACGTGCCTTGCACTGCTCAGCAGGCATACAAATGAAGGAATTCTGAACCGCATTGTTACTTGTGACGAGAAATGGATCCTGTTTGACAATCGTAAGCGCTCAGCAAGTTGGTTGGACCCTGGTTCAGCACCCAAACAATGCCCTAAACGAAAACTTACCCCTAGAAAAGTGATGGTCACTGTTTGGTGGTCTAACGCGGGTGTAATTCATCACAGCTTCTTGCCAAACGGGACAAGCATTACTGCAGATGTGTACTGTGAAGAACTGAACACAATGATGGAGAAGCTCGCACGTCTCCAACCAGCTTTGGTCAATCGTTCGGCTCCACTGCTCCTGCACGACAACGCGCGACCTCATACTGCACAGCAGACGGTCTCCAAGCTACAAGAGTTGGGGTTGGAAGTTCTCCGTCATCCGCCGTACTCACCAGACCTTGCGCCTACAGACTTCTACTTTTTCCAGAATTTGGATAACTTCTTGGCGGGAAAAAAATTCAATACCCGAGAGGCAGTACAAAATGCCTTTGAAGAATTTGTTGCCTCCCGTCCAGCTGATTTCTTCAAGAAAGGCATCAATAAGCTACCAATGCGTTGGCAAAGATGCATTGATTGCATGGGTGATTATTTTGATTAATAGAAATAAAAAATATATAAAAAAATTACGCTTCATTTATTTCGTGAAAAACGGCAATTTCATAAGTAAAGAATTCAAGCCTGATTGTAAATTTCTTCACTTATTTGTAATTTCAGTTCCCTGTTCTATTGCGTATATCTCTCTGTAAGATCCACACAATTCACCAGCAACTGTTCGTAAATGTTGGAATGATGTTGGGCCACGCACATTGACTAATAGCAGCCATAAATTAAAACATACATTGTTGCTTGGATAAACGGAACAAATTCGACCTATTGCATCGGTTGAATATACACCTGGGTAGGTAACCTGGAACTGGTTTTCCTTGTTTCCTTCGCATACATTTCTTTGTTGATTGATTCCAAGTATAATATTTTGGCATTTCAGAATTTGTGCGAAATGATCATTTTGGCACGTCTCTAAAAATAGGTAAGTAATAAATAATCAATAGGTGATTGGCCAGGGAACAACGCTTGTTTTCTATATTTCTATGCATTGTGGATTGCATGTAAATGTAATGAACAAATCTGCTGCGCCATATTTATACGATACTAATGTAACTCAATTGTTTTGCCTTCCCGCAACCCCTTCACTAACGCTTAAACTTTATAGTATGGTATTAAAGTTCAAATTGACTTTTAAGTATTATCACGAATCTTTTGTATGGGAATATAGAAAAGTGTTGTTTTTAGTCCTTCTCAGGCATTTTTTTAAATTTTTCTCTCCGTAAGAACCATCCTCGTACTTCAAGGAATATTATAAAAAAATAATTAGCGAAATCGGTTCAGCTGCTCTCAAGATTTGCGCTTAGCAACTCATTCAGCGATTCATTTTTATATTATAGATGAATCGAAACAGAAATTTATAATCTTGTATTAATTTTCGGTAAAAAAATTGAGGTACACCACAAATTATATAGGCTGACCAAATTGACCGCATTGCATTATTAGAACCAATGCACGTTAAAAGCATAATATTTGTACAATGAAAACTATAACAAAGCAAAATTCAAATACTCGAACATTCGACCAATAAAAACGTACAAAAGTGTGTTGAGGTTTTACTGTGTGGAATATTTGCGTGTTGTTAACACTGTATTGAGAACTGTCAACTCTAAAGTCAAATGGAGTTTTATGTCTTCAAAACTCCAGGATGATGATGGTCGGTCATGTGAAAATATACATATATATATATATACATATATATACTTATTAATAAAGAATAAATAGTTTTCACTATTTTATTATATTTATTTTTATTCATAAATATATATTTCTTTATGTTCGTAATTTTTTGTGAGTTTAGAATACCTAGGTTCCTATAAAATACTTAGTAAGACTAACTGTACATATTAAAAAACAGAAAAAAGATAAAAGGAGAGCAAACCCCTTTAAAATATGAGTCGTCATTATAGATTCGAATAGTTTTTATTAAGAAGTTAATGGTTCTTTTGCATTGAATTTGAAAAGTTACTGAATTTTATTTATTTGAACGCGAACATCTATAGATATTGTCGCTATATAAGAAGCATTACTGCAATAGAAGACTAGATTGTAACTGACAGCTAATTGCTTGTTACAGAAAGAAGTCTCTATTGGATCTATTGTTTCATGAAGTGTTTGGTTAATTACTATTTAATAAAGTAACAATAGAATATAAATATTTGAGATCCAAGAATATTAGACGCTACTTATGTTTTTCTACAAGACGTAACTTGTCACAATTTTTTTTTGTACCCCTCCACGGGAAGGGCAGGAGGATAAAAAATGCTCTGACGCATACACTGGCGCGCGATCCAGGTTATGTGGGGCTCGTTCCGACGCCTACCAGAACCCCTACCCACTAAAAACCCCCTGTCGGCAGTTATGTTCAGGCCGTCGGGGAAGGGGTTTTAAAAAAATAATTATTTATTACAAATGAAAGTTTAATGTTAACAACTAAGTGGCTTGTACAAGACTAAATTATAAAATAATATAACACAAAAACATGTTATTGATAGAAATAGTAAACTTTTGTTTGTCAGTCATCGTGGGAATATGCTGACACGTCGGATTATGGCCGCGTATCTCCTCCGTCCTTAAGAGCGAAGCGCGTCTAGCAGCTTCCTGCAGCGTCCCCGCTGACATCTTGTCCGGGCGATGTACTCCTCCTCTTGATAGCACGCAGCTTCCACGAGATGAAGGCCAGGGTGGCCACGAGGTATATTGTTATCGTTGGAAGGCTTGGGATTGCGACTGCCATTGGGATGCTGGGATACTGTTCATATTTTTCTATTTCTTTGGCTTGTTTTACTAGTTCATGGATGCTGTCGAGTGGGGTGTCTTAAATTTTCACTTCATATTTGGTTATTTCTTGATTTATATAGTTGGTTTTCGGAAGAAGTATGATATCATTCATAAAGATGGTGTTCATGTGTGATTGTAGGGTTCTGTTCATGACGGTGATCTGGCAGTCATCTGTGATCTTCATAAGGTAAACGCCAGACAGGCGTTTGTATTCAACCTTCTGTCCACATTGTCTTCTCATGATTTCCTCTTCTTTTGTAATTATCATCCAGCTATTGTCTTGGATTTTCTGTATCTTTCCGGTTTGGAGGTCTATTTTTGCATGGGTGCAGTTGGTTTTCCTGTGTTGTACGAGTGAGACGATGCAATCTTCAGTATGATGGTTATTTCCCAGGTTCGGCAGCTTGCAGAGATGCGTGTCGTCGGTGATACTGCGGCAGTTCTCTTCCAAGTAAGTGTACTCCTCGCTTCCGAGTGCAAGGTATTTGGATTTAGGGATTATAGCGGTGTTACGTTTATTGGGGATGGAGTAAAGGTGGATAAAATCATAAATATTGGGAGTGACTAAAGGGATTTCTAAAATAAAAGTTAGTGAATGTTCAGTACTATACGCTTTTACCTCTATGGAACGTTCAATTTTATGAATGTTTCCTATATCTACTTCTGCCACTAGTTTGTTTCTAAACCTATCACTAAAATTAGACACTTCTAAAATTAAATTTTGCGGACTTATAATACTAGGGTGCATCGTGCCTAAACGAGAAAAAGTAATAGCATCTTCTAATAATGATGGCTTATCTAAAATTATCTGTAAACTAAAATCTATCTGAACGTAAATATTTAAGAACTGTAAGTGATTACTAATCATATGGGAGGTATTGGTTGCGTTTATTAGGTAAAAAAACAATTTGATTTGATTTTCGTTAATTTTGTCTAACTGAACACTAAATTCCTTAATTGCGTTTTGAGCCAAGCTAATTGTTTTTTTCAAAGGTGATTCTAAATGTTTATAGTTATTTTTTAAAGCATTAATTTCATTTTCAATTTTGATCGCGTCATCATTATCTTAATTTCCTGTTATAGATTTCATTATTGATCCTAAGCCATTAATTAAACCACGTTTATGTCTAATTTGAGGCGTGAGAAAAAGTAATTTCTTATTTACAATGCTTAACTTATGTTCGATTTGGTCTCTGTAAGTTTTATGCATATCATTAGAAGGGGTGTTTGCTTCTGCTCTCGTAGTGCTTGCATATAAACTAATTATACTAAAAGTAGTCTCTTTAAGATAACTTACATTATACACGCATGCTAAACTAAAGGAATCCACATGTCTAAGGATTTCACCTTGCTTAAAAAGTACAATACCGTTTGTGTTGTCTATGGGTTCAAGAATCAGGATTGCCCTTGTGCAGAACAGGATGGCTGCTGCAACGGTAAGTCTGGAACAAGGTGAGGTCTCCGTAGCAGTTTGAAGTGTACTCTAATCGATTTAGAGTTGGGGTGAGTACCGATTATTTCAGCGACGCTGTTGGGATGTAAATGAATAATTGTATATGGACCTATAAGTACTGGTTTAGTTTTGTCATTGCGCGCGGTTTTGGCTACCTGTTTGTAAACAGTTTCACCTACCTTGAAGGTTATTTCCTCAGCCTGCTGGTTTCTCCTGGAAATCACCTGATCTTTGTCTTTCGACAAATGTGCTGAAATACATTCTTGTACAGCTTCTGCATTTAGTTTGTGCTTAATGATATAGTCTTGGTAAAATTCTTTTGGATAATATAGTTCAAGCGGATTTCTAGATGAAGTGTGGCCAAAAAGTAATTCATGTGGAGTGTAATTTGTTGCTGAATGAATCGAATTATTGTTAGCTATAACTGAGTACTTTATAATATTTTGAATTGGATCATCTTTGTTCGTCATTGTTTTAATTCTTATGATTTCACCGATAGTTGAAAGGAAACGTTCAATGGGAGAGTTAGAGTTTGGGTTGTATGGTGTTGTGAAATGAATGTGAATGTTGTGAAGGGCGCACAGTTCTTTAATAACGTCATTATCAAATTTTGTGTCCGAGTCAGTGGTTATTTTGAGAGGCAGGCCTAATACGGAGAATATTTGTATGAGACCTTCTGCTATGTGAACACTACTACATGCCGTGAGTGGGATGGCTTGTGCATATTTGGAAAAACAATCTATGATGGTGAGAAATGTTGCCCCGCCTGTTGAATAGAGGTCCATGAAAAGATGTTGCCATGGTTTAGTGGGTGTTTCCGTAATTGCTAACAAAGGTCTCAAAGGGTTGCGTTCATATTTCGATTTCAAACAAGTGTCACATTGGTTAATGAACTTTTGAAAAGTTAATAGCATATAAGGCCAATGATAGTTACGATGCAAATGTTTGTATGTCTCTTGAATACCACGATGAGTTGTTTTGCCTTCGTGATATTTTTTAATGAGCTTCTCTTGTTCTGATTTGTTTTCAACTAAGGTTACACGCGATGAGCATTTTATTAATTTTGGACCTCTGTCATTGAAAATTGTAGTGTAAACTCTAGAGAAAGCATAATATAATTGTTCGTCATAAAAATAGCAATGGAATACCCTATCAGCTATAGTATGCTCTTTGAGGAATAGGATAATCTCCTGTTCCGTGTTATTAATGGGGATAAAGACATCTTTTATTACAGTCCTAGAATTAGTTGACATATTTTCTACTCTGTAATTTGTCCCAGGTGTTGTTCTGATGTGAAACTGTTTTGACTGTCTGTCAAGCGTCAGTGATAATGGGGATGCCTCTATTGTCATTGTCCGGTTGTGTGTGATTTGTTGAAACCATTTCGTTAGTGTCTGTAACAATGCTCATTGAGTCGGATTCGTTTTCAGTAACTAAAGGGGGTTGATTAGTAACGTCACTGTTAACATTTGGTGAATTAATATTAATAGGGTTTTCAGGAGGCTGGTTGACGTTTTAGGCACGTTCATCAATCAAGTCAAGAATATCTTCCATAATTTGGTTTTCATTGTCAACGTTAACTGCTAGTGATTCTGTACTATTGTGAAAGATTTTAGCTCGGGACAGGGCGTCGGCGTAAGTGTTTTGTCGCCCCTTTTTATAAATGATTTTATAGTCATACTCAGCTAGCTTTAAGCGCCATCGAGTTAACTTTGAGTTTGGATCTTTTAAGGACATTAACCAGGTAAGTGGGCGGTGGTCGGTGTAAATAGTGAACTTCCGACCGTACAAGTAGGGTCTAAAGTATTTTACGGCCCAAATGATCGCGAGTAACTCTTTCTCAATAGTAGAATATCTTGTTTCAGTTTCAGAAAGAGTTCGAGAAGCGTACGCTACAGGTTTATCTGATCCGATGTTACCTTGAGATAACACGGCTCCTACGGCGATGTCTGATGCGTCAGTTGTCAGTATAAAATGTTTGTCAAAGTCTGGAAACTGTAGTATAGGTGCGTTGGTTAAGATTTCCTTACATTTACAGAATGCGTCAATAAAGTCAGGAGAGTGTATTATGTTGGCATTTTTCTTTAAGCCGTCATTGGTTTAGTCATCTTTACAAAGTCTTTAATAAACTTTCTGTAATAGCCAACTAGGCCCAAAAATGATTTGATTTCTTTTGGACTACTAGGTAAAGGGAAGTCAAGTACGGCTTTTATTTTGTCTTTGTTAGGTTTGAGTCCTTCATCAGTCAATTCATGACTTGTTCTTATTTTGTTTAAGTTATCAACAAGTTCTCGCTCTAAGTCTGACTCAACATCCATAGTTATTGAATTCAATTTACACTGCGACATTTCTAAGTCTAAGTTATAGGGCTCTAAATTAATTTCGGCTTTGTTACAAATTACTTTCTTTTTATCACTAATGAGAAAGTTATTTATTTACCAATGCATCCGTAAATACCACAAAAATGCAATACCCTTTGCACAAAACTCAGGTAAAAGAATAAATAAATGTCCAGTTCCCACAGTTCATAGTAAAATTGCCCAACAACAATATAGTAATGTAGCACCTAGATTATACAACAGATAGATAGATTATAGACTAGATTATACAACAAACTTAACACTACATATAAAACTAGAAATTTAACAAATTTTGAAATCAAGCATACAATAAAACTTTGGCTAAAGGACCTAAAATATGAAGAAACAGAAAACCTGTTGCTAATTCTGAATTGAAAACCTCCAACATTCAATGTTTTTAAAATACAAACATTAGAAACACATATGCACACATACACACACACACACACACACACACACACATACACACCATACATACGTTACACATACCCTTTTATATTCTTTTTAAAAATACACATGCATTCGTACACACAAATGCGCATATTGTTAAATCATATTTATTTGTAAAATAATGTATTGATTTTCTATATATGTTTAAACTTAGTATAAGTGATAAGTTTCTCTTGCTTTGTGAATTAACTGACTGCCGACAAACAGCTTACGCTAGTTCAGCAGTCAGAGTTTGTACCCTCACTGTATTATTTTTTTTTGTTACAATAAATAAATAAATAAATAAAGTAATGTTAATAATAGAGGTTTTAAATAAACCATTTTTTACTGCCTCTATCGCTGAAGGCGTTTATAAGTCATTATTCCAATAAAATTCATCGTGTAAATATTGTCCGTCTGTAAAGTTTGTTTTAACAGTAATTATTTTGGAACAATTTGGATCAACACAAATTTTTCTGACGGGATAATCGAAACAAATAGGTATTTTGGCCGTAGATGTGTGTAGGGTTTTATGTTTTAAGTCAATGTTACTAGACAAAGTTTTTAATAAATCTAAACCTATTAAACCTTTATATTTAGGGTCAAACTCAAATATCAGAAATTTGTGAATAATGTTATTGTTAAAAATAGGTGGTAAAGGTAAATTTAATACGTGGTTGTGTCGAGTAATGGCATGTGCAGTTTTGACTTCAAAAGGTTCAAATTTAACAAAATTTTCAAAAACAGAATTTTCAATTACTTTGGGAGATATCATCGAGCGAGAGGCCCTCGTATCAATTAGAAATTTACCGTTGAATTCTTTTATTTCGACATATCCTTATCGTGGGTATTAAGCTTTACTAGGTTTGGCGTTCGTTGTTCTCGGTCAATGAAAAATCCTGATTATTACTATCACTTACCTCGTTACTGCTCTGCTCTGCATTATCCAACGGAAACTGCTCGTAATTATTACTATTCACTGCACTGTAGTATTCCGGTTCAATGTAAAAATATGACTGATTATTATTTGGTAGAAACCGCTCATTTGGCGTATAATATAGTTCTTGGAAAGCAAACGGCTGCGTTGCGGGTTTGTTTACCGATCGCATCTTGACATCGGACACCTTCTGCGGTGGATTATGCTGGCGTGGAATATTTTGTTGTGCACGGAAGTTTCCACTGTTCCTGAAATTACCTGAGTTTCTGGAGTTACCCGGGTTTTGCTGCCAAGGTAGTGAAGGGTTGACCCATAAATGTCTTGGTTCGGGTAACGAATTATTCTGGAAAGAAGTACTTACCATTTGCTGCTGTAAAGGTAGTTGCGTAGGTTGCTGTCGCATCATGGGCAATGCTGATCTAAAATTAGGGTTAAAGTTATTAAAAGGTTTCTGTGATTCCTTCGGTCTTACATGTGACGTAGAGGCTATATTATTGTTTATTAAGTGAGATTATATGCAAGCCTAGCTTCCTCCTGGCGTGCCGCTACTATAGCCACTTCTAGTGTATCTGGGTTTGCAATTCTAACACCGATGGAAACATTGAAATCTAACTGATTTACGTATTGCTCTATAGCCATGCTTTCATAATAGTTCTTATCGGAGTGACCTCCAACAGAGTGTAACGTGTCTAACATTTCTCGAATACGTTTACCAAACGCTTCCGCATCTTATGCATTAGCTGGATTTCGTTGCGGGATTCGCCTAGCCTCCTAAACGTTTAAACCCTTCCGCTTAAACGACTTTTAATCAAACACACTAATGCTGGGTGCTTCGCGTCCTGAGAGGTCATTAAATCTATAATACTATCTACTTCTCTTATATAATAGTTCAAAGTCTTCGGATTGCCATCGTATCGAGGCATTAAATCCGCCACTATCTTAAAATTAGATCCGCTATCGGATAACGCCATTTTATAGATTTTATTATATTACACTTTATAAATATACCTATAACTTTGCGTAGACTATATAGCGATATTAGCGTATAGACCAAAACACACACTTATGAACTAAATACACTAAATAACGACAGGAAATAGGGCACGGGAACTCGGAAGTAAAAGTGCTTACCGGAAATTCCTTTGCTTCTCCTGCCGGGTCTCGTCAACCTCAGGTCTCCTTTATTCAGGATTCCCGAAATGTATCTTCTCCGACACCTGCGAAGATTCTTGTTCGGATCCCGGTTAGAAACGATAGATATCGTTCACTTTCGATAGTACACGGAAAGTTTTATTCGACTGATACCCGAAAATGCCACGATCCTACCGACTGCGCCAGTTATATTCAGGCCGTCGGGGAAGGGCTTTTAAAAAAGAAATTTATTTATTACAAATGAAAGTTTAATGTAAACAACTAAGTGGCTTGTACAAGACTAAATTATAAAAATTTTTTTTTTGCTACTTAGCTTTCATCTGAGAGACGGCCAATTGGAGAAAGAGGCTACGCTAGCGGGGTTTAGAAGCGGTCAACCGCTGGGATTTACATAGCACTGAAGGTGCTCAAAGCACTGAAGGTGAATTCATAGCACTTAAGGTGCTCAAAAATGAAAAATAAAATTTAAAGTTACATTAAATAAATATTAAAGAAGTTAAATTAATTCGAATTTACGTTAGAATTAGAAGTTGCGGCCTGAAGGGCTAAGAGATCCAGCGTCAGCTGCGTCGCTACGTTCGTCTGCACGTTTCTCGGTCTAGCGACTATGAATTTCGAATCTAAGACAGGAGCAGTATATGAGACTGAATCTCGAACTAGAGGATTGGGGTGGGATTCGGCGCGTTTGAAGAACGCTTCTGAGAGTGTTTTGAGGTGCTGTTGCACTGTAGGCAGTTCAAGATCATCTCAAGACGGTGCGTCTGTGGCCCTGCGGCAGAAGAGATTTTGAACTACCTGCAGTTTTTGCAGGACGGAGGGTTTGGCGTGGGCAAAGACTGGCGAGGCATATGTCATGACTGGTCTAACGCAGACCTTATAAAGCGTACGTTTGTTTCTGAACGACATTTTACTTTTTCTACCTAACATACTATATAAGCGGCCTAAGCAAAAACGGGTGAGTTTCGTTACTCTATCGACGTGTGGCTTGAAAGAAAGCGTCTGGTCTAAGGTGACGCCTAAGTATTTGGTAGTGCGCTTCCAGGGGATGGGAGTACCTAACATTCGAACGTGCAGATTGTCAGCGACACGACGTTGTTTGAAGTCGAAGTAAACCGCAGAACTCTTGTCTGGGTTCACATCGATACGCCATTTTTGAAACCATGCACCGAGGGCGTCTACAGCCTTTTGGAGTCTGGTGGTGAGACCCGGGACACTGACGCCTTTGGTGTAAAGGGCTGTGTCGTCGGCAAAGAAGGCGAGTTCGACGTCTTTCGACGGAATAGGAATGTCGATAGTGTACACGGTGTACAACAGAGGGGCGAGGACTGAGCCTTGAGGGACTCCAGCTTTTATAGGACGAGGCGCGGAAAGCGTGCCTTCATGTTTGAAACGAAACGTGCGGTCTTTGAGAAACGACGCGATTATCCTAACTAGGCGAGCCGGAAAGCCTATTTTGTAGAGTTTATAAACGAGACCGCTGTGTCAGACTTTGTCGAAAGCCTTGGCTACGTCAAAGAAAACTGCGATCGTTTTCTTTCGTTTCGGATTGAAGCCGTCGAGTATGTACTCGACGATTCGATGGACTTGCTAAGGGCAGGAATGTTTAGCGCGGAAGCCGAACTGGTGGGAAATGGTGAGGGGATCGCCATCCGTTGGAAACAGATGGATCCGCATTAGGGAGAGTATGACTCTTTCGAGAAGTTTAGACATAGCCTTGAGGAGGCTGATGGGTCTGTGATTAGCCGGGATATTAAGAGGTTTACCCGGCTTGGGAATGCCTATGACTGTTGCTTCTTTCCAAGCTTTTGGAAAGTAGCTGTGGTCGAAGCAGGCATTGAAGATGATGGCTAACAAGGTAAGAACCTGTTGAGGCAGGTGTTTGAGTGCGTGGTTAGAAATCCATCCGCACTCGGAGCCTTTTTGGACTTTTGACTTCTAATGAGAAGCAAGATTTCATCATTAGAGACTGTGACAGGGTCGTCGGTGATGGGGAGAGGTTCTCTGCGGAGAACTTCGTCCTCGACCGCCTGGATGTGGGAGGGATCCGTGGGTTGCGTGCTGGGCGAACATTTTGCCGCTATGCTGTCGGCGAAGCATTCGGCTTTCTCTTAGGCTTCAAAGGCAATAGTGCCGTCGGGACGAGTGAGAGGAGGAACGTGAGAGGCGGCGTCTACGCGTAAGGCTCGGGCCATTCGATAATACGCTTGGTGGGACGGGGAGATATTCGCCATGAGATCGTTCATCTGGGCGTCTCGGAGTTCCGCGAGGCGAGATCTAACTTTGCGTTGTAGTTGATTCGCAGCTGATTTATAGGCGGGCGTGGGATATTTCTTGGCTCTCCGGAGAGCCGCGTTCTTAGCTTTAACAAGATTGCTAACGGCTAAGAGTTGATTGAGTATACGTCGCTTAGCAACCTATTCGTTAACACTGATGGCTGAGTTGATAGCATCAGTGAGGGAGTCGAGTACTGAATCTATATTGTCCGGGCTATCTAATTGGTCGGGCGAGATCGCGAGCGTAGAGTTTGGGGCCTCTAAGGCTAAAGCTAACGTATTTTTAAACCTTATCAGTTGGTAAAGATCTTAGGAGGAGTGACGTGATTGTTAGGCAGTCCTAGCACGAGGGAGACGGGGCGGTGATCAGAGCCAAGGTCATCGAGCGGTTCGATATACCTGAGATTGAGGTTGATTTGTTTGACGATCGCGAAATCGAGGGTGTCAGGCGAGTAGTTAGGGTTGCCGGGATAGTGAGTGGGAGTGACGGGAGAGATGACGTCTAAAAGTTGAGTTGCTGAGTGATTTTAAGGAGTTCTCTACGGCTTTGATTGGTTGATAGGCACTTCCAGTCAATATGTTTGGAGTTAAAATCTCCGAACATAATGACTGAATGGCCGAGGGCGAGAACGGCCTCGAAGTCGCTAAGGATAGGTCTGGAATGATGGATGTCACTAGGTACGTAGACTCTATGGCATCATGATGACGGTCGGATGACTAGTCATAGCCAATCTACACACAGTGGCCTCCATGTTAAGGAGAGGAGGGGTAGGGAGAGGACAGCAATGGAAGCCTCTTTTGTAATATATAACAGTGCCGCCGAAACCGTCGGAGTTGGGCCTATCGTTGCGAGTAAACGCGTACTTAGGAATAGCAAATCCCCTGGAGCGGTTTGGAGTAAGCCATGTCTACTGGAGAAGCAATAAGTGTGGCTCTTTGTTCTGAAGGAACAGTTTGAGCTCAGGAAGGTTGGTGCTAAGGCTACGAGCGTTAAAAGATACTAGGGATAAGCCCTTGGGTTTAATACGACAGGACGCGGGATTTGCGGGTCTAGTCATTATATATGCTTATTTACGAATGTACACAAAAAAAAAATTTATGACGAACATAGAAGCGAGTGATGCTCGGTTAACGCAAATAAACGCTCTTGAGGAGAGCGGGTGGCTCGCAGTTTGGGTGCGAGAACGGAAATTTCCTTAATGTCGACGTTTTGAATGACGTCGAACACGGTCTTCATGTCCTCAGCCAACGACGACTGAGGTGAAGACGACGAAGCGGGACGCGGGCCTACGGGAGCTACGGGAGCTGGGATAAGACGGGAAGGTGCAGGTGGAGTGGTCGGACGCTGCCTCCAGGGCAGAGCCGGAGTAGGCGTCGGCTGCACGGGCTTTGCTTCCGGGGGACCCCTGTTGCGTAGCGGCGGGAAGTTAGTAGGAGTGAGCGGCGGCGCCGGTTTAGGCGCGGTCCTCTTAGTGGAGGAGCGCGGAGCGCGCGGACAGCCCCTGTAGTTTCCTGTGTGGCCGGACTGGCCGCACAGCACACATGCAGGGGGGAAGTGGATTCAGGAGTGTGAGTGCACTCCTTTGTTATATGTGGGTTTAGGCACTTGATGCACCTGGGGGGAGCTGAGCTGTTAGCCGCTGCGTGGCCATAGAGCTGGCAGCGGTGGCACTGCCCAGGGTGACCGCGTGGATTGGGACGCTCGACGGAGATATTCCGAAGTCTGCAGATTGTGCGAGCCTGTAACGCGTTGTTTGCGGAGTGGTAATTGAGGGTCCAGAAAGGAAATACCAAAGCTCTCTTCTATGTTTATTTTGCAGTAAAATTAAAAATATACAAAAATGCCTGTAAATACAAACAAAAAATATAAACAAAATTGAAATAAAAAATAGTCACACAAAATAAAACAGAAACATTAATACAATTAAATTTGATCTGAAAAGAAAAAGTAACAACAAAATAAAATTTTAATGAATGAGAATCCTTACCAAAAATTTTGGCTACGCACACTCGTGTACGTAAAAATAAATTATTGATTTCATGAAAACTTTGATTGTAGATAATAAAAAATTGATAAACATGTAATTTTGAATAATAAACTCGGAAACAATAATAAATAAATAGATTCTAGTTGTTATGATGGATAATTTTTCGTGACTGGCTTGTCAAATCAAAACATTGCCGTTCTCCGACACTACGTAATTCGTAGTTTAAAATTACGTCGGGAACGACAAAAAAAATAAAATTTACTGACAAAAAGAGGTCGAAATAGACAACCGTCACAATACCCCGGGGGCCGGGAAAAAAAAATCTGAAAGATTTTTTTAGTATAGTTTTTAAAAAAAAATATTCAAACCAAATCAAAATAAACCGCATATACATATCGAATTTTAATATTTAATCTGCCAAATGAAAGAACGATCAAAAAAAAATAATAATTAAAAGCAAAATGAAAATTAATATTAACATCCTATAGAAGAATTTTTCTGAAAAAACATCCTGTATATATGAAAAAAAAAAAATAATACTGATATATTGCATATCAACAAGTTATTTAATAGAAAAAGAAAACAAAACAGACGAGAGAGAGAGAAAAAAAAAAATCCTAAATAATTATCTTAAATTACATGGTTCATGAATGATAAAATTTTAAACATGTTCCTGGAATATACAATGTTAATATACATCGTTCAACTCCATCAACGTACATTATAATTACAACATACATCCTCTTTCATACTAGTCTTATTGCAACTACTGGAAATAAAACATCATGCAGTTAGAGTTGCTTATGAGGAATCGTATCCTAAATAAGTCAACTCAACAGAGTTGGACGCAACGGCAAAAGGCTTTAATAGTTGCCATCCGCTGAAAATATTAATAGCTTATGGCTTCTTTAACGTGTCGCTAACTCCCGCATATGAAAATAATTCTCACAGGAAAGTGATTCAAGCGTATAAATAATACACATAGGTATGGTTTAGTTTAACGAGTTACCTTAATAAACGCTCGTGCAGAAGGCTTAATTTTACAAGTTGCAAACCGCTTGAAAAAAAAATTGAGAAAAAAAATTGATAACATTTAACAAATTATACTATAAAGTATAATACAGATATTGAAAATAAGAGTTTACACTCCTAGAATTGCAAATATTAAATAAATTACACAATAAGTTAACCTAATACTACGATGATGATAATTAATTATAAGTTTTGACCAACGTCAATGTTAATGGTATAGCCAAACGATAATGAGGTGCATAGAAAAAAAAATAAGACAAAAAGAATCGGCTTATGCTCGCCGTGAGATAATTAGCAATAATTATATATGAATTCATATAAAGTAATTGGTAACAACCAATCTAGTCACTCAAAGAAGAAGTTAAACGCGGTAGAGGTTTAATGTCTCTGATATGCCAACGACCTAATGGGTTATTATTCATATCCACTAAATCGTAAATTAATGGTGAAACTTTACATTTAATAAATTTGGGTGCAAACTTAGCACAAAAATGTTTTTTAGAGGAACTTATTACATGGTTTCGCCTCCAAACAATATCACCATTATTAAATTCTAAATTCTGATGATGTTTGTTATAATAAGTTGCATTATATTGATGTGCATTAAATAACCGTTTCTGTACTTCGGAAAAGATAGGTATTAATTGTCCTATGTTTTCAGCATATACATCCCTAGGACTGAAAATTAGTTCATCTCTGGAATCTTTATTTTTGTAGATAGATCCACATGTAACAGCTTCTCTACCAAATACTAAAAATGATGGAGTGAATTTTGTGGTTTCATTAACCGCAGTATTAATAGCAAACTGTATTTTGTTTATATAGGTATCCCAAGTTCTGTGATCTTTATCTATAAAAGCTGCAATCGCCGTTACAATAGTTTTATTGTAACGCTCAACGGTGTTAACCTGTGGACAGTAACGTGGGGTGTAATGTATTTTTGGTATGTTGTAAAATTTAAATAATTCAGATAATTCTGTACTTATCATTTGAGGACCATTATCTAATATAATAGTTTCTGGAACTCCATAAACCATAAAAACTAAATTGTCCAATATATGGCGAATAATAGAAGCGGTTGCATGTTTTATTGGAAATAACAAACAATATTTGGAAAAACAACAAGTAACTACAAATAGAAATCTATTCTGCTTACGTGAAGTAGGAAGTGGACCTATCAAATCTATGGATAAACATTGGAAAGGGCGTGAACAATGTTTGGGTTTGCCCATTAAACCAATTAAGTTTTGATTTTGGTGCTTGGTAGCTAAACAAGTCTCGCACTTAGCAATAAACATGGCTACGTCTTTATACATGCCAGGCCAAAAATAGAGATTTTTAATTCTATGGTATGTTTTAAAAGTACCAAAATGTGCCGTTTGGGGAGTAGAATGATTTTGTGTAATAACAGATTCCCTAAATTCTAATGGTATTACTTGTTTCCAATTAAATTCAGAGTTAAATAATGTGTTAGATCTACAAAATCTAAACAATTTATTATTATGAATCATGTAATCCGGAGTACTAGAAGGAAATGATAAACATTTATTATAAATTGCTAAATACCAAGTGTCTTTAGTTTGAGAAGTAGAAAAATTAATTAAATCAATTGGTTTTATACGTGATAAAGTATCTGGTACGACATGATCTGAGCCTTTTTTGTGTTTAATTACGAAATTAAACATAGATAAACGAATACTCCATCGAGCTAATCTGCCAGTAGGATTATTTAAATGCATAAACCACTGAAGGGCTGCGTGATCAGTATAAATTGTAAATTGTAATCCATTATCTAAATAACAACGCCAATGCTCTAGTGCTGTAATAACACTTAAAAGTTCACGTTCAGTGACTGAATAATTCTTTTGAGCGCCTGTAAGTGATTTACTCATATAAGCAATAGGTTTATCAATATTATCGACTTCCTGAGTTAACATTGCGCCAATGCCATAGGAAGAGGCATCACAATGAACAGCAAATGGTTTAGAGAAATCTGGACATGCCAGAACTGGTGTACTAATTAAAGCTTGCTTAATAGCCTTGAAAGCAATTTCAGCTTCATCAGACCACTTAAATGGAGGTGATTTTTTGCTTGTAGAAGTTAATTTAGTTAACGGTGCTGCAAGAGTGCTTAAATTAGGTACAAAACGTCTGTACCAGCTGGCAGTACCCAAAAAACGTTTGACCTCCTTAGCAGATTTTGGAGTTTGTATATCAAGAATAGCTTGAACTTTTTTAGGATCCGTTTTTAAACCATTTTCATTAACTACATAGCCTAAGTACTTTAATTCTTTCCGGAAAAATGAACATTTTGGAAAATTGACTGTGAGATTGGCATCTGAAAGTTTTTTAAGAATTTTAGTAAGTATATCGACATGTTGTTCAAAGGTTTGAGAGATACAGACTATATCGTCGATAAAATAGAAAACATTATTATCATTTGTAAGGTCATTTAGTAGATTTTCAATGAATCTTTGTTGGGTAGCAGGTGCATTAGTTAAACCAAATGGCATAACTTTAAATTGAAACATTCCTCGGCCTGGAACATGGAATGCAGTTTTGAGTTTATCCTCTTTTTTTAAGGGAATATTCCAAAACGCTTTAGCAATGTCAATAGATGATATAAATTTAGCATCTTTAAGGTTATCTAATATATCAGAAATGAAAGGAAGTTTGTAAGCATCTTTTTTTGTGATATCGTTTAATTTACGACTATCAATACAAAATCGCCAAGTACCATCTTTTTTAGGTGTAATAATAACTGGGTTGAGCCATGGGCTGTCACTGGGTTCAATGACATCTAATTGTAACATATCATCAACTTCTTTACAAAGAGCTTTTTGTTTCTCAGGAGAAAGTCTGTAACAGCGTTGACGAATAGGTGGATGGTCTCCAGTGTCGATGAAATGTTCGACTAAATGAGTACGACCTAAAGGTTTAAATTCAGTTGAAATCAACCTAAACTTTTCCATAATTGCATCTGCAATAATTTTTTGTGTATCTGTTAAAGAATGGTATTCATGTAAATGAAAGTTAGGATCTGTATTAATGAGAAAAGATGAGTTTAAATTTGAAGGTTGTAATGTGATATTACTAAGAATATCCGGAGCAAGATTAAAAGTTTTCCAAAAATCAATACCCAAAATAAGTGATTCAGTGATTTCTGGGATCACATGAGCTGTAATTAACGCAAATTTATTGTTATAAAAAGAAGGAAGAGTAATAATGCCGATAGAAGAAATAGTTTGTCCGTTTGCAACATTACCTTTTATTAAACAGCTTTTTTGCATAAAAAGACCATGTTGTGATAAAATTTTATGAGAATTATTACCCAATATAGTGATAGCACTACCACTATCTAAAAGACCATTTAAAGTTAAATCGTTTACTTTTATATGTAAATAAGGACGTTCAAAATCTGATGTTTTATTAAAGAGGAGAGTACAAGTGTTATAAGATTTAAAAAAAATTGTTAAAGTTTTTAACCATGTATCCCAATCTTTTTTGTCAAAATTTGATGATTTAACACTATTATTTTTATTTATACACTCCTCGTAATTTAGTTTTTTGGAATCGACTTATTACAATTAGGACATTTACTAGTAATAAAGTCTTTTTTTCCACAACGAAAACACACTATATTAGTGTTAGTACAGTCTTTTAATAGATGTGTATTAGATCTACAACGTGGGCAAGTGAATTTATAAAAATTCTGATTTTTATTAATTGCAGCTACAGTATTAGGCAATGGATTAGCTACAGCTGCTATGGAATTATATGTACAAGCTTTAAAAGGAAATTCAGGAATATATGGTTGATTATGTGAAAATAGAGTATTATTATACGATTTGTTATTAGAATTCGATGTAGAAGGAATAGGAAAAGAATGATAATGATCTGGTGGTGATGATGAAGAGTAGTAAGATGTATTATTAGAAACTTGGAGAATGCTTTCTGTAAATTTGCATGATTCCAAGAGGGAATTTACAGTATGTAAATCAGTAGGTGAAAGACGTAATGTGAATTCAGGTTTAAGATTTCTAACAAGAGTATTAATTTTTTCTTTTTCGGACATTGGTTCCAAGAGTTTTGAAAAAAGAGATTCCATTGTAGCAAAGTAAATGATAATTCTCTCATTATGTTTTTGTTTACGAGCATCGATTACTTTTTTTAGTTTATAATCGTAATCGGTAATTGCAAAATCATTCAACAATGCCGATCGGAAAGATGACCAGTCATTAATAGTCGACTTTCTAACTCTAAACCAATCAAGAGCAGATCCAGATAAAATATCATAAATATGTGAGAATAAAGATTTTTCAGAAATATTTTTTATTTGTGAAAATTCTTAAAGTTTTTGAATAAAATCCTTTGGACAACCTTCACCTTTATAAATAAATCTTTTTAAATCATTGTTAGTTCGATTTTCTGTAATTTTACTGACCTTATCAGTTAATGCTTCGAAAAAAGAAAGGGGTTGTAAATTAATATTTTGTGTGGATTCTGCGGAATGATATGTGGAATGTGTTGGTGATTTTTCCAAATTTTTAAAACGTGAGTCTAATTGAGTTAAATCATTCCAACATGAATTTATTAAATCTAACTGTTCTGAAGATAAATCTGATGTAATGTCAATGAGGCCTAATCTTGTTCTTATATGAGTTAAGTAAGGTGAAATTTTTTGTTTCCTAATAGGATAAGAGTTTATACAAGCTTCAACAAGTTTTAAATTTTTTTTAATGGTATTAATATCCTCTGAAAATTCTTCAGGGCTATTTTGTAAAATTTCTGTTTCAGAATCTACATTAATATTTAATAATAATGATCGTAGTTCGTCTACAGATTGCGTCGAAGAAAAATTTATATTTCTGATTTTTAATTCATAAATTATTTCAGGTTTATTTAGTTGTGAAAAATTCATTGCAAAATCCAAAAAAAAAAAAAAAATGTTAAAGTGAAATAAATTTGTTAATAGTCGTTATGCAGAAAAGAGCCTTAAAAATATACGTATTTTCAAGTGATGAAAATGAATAGAAAATGTTATTTAAATAGTGAAATTACTGGGTTATAGAATAAATGTTGTGCCTTCAGAAAATTTCTTCAAAGATATTATAACGAAAGAAACTAAAGAAACTTAAATGTCTGAATAATTTAGCAGTAATTTGATATATTATAGTAGATATATAACCTAACTAGTGAATGTTAATGGTTGAAAATGGTAACAAATAAAGTTTTATGCCTGACCTCAATAATAATTATAAAAAATTATTTTTAATGTTGCTATTCCTCTGTTGATATTGTTCCTCCTCTCTTCTCCATAAACTGCGTTTGAATGGTCGGCGCCAGTATGTAACGCGTTGTTTGCGGAGTGGTAATTGAGGGTCCAGAAAGGAAATACCAAAGCTCTCTTCTATGTTTATTTTGCAGTAAAATTAAAAATATACAAAAATGCCTGTAAATACAAACAAAAAATATAAACAAAATTGAAATAAAAAATAGTCACACAAAATAAAACAGAAACATTAATACAATTAAATTTGATCTGAAAAGAAAAAGTAACAACAAAATAAAATTTTAATGAATGAGAATCCTTACCAAAAATTTTGGCTACGCACACTCGTGTACGTAAAAATAAATTATTGATTTCATGAAAACTTTGATTGTAGATAATAAAAAATTGATAAACATGTAATTTTGAATAATAAACTCGGAAACAATAATAAATAAATAGATTCTAGTTGTTATGATGGATAATTTTTCGTGACTGGCTTGTCAAATCAAAACATTGCCGTTCTCCGACACTACGTAATTCGTAGTTTAAAATTACGTCGGGAACGACAAAAAAAATAAAATTTACTGACAAAAAGAGGTCGAAATAGACAACCGTCACAAGCCTCTCTGAAGATGTCCCTCGAGTTGGGAGTATTAGTTAGGATTACTAGAGCGAGTGGGAAACGCCTACCGCGGTTGGAGTGCATCTTGTGCACTGATTCAGCCGGGAAACCCTGGGATTTAAGGTCCTCGAGGATTTCTTAATTCGCGAGCTCGAACGGGACGCCCCTTAATACTGAGCGGATCTTACGCTCCTCCGGGAAGGTGTAGGTGTGGTACGCGATCTGCCTAACTGAAAGCAGCCTAGTGAACGCGCGGAAGTCGTCGATAGCCGCGACTTGGATTTTAATAGTATCGCCTGCGTTATTCGCCTTGAGATAATTGATTTTGTGCTCTTTGCACAAGTTAGAATCCGCGGTCCAGCGCGCTTTTTCGTGGAGGAAGACGGGCGGAGGAAGCTGTGGCTTAACCGGGACGGGAGCGCAGCGCGACGCTAGCTTCGACAGGACCGACGGAGACGCGGTCACTTCGAGTGACATAAGCGGCGCGGGGGCGGGTGTTGAAGACACCTGGGTTGGCTCAGGTGTTGAAGACACCGAGGCTTTCTTTGAGCGCTTTTTAGAGCGTTTGGCAACTAATTGAAATGGAGGCTCAGGAGAGCCGGTTACCGTGGCGGCGTCCGATGACGCATCAGACGCGGATTCCGAGTCGCTCCCGGGAGCTATCGGATGGAACGGGAGACGTGGAAGAGCTATAGACCTGAGGGGTCTGGGCGATAGTGGCCTGAGGGGTCGTGTTTGGGCCTGAGGGGCCGGGGACGCATTAATTGCTAATAAGGCCTGCGTGAAGAACTCGTCTGGAATGGGGATGCCGGACGCAGCGAGTGCCTGCGCGAACGCTTTCGCGAAGTTAGTAATGTTTTGTGAATCCGTTAGGGAAGGAATAATAAAAGTATATAAAAAAAATGCCTAGAGTTCCCTAAAATAAACCTAGCGAACCCTAGCGGCTAACCTCCCTACCAGCGGTAGGGGGGCTGGGGAGAATAACGTAAAACTAACCGTAGTACGCCGAAGGCCGCTACCTAGAAACCTAAAAAAGGGTACGCAGGTAAAGAGTTGACCGCGTTAGGGTCAACCTTTACCGACAGAAGGGACAAATACACACGAAAACACACAGATATGATAAAAATAAATATGAAAATAGGAGAAAAATAAATAAAAATAGAGAAGAGGAATAAAATAGAAATAAAATGACTGGTTCAGTACAAATTCGTTGTTACCGTTAAGTATCCTTTGTACTGAAACCAGACTACTTACACTGGGCACTACACAGCACTCAGCACAAGCACAACACAACTTAGCACAGCACTTTGAAGACTAAGGGGCTTAGTCACAAAGAAAAATCACACTTCGATAGCACTCAGACGGAGTAGAAAAACCTTGAAAACCGTAGCACGAAACCAACACGCTAAACTGTGACGTCAGTAGACTGAGCGCCACGGAATATCGGGAAGGGACCGATCAACGGAGAACAGGGTTCTTGCACGTCCGTACCGGGTGGCGATCCAAGCGAGAATGTGATCGAAGCGAGAATGTGAACTTGTCATAATTTATCTAAATAATTTATAAGTAAACTATTCAAATCAGCTGTCACTATCCAAAATATATGACGTCACTATTGAGACGCGTCTAGTGATGGCTCGGTCAAGTGGTACGTGTAAATCTACTCGACAACTACGCCAAGCATGCGACGTTATTACTTATTTCAGGCGTGCTTCAGGTCTTAAAAAGGACATCGTATTATACGCCCAAACCAAACAATGAAGCGTCAAAACTTTAGACAAATATAATCATCCCTTAATGGGTTGTTTTCTCTCACCAAACTAAAAGAGTATATTAATGCTTACTCGATAATTTTCCAGTCAGATATCATTTCTCACAATAAAATTTTAAAGTGTGGAGATTAATAAAATTGTTTTTACTTGTGTATAAGTATCTTGATATGTCCCGCTTGCTTGTTTATCTCAAAATTGTATTCTTTTTAGAGGAGAAGTTAAAAATTTCAGTTTCTGTATGTATATGAAGATGTTTATGAAATTTCATGTAACTCGGCTTTTTCGCTTAGTTGAGAAAGTATTATTTTTACATAACGTAAAACATATTTTTGCATTTAAAATATTAGTAAGGATATCAAAATTAAGCTATCACAGTAAATACTCTTTAAAATATTGCCAGTATCTACAAATTTTTAATATTTTAACTACGTACAGTGTTATGTAAATACAGTTTTGATGGTTAACAGCACAGTATGTCAGCTGAATACACAACTGAAATGAAGTCACGGAGGCGGAACGCGCGACGCAGTAGTTACCAACTTGTTCAAATTAGATTTGAAATCTAAATATCACAACATTCGTTTTCGAGGCAAATATAGAGTTTATTTTAAGATATTTTTAAACATTAGCACATAAACAATTGTGGACTTTCTATAAATAAATGCTTTTTTCTTTTTTACAAATTTTCATCCGTTGCGTTTTTCCCGTTTGGGTCGGATTTAAAAATATCTTTCCTCACACAGACGTAAACCTTTTTTATCAGTATTGTGCTATAATTAGTTATCAAACTGAATATTTACTAGATAACTCCAACTTATCTTTGTTCGTTAACAGGTGATTCTGTAACAAAAGTTGTCTTCTCATGCAGGCATAGTTGTAACTAAGATGTGTCGCTTGTTGAAATATTTCATTTAGACCATTTGAAAACTTGTGTTTACTATAAGGTACGTAATTTCTATTCCGACGTGTCTTTTCCACTTCGTTTCGTGCTAAATAAGCTGACAATTCTCTGGCGCGGGCTTTTAAAATAAATTTTGTATGGTAATGGCCACATTCAAAGGCGGGACCTGTTGGATCCCTGATGACGATAGACATTTAAATAAACGTATATATTTTATTACATCAGGAACATTTACTATATTCCTGTACATTTGTTTACAAGCTTTGCTTACTATGGAACCATAATCCCCATTTCGGTGTCTCAGCATTTTTATACTCGAAAAATAATTGATTAAATTGGATTATGTCAATTATCACAAGTTTGCGATACTGCCTTTTCGCGGCCCTGATAAGAGATGCCAATGGGACCATTACTAAGCTTCCACTCTCCTCAATTGGCTGTTACTTAATAGAAAGCGTGTTTCTATTGTGGCTTTAGCGATAGTAATTCAAATACAATAATTAAAGGGATATAATTACTACAATTATACAGAACTTTTTATGTGTGATTTTTAATCCCCGACGCAAAAGTAGGCTTATAACAAAGTTTAAAGTGAGTCAATGTGTCTGTATGTGACATCGTATTAACGTACTTAAGGAACGGTTTCGGTCCCTAACCATGCTTGATGAGAATCAGTTGCGCAGTTTCTCCTGCCAGTTGAGGTTTTGTTTATTTGTGTTTAAAAATAACTTGTTACAAAATTTGTCGTAATTTCACAGACCCTGAAGAACCTCTACTAGGTATATAGATATTCCGGCTCACGTTCTAATACGAGCGTGGATTGAATTGTTCGCGGCCTAACATAGATAGCGTTGTCATATTATTTTAAAACTATCCTCATATGAAACCTAGACTCCTTGTCAGTCTCTGTGCAATTTTTCTCTGAGATGCATGCGTAATTATTTATTTGATTGAATATTAAGTGAGAGTAAGTTTCATACATTTTGAAAATGGATAGTTTAGAGCACCATGCGTGATCAAATACCTCCACATGAAACACTTAACTCCAAAGCAGATTCATGAAGATATGGTGGCTACTTTAGGAACATCTGCTTCGTCGTAAACAATGACAAAAAAGTGGACAGCTGAATTTAAACGTGGACGAGAGAGCATCAAAGATGAGCCCCGCTCTGGATGGCCTTCTACAGCTAAGACTTCGGAAAACATCGGAAAAATATGTGATTTCATCATGGGAGACAGAAGATTAAAAGTATCTGAGATAGCTGAAGCTCTAGGGATTTCATATGAATATACACAAAACATGATCGTTAACGAATTAGGGTTCCACAAGGTGTCTGCAAGATGGGTTCCACGGCTCCTTTCAGTTGAACAGAAACGAACTCGGCTCACGATTTCTAGAGACTGTTTAGAGCTTTTTCAAGCTGATCCAAACGAATTTTTGGCAAGGGGTGTTACTATGGACGAAATATGGGTTCATCAATATACTCCTGAATTCAAACAACAATCAAAACAATGGAAGAGACCCGGATCTCCAACCCACAAGAAAGCCAAGGTGTGTTTTTCAGTAATTAAAGTAATGGCATCGGTTTTCTGAGATTCTAAGGGTGTCATCTTGGTTGATTACTTAGAAAAAGGGCAAACTATACATTATGCATACTACTGCACACAATTACGTCGTTTACGCGTAAGAAAGTTTTGTTTCATCAGGACAATGCTCGTGTTCACACATCTGTAGAATCGATGGCTCAAATAGTGGATTGTGGTTTCGAATTGCTTCCTCATCCCCCTTTTCAAAATCTGAAAATCAAAGCAGATGAGAAGGCAGCCACTGAGGGATGAGGATTGATGACCCTTCCTTTGGCGATACGAAAATAATAAAATTTATTTAATCTTGTCATAAAAGTTGTTATATGTAATGATCATTAAAGAATATTTTTGCGTTGTGTGTCCTTATCTGTTGATGGAACCGAGGAGCGTACATTCGTAATCAGGTGGTCACTTAGACCATACATTTTCTTAAAGAGTAGGTGGCATGCTTTGCTGGCTGCAGGTGACAAGCTGGTTCTCGATGCGCGCAATAAGGCGAAGTTATCAGTCAGGGACGTGAAACAACGAAATTACATCTCTATAACAGTTCTGGCTCGCATCTCAACATTCCGTAAGAATATTTGACATGTGAATAGGAAACATTATATTGAAAGTAGCTTAGGCGACGCTCGCTTGCTTTTAGCGAGGTTATACGGGCGGGAGTTCCTTTCCAAGCAGTTCTTCCTAGGACTATGGTGAAGCCATAGCTATTGCAATATTATATTTACTCTTTGTACATAAAGTATTCACACCAACCACCAGGAATGACCTAATCAACAGGTGTAGTCTCTCCTGAAACTGTCGTACAAATACATCCTCGTTCAGGCAGGCATTAAAAAGCAATGATATTTAAATATATGTTTGACATAAAATAAATAAAAGAAACGATACATTCTGACGTGCTCCATCATCGGAGTAAGATGTGTTAGATTAGAGTTAAATAAAAATAAAAATGAATAATTTATCAAATCCAATATTTTATTCAAACGTTACTGTACCGTATCAAGTCGGTCAGTCTTTATTGATTGGCATTTCCAAAAAACTAAATCACAACATTTAGATTATTATATATATGTATATATATTTTAATTAAATTGTTGTATTATGTGAGATTTGTGGGTCAAGTACCCGAGAATGTATGAGACAGATTTTTCAAAGTACAAAGGGATTTTAAAAGTTCGTATTGAAATAATGTAATTTGTGTTCAAACTGCCTTTATTCCTTTTACAAAATAAAATAAAGTCTAGCAAATTAAAAAATTAAATAACTGGATCACTTCCTGCGAGTATTCTATGGCTAGCCATCTCTCAATTTATTCAGAAGCCACTAGGTACTTAGAACTACGTGACTCCTTAACTTAAATAATAAATTGAGATCATAGTGCACGGAGCTTATTTTTGGTTCTGGAGGAACATCTGCAGCGCTAATTGTTTTATTGTTTTTATTGCAAATGGAACTCATTATTGTATCTCTCAGGCATAAAACTAGTAAACTATGGTACTAAGATATGGTATTTACAGCGCTGTGATCATATTGAATAATTTATAAATTGATTGTTTATTTGGTCTATAGTTGTCTGTAGTAAGTTGTTATATTTTCACTTTCGCTTTCAATAACGACGAAAATGGTTTCAGCTAGGATACGGACTACGTGCAAAACTATGCGATAATTTTTACCAAATAGTAAAATCCTACAAAATATAATCCGCATATTCGCACATAGAGTATGCAAACGTCCAGCGAGAGGCTGTTTGCAACGAGATTAAATTGAAGTGGGCTCTGCGCCAGTATCGTATTTGTACCAACTAATGTGTTGCCCGGAAATCATGTTTCTGAAACGGATCAAAGTTGTAGTGTATGGTATTCGAGCCAGATTTGAATTACTGGGCTAGTTGATTACTCGATACAAATTATTTGAATATTAGACACAAATTCTCGTATTGATTTCAGAACCACCTTTACAGTATTTTGTTAATCTAGCTTATATAACTATGAACTTCTCATTTTTCAACTACATGGCTTCAGAATAATAAAAGTAAGTAAGAAAAGTAATGCAGAATAAACATAAATATACGTATAATCAGAAACTACCCATAACTCGTAAACAAATATGTGAACATCACACAATGTCAGGATCCAACGCCGGCCTGGTTTTGTGTGCAGGCTACATCAAATTAGTCGGTAGAACAATAATAAGTATAAAAATCCGGAAAGATTTGGAGGAATATAAGAACTAAGTTTAGCCCGGGGATTCACTCACGTTTTCTTCTGAAACAGAGCTTTTCTTCTATTATTAATCCAATTCCGGCATTGAAGTTATCCTATATGCTATAATATATAGTTATAGGTCATATTCTAATTGTACGCCTGAATCCGAATACCGTTTTCTCAAATTATTTAATTGTGGTTTCACTATTAACAGTATCATCAAAAATGTAAGTCACCGTTTATCTGTTATAAATTCTTAAAATTTTGGCAATATTCGAAGGGGTAAGATACAATATATGAGAAGAGTATGAAAAAATACTATTAAGATTTTTTTGTGAAGAACATACAACCCTAAACTAGACGTAACGTATTTGATACAGAAGTTAACATGAGCAAAATTTACAGTAAAAGATTCTATATTTTTTACAGTATTAGGTTTGTACAGTATGTATTGGACACTTGGCATGCTTAGATTCGCAGTTTCGCAGTAATAATTGAAAAATATATTAAGTAAGCAGGTCTCTGCTATATTTTTTTTATTCTCACCTGGTCCCACCAAAGACGAAACTTCGGACGGAAAATTCTTTATTACTATAATTTTTTTACGGTTTATTCGATTCGAGCACCAGTATAGCTTGACACATACATAGAAAAACTGGAAACTAAAAACAAATATTATTTTAGTCCCAAGAACCAGTCACAAAATGTCGCTTAAAATAAAGTATCACAGGAGAACCATATACTAAAATGGCTGAGATGAATATACTGGGAAAATGTACAAGCTTTTTGTAATAATTTGATTGCTGTAGGATAAGTTTACTCCAATATTAACTTTGCAGTTAAATATAAACTTAGACCTACATGTTGATCTTTCTGAAGTCCTTTATAAATACTTTTTATAGTGAAGTTCTTTGAGTGGTTTCCTCGGAGGAGCGCCCACAGGATTGCCAAGGTGTTGGTATTTTTAAACAAATCGGCTTCAAACAGTTTATCGGATATTGCCCTGTGTAGAATTCATTCCATATGGTTAGCTACCAAGTAGGTTAGTGGAAAAAAATATGCACAGATTTATGACATCAAGAAGCACTATTTAACTAAGCGTAGAAAATGCAACAGCCGTTCTTTTTTTTTTAAATGGACTGCTTATTTGTGGCCCTGTTGGCGTTTTAAATTTCACCGGACCCGTGGCCTAGTGCTGAAGGCGCTTAGCCGGAACTTAAACTACTTCTAGATACGATACGCCTAAAGGCACCCAAGAGGGCACGGGCCTTGGCTTAGGAACGTAGTAAAATTCAAATCAAAAATTCAAATACTAATTTCTCAACATTGACAATTACTTGTTCTTATTGACGTCAGATAAAACATTACTCTACGACCAGTTCGGAAAAACCTTCGTGAAGAAGAACTGGCAAGAAACTTTACGGGTATATTTTTTTCAAAATAAATTTACAGTGTCTCTATATGTCTATACAAAATTATTCTTATGTGCATCTGTTAGCTGGGCAAGTCTCCCTCCCCCCAAGTATTCAAACGACGAACATCCTCAAACGGCACCGTTCACGAGTTAACGCGGGATCCAGCCATCGCCCTCCTAAACCATATTAGATGGAAGTGAGTGTTCCGTCACCCGATGCTACCACAAGAAGACATACTTTAGTATATTGAAATGACCATGTAAAAGCTCATGTTCTATAAGGTGGAACAAGAATAACATAGGTATTTGCGTGAATTTTATTTATTTATGGTCTCAAAACCAAAATAAATGTTAATTGCGAATCTTGTATTTTTTACAAACGGATAGCCTGTCTGTACCATTTAGAAGGTACAGTATCCTATACAGTCACTTGAACTTAAAACATGAAAAAAATATAAGAAACATTTATTTTAGTGTTTCAGTGTCTGTATATTTTTATACTAATAAAAATAATTTTTTTTCACACATATAGTTATGGGTTACATAATTTTCGATAGTAGAGATTTACATTATAAAGTGAAAATTCTACAATAAAACATTTGTATTTTCCTGGCCCGTCGCAGCATAAAGTGTCACTAACAATTAAGTCACAGACCGCGTGTTTGGTAATGAACCCCGTCTTTATCGTCGCGATCAACCCCACACTATACTTGAGGCTAAGTGAGGGTACACATGAACATGCAACTTAAATACTTATAGCTATATCTGGTTAAGATGGCGCAGTGTATGTGTGAAAACTCTGTAGTGTTTCAGGGTCTAAGTGATTAATGAAATAGAGGGTTATACAGTTAAAACCTATAAGGTACAATGTTCATGCAAATTATTATCATTGCAATATCTTGTCATGAAAATAATTACTTCTGAGAATCACATTCCAGAGCATGATTGGGATTTCTTAGCTCAAAAATCTATACCTAGTGGTAATTTAAACAACAAACTATAACTCATAAAATTTGATCGATGGCAAAATTCTTGACAAACAAACCTACTTTACAGTCAATATGTTTTTCTGTTCATTTTTCAAAAGAAATCCACCAACCAGGCAATTTAATTACAATTTTAAAGAGGTATTTTTTTTAAAGAGGTTTATTTTACAAATTGCTGGAAAAATATTCTTTTTCCAAACAATTGTAGGCGACTATTGAAACAACGTATCAAAAATGTATTACAAAACATATTCTATCTTATTAAGAACAAGATACGGGTTCAGTTGATGAAACGCACACATACAAAGCCATGGAGAAATCTTATAATTGTGTTTTAAAAAAATATTCGAGTACATTCATTTTCAAACGCTTTCAAAGAAGTAAATATACAATTTATAACTACTTATATTTCTATACCTACGCTTTTGTACATTATCTGTATTTGTCAGTTCCATAAATAGTTTTGCCAGGTGATAATATTATCATAAATCCGGGATAATTTCCCTGGAGGTCGCTATGATAACGGTGTTACCGAGCTCTCATTCGTTAAACTCTTCAGACACCTTATGTACTATTCTGTTTCTCTTTGTTACAGATACATGAATAAAGAAAATGGTGTTTAGGGTAAGCAGTTCTGGTTGATATTTGACGGAACTTTGAATTGAGTTTTTTGAATTGAATATGCAATTTCGAAAAGGGCACATGTCGCATTTTTTCCAAATAGGTTTTTTTTATATAAATGTAGTCTAAATGCTTACCTACACCTATTATGACCGAAAAGAGCACATCTCTGGGATTAATTCTACTATCTACGACATAGCCAGTACAGGAACAATTTCGAAAAGGTCACATTCTCAAGAGATGTGAACCACCAAAATATTTCCGTCTCTTTTTTTTAGTAGATGTAATACAATTAAATATTTCATCAGTCAATGTTTTGTCAGTGGCTAGTGAACACGTGGCGTTGCGCTTTCACGATGAGTTCTTCTGATTCCGACAGTGAAATTGTGTTAAAAAAAGAAAAGAGGGTTAAGAAATCCTGAGACCTATAAAAATGTTTTCATTAAAAATGCTAAAATGAAAGGTTTACCTCATTTAAACCACAAAGGGAGACGAGTACCAGGACGACGAATGGGAGTGGATTGCCTGTAGGTTAATTGATTATATTGTATAGTTTTATGCAACTTTTAATCGTTTCTATATGATAACCTAGATTATTTTTGTTTTGTTTCTTACATTTTACATTTAACAAAATTATCGCTTCTTGGGCACTAAAAATCCGTGTGTGATCCACGAAGAGCCATTACACCCGCTCAAGGTTACGGCATGGTGAGCTGTTTACGCTGAAGGAATCATCGGGCCATGTTTTTTGGAGGACGTCGCGACCCAAACAGTTACTGTGAACGGCGACCGCTACAGAGCCATGATCAACGCGTTTCTTCTTCCTCAATTGGATGAGCTGTTACTGGAGGACATGTGGTTCCAACAGGACAGTGCAATGGCGCACACTGCTCGAGCCACAACCGACATTTTTAAGCAGGCATTTCCGGGTCGCCTAATCTCTCGGTTTGGCGATTTGCACCGGCCGCCAAGATTGCCCGATTTAGACCGTACCAGACTTTTTTTGTTGGGGTTTTTGAAGTCTCGTGTTTACGTGAACAAGCCACAGACTCTGGAAGCCCTCAAGGACAACACCCGACACGAATGCACGAACGTATCGCCTGAAGTTCTGGCAAAAGTTATGAAAAATGCCATAAAAAGGGCCCGTATGGTCATCTATGTTGGCGGCGGCCACTTGTGCGATATGATCTTCTCGACTTGATGCAGACTTCTCGAACAGAAGCAAAGGTTTTCATTTGTAAAAAAAAATTTACAGGCAAAAAATATCAGATTGTACCGGAAATTTCGAAAAGGGCATATCTCACAAATATAAAATGTCTAATAATATTTAATTTCAATCATTTAATTAATTTTCGAAGAATAATTAATACCAAAGTGTTACTCAAAATCTACTTTTAGAAATTATGCACCAGTTTAGGAAATAATCAGTTTTTTTCACTTCCTGAACATTTTACATTTTCAGACATGTGCCCTTTTCAAAATTGCATATTCAATTGTAATATAATGTAATCAGAATATATTTATTATAAGATGAAAGTTTATTAAAATGGTTTCAAGCATGTTGGGTCGTCTTTCTTAATTAAACAACAGATTAAATAAATAAATAAATAAAATAAATATTTCTAACAATCACACAACATTATCTAGCCCAAATTAAGTATCATTAAAGAACTTGTGTTATGGATACTAGATAACGGATAAATTAAACCTAAAAAAACTTAAGAAATATATAAACACGCATAGATATTTTTTTATATATATAAATATTAGAAATAAACTTAAATAAACGTAAATACACATCCATGACTAGAAAGCAAATATAATAATATACTGCCCCTACCAGGATTCGAACCCGGGACCTCTGGCATGGCTACTTACCTCCAAACCAAACAGGCCGTCAATTTTACAAAGTTCTAGCTGTATTCTATACAAATCTATTATATACAGTCAAGCTTCGTCAAGCAGTAATAACCTAGTAAATAAATAGCAAACCTTCTTATTTATAAATTATTAAGTTACAAATATAAACTGAGGTTTTCATCTTCCGATAGAAATTTTACTATTCTTAAACGCTAAGTTGTCTCTACAAAGAAAAACAGTATATATTGAATTCTTCAAATCTATCTTATGATATGTACAACAACCGGCACTATAACAATTTATTCAAAATATTCAAAGTATCTAACAATTCCGTCAAATATCTTTTCCTTGAAAATAATAATAGAAAAGGGCCAGCGCTATTCAAGATGATGACTCTCAAACTCAACACAAAGGTCTTTCGTAACAAAATTTCAGTAATTTTTGTGAGTGGCCAACACTGGTAAGCGTCAAATGACTCGGTATGAAGTCGCTTAGAAGCGATAATTCCGCGTGACGATAGCTTGCTCAGCGATCTTCTGTTCAGATTTAGATTGCAGATACGCACATACAGAAATTAAAGGAAGATGTAAAGATTTCTTTCGGGATATTGCTTTGAAGCGCTGAATATTTCATTTGCTTGCATTTTTTTTTATAATTCGATTCGTCATTTCATTTCTTGGGCATCTGTAATAAATTCAAGTTATTGTGTTGCTTATATTGTTTATTTTGGCAATATTCAGAGTTCACTTGATAAGGTTTTTAATTCTTGTATTTCTCTGCTTATGATATAATGATTTGTGTATGTATAAAGAGCATTTTGCTACAAATGCTAGTCATCAAACAACAGTGTAAAAATATATGTATTTTCAAACACAGACTGATCACTTCTATAAATTATTTCTGAGAAGATGCGAAATTTACAGTTACCAACATATCTCATAGTAGTTTTAAAACGTCATCTCCGTAAATTAGCTTTCCTCCACCAGACATTCACAAATGACCAAGTAAACCTCGTCATGACGTGAGAACACTGTCCTATCAAACTGGCTCAAGTGCCGAAACCTACATGAATATGATTTTTTGGCTTTTAGTGAACTGCTACTGAATTCTTAAGGAAACGTTATTACAGGCTAAATGTTAATATTTTGAGTAATTAGAAGTAAACTAATTCTAAAAGTCTTCTTTATGAGTAATGAGCATTTGATAAAGTGAGATTAAACTTTCACTTACCTGAAATATATTTATGCATGTCTAAGTATTTTTTTGCTGGACTGTAAATTATTTAGTGAATTTTGTGTTATAGGTGTATTGTTCTGTTCATTTTCCAAATAAAGAAGTTTATAAAATAAATTAAATTTTGACGGATTTTAATCCTATGTGGCAAATGTTATGAGCAGATTTTTTCATAAAAAGTAAAAATTTTGTGGATAAAAATATCCTTAAGAGAAAATTGTATGAATTTTTAAAGTACTTTTTTAGTATGGTAATTTAGTACTTTTCTGCTCTATACATTGAAACGTGTGACCAGAGAACAAACTGGCAGTGGGGCGCGTCTTCGTGGATTGCACTAACTATAATGAAATGAAATGAAAAACAGATTATGAAATGAAATATTTATTTCTCAACATTGACAATTACTTGTTCTTATTGACGTCAAATAAAACATGACTCTACCACCAGTTCGGAAAAAAACTTCGTGAAGAAGAACTGGTAAGAAACTTCACGTTACATATAATATTACGTTCACATATAATATTCAAAACCCAAGCATTGATTTTTTTGGTCCAAAGGATAAAATCGAACATCATGGTTAGCGATGGTACAAAAAATTGGTCAGAATTTTATTGTCTGTTGTTTAGGCAAGGTTTAGACCGTTGAATGTGATAACCATCCGAGTGAAACTGAAACTTCCACAGGAAAATGCGGAGTCATTTTTATTTATCATTTGTTTTACGGCCACACTCAGACTTAGTATTTAAAAGTAGAGTAAGAATTCACAAAGCAAAATCTATTCATAGTAGCGATTTAAGTAACTATTTGACATCCTTAAGTAAGCCGTTAGACTACGGCACTTTAGTACGACGATTAATTTTTAGATCCATGATCATGGCGCTTGCAACGATACCGAAATATCCGAAACTCAAAGTTAAAAATAGGAATCGTGGTAAGAATCCCGTAAATTCGATAAAATATTATGTTTGTCGATGTTTAACATATTTTTGTAGAAAACCAAAAATTTATATTATAACAGAGCATGTTTAATTCTTAATCAGCTGACAGGAGGAACACGGAACCTAACCGTTGCATATTGTAGCAACTGGTTTTTAAACCTTGTACCTGCCTCTGCTTTAAGAAGCAGAACTTTTAATACGAAAATTCTCGGTCATTTCAAGCTCATCAAATGATGATTTACAATAACGTTAGATAAAATCTGAAAAAAAAAACAAGATAAAATCTTGATAAAATTGTGAAAATAGTGTAATATAAATAATTTTTGAAAAAATTTGTCAATTTGTCGTCACAAACAAAGTCACTTTCACTTTTATAATAATATGTAGTTAGGATTAGGATTAGATATTTTTCACCGAAGAGGAGTAGTCGTGATGACCGGACGATTCGTCACACATGTATATATATGTTTTAAATATATATATATATATATATATATTTATATATAGATATATATATATATATATATATATATATACATATATATGCTTATCTTTCTTATTTGCAAATTGTTTTGAATAGAAATACTTCATTCTATAGTTTTTTTAAATAAATGAGTTGGACCTATGTTGCAGGATTATTGAAAACAAAACCAACAACATATAAATTAATTCAGTTATATATCCTAACCAACCGTATTAATAGGATTTTTAATAAAAAATGAAATATAATACAATACCATTGTGCCAACCACATATTTGTTAATTATTCTAGTTTTGAGTGGTTTTGTTACAAGGTTATAATGTCAAGTGTTAAAGATACATTGTAAAAGTTTTATTATAGATAATAACATTTATTATTATATATTATTAATTAAGTATCCTCTTTAAACAGTCTTGTATCTTAACTAGTGTTTTCTTCGATCTTTAGGGTCGATTTTAGAGGTGCTTGCAATATTTGACATTTCTGTATTCGTTATATCATCCTAAGTTTGAGTAGAATGGTTTAAATCGGAAATCCTTAATTTGCCTACTACTACTAATAGTTATTAGGTGTAAATTAACCTTCAAAGGCTATTAGATCAATATCCTTGAAACTATAACTTAATATTCTAGATATACATACCTATGTATATTATTTGCTTTGACTACTAGATATTCAGATAGTACTAGATGAATTTAGTTATCACGTCAAGCGATCAATTCAAAACAGAAATAAGTGTTTATCATGTCTTGCACCAAACACTCCTTGAGTTAAAACAGTAATTCAAATCAATTTAAAAATATATGTATTTTCTGAACATTACCGTTTTATATTGAAGCAAAGATATTGGTCAAAATACAAGTATTATGTAAATATCTGTGCCACCAGTCTATTGCATTTTAGCAGCGACACGGATGAAACTATTTTCACTTTCTTTATTTTTTTGAAAGTTGACGACGGCAGTTTTGTGGCTGGAGCAGCTCGTTCTAAAATTAAATATTTGTAAGGATATTTATATTTATACGGGAAATCTGTTACTTTTCGTTTTATAGCTCTTACTTCTTTATGAATAATTTTATTTGAACAGAAAAAATAATCTTGTTTTAATGTACGTAAATAAATTAAAGTACATCACAAATTCAATACGCTACCTGAAATGAAATGCCTGCTAATCAAATGCGTTTCATTAGTAGAACCAATGCGCGTTAGAAGCATAATTTGTACAATGAAAACTGAGCCAAAGCAAAATTCAAATACTCGAACATTCGACCAGTAAAAGCATCACTTCGCTCGCTAAAACATTAAACTCATAAAAATTGTTATATCCGAACGGACGGTCTCATCAATTAAACATTTCTGAGCCATTAGCACAGGTGGTTGCGCAGTAATGGATACCATTAGAGCTGGCTTGCTGTTGTGCCATGCATTGTCGGTGGACAACACTGTATTGAGAGCTGTCGACTCTAAACACAATGGATTTAAAGAAAAGAGAGTGATGTCTCCATATCTCAGGAACTGCTGGTCAGTCTTGTTAAAATCAACAGTTAATAAATAAAAAAAATGTCTCACTAATTATCAAACATAACTATTTTAAAACTTTAGCTGTTGGCTTACGTTATTTTTGTTATTGAAAAATTTATATTTTCTTAATTATGTAACTAGCAGTGAATTTGAGATACCTTCGCACCTATATAATGCACAATAAGACTAACTGTATCTGATACATATGTGTAGTATACACATATCAAATAAAAACAAAATGATGAAAAAGCGCAGGACCCTTAAAATATGCTAACCATAGGTTTCAGTTTTATTCTTATTTATTTTTTTATTTTTTATTATCATAATTAAAAAACTTAAATAAAATAAAATAATATACAAATTAGCATAAGGAAACAGCATAAAATATACAAATTAGCATGAGGTTGAAATCGCCTTTGCTGCACTTGCGGATTGTTCGCAGTAACGGAAAAATATGATTATTTTGAGCGATCAGTTGAAAAAGCCTGTATTGAGATAAGGAAAATTGTTATAATAAGTGTATACAGACCTCCATCCTTACCGTTTGTAGAATTTGAGAGCACTATGGATGAGGTATTACATAGAGTAAATAACAAAACCAAAGAAATAATTATTTGTGTGCGATTTTAATATTGATTTATTAGTAGAGACGTCACAAAGTAAACGATTCTTGAATCTTTTTAATTGTTACAACCTAAAAAATCTCTTCTTAGAGCCTACGCGAATCACAGCGACCTCAGCCACATGTCTTGATAACATTTTTACAAATTTAATGCCATGTACAAAGTCAGTAATTAATAAACTACAATCAGATCATAGTGGGCAGTTGGCCACTTTTGATATTGGGCTAAAAAGACTCTTAAAAGAGAAATTACCTTTATACCCATAAATGAGAGACGGCTTGAAACATTTAGGAAAAATGTATTTGAAAAAACATTTAAATTAGATTACTGTGGAGATCCTATTATCAATATAATAATTAAAATTGAATAAGACTCTGTTTTAAAAAAAATATATATATGTGTAAACAATAATTTATTTAGGTTTAGTGACTGGGCAACAGTGGGAATATGCAGAAGTAGAAATAGATTATATGAATTGTACAGTGAAAGAACTTATAATCATAATTCATAAGACAATTTATGAATGAGTATGCAGTGTAGCTAAATCTAATTACATTTATAATAAAATTAAATATAGTACTAACATTTCAAAAACTGCATGGAATATAATTAATCAGGAAACTGGGAAACCAAATATAATTTAAAAATTAATGATAAAGTGTTGTCAATTGACAGAGAAGTTGCTGAAGCATTTGAAAATTTTTGTACTGCCATCCCTGTGTCAACTACTTCGAGTATTAATTCATGTTCCACTCTTGCACAGTCACTGCTACAAAAAAGGGAAATTCATGCGATATTGATTTTATTTTTAAACATGTTACTGTTCCACAAGTTTTAAATGCATTTAAAAGCATGAAAGTAAAAAAATACTGCCGATTTAGATGGAATTTCTGTTAAAATTATTGAATCTGTCATTGATGGTATATCCCCGTACTTAGCCAGTATATTTAATGACTGTGTTGACAATGGTGTTTTTCCTGATTTAATGAAATTGAGTTAGGTCATTCCAATATTCAAAGAAGGTAGTTTTTCTGAAACTAATAATTTTAGACCTATATCAATACTACCAACGCTCAGTAAGATTTTTGAAAAATTAATTTTAAATCAATTACTTTCTCATTTTTACAGTAATAGTTTAATGAATTTTAAGTAATTTGGTTTCACGCGGGGTCGCTCAACAACCGATGCCGGTGTTGAGCTCATAAAACACGTATTCAGCGCCTGGGAGGAGTCGTGTGATGCTATTGGTGTCTTTTGTGACTTGTCCAAGGCGTTCGACTGTGTGGATCATACTACTCTACTCATGAACCTGCACCATTATGGCATAAAAAATCGAGCGCTTGCCTTGATTAAATCATATATTTCTAATAGAAAACAGAATGTTGCAATAAATGGAGAAAAATCATCAGGATCGGCAGTGACAATGGGTGTTTTTTGTACATATCAATGATCTGCCATCGGTCGTTAAGAACCAATGCGTGGTCATATTGTTTGCTGACGATACTTCCTTCTTATTTAAAATCAAAAGACAAGAAACTGATTATCAAGCAGTAAACAAATGCATCTCCAACACAGAGCAGTGGTTCTCAGCTAATAATTTGCACATGAATGAAAAAAAAAAACGAAATGTGTTAAGTTTACATTGCCAAATGTCAAACAGGTAAACACAAACATTGTAGTTAAGAGCCAGGAACTGACTCCTGCAAACTCAACTGTATTTCTGGGCATAACCTTAGACGCCAAACTCCAGTGGGGACTGCATGTTGATGGTTTAGCGAAAAGGCTTGGCTCTGCCGCATATGCTGTTAAAAAAATGAGACAAATTTCAAATAAAACAACTGCTCGATTAGTCTATTTTGGTTACTTCCACAGCCTCATGACATATGGTAATCTGTTGTGGGAGAGTGCTGCCGACATCAATACTATATTTATTCTGCAGAAAAGGGCTGTTCGCGCAATCTATCAGCTCGGTCCAAGGGTGTCACTTAGAAGTAAATTTAAGGAAATAAATATTCTTACCTTCCATTCACAATATATTTTCGAAAATTTAATGTACGTAAAAAAGAACATAACCTTGTTCGCTTTTATAATAAGGTTCCTGAAGATATCCAAGGGCTTCCTTTTGACAAATTCAAAGAAACTATAAAGCAGAAGTTGTGTGCAAAAGCATATTATAAACTATCCGATTATTTGGATGATAAAAGCCCTTGGGCATAATCCCCTCATTAACAGGATTTTACTAGTATTTGTAACAAAACATGTGTAATGTTTCTGTATGTTCGATGAGTTCTTCGTCCCGATGAATATCTAAAGCGTCATTGTCACTAAAGTACGTCTTCTAATGATAGCGTCGGATGACGGGTCGCTCACTTCCCTCTAATATGGTTGAGGAGGGCGATGGCTGGATCCCGCGTTAACTCGTGAACGGGTGCCTTTTGAGGGTGTTCGTCGTTTGGATACTTGGGGGGAGGGAGACTTGCCGAGCTGACAGATGCAGAAAAGACTATTTTGTATAGACATAAAGAGACTCTGTAAATTAATTTGAAAAAAATATACCCGTGAAGTTTCTTGCCAGTTCTTCTTCACGAAGGTTTTTTCGAACTGGTGGTAGAATCATGTTTTATTTGACGTCAATAAGAACAAGTAATTGTCAATGTTAAAAAATAAATATTTCATTTCATTTCATTTATTTCATTTCATTTCATTTCATTTATTAGAGATTCTCGTGCTTTATTTTTATGTTTATGTTTGTTTTGCTTTTAATTTAAAAAGTTACTCCGTGATAAACTATTCTCTACTGGAGGGGTGTTCACTGATGGATGTGTACTCAAGCATCCATAGACACTGTCGCTATACTAGAACCATGTTTCTGCTGCAATACAAGACTAGATTGTAACTGACAGCTAATTGCTTAATACAGAAGAAGGTCTGATAACTTACTTCGCTTTGGATCTATTGTTTTATTAACTACTTTATGAAGCACAGATTGAAATCTAAGTATATTAGAAACTTCAAATATTTATTCACTAAATTTGTACTTGTTACTTGCCTGATACTTTGAGTAAACAGAAAATAAACATTCCAAAACAGCTTCTTAAGTCCGTAATTTTTTTCAGTCAACACGATAATCTTTTAGTCATGCTGATTAAAGGAAATCTGGCGGTGAAATTACGGGAACTGAAGGTTACGCTTAGTAATGCACCACAAATAATTTTATTCAATGATTTTTAGATTTTGTGACTTTCAGTCGCTTTATTGAAAACTCTTAATAATTAAGATTATGTAAAAGAAAAGTAACTGGCTTATCGGATTCTCTTTAATTCAACTTACTATAATTTTAAAGACAAAGATTGCAAAAGACATTCTTTCAAGTATAAAATACAATTTGAAACGTATTTTCGTACATAATTCCCTTTCTACGTATAATGCCTACCTTTTAAAAGTTAAGTTTATTATTAAAATGTTACCTTCATTAGGGGTATGGTATTTTAAATTTAAATTTTAACCAAAGCGCATACATCATTATATCACCCATAACACTTTATCAGTTAAAATTAGTTTATTAATAGTGTTTCATCTTAATTAGAATCTGCGTTTGAATCACTGGTACGTATCAGGACCATTCTTATTCTGCGCCGCAACTACGTTTCATCACTGACAACATACCAAGGGGGTAAAAGGAACGGCCGGAATGCGGCTTCACGTTCCAATCCAAAAGATAGCAAAACAGGCCTATATTACTAATAAACAAAACAAGCGCTGCGAATTATGTGATGCTCAATACTATAGTCATTTAGTTAGCTAAATAAATATCAGGGCTGCTGTTTTATTTTGCGATGATTAGTGCTATAAGAAATAATCAAACTGTTACTCCATAACTTATAAAGTCTATATTATCTTTGTTCACTAACAGGTTATTCTACAACAAAAGTTGTCTTCTTATGCAGGCATAGTCGTATATAAGAAGTTTTGTAACACTTAAGTTTTAACCTATGATCTTTCATTTTTCATTTTTGTTATTTATTATTGTTTACCTTCGTCGACAATCATGTCAACGCATTTTTTTAATGACATCCATGGAAGCTACGTAATAGACTAAGCCTGCTTTCACACACACGATTCTCTCAACTACATTTTATGAAAATATGATTCCTGGCTAGAAAGACGAATTCTGAAATTTCAAATAGCAGTTCGAATAGGCCTTAAACCATTGCAAATCAGCTACAACGAAAAGTAAGGTCTTGCCTCGCGGAACTCCGAGACGCTCAGATTAACGATCTCATGGAGAATATCTCTCCGTCCCACGTAGTGTATTATAGAATAGCCCGAGCCTTACGCGTAGACGCCGCCTCTCACGTTTCTCCTCTCACTCGTCCTAACGGCACTACCGCCTTCGGATACGAAAAGAAAGCCGAATGCTTCGCTGACAGCATTGCCTCACAATGCTCGCCCAGCACTCAACCCGCTGATCCCTCCCACATCCAGGTGGTGGAGGACGAAGTCCTCCGCAGGGACTCTCTCCCCATCACCGCTGACCCCGTCACAGTGTCTAATGATAAAATCTCTCTTTTCATTAGAAGTCAAAAACCCAAAAAGGCTCCGGGTGCGGATGGAATTTCCAACCATGCACTTAAGCACCTGCCTCAACAGATGCTTACCTTGCTTGCTATCATCTTCAACGCCTGCTTTGACCTTAGCTACTTTCCTAAAGCTTGGAAAGAATCTACAGTCATAGTCATTCCCAAGCCGGGTAAACCTCTGAATATCCCGGCTAATCACAGACCCATCAGCCTGCTCGAGGCCATGGCTAAACTTCTCGAGAGAGTCATACTGTCTCGAATGCGGAACCATCTGTATCCAACAGACGGCGATCCCCGCATCATTTTCCATCAGTTCGGCTTTCGTGCTAAGCATTCCTGCCCTCAGCAAGTCCATCGCATCGTCGAGTACATACTCGACCGCTTCTATCCGCAGCGTAATAAAACGGTTGCAGTTTTCTTTTACGTAGCTAAGGCTTTCGATAAAGTCTGGCACTTTATGAACTTTATAAAATAGGCTTACCGGCTCGCCTAGTTAGGATAATCACATCCTTTCTCATAGATCGTACGTTTCGCTTTAGACATGAAATCACGGTTTCCGCGCCTCGTTCCATAAAGGCTCAGTTCTCGCCCCTCTGTTGTACACCGTGTACACTAACGACATTCCCATTCCGCCGAAAGTCGTCGAACTTCCCTCTTTGCCGATGACACCGCCCTTTACGCCAAAGGCCACAGTGTCCCGCAGCTCGTCATCAGACTCCAAAAGGCCGTAAAGCCCTCGGTGTATAGTTTCAAAAATGGCGTATCGATGTGAATCCAGACAACAGTTCTATGATTCGTTTTAACTCCAAACGCCGTTGGTCCGCTGACGATCCCCAAGTACGAATGTTAGGTATTTCCATCCCCTGGAAGCGCAGTACCAAATACTTAGGAGTCACCTTAGACCAGACGCTTTCTTTCAAACCACACGTCGCTAGAGTAACGAAACTCGCCCGTCTTTACTCAGGCCGCCTACATAGTATGTTAGGTAGGTATCTTTTAGAAACAAACGTACTCCGAAACCCACTCCAATTTTTTTGTACTAGAGTCCGTCACGACTAAGAAACTAGACTAGAAACGCGCACTCGAACTTAGCCACGCAACTGTCACTAGATCTCGAAGCCCTTCAGGCTGTAACTTCTAATTCTAATTTAAATTCGAATTAATTTAATTTCTCTTTGTAATTTTGAGCACCTTCAGTGCTATGTAATTCCCAGTGGGTGACCCCTTCAGGGCCCCGCTTGCGCGGCCTTTTTCACCAATTGGCCGTCGCTTCAGATGAAGGCTGTGAGGCAAAAGATTGCCAGAGTTATTCAGGGGTTTTTTTAGTGAGTAGTGACTCTGGTAGGCTCGGAGCGAGTCCTACATATTCTCGATTCGTGCGCGGCGAGGTACGCGCAATAACATATTTTAGGTCCTCCTGCCCTCCCCTTGGAGGGAAACAAAAAAAAATACTTAGACCATCAGTCTAAGTAACAACACCAGTCTACTACAAGCCAGTCTGCTGCAAGAAGTCCTCATGCTGATGCTGCCTGCTACTGATGCTGCCTGCTACTGATGCTGCCTGATACAGATGCTGCCTGATACTGATGCTGCCTGATACAGATGCTGCCTGATACTGATGCTGCCTGATACAGATGCTGCCTGATACTGATGCTGCCTGATACTGATGCTGCCTGATACTGATGCTGCCTGATACTGGTGCTGCCTGATACTGATGCTGCCTGCTACTGATGCTGCCTGCTACTGATGCTGCCTGATACAGATGCTGCCTGATACAGATGCTGCCTGATACTGATGCTGCCTGATACAGATGCTGGCTGATACTGATGCTGCCTGATACTGATGCTGCCTGATACTGGTGCTGCCTGATACTGATGCTGCCTGATACAGATGCTGCCTGATACTGATGCTGCCTGATACAGATGCTGGCTGATACTGATGCTGCCTGATACTGATGCTGCCTGATACTGGTGCTGCCTGATACTGATGCTGCCTGATACAGATGCTGGCTGATACTGATGCTGCCTGATACTGGTGCTGCCTGATACTGATGCTGCCTGCTACTGATGCTGCCTGCTACTGATGCTGCCTGATACAGATGCTGCCTGATACAGATGCTGCCTGATACTGATGCTGCCTGATACAGATGCTGGCTGATACTGATGCTGCCTGATACTGATGCTGCCTGCTACTGATGCTGCCTGATACTGATGCTGCCTGATACAGATGCTGCCTGATACTGATGCTGCCTGATACAGATGCTGGCTGATACTGATGCTGCCTGATACTGATGCTGCCTGATACTGGTGCTGCCTGATACTGATGCTGCCTGCTACTGATGCTGCCTGATACTGATGCTGCCTCCTACTGATGCTGCCTGATACTGGTGCTGCCTGATACAGATGCTGCCTGATACTGATGCTGCCTGATACAGATGCTGCCTGATACAGATGCTGCCTGATACAGATGCTGCCTGATACTGATGCTGCCTGATACTGATGCTGCCTGATACTGATGCTGCCTGATACAGATGCTGCCTGATACAGATGCTGCCTGATACTGATGCTGCCTGATACTGGTGCTGCCTGATACTGGTGCTGCCTGATACTGGTGCTGCCTGATACTGGTGCTGCCTGATACTGATGCTGCCTGATACTGATGCTGCCTGATACTGATGCTGCCTGATACTGGTGCTGCCTGATATTGATGCTGCCTGATACTGGTGCTGCCTGTTACTGGTGCTGCCTGTTACTGGTGCTGCCTGATACTGGTGCTGCCTGATACTGGTGCTGCCTGATACTGGTTCTGCCTCCTACTGGTGCTGCCTGATACTGGTGCTGCCTGATACATTAACAGTTGTTGCCTTCTCCTGATGCTGCCTGCTACCGATGCTGCTTGCTACGGATGCTGCCTGTTGCTGACCCTGCCTGCGCCAGAGCGCCAGCGGGCACCTGAGCGTTCTAGCCGTCGAAGCCTTCGTGGTGACCTGTTGAAGTCTGTTCAATAAACTATTACGTGACAGTTTCTGCTGATGAAATATTCCATTTGAATCATCAATTTGAATAGTGATTACTTTCCGATATGTGAGTTCTTGTCTACTTGGTTTCGCGCTAAACAAGCTTATTGTCGATTCTCTGGCCTTGGTGCGAGGTTTATAAAATGTATATTACAAAGTATAAATTTTATGAACCCCTTTCATATTTTTAATATATTGGCACAAACTTTGCTAACTTTAAGATCAAACTCTACCTTTCGGTGTTTGGGTACTTTTATACTACCAGAATCTTTGATTAAATTTGTTAATCTCAAGTAGTCGAGGATCACAAGTAATAGATAAAGTATTGATTTATAGAGCATTTCCAACTGAAGGTTTTTGTAGCAATTGCCTTTTTTCCAGTAATTTAATTATTTTATTGCACCTTAATTGAAAAGCAACCACCTGAACTTGTTTATGGTAGTAAAAGTAAAATAAGTTAAGAGTACTGAGCCAGACACTCGTATCAAAAGTTACTACTACTACTAAAATAAAATTAATAATAGTCTAGCCTTAAATACAGCGCTTTTTAATCGTTTTTACGCCAAAATCGGTAAAAGAACGTAAATAATAAATACGAGTACGTTCAAAATTGCGTACCTACTCTACAAAGTCCTAGCGACCATTGGCGAGCTGCTCCAAGTTTACTATTTCACTAGCCCGATAAGAAGAAAAGGACGACAGCCCAGTTACTTGATTAAAAAGGTAGTGATTAAACCGAGTAAAGACATCAAAGGAAACAATCCAAGTTAAAACCCATAACGTCAGTAAGAAGTTACTACGCTTTTCTCTACTTCAAATTATCTGTAGGTTTAAATTGCATTCAGCGGTAATTTTAAGTTCGAAAATTAGTTTCCTGAGTTCGGTAAGTTTCTTTTTGAGTGGTCAGTGGTTATTATAAAATAATTTTGACTGATTGTGATCATTAAAAATGCATTTAAAATAAAAATATGCTTTAAATAAAAAAAGCTTGAGAAGACGATATATTGAACAAGAGTGTGACCCCAAAAACACGGAAAATCAAGTTCAATATCGCACCCCTAACTGATAGATACTTCAGCATCAGTATACAATATAAAGTAAACAATACGGATTTGTGGATTGCACAGAAACATCCATTAAGCGTTGTCACTACCGCTATTTTAATTCCAACGAGTGTTGATTTATTTCATCATTATTCATAATTCAGTTGATTAAAGTCAGAGAAATATAAAATCAGTAAACTATTTCGTTCAAAGCACATACAATCTTGGCACTATAATTTAAAATGTGCTAATTTTTAACTTTTTGTAACTTAAAATGAACACATAACTTCAACATCAGACAAAATAATCCAGTTTATGTAATATTCCAGCACACGGGTCTCGTATAGTCGAACGAGTCTGTTAATTTCCAATAAGTTTGTATTCCGGTTAGTTTCTTTATAAGCGCTGCTTAAATAGCATTTGGTGTCGACGGCAGCTCGCGCACTTTGTCGTTTGCGTCAGCGCTTGCTGAGTATTTTCATTTACCTGTTTATTTTCGTGGAATTCTATGGCTATTTATGTAACTTTATTTATGAAAAGAGGTTGGAGTCTGTACTGTGGGTCCGAAATGTTGTTACGGGTTTTTAAGAGTTTGGGCGAGGTGATGTTTTGGAACTTGTTATATATAAAGGTTCCTTTTTTATTTTAATGCAAAGTTAATGTTAGGTACATTGCATTCCCACGCATGCGGTTATCAGCTCTCTACATTACTTAATAAATGAGTTTTCTAAAAGCTGGCATATCAATATATTACTATGTAATACACATACATTATCTTCCGTACTGTATTAAGTTGATTAGTCTTTAATTACTAAAATACCTCCATATTTAAAGTATCTACAAGCGACTATTCCCTTTACTCAAGTTCTGATAAAGACAATTTTCAAATAAAAGGTAATTTGTATTCAAGCCGCCTATATTCCTTTTCCAAAACAAAGTAAGTCTCACAAATTCAAAAATTAAATAACTTGATGACTTCCTGCGAGTATTCTATGGCAAGCCATCTCTCTATTTATTCAGAAGCCACTAGCTACCTGAGAACTACGTGACTCCTTAACTTAAATAATAAATTGAGATTATAGTGCACGGAGCTTATTTCTGGTTCTGGAGGAACATCTGCAGCGCTAATTGTTTGATTGTTTTAATCCAATAGGAACCATTATTTTTCTCTCAGATATAAACCTATCAAATGAATAACGCACATATTACATCTGCAGATCACAGCTTCTTTGATACAATAGAATACGTTTCTATTTCGTTTTACTGGGAGAATAAAGCATAAGGTTCGTTTGATACTTTATGTAGGAGATGGAGACATTGACATACTACAAAGTACCTTTACATTTTCTATTCTTAGAATCGTTTATTTTAGAATGATTATTCTTGGTATTGTATTCAGATTTAAATTTTACATAATATCATGTCGGCCAGAAACAAAAAACACAACAACAGAAACAAAAATTACAAAATATCGTATACAAAATAAAAATTACTTTTTCCCCGATCCGTTTAATAACTTTTTGTAAGATGATATCCGTTCAATAAATTATCTTAAAAATTGTTATATTTTGAAGTATTTTGGACAATAAAAGTATTTTTTCTGAAACAGTTTACTTTAGAAGTGTTCTGCCAGTTTGAAATTGTCACGGTAAAGGCTGTTAAATTTTTGCCATCACTGCGTCCGGAATATTGATTATTATTTCTTCCAAGCAACCATTTATTTGAAATTGTTTGGATATATTGCAGAGCTAATCAATGCCGAGTTATGTTTGGATACAGCATGCTAGTCATACTGTTATGCATATATAAATGCAAAAGAACCGCCACGAATGAAATATATAATTGCCTGATGAAATACTTTTAATGTGGTTGTACCAAATTTTAAAAAAATATTCATAGTTTTTTTTCAGCTTTCAGATAGTCCACAGGATTTTGAATAACATAATTAAATGATAAGTTATTCAAACATGATTTCATTAATTAAGCTCCATATTTACCTGTAATATACAAAGATGATAATCATTATACTGATAAAGGGCTTTAATAAACAACCAGTCATTACCATTTTGTTTTACAAAGAAGGAAATATTTTTTGACTGAAATCCTTATCAGCCAAAATTATAAAATGAAAATTAAATCTGCTACTTTCAAGTTATTTGATTCAAGTATTACGTATTACATCTCGTGTTTATGTTTAGTTTAGATTTTTATCGAGAAATGTTTATTGAAAGGCAGACATGATTTGACTTATCGTAAAGTCAGTCTTTTGCACTAGTCTTACCTATCTCAACTGGCACGCCTGCTATTATTATTACTACCCTCTTTTAAAGTTAATATATTCAACTATCGCTATACAGAAACTTTTCTGGCCTAAGCCAAAAACATTATGATACTTGAAAATCTCTTCTAATCAAATCAGCAAACTTTCACGTTAACGAAATGAGTTCTAGAATTTGACGATTTCGTCTTCCGCCTTTTAACAAAAGTTTTCTTCAATACAATACCAAGAATAATCATTCTAAAAAAACAATTCTAAGAATAGAAAATGTGAAGGTACTAAGTAGTATGTCAATGTCTCCATCTCCTACATAAAGTATCGAACGAACCTTATACTTTATTCTCCCAGTAAAAAGAAATAGAAACGTATTCTATTGTATCAAAGAAGCTGTGTTCGATCACTGCTTCCTGATATATAAATAAAGAAGTTCGCTGTGAGAAATAAGGAATTCTTTTACATTTCTAGTAATGATGTTGAAAACAAACGCATAAATTTAACTTAACCTGTGGCTTTTATACCTATTTTCACTAAACAAAAAAAACTAAATTCGTTTAAAGTTTGTCGATTGGGATTAAAGTGGTCTAATTATGCCAGTTTTTACCTTTTAACCTTTACCCTTTTTGTGCCCACTTTATCTTATGCTCAATATTCTCATAATTACAATGCAATTCAACGGGCCATTACATGATTTCAAACACCGGGCTTAGTGGCTTGTTGGGTAAGGACTTAAAGTTTAACTTAAACTTATACATTTAAAGTGATTAAAGAACACCCGACGGCACACGGAACTCAAGTGACCGACAATCTGAATTATTTGATTACATATGAAAGCATATCAGCATTATTCATCTGTTGCCAGACGGAGTTGGCGTCTATTTCGTGAATAGAAGTTTGGACAAAAACAATTAAAAAAGACAAATGCCACTACCGATACGATGGAATGAATAAGAAACTACTCGAAGGTTCACTGCTGCTCAGAAAGAAAGGTTCTTTAGCTCTGTTTGTCCTGGCCTATTGATATGTTACCACGTTCATATCCGCGGTGTTTGGCGAAGGAGTGAAGGAGGTTATAGCCAGAATGTGTATTTTTCGCCGGAAACATTATTTTTCAGAACGAACTACCTTAATTGGTAAATGACATTTATTTTTACAGTTTGGTCATTCACAATATAGCTATCGATACAAATAATAACAAAAGCTCACACAGAACTAAAATAATAAAAAGTTATTACTTCGAATTTATGCACTAGCTTGAAAAATTTAACTTGTAAAGAATTAAAAATTATAGTTATCAAAATTTATTTATTTTATTTTTATTAAGAGAACCAACAGCATAACTTTACAATATTTCACAAAAAAAAAATTATACAACATGATAATACCAATAACAGGTTTCCCTAAAATTAACACATAATACTCAATAAAAAGTAGATAAAATATACATAATGTTTTATACCTCCCAAAAACAATATACTTAAACACAATAAATATAAATACAATTTGCGACTATTCTGTAAAGGTATTAACTACGTGCCTTTTAAATTCAGACTTACTGCAAGCAAAGAGATCTATGTGACTGAAGTGTTTGTTGTATGTATGTGTAAAGCGGGAAATTACAGTGTTTTTGTGTAGTTTGTGTAGTGTGTGTAGTGTGACTGTTCGTGCAGTAAAGCTGTGTCTCGTACGGAAAGTGGGTGTACTTGGAGACCAGATCAGAGCAATCAATCCGCCTATGGACAATGTCGTACAGAAGGCACATATAGCATCATACGCCTATGTTCCAGAGACAAAAGACCGTGCGCTCTACAGCTGAATATTTTAAGTTTTCAAGAACTTCTCTAGTTTAAAGTTTTCTCCTTTTAAAAAGTATTATATTACACATATTCGACTACGTCGTTAAAATAGCTTTTTTACGGATGGAAGGCTGCGTATCCAAGCGAAGCGAGAAAGTAATGCAGAGCGGAGGTTGCAGACTGTGTATTTTTTATACGTGGATCTACCACGCGACGAGTCATTTCACTTCCCTAGTCAGTTTCATTTCTCCGCGTCCCTGCTGCCCTGTCCACTCTAGTGGAGCGGAGATTTTATGCAGTTCGATTGATTAATCTTGGCGCAGTCCCGCTCCTCTTCACTCTTGTGGACAGGCAGCCTAACTGGTATGGAATTTTTTAGGTTTCACATAAAAAACTGCAATATTTCATACACTGGTTACTTGATTTCGGTAATTATGTATTTAATAAAGTTGTCCCTTTTTAGATATTATATTGACTAAAGAAGATTTTAAAGTTATTGGAAGATTACTATCACTTTAATTTTTATTGTTTTCAAAACTACAGTTAAAAAAATTTATGGATAAATCCGATGTTATTTTATTATTTCTGTACAATGTGAGTTTTTTTTATTTGAATTGAGAATCTTGTCTGAATGAGAAATTCGTAAAAAATTTATGTTTGTTATGTTTCTTGACACGTGATGTTATAAGTAGGGTTTAAGGCATGAATTGAGAGTTTTTTTAAGACATGAAATTCGAATGACTGAAAAACCACCAAACTTTAATCTATACTATATGCAGTTAAAAATATTTAAAAGCTTACTTTTACTTTTACTCTTAGCTTTTCCCTTATAAATTCCCTACATCCCTCCATCAAACATCCTTAACACATCTTGCTTTACTTAGTAACAATAAGATATTTAAATTGGGCAGGAAAGTATGTAATTTAGGTGATAAGTGTCCTATGAAAGGATTTTGCTAAAACTGCAAGGCACCGGGAAAATGAGTGAATCTTTAGTTTTTTTTAATTGAATTATATGTCAGTTAGTGTAGAGTTTTGATTTGGTTAGGCAACATATTTAGAGCTAACCTTCCAGTAGTTTTATATTTATTCCATGTTGGAATGAGTGAATGAAAATTTAAAAAAAGAGTTAGTTATAGAATTTACCTTCTTTTAATAAGAAAAAATGTTCCTACTGGAAGCTAATTAAGTCTCAATATGCTAAGTTCTTATATCAAACGAATGCCATCCTATTGCTCAGAACTTACATTGTCGTATTCACCCACGCCAACTGCAGTTGCGGGCGAACGATTGTTTTTCGAAACTCACCAGACGTCAAAACGGCTCTATGAATTCTGGATGATGGCCTTTTTCTGATTGATAAGATATGCCAAATTCATAAATAACTGTTGAAGCGTGCGAGCTTATCTTTAATATCAGTTGAGATCCTTATTCATTAACCGATCACTAAAGAACCTAAACTATGGACCTGGTTGTATAGTTTAAGGCAGCCGTGTTGTAAAGTAATATAATAAAAGGCTGTAATACCGCCACTCGCGAGATCTGAACAGAAGAAGTCAACTGCGTAATAAAGCTAGATATTTCTTCATTGTACAACACGGTTTAACTTATTTTTAAAACTATTATACTTTAACTAAGTTTCTTACAAAAAAGCTCTAGTTTCATCCCAGAATTTTCCAACAACAAGGATGATAATTAGTAAATGAAACAGATTAAATTACATCTTCATCCATTAAGCTTGTTGAATGAGGAGCTAAAACAGGCCATTAAATGCTTCTGCACAATTAAAGCGACCGCGTCCGGCGCTCCCGACCGCGTCGAAACAATGTGCGGATTCATCTTTGTTTATATGAAATTTCATTTGTTTTTTAAAACCCTTGCTCATTTTAGTCAAACAATAAAACCTTGCAGGGCTGTAACGATCAAATTACCATACAACTGTATACTCAACATGGCGTAGGGAGAACGTCGCTGAAGAGGGAATGCCAAATGTTGGTGATTGCAAGTTCGTCTGAAATGAAATAAACTAGCAGTCACGTATGAATTTCACTCAAGGAAAGCAATCATTGATATCATCTTTACAAAATTTTTGTACTTACTTGCTATACAAATTTTTGCTGGTTTGAACTGTGTTTTGAACAATTATAATTGTAGTACTTGAGTTATCTTTACTTTTTTATTAGTATTAGGTGCAGCTACATAACTAAAATATTTTGCCTCTATTGTACACAAACAACTTTAATAAAATTATTATTTTAAACCCCCGACGCAAAAAGAAGGGTATTATAAGATCAATGTGTATATTTGGTGTGTCTGTGTATCTCTATGTGTCTTACCTTCCACACATATGGACCGATTACGGTGCATTTTCTTTTTTGTTGAAGAGCTATGTGAACCTATGTGAAATAATCTTAAAACGCTTAGTCATTTAGTAGTGGTTATACCGTAGTTGCGAGACGAAACGAATGATACTGATAGGTAATTTATTTTTCATTGTATAAATGAACTAACGTTTCCTGAAAAAATGCTTTGTGTCATATGATTAGTCCAAGAAGCGTCAGTGGTCGTAGCCCTGCCTCATACATCGGAGGTCCCAGGAACAAGTCCATGTTTATTCTGAGTTCCTAGTTCACTGTATGGTCATCCATAACACAAGCATACTTTGGGGCCATGCAGTCAGTGTGTTTATATGGGGCTAAATGGAACAAGTTTAGTACTCGTCTAGTAGATATATTACTAGTTTCTTATATTACTAGATCTCAAACAATGCCATTCTATTGTTACGCCTTTAAGTAGTTAATAACAGTCATGGGCAAAGTGTATCACTGAAAAGAAAAGATTGATATGTATCTTTCGATCACTGTGATACACATCACTCTTTTGTATCTTTATCACAAATGTATCAGTTGTTCACGCCCGCGCGTCACTCTCGCTACTCAGTAGGTTTGCTCTGCTCAACTTGATCAAATATATTAGGTCTTTACCTATGAAATTGCCGTTTTTCACGAAATAAATGAAGCGTAATTTTTTTATATATTTTTTATTTCTATTGATCAAAATAATCACCCATGCAATCAATGCATCTTTGCCAACGCATTGGTAGCTTATTGATGCCTTTCTTGAAGAAATCAGCTGGACGGGAGGCAACAAATTCTTCAAAGGCATTTTGTACTGCCTCTCGGGTATTGAATTTTTTTCCCGCCAAGAAGTTACCCAAATTCTGGAAAAAGCAGAAGTCTGTAGGCGCAAGGTCTGGTGAGTACGGCGGATGACGGAGAACTTCCAACCCCAACTCTTGTAGCTTGGAGACCGTCTGCTGTGCAGTATGAGGTCACGCGTTGTCTTGCAGGAGCAGTGGAGCCGAACGATTGACCAAAGCTGGTTGGAGACGTGCAAGCTTCTCCATCATTGTGTTCAGTTCTTCACAGTACACATCTGCAGTAATGCTTGTCCCGTTTGGCAAGAATCTGTGATGAATTATACCCGCGTTAGACCACCAAACAGTGACCATCACTTTTCTAGGGGTAAGTTTTCGTTTAGGGCATTGTTTGGGTGCTGAACCAGGGTCCAACCAACTTGCTGAGCGCTTACGATTGTCAAACAGGATCCATTTCTTGTCACAAGTAACAATGCGGTTCAGAATTCCTTCATTTGTATGCCTGCTGAGCAGTGCAAGGCACGTCTCCACGCGTACTTCGCGCTGGCGGTCATTGAGTTCGTGGGGTACCCATTTGTCAAGCTTTTTTACCTAAATGGACCAATATTGTTTTGATGCTAACGTCGAAAGCTGCTGCTAATTCAGCCGTGGATTGAGTTTTATCAGCTTCCACAATTGCCTTTAATTCGTCATTGTCGACCAAAGTTTTCGGACGACCACGGGGTTCATTTTTCAGGTCAAAATTTCCAGAACGGAAGCGGGTAAACCAATAACGGGTGGTGCGTTCGTTTGTAGTGTTCGCTCCGTAAACGTCGTTGATGTTGCGTGCCGTTGTTGTGCCGCTTTGCTGCCACGACGGTACTCATACTCCATAATTACTCGAATTTTTAACTTATCCATGATGATGAAAAATGTTCGAATGCCTTGAAAACAAAACACTAACTATTAAACAAATGACGATTTTAGAAAAATAATTCCATGTTTGTCAAATAAAATTAATTTGAAATTAGAATCATCAGTCAAAAAAAAAAATATTTTCATTTGAAATGGCCAGTACGGCAAAACGGCAGTTTCATAGGTAAAGACCTATTATCAATGAGAGATTTAAAAGATATGATGAAATGAAAGATTACTGATTGATTTGGTTTAATCGGCAGCTGTTTCTTAGTGATGGCGCCATTTTGCTGTATCGAAACGAAACTATTTATCGGTACCCAATAACGGGTTCTGAAACTATGTATTTTGAAAACTATTTGTTGCGAGACTTCTTTTCCTAGCATTGTGCGAGCGAGATAACCATACGGCGCGTGCGTGAGCGAGTGAGTTGTAAAGATACAGTGATACATTTGGATATGAATGGATAAAGAGTGATTGATTTAAACGGCGTGATACATATCTTTTTTATCTATCACTCCTGAGTTACCCATCACTAGTTAATAAAACAATTGATCTAAAGCGCAGCAAGTAATGAGACCTCCTTCCGTAACAAGCAATTAGTGTCAGAGATCCAATCTAGTCTTCTATTACAACAGAAACACGGTTCTAGTATATCGACAGCATCTATAGATATTAGCTTTCACATCCATCAGTAAGCACGAGATGCACAGATAATAGTTTATCAAAGAGAATAACGGAATTACTTTTGAAATTAAAAACTTTATAATCAAATATTTGAATCATTATTCACGATAAGGTTCTCTCTCTTTTATCATTTAACTTCAGTTTTTTGGATAACTTGATTTACAGCATGCCGTACATACAGTTCGAGCCAGAGGAGGAGTTATTTTGTATTAAATTTGTAAATTGTATGAATGTAAAAATCAATTAAGTTACTCACTTTGATTAAATCTTCGTAGTTCTTAAATTTACAATTTCACAGAGATTGTAAAAATTTATTTTATTAAGAATAACAAAAAGAATAAGTATTGAGATTTGCATATTAAAATTATGTGTTTTCTTAAATGTACAAAAAAATATCAATTTAATTTATTATATTTTAACACGAGAAAAAAGTATCTCAACTATTCTAAATGAACGCTGATTTTTTTTGTGTGTAGGTACAGTTAGTTAGTTCACTCGTTTTGACAAACATTAAAAAATGTACATTTATCTGCAACAATATGAAGGTAATAAAACAGTTAAATTAAAAACTTTAATGGCACTATTTCATATCCAGTCAAAGCAAATTTTTTTACTTATTGCCTAGATATTTTTACAAAATCGATCATCAGCCCCTGAGATAGGAAGACATATCACTCCATTTCTACACTCTTTACTTTAGAGTTGACAGTTCTCAATACAGTGTTGACAACACCCCCCTCCCCGCTCCCACACGGTAGAAACTCAGTGTTGTCCACCGACAATGCATGGCACAACAGCAAGCCAGCTCTAATGGTATCCATTACTGCGCAACCACCTGTGCTAATGGCTCAGAAATATTTAATTGATGAGACCGTCCGTTCGGATATAACAATTTTTATGAGTTTAATGTTTTAGCGAGCGAAGTGACGCTTTTACTGGTCGAATGTTCGAGTATTTGAATGTTGCTTTGGCTCAGTTTTCATTGTATAAAATTTGCTTCTAACGTACTTTGGTTCTACATATGCGTTGGTCAGAATATTGAACTATTGGTTGTATGGAAGGTTTGGAATATTTATTTACGTAAATTAATATAAGATTCTTTTCCTGTTAAATATAAATTCTATTAAAGAGGTAAGAGTTATAAACGGAAACGCAATAGAAATTTAGAATAAATCAAAAGTTTAATAAATAATTTATTATAGCGCTAGCCGCTCTATAATAAATAACTGCAAAGATGCCATCAACTTTAAAACAGGTAAAATAAATAAAAGATTGACATAGAATTTGTCTTTTGGTTAATACCAATATCTTTGCTTCAACATTTTGTATTTGTGTGGAAACTATAAATGTATTTTGAACTGAATCAAATATAATAATGCGAGGACTGGTTGGTCCAATAAATAAGCAAGACACTTTGTATACACTAATTTCTGTATATTTAGTCTAATAGTTAACTATTCATCGCTGACCGATCTGAATATCTAGTAGTCAGAGTAAATAATATATATCTGGAATATTAAGTTGTAGCTTCAAGGATATTCATCTAATAGCCTTTAAAGGTTAATTTATCGTTTAAATCTTGTATGGGAATCAGTATCATAATGATTTCCAATTTCAAACCATCCTACTCAAACTTGGATGGTATAACGAATACAGAAACGTAAATGACTGCAAAAAAGTCACAAATATGCTACGTGTGAAGCTAAAAGACTTTTCGAAAAGAATACTAAATAAATAAATGAAAAATCCCCAGACAAACAAACCAACTGCATGGCCCCAAAGTAAGCAGGGCTTGTGTTATTTATTTTTTATTTATTTTTTTATTTACACATTACAATTATATTATATGTTGCTTGACTTCCCAAAACCACGGCTGGTTTGTCTGGAAGTTGCAATTCCTCTAATGCTAGCTTATTCTAAAGGTTAATTTTATCAATATCTATAAAAGGACATAATATACATAATCTTAGAGAAAACCAATACCTTTTTATATTTTGACTTATTTGTACCATATTACAATTGTGAATGCACGAGCGCGCAATATTATACAATTTGGGTATACAAATGTAAGTCACATATCTTCTGTCTATCATCTCCCGTCCCACTCGTACTAGTTGGACCATCGGTAATGTTGAGCGAGCGGCCGGTTTACGCGAGAACAAAAGACAAGTTAATACGAATATGTGAAGGGTGCTCTTGTTTCTTTGCTGTTTCAATATTTTTTTTAAAATATTTTATTATTTTTTTTTTATAGTTGGTACTTTTGTTCATGTTTTACTTTAATAATATTTTAAGCTGTAATATTTGTATTTATTTGGTACTTATTTGGTACCTTATTTTAGTACTTTTTTTAGGAGTAATGTTCATTTTTTACTTTTATAATATTTTAAGCTGTAATATTTGTATAAATTTTTAAAGTTAAGTTATTTATGAAATGTTTTTTAAGTCGACCATATAGCCAACTGGGGGAACCACGAATAAACATACATATATAAATACAGGTTTTATGTTTATCCAGTCGGCTGATAATCACAAAATTAATAATGCACAAAAATACTATTATAGGATATATATATATATATATATATATATATATATATATATTTATTTTTACAGGATTGTAACCACGATTTCTTCTTTTTGATTAGAATTCCCAATGTTTTGGCATTGTTGTCAATGTAATGATCACGGAGCTAAAATAAATCCTGGTAATAATCCTAATAAAAAAATTATTTGTTTGATTACAGTTCACTAATTGCCAAGTTGAGGACATGATTCCAAGCTTCGATCGGCCCGCACTAGTGTTGGAAGTTGTAGAGTGTCTCGGTTTCACTCGAATGGTAATCAGTGAATCTGATTGTCAGTTTCTTTCTAAATGCTTACCTTTTTTATATCAACGTTAACCGTGATTCAATTTCAGACCTTGGAACAAAACAATCGGTTATGTTATATTACTATAAACGACTAGCGACCCACCCCAGCTTCGTAACAAAGCATATATGCCTTTATTTCTTTTCTATTGTAGTGTTGCATCAGGTTGTTGTGTCTAGGATGGTGATTAAATTTAAATGCATCATGGAGTTAAAGTATTATATCTCCTATTCTTCATGTTTTTGAAAACGTAAAAAATCGCTTCATATTATAAAAACAAATAACTAATGTGTTTATAATTCTTTCATATAATATATTTGATGAAGTTTACTAAATCAAGGTATGTTCACAACTATCAATGTTTGTTTTCAAATAACTTATGAGCAGTCTAACTAAAGACCAAACCAAACACAAACAAAAACTGCAATCTAAATCGAATCAAACAAAACTGTACCTTCCATAAAAAAAAACTATAAATATAAACTTTAAAAAAATATTCAGTATTTGACGTTGTTATACGTGATCGAAGACCAATAAGTAACCATAGTGAACACTGAAAAGCAAAACAAATACAGTCATTAAATTTTAAGCCCTTACGGCCGGTAAGCAACAGAAGACGAATTTATTGGCGCCATTTTAAAAAGTAATTTTATTGTGTATGGCGCAGGGAAATTATGATGAGTATGAAATGATTAAGGTAACTTACGTATACTTAAATGGATACGGAATAATATCATATCCATCTAAATAGCTCTCCAACAAAAACATTGTGTCTACGGATTAATGTAGAACTATAAAAGAGGAACATTTACACAACGCATTATTTTGCATCTCAAAGGAATACGGCAGCGTTTCTCCCAATCGGCTTAACTTTTACGGACACATTCAATATTTTTATTAATATAAATATGTGAATATTTTTTATTCACATATTCATATTAATTTATAGAAAACACTAAATAGTTATAAACATAAACCTTCTTTTTAAATCACTCCATCTATTGGTGAAAACCGCATTAAATTAATTTAGTAGTGTTTGAGTTTATTGCGTTCAAACAGACACACAGACAGTGGCGGCAGGCGACTTAGTTTTATAATATATTGAACTGATGTTATTTTAGTGTTTATATAATTGTGTATCTAATTTTATTTGTAAACAGGACATTGTTATCTTTATAAAATGTATCGTATTGTGTGCAAAATTTGCCACCTAATATTAAAATACGTAAATTAACTGAGAAAAGAATAAATATATAATTAATATATTTCCATCTAAACATTTTCCAAAAACTTGCCTAGAACTAAACTGTCAGGTTTGTGATGGTTTAACCTGGTCACAAGTTATAAATACGTTGGTACTGTGGGGATGTAGGGGGCGTTGCGGTAAAATTTAAAGATTTTTGTTAGATATTGATTTGGTATTTATTTTATAACTTATATAAACAATTCGACCGAACACGTGAACGTTCTTTAAAACGACTGACATTGTTTTCTTTTTAATGTCAGGGAATGTGGTATTTGTTTAATTCAAATTCGAATCTTACTAAGGCGGTGGCGACTTAAAAATGCCGGACGCCACATTACCGGTATGAAAAAGTGTCATATATTTAACGACACCAACAAACTACAGTTTAATATACATTAACAAATCCATTAGGAAGGCAGAAGATTATATATAAACAAAATGAGTGCTGAAAATCACTTAATTACCATTCGTTTAGGAATTTAAAAAGAAGTCACTAGCAAGGGCCGACTCAACAGCCCGGATACTGCTTTCAAACAAAAATGTAAGTCACATATCTTCTGTCTATCATCTCCCGTCCCGCTCATACTAGTTGGACCATGGGTAATGTTGAGCGAGCGACCGGTTTACACGAGAACAAAAGACAAGTCTATACGAATATGTGAAGGGTGCTCTTGTTTCTTTGCTGTTTCAATATTTTTTTTTTAATATTTTATTATTTTTTTTTTATAGTTGGTACTTTTGTTCATGTTTTACTTTAATAATATTTTAAGCTGTAATATTTGTATTTATTTGGTACTTATTTGGTACCTTATTTTAGTACTTTTTTAGGAGTAATGGTCATTTTTTACTTTTATAATATTTTAAGCTGTAATATTTGTATAAATTTTTCAAGTTAAGTTATTTATGAAATGTTTTTTAAGTGGACCATATAGCCAACTGGGGGAACCACGAATAAACATACATATATAAATACAGGTTTTATGTTTATCCAGTCGGCTGATAATCACAAAATTAATAATGCACAAAAATACTATTATAGGATATATATATATATATATATATATATATATATATTTATTTTTACAGGATTGTAACCACGATTTCTTCTTTTTGATTAGAATTCCCAATGTTTTGGCATTGTTGTCAATGTAATGATCACGGAGCTAAAATAAATCCTGGTAATAATCCTAATAAAAAAATTATTTGTTTGATTACAGTTCACTAATTGCCAAGTTGAGGACATGATTCCAAGCTTCGATCGGCCCGCACTAGTGTTGGAAGTTGTGAAGTGTCTCGGTTTCACTCGGATGGTAATCAGTGTATCTGATTGTCAGTTCCTTTCTAAATGTTTACCTTTTTTATATCAACGTTAACCGTGATTCAATTTCGGACCTTGGAACAAAACAATTGGTGTCTGAATTGTTTATGTTATATTACTATAAACGACTAGCGACCCACCCCAGCTTCGTAACAAAGCATATATGCCTTTATTTCTTTTCTATTGTAGTGTTGCATCAGGTTGTTGTGTCTAGGATGGTGATTAAATTTAAATGCATCATGGAGTTAAGTATTATATTACCTATTCTTCATGTTTTTGAAAACGTAAAAAATCGCTTCATATTATAAAAACAAATAACTAATATGTTTATAATTCTTTCATATAATATATTTGATGAAGTTTACAAAATCAAGGTATGTTCACAACTGTCAATGTTTATTTTCAAATAACTTATGAGCAGTCTAACTAAAGACCAAACCAAACACAAACAAAAACTGCAATCTAAATCGAATCAAACAAAACTGTACCTTCCATAAAAAAAACTATAAAAAAAAACTTTAAAAAAATATTCAGTATTTGACGTTGTTATACGTGATCGAAGACCAATAAGTAACCATAGTGAACACTGAAAAGCAAAACAAATACAGTCATTAAATTTTAAGCCCTTACGGCCGGTAAGCAACAGAAGACGAATTTATTGGCGCCATTTTAAAAAGTAATTTTATTGTGTATGGCGCAGGGAAATTATGATGAGTATGAAATGATTAAGGTAACTTACGTATTTAAATGGATACGGAATAATATCATATCCATCTAAATAGCTCTCCAAAAAAAATATTGTGTGTACGGATTTTTGTAGAACTATAAAAGAGGAACATTTACACAACGCATTATTTTGCATCTCAAAGGAATACGGCAGCGTTTCTCCCAATCGGCTTAACTTTTACGGACACATTCAATATTTTTATTAATATAAATATGTGAATATTTTTTATTCACATATTCATATTAATTTATAGAAAACACTAAATAGTTATAAACATAAACCTTCTTTTTAAATCACTCCATCTATTGGTGAAAACCGTATTAAATTAATTTAGTAGTGTTTGAGTTTATTGCGTTCAAACAGACAGTGGCGGGAGGGGACTTAGTTTTATAATATTAGGTCTTTACCTATGAAATTGCCGTTTTTCACGAAATAAATGAAGCGTAATTTTTTTATATATTTTTTATTTCTATTAATCAAAATAATCACCCATGCAACCAATGCATCTTTGCCAACGCATTGGTAGCTTATGTATGCCTTTCTTGAAGAAATCCGCTGGACGGGAGGCAACAAATTCTTCAAAGGCATTTTGTACTGCCTCTCAGGTATTGAATTTTTTTCCCGCCAAGAAGTTATCCAAATTCTGGAAAAAGTAGAAGTCTGTAGGCGCAAGTCTGGTGAGTACGGCGGATGACGTAGAACTTCCAACCCCAACTCTTGTAGCTTGAAGACCGTCTGCTGTGCAGTATGAGGTCGCGCGTTGTCGTGCAGGAGCAGTGGAGCCGAACGATTGACCAAAGCTGGTTGGAGACGTGCGAGCTTCTCAATCATTGTGATGAATTACACCCGCGTTAGACCACCAAACAGTGACCATCACTTTTCCAACCAGCTTGCTGAGCGCTTACGATTGTCAAACAGGATCCATTTCTCGTCACAAGTAACAATGCGGTTCAGAATTCCTTCATTTGTATGCCTGCTGAGCAGTGCAAGGCACGTCTCCACGCGTAATTCGCTCTGGCGGTCATTGAGTTCGTGGGGTACCCATTTGTCAAGCTTTTTTACCTTGCCAATTTGACGCAAATGGACCAATATTGATTTGATGCTAACGTCGAAAGCTGCTGCTAATTCAGCCGTGGATTGAGTTTCATCAGCTTCCACAATTGCCTTTAATTCGTCATTGTCAATCAAAGTTTTCGGACGACCACGGGGTTCATTTTTCAGGTCAAAATTTCCAGAACGGAAGCGGGTAAACCAATAACGGGTGGTGCGTTCGTTTGTAGTGTTCGCTCCGTAAACGTCGTTGATGTTGCGTGCCGCTTGTGCCGCTTTGCTGCCACGACGGTACTCATACTCCATAATTACTCGAATTTTTAACTTATCCATGATGACGAAAAATTTTCGAATGCGTTGAAAACAAAACACTAACTATTAAACAAATGACGATTTTAGAAAAAGAATTCCATGTTTGTCAAATAAAATTAATTTGAAATTAGAATTATCAGTCAAAAAAAAAAATATTATCATTTGAAATGGCCAGTACGGCAAAACGGCAGTTTCATAGGTAAAGACCTATTATCTTGAAGTGATGTCATTTTAGTGTTTAAATAATTGTCTATCTATTTTATTTGTAAACAGGATATTGTTATCTTTATAAAATGTATCTTTTTGTGTGCAAAATTTGCCACCTAATATTAAAATACGTAAATTAACTATTAATTATATAATTAATATATTTCCATCTCAACATTTTCCAAAAACTTGCCAAGAACTAAACTGTCAGGTTTGTGATGGTTTAACCTCAATTTCTGATATGCCGCCGCTAGCATTTGTAGAAGAAGGCTCCTAATTTTAACAAAAGACAGTATGAATGTTAATGTATTTTATATATATACAGATAAATAAAAATATTAAAAACCTAATCAAAAAACAGTTTCTAGAGTAGACTATTGTAAAATTAAAAATATAATCAGCACAATATTTGAACTTGTTGTAGACGCCCAAGAAATGGAACAAAGAACCGAATAAATGCAATATCCCTGGAAAATATCATTGAATCTTCTTTAAATTTCTTTATGCGAGTATTTGTAATCTAAATCTGAAGAGCAGATCGCCGAGCAAGCTATCGTCACACTGAATTATCGCTTCCAAGCGAATTCATGCCGAATCATTTGACGCTCCCCAGTCTTGCCCACTCACAAAAATTACTGAAATTTTATTACGAAAGACCTTTGTGTTGAGTTTGAGAGTCATTATCTTGAATAGCGCTGGCCCTTTTTTATTTTTTTGGAAACCAAATTTTACTTTATTTGTTACATGCTTGGATGTTTTGAATAAATTGTTAAAATGTCCTTCGTTCCAACAAATAAATTTGAAGAATTCAACAAATTTTTCATTATAGAGACAACTTAGCAATTTTATTACGGATAGCAAAATTTCCGTCACAAGGTCAAAATTTCGGTTCATATTTGTAATTTATAATTTAGTAGTTTTCTATTCATTTACAAAGCCATTACAAGACTTCGCTGTATAGGATTTTACAGTTAGGTAAACGGTTATATTTCCTCTTCACTCCTTTTGTTTAGAATTGACAAGACATATGTCTGTGTGTAAAATAAATTTTTATTACTTTTGGATATTGTAACTGTGTAACTGTGAAAAAAGTAAATTCGTACACAAATCGTCACTCTTTACATTGCGATGGATTAAAAATGTCAAAAACGATAAATTTTTCCATGACGTTCTTTTTCAAAACTTGTGATGTAGTAAAGTTTATTTTATGAATAAAAATAGCCGGAACATTATAGTACTAATCTATAATTTTATTAAAAAAGACATTTAATAATATATGATAATGTAACACGAAATATTATTCTGATTACATCGTATTAAGAAAAGGTATTACAACTTTAAAAAAATAAATTTTTTTATAAATATAAACAACAAGAAATTTTTCTTGAGGTCATTTAAAATTGGTTATATACTGAAGACGGCATTCATGACCCCTATCCATATTTTTTATGAATAGAAGCCAAATGTAACATCACTAAACTCTGCATCTTCTTTAAAATAATTCAGAAATTAATATACTACCAAGTATATTCAGCCCTACAACAAAATTTCATTAGTAAACAGCACATTTTTAATAGAAGCAGATCAACCGAAACAAATCTTTTAGTGTTAACTGAATACCTAATTGCTGAAATTTCCAGACCTTCAGAAGTGGATGTGCTATATACAGATTACTCGAAGTGTTTTGATTCCATTGATCACCACGTCCTACTTTTGAAACTACGTATAACTTATTTCGTACGTTGAAAATTGTTCTCAAGTAGTTGTTTTAAATGGATTCATGTCTCGCTCAAAACAAATTCCGTTAGGTCTAACACAGTGATTCTTACTAAGACCGCTATTATTCTCAATATTTATTAATGACATACGCAATGTTTTCACTTTTTAGTATTATATGCTGACGACATGAAGATAATTCACAAAATGAATGACTTAAATGACTCATTTTATCTTCAATCTGACCTTAATTATTTGTAAATTCCTGTTTTATTTATAAACTTGACTTATACATTGATAAGTGTAGTATATGCACTGTCACTAGAAAGAATACATTCATAATAGCCTCCTACGCTGTACTGCCTCATACGCCGAAAGTCCCAGGTTCGAGTTCTGGTGAGTTATACGATCAACACATCAATAAGAAATTTAGAAAGCTTCTAGGGCGTTAGGCTACCTGTTAAGAGTATCATCTAAATTCAGATTCAAGATTCATATCAAAACCTTTAAAATCCTTTACTGCGCTTTTGTTCAAAGTCACCTCGAATACCCATCATCACTTATGGGATTTATATTGAACGCGTTGAAGGGATACCGAGAAAATTTCTCAGGTTCCTTCAATACAGATGTACAAAGATCGACGTAGATTATTTCTCCCGATGCTGACGTCACCATACTCTTCAACTCCAAACTCGCAGAGACATAGCAGATGTCTGTAACGTTATCAAAATAGCAAATTGTAAAACGGATGTCCCGGAGCTTTTGGCTGTAATTGGTATTTGCGAGCACTCTTAAGTTATACAGAAATCGAACATTTCTACACGTACTTATCGCATGTACCAAATCGCATGTACAGACAAAACTCATTTATTCCTCGCGCATGCAACCTTGTAAATAAGTAGCGCAAAAACTAGACAACTTTGATTTGTTTGCAAGCAGTATCCGGGCTGTTAAATCGGCCCTTGCTAGTGACTTCTTTTTAAATTCCTAAACGAATGGTAATAGATTGATTTTCAGCACTCATTTTGTTTATATATAATCTTCTGCCTTCCTAATGGATTTGTTAATGTATATTAAACTGTAGTTTGTTGGTGTCGTTAAATATATGAAACTTTTTCATACCGGTAATGTGGCGTCCGGCCTTTTTAAGTCGCCACCGCCTTAGTAAGATTCGAATTTGAATTAAACAAATACCACATTCCCTGACATTAAAAAGAAAACAATGTCAGTCGTTTTAAAGACCGTTCACGTGTTCGGTCGAATTGTTTATATAAGTTATAAAATAAATACCAAATCAATATCTAACAAAAATCTTTAAATTTTACTGCAACGCCCCCTACATCCCCACAGTACCAACGTATTTATAACTTGTGACCAGGTTAAACCATCACAAACCTGACAGTTTAGTTCTAGGCAAGTTTTTGGAAAATGTTTAGATGGAAATATATTAATTATATATTTATTATTTTCTCAGTTAATTTACGTATTTTAATATTAGGTGGCAAATTTTGCACACAAAACGATACATTTTATAAAGATAACAATGTCCTGTTTACAAATAAAATTAGATACACAATTATATAAACACTAAAATAACATCACTTCAAGATATTATAAAACTAAGTCCCCTGCCGCCACTGTCTGTGTGTCTGTTTGAACGCAATAAACTCAAACACTACTAAATTAATTTAATGCGGTTTTCACCAATAGATGGAGTGATTTAAAAAGAAGGTTTATGTTTATAACTATTTAGTGTTTTCTATAAATTAATATGAATATGTGAATAAAAAATATTCACATATTTATATTAATAAAAATATTGAATGTGTCCGTAAAAGTTAAGCCGATTGGGAGAAACGCTGCCGTATTCCTTTGAGATGCAAAATAATGCGTTGTGTAAATGTTCCTCTTTTATAGTTCTACAAAAATCCGTACACACAATATTTTTTTTGGAGAGCTATTTAGATGGATATGATATTATTCCGTATCCATTTAAATACGTAAGTTACCTTAATCATTTCATACTCATCATAATTTCCCTGCGCCATACACAATAAAATTACTTTTTAAAATGGCGCCAATAAATTCGTCTTCTGTTGCTTACCGGCCGTAAGGGCTTAAAATTTAATGACTGTATTTGTTTTGCTTTTCAGTGTTCACTATGGTTACTTATTGGTCTTCGATCACGTATAACAACGTCAAATACTGAATATTTTTTTAAAGTTTATATTTATAGTTTTTTTTTATGGAAGGTACAGTTTTGTTTGATTCGATTTAGATTGCAGTTTTTGTTTGTGTTTGGTTTGTTCTTTAGTTAGACTGCTTATTAGTTATTTGAAAACAAACATTGATAGTTGTGAACATACCTTGATTTAGTAAACTTCATCAAATATATTATATGAAAGAATTATAAACACATTAGTTATTTGTTTTTATAATATGAAGCGATTTTTTAACGTTTTCAAAAACATGAAGAATAGGTAATATAATACTTTAACTCCATGATGCATTTCAATTTAATCACCATCTTAGACACAACAACCTGATGCAACACTACAATAGAAAAGAAATAAAGGCATAAATGCTTTGTTACGAAGCTGGGGTGGGTCGCAAGTCGTTTATAGTAATATAACATAAACAATTCAGACACCAATTGTTTTGTTCCAAGGTCCGAAATTGAATCACGGTTAACGTTGATATAAAAAAGGTAAGCATTTAGAAAGGAACTGACAATCAGATACACTGATTACCATCCGAGTGAAACCGAGACACTTCACAACTTCCAACACTAGTGCGGGCCGATCGAAGCTTGGAATCATGTCCTCAACTTGGCAATTAGTGAACTGTAATCAAACAAATAATTTTTTTATTAGGATTATTACCAGGATTTATTTTAGCTCCGTGATCATTACATTGACAACAATGCCAAAACATTGGGAATTCTTATCAAAAAGAAGAAATCGTGGTTACAATCCTGTAAAAATATATATATATATATATCCTATAATAGTATTTTTGTGCATTATTAATTTTGTGATTATCAGCCGACTGGATAAACATAAAACCTGTATTTATATATGTATGTTTATTCGTGGTTCCCCCAGTTGGCTATATGGTCCACTTAAAAAACATTTCATAAATAACTTAACTTGAAAAATTTATACAAATATTACAGCTTAAAATATTATAAAAGTAAAAAATGACCATTACTCCTAAAAAAGTACTAAAATAAGGTACCAAATAAGTACCAAATAAATAAAAATATTACAGCTTAAAATATTATTAAAGTAAAACATGAACAAAAGTACCAACTATAAAAAAAAAATAATAAAATATTAAAAAAAAAATATTGAAACAGCAAAGAAACAAGAGCACCCTTCACATATTCGTATAGACTTGTCTTTTGTTCTCGCGTAAACCGGTCGCTCGCTCAACATTACCCATGGTCCAACTAGTATGAGCGGGACGGGAGATGATAGACAGAAGATATGTGACTTACATTTGTATACCCAAATTGTATAATATTGCGCGCTCGTGTAAATGGTACAAATAAGTCAAAATATAAAAAAGGTATTAGTTTTCTCTAAGATTATGTATATTACGTCTTTTTATAGATATTGATAAAATTAACCTTTAGAATAAGCTAGCATTAGAGGAATTGCAACTTCCAGACAAACCAGCCGTGGTTTTGGGAAGTCAAGCAACATATAATATAATTGTAATGTGTAAATAAAAAAATAAATAAAAAATAAATAACACAAGCCCTGCTTACTTTGGGGCCATGCAGTTGGTTTGTTTGTCTGGGGATTTATTCATTTATTTATTTAGTATTCTTTTCGAAAAGTCTTTTAGCTTAACACGTAGCTTATTTGTGAATTTTTTGCAGCCATTTACGTTTCTGTATTCGTTATACCATCCAAGTTTGAGTAGGATGGTTTGAAATTGGAAATCATTATGATACTGATTCCCATACAAGATTTAAACGATAAATTAACCTTTAAAGGCTATTAGATGAATATCCTTGAAGCTACAACTTAATATTCCAGATATATATTATTTACTCTGACTACTAGATATTCAGATCGGTCAGCGATGAATAGTTAACTATTAGACTAAATATACAGAAATTAGTGTATATAAAGTGTCTTGCTTATTTATTGGACCAACCAGTCCTTGCATTATTATATTTGATTCAGTTCAAATACATTTATAGTTTCCACACAAATACAAAATGTTGAAGCAAAGATATTGGTATTAACCAAAAGACAAATTCTATGTCAAATTTTTATTTATTTTACCTTTTTGTTTTAAAGTTGATGGCATCTTTGCCGTTATTATTATAGAGCGGCTAGCGCTATAATAAATTATTTATTAAACTTTTGATTTATTCTAAACTTCTATTGCGTTCCCGTTTATAACTCTTACCTCTTTAATAGAATTTATATTTAACAGGAAAAGAAATCTTATATTAATTTACGTAAATAAATATTCCAACCCTTCCAACAACCAAAAGTTCAATATTCTGACCAACGCATAAGTAGAACCAAAGTTCGTTAGAAGCATATTTTATACAATGAAAACTGAGCCAAAGCAACATTCAAATACTCGAACATTCGACCAGTAAAAGCGTCACTTCGCTCGCTAAAACATTAAACTCATAAAAATTGTCATATCCGAACGGACGGTCTCATCAATTAAATATTTCTAAGCCATTAGCACAGGTGGTTGCGCAGTAATGGATACCATTAGAGCTGGCTTGCTGTTGTGCCCTGCATTGTCGGTGGACAACACTGAGTTTCTACCGTGTGGGAGCGGGGAGGGGGGTGTTGTCAACACTGTATTGAGAACTGTCAACTCTAAGTAGAAATGGAGTGATATGTCTTCCTATCTCAGGGGCTGATGATCGATTTTGTAAAAATATCTAGGCAATAAGTAAAAAAATTTGCTCTGACTGGATATGAAATAGTGCCATTAAAGTTTTTAATTTAACTGTTTTATTACCTTCATATTGTTGCAGATAAATGTACATTTTTTAATGTTTGTCAAAACGAGTGAACTAACTAACTGTACCTAAATACATAAAAAAAAATCAGCGTTTATTTAGAAAAGTTTAGATATTTTTTTCTCGTGTTAAAATACAATAAATTAAATTGATCTTTTTTTGTACATTTAAGAAAACACATCATTTTAATATGCAAATCTCAATACTTATTCTTTTTGTTATTCTTAAAAAAATTGATTTTTACAATCTCTGTGAAATTGTAAATTTAAGAACTACGAAGATTTAATCAAAGTTAGTAACTTAATTAATTTTTACATTCATACAATTTACAAATTTAATACAAAATAACTCCTCCTCTGGCTCGAACTGTATGAACGGCATGTTAATCAAGTTATCCAAAAAACTGAAATAAAATGATAAAAGAGGGAGAACCTAATCGTGAATGATGATTCAAATATTTGATTATAAAGTTTTTAATTTCAAAAGTAATTCCGTTATTCTCTTTGATAAACTATTCTCTGTGTATCTCGTGCTTACTGATGGATGTGAAAGCTAATATCTATAGATACTGTCGATATACTAGAACCATGTTTCTGTTGTAATAGAAGACTAGATTGGATCTCTGACACTAATTGCTTGTTACTGAAGGAGGTCTCATTACTTGCTGCGCTTTAGATCAATTGTTTTATTAACTACTTAATGGCGTAACAATAGAATGGCATTGTTTGAGATCTAGTAATATAAGAGACTACTAATATATCTACTAGACGTGTACTTGTTCCATTTAGCCCCATATAAACACACTAACTGCATGGCCCCAAAGTATGCTTGTGTTATGGATGACCACACAGTGAACTAGGAACTCAGAATAAACATGGACTTGTTCCTGGGACCTCCGATGTATGAGGCAGGGCTACGACCACTGACGCTTCTTGGACTAATCATATGACACAAAGCATTTTTTCAGGAAACGTTAGTTCATTTATACAATGAAAAATAAATTACCTATCAGTATCATTCGTTTCGTCTCGCAACTACGGTATAACCACTACTAAAAGACTATGCGTTTTTCGATTTCGATTATTTCACATAGGTTCACATAGCTCTTCAACAAAAAAGAAAATGCACCATAATCGGAATGTGTGGAAGGTAAGACACATAGAGATACACAGACACACCAAATATACACATTGATCTTATAATACCCTACTTTTTGCGTCGGGGGCTTAAAATAATAATTTTATTAAAGTTGTTTGTGTACAATAGAGGCAAAATATTTTAGTTATGTAGCTGCACCTAATACTTATAAAAAAGTAAAGATAACTCAAGTACTACGAATATAATTATTCGAAACACAGTTCAAACCAGCAAAAATTTGTACAGCAAGTAAGTACAAAAATTTTGTAAAGATGATATTAATGATTGCTTTCCTTGAGTGAAATTCATACGTGACTGCTAGTTTATTTCATTCCAGACGAACTTGCAATCACCAACATTTGGCATTTCCTCTTCAGCGACGTTCTCTCAACGCCATGTTGAGTATACAGTTGTATGGTAATTTGATCGTTACAGCCCTGCAAGGTTTTATTGTTTGACTAAAATGAGCAAGGGTTTTAAAAAACAAATGAAATTTCATATAAACAAAGGTGAATCCGCACATTGTTTCGACGCGGTCGGGAGCGCCGGACGCGGTCGCTTTAATTGTGCAGAACCATTTAATGGCCTGTTTTAGCTCCTCATTCAACAAGCTTAATGGATGAAGATGTAATTTAATCTGTTTCATTTACTAATTATCATCCTTGTTGTTGGAAAATTCTGGGATGAAACTAGAGCTTTTTTGTAAGAAACTTGGTTAAAGTAAAAAAGTTTAAAAAATAAGTTAAACCGTGTTGTACAATGAAGAAATATCTAGCTTTATTACGCAGTTGACTTCTTCTGTTCAGATCTCGCGTGTGGCAGTATTACAGCCTTTTATTATATTACTTTACAACACGGCTGCCTTAAACTATACAACCAGGTCCATAGTTTAGGTTCTTTAGTGATCGGTTAATGAATAAAGATCTCAACTGATATTAAAGATAAGCTCGCACGCTTCAACAGTTATTTATGAATTTGGCATATCTTATCAATGAGAAAAAGGCCATCATCCAGAATTCATAGAGCCGTTTTGACGTCTGGTGAGTTTCAGAAAACAATCGTTCGCCCGCAACCGCAGTTGGCGTGGGTGAATACGACAATGTAAGTTCTGAGCAATAGGATGGCATTCGTTTGATATAGGAACTTAGCATATTGAGACTTAATTAGCTGTTTTCCAGTAGAAAAATTTTTTCTTATTAAAATAAGGTAAATTCTATAACTAACTCTTTTTTTTAATTTTCATTCACTCATTCCAACATGGAATAAATATAAAACTACTGGAAGGTTAGCTCTAGATATGTTGCCTAACCAAATCAAAACTCTACACTAACTGACATATAATTCAATAAAAAAAAAACTAAAGATTCACTCATTTTCCCAGTGCCTTGCAATTTTAGCAAAATCCTTTCATAGGACACTTATTACCTAAATTACATACTTTCCTGCCGAATTTAAATATCTTATTGTTACTAAGTAAAGCAATATGTGTTAAGGATGTTTGATGGAGGGAAGTAGGGAATTTATAAGGTAAAAGCTAAGAGTATAAGTAAAAGTAAGCTTTTAAATATTTTTAACTACATATAGTATTGATTAAAGTTTGGTGGTTTTTCAGCCATTTGAATTTCATGACTTTTGAAAAAACTCTCAATTCGTGCCTTAAACCCTACTTATAACATCACGTGTTAACAAACATACATTTTCTTACGAATTTCTCATTCAGACAAGTCTGATTCTCGATTCAAATAAAAAAAGCTCACATTGTACAGAAATAATAAAATAACATCGGTTTTATCCATAAAATTTTTTAACTGTAGTTTTAAAAACAGTTAAAATTAAAGTGATAGTTATCTTCCAATAACTTTAAAATCTTCTTTAGTCAATACAATATCTAAAAAGGGACAACTTTAGTAAATACATAATTACCGAAATCAAGTAACCAGTGTATGATATATTGCAGTTTTTTTATGTGAAACCTTAAAATTTCCATACCAGTTAGGCTGCCTGTCCATAAGAGTGGAAAGGAGCGGGACTGCGTCAAGATTAATCAATCGAACTGCATACAATCTCGGGGACGCAGAGAAATGAAACTGACTAGGGAACTGAAGTGACTCGTCGCGTGGTAGATCCACGTATGAAAAAAAACACAGTCTGTAACCTCCGTTCTGCATTACTTTCTCGCTTCGCTCGGATAGGCAGCCTTCGTAAAAAAGCTATTTTAACGACGTAGTCGAATATGTGTAATATAATACTTTTTAAAAGGAGAAAACTTTAAACTAGGGAAGTTCTTGAAAACTTAAAATATTCAGCTGTAGAGCGCACGGTCTTTTGTCTCTGGAACATAGGCGTATGATGCTGGATATGTGCCTTCTGTACGACATTGTCCATAGCCGGATTGATTGCTCTGATCTGGTCTCCAAGTACACCCACTTTCCTTACGAGACACAGCTTTACTGCACGAACAGTCACACTATACACACTACACAAACTACACAAAAAACACTGTAATTTCCCGCTTTACACATACATACAACAAACAATCGAACGAATCTCTCTTTGCTTGCAGTAAGTCTGAATGTAAAAGGCACGTAGTGAATACCTTTACAGAATAGTCGCAAATTGTATTTATATTTATTGTGTTTAAGTATATTGTTTTTAGGAAGTAATAAAACATTATGTATATTTATTTACTTTTTATTGAGTATTATGTGTTAATTTTAGGGAAACCTGTTATTGGTATTATCATATTGTATAATTTTTTTTTTGTGAAATATTGTAAAGTTATGCTGTTGGTTCTCTTAATAAAAATAAAATAAATAAATTTTGATGACTCTTATTTTTAATTCTTTACAAAATAAATTTTTCAAGCTACTGCATAAATTCGAATTAATAACTTTTTATTATTTTGGTTCTGTGTCAGCTTTTGGTTATTATTTGTATCGATAGCTATATTGTGAATGACCAAACTGTAAAAATAAATGTCATTACCAATTAAGGTAGTTCTTTCTGAAAAATAATGTTTCCGGCGAAAAATACACATTCTGGCTATAACCTCCTTCACTCCTTCGCCAAACACCGCGGATATGAACGTGGTAACATATCAATAGGCCAGGACAAACAGAGCTAAAGAACCTTTCTTTCTGAGCAGCAGTGAACCTTCGAGTAGTTTCTTATTCATTCCATCGTATCGGTAGTGGCATTTGTCTTTTTTAATTATTTTTGTCCAAACTTCTATTCACGAAATAGACGCCAACTCCGTCTGGCAACAGATGAATAATGCTGATATGCTTTCATATGTAATCAAATAATTCAGATTGTCGGTCACTTGAGTTCCGTGTGCCGTCGGGTGTTCTTTAATCACTTTAAATGTATAAGTTTAAGTTAAACTTTAAGTCCTTACCCAACAAGCCACTAAGCCCGGTGTTTGAAATCATGTCATGGCCCGTTGAATTGTATTATAATTATGATTGAATATTGAGCATAAGATAAAGTGGGCATAAAAAGGGTAAAGGTTAAAAGGTAAAATCTGGCATAACTGGTCCACTTTAATCCCAATCGACAAACTTTAAACGAATTTAGTGTTTTTTGTTTAGTGAAAATATTAAAAGTTAAATTTATGCGTTTGTTTTCAACATAATGACTAGAAATGTAAAGTTTTCAGAAAAAGAATTCCTTATTTCTCACAGCGAACTTCTTTATTTATATATCAGGAAGCAGTGATCGAACACAGCTTCTTTGATACAATAGAATACGTTTCTATTTCTTTTTACTGGGAGAATAAAGTATAAGGTTCGTTCGATACTTTATGTAAGAGATGGAGACATTGACATACTACTTAGTACCTTCACATTTTCTATTCTTAGAATTGTTTATTTTAGAATGATTATTCTTGGTATTGTATTGAAGAAAACTTTTGTTAAAAGGCGGAAGACGAAATCGTCAAATTCTCGAACTCATTTCGTTAACGTGAAATTTTGCTGATTTGCTTAGAAGAGATTTTCAAGTATCATAATGTTTTTGGCTTAGACCAGAAAAGTTTCTGTTTAGCGGTAGTTGGATATATTAACTTTAAAAGAGGGTAGTAATAATAATAGCAGGCGTGCCAGTTGAGATAGGTAGACTAGTGCAAAGGACTGAGTTTACGATAAGTCAAATGATGTCTGCCTTTCAATAAACATTTCTCGATAAAAATCTAAACAAAACATAAACACGAGATGTAATACGTAATACTTGAATCAAATAACTTGAAAGCAGCAGATTTAATTTTCATTTTAGAATTTTGGCTGATAAGGATTTTTTATAAAGTTTATTAAATTTCTGCTAAGCTCCTTCATTAATCTCGAGTTAAGTGACGGTTGGGGGCGAGACGTCACTAATAGGCAGGGACAAAAATACGCCCCAGTAATTAATGAACTGCCCAGTAATATGCTTTAATGAACAAGTATTATAATAAAAACATTTTTATAGATTTTTATTGAAGGTTTGTTGCCAGATTTGTGTTAACTTGTTGTCAAGTATTCACAATGTCGTGTCCATGAATTCCTCTTAAACAATAAATATGAAATTCATTTAATTCATTCATTCAAAATAAGTGTTTCGTAGCAAGCTCTTAACTGTTAAAATATTAGAGAAGGAAATAGGAAATGGAACTATAAATCATTATTAAAGTTGAAATGGTTTAAAATAACATTTTCAAAGTATAAAAAAAATTGCATGTAATGAAAGTAACATATACAATAGTTGTTTAGAATTATTAGAGATTAATTATGATAGTTAGTTATGAGAGGAGTATTTTTTAGCTTGCGTATACCTCAGAATTTAATTTTTTCTTTTTTCCTCGTATGAGGTACATTATGTTTATTTCTATATCTCTATCAACACGTTTATTATATTGTATAAAGCGTAAACACAACAAACAAAGGCTAATTTGCCTTTATTACTTAAGCTTAATTACTTTATTCATCGATAATATTCTTTGTATTAATTTCACGAACAATATTTTCATACATCAAAACTTACTTTACTTACTCTTACTAGTAAACAACAACACGATTCAACCACAAATCGGTGACCCTATATAAACAAAACAATATTTTATCCAGTGATCATTCAAACCCAATACGATTGGACAATCATATCACAAAATCAATCACCTATATCCATTATGGAAAGCTATATTTCTCCGCAAAAGCCACATCCGGGGCCCACGTCCCATATTGGGCCCCCTGATTGTATCAAGACGTGATGTGACGCTGATCGGCCTTCCTCTAACATATTGTCAGACCTCAATAAGTTTTATTGAACTTAGGTGACAGGTTAAAGAATGTCGTGGATAACGAGAGCACGAATCACAGATGTGTCCGTCATGTGTCGAATTTCTTGTTGTGGTCAGTAATTGATTGGTTGTTCGAAGTTAGTCCAAAATTTTTGAAAGGATAAACATGTCTTTGTTGTCATGGATTAATAATTAGCAAAAAAAACCAATGCTATCTATTCTCATTTTTCTAACAATGTTCCTTTGCTGTTCGTTAGTATTAAATGCATTTAATCAGGACGTTGCATTTAAGTTTCTGCACCCAGTTTAAAAGTTCCGTAAATGAAAAAAGAACTAACAAGTTACTTTTTTCTTGTGTTATGTCTTGATCGAAGCAACTCATTTACAAAGAACTGTATCTAAATAACAAATTATGTATAACGTGATATTCCATATATTTTTTATATAAAATGCAAAAACGGTGAAGTCTTATTTCAACTGTTCTTTAAAAATGTTAAAATAAAATTGTTGAAGTAACTTTTCTGGAAATGCGAAAAATATTATCATTTATATATATCATTTTTTTACTTATGATGTTACTTTTAAATTACTATCAGTTGTGAGACTTCTCATTAAAAATCTGTCACAAGTAGTTTTGACAGACGTCTCTTGAAGCAATCGAAACATGAGAGAATTTCAAATAAATATTTTATATCACTATCACACGAAAATTTGAGAAAATATTATGTGAAAATCTAAAAAAGGCTTTATGGTGCATGCATTTCCGCTTCCCAGTGATGTACTCTTAATTTATGTTAAATGGCTTAAGAAGTATGGGTGCTGGAGAAATCATGTCGAAAGACCCTTACTGTTGCTCAATTCCGGTCGTTTTTACTCAATTTCTTGCTTCAGCCTCATCAGCTGTTGGAGGTAAAGATCTGATACCTAGCTGCAAAAGTTCATAATAACCAATGAAAATCATATTTTACCAAACATACATCACCTCATTGCGTGTTTACCCGGTTTTCGCCACAGTCTGCGGTGATTGAGTGGCGTACGTTCTTGTTACAAGTGATCTATGTTTCATCACCATTGATAATTCTTTCTTCTTTAAAAAATGGTTTATGTTTTGAAAACAATCGCAAATTAGTATATTTGGCGTTCAGTTTCTTTCCGTGGGTTTCTGTGGTATCAAAGTACCGAGTTCTTTTGTGTAGCCAGACTTTATTTAAGTGGGTTAAAACTGTATTGTGGTCAATTTCCGATTTTCAGCTATTCCGTAACTACTTTGAAGCCCATCTGGTTTTTTTATTATTTTTAAAATGGCATCAAATTTTTCAGTAGACGGGGTGACAAGGGCGAGTGGCAACTATGACTTAAACATTTCTGGATTCTAAACGTTTGAACTATCTTTGTGCTACTTTTACTGATACTGCATTATGTCCATAAAATTTTTTTCATAAAGTTTATTCGTGGCTCATGTCATGTCATGTTCTCTTTTACGAAATACAATTTGAGAATTTTACGATTTTCTTCTCCGGACACGCTCATTTTTTCGAACAGAAATACAATTAAAAAATGACCCGTAACAGTTATTTTTTTCAATTTTATAATTTTACATAATATCATGTCAGCCAGAAACAAAAAACGCAACGACAGAAACAAAAATTACAAAATATCGTATACAAAATAAAAATGACTATTTCCCCGACCCGTTCAATAACTTTTTGTAAGATGATATCGGTTCAATAAATTAATTGGTCTTTACCTATGAAACTGCCGTTTTGCCGTACTGGCCATTTCAAATGAAAATATATTTTTTTTGACTGATAATTCTAATTTCAAATTAATTTTATTTGACAAACATGGAATTCTTTTTCTAAAATGGTCATTTATTTAATAGTTAGTGTTTTGTTTTCAACGCATTCGAACATTTTTCGTCATCATGGATAAGTTAAAAATTCGAGTAATTATGGAGTATGAGTACCGTCGTGGCAGCAAAGCGGCACAAGCGGCACGCAACATCAATGACGTTTACGGAGCGAACACTACAAACGAACGCACCGCCCGTTATTGGTTTACCCGCTTCCGTTCTGGAAATTTTGACCTGAAAAATGAACCCCGTGGTCGTCCGAAAACTTTGGTCGACAATGACGAATTAAAGGCAATTGTGGAAGCTGATGAAACTCAATCCACGGCTGAATTAGCAGCAGCTTTCGACGTTAGCATCAAAACAATATTGGTCCATTTGCGTCAAATTGGCAAGGTAAAAAAGCTTGACAAATGGGTACCCCACGAACTCAATGACCGCCAGCGCGAAGTACGCGTGGAGACGTGCCTTGCACTGCTCAGCAGGCATACAAATGAAGGAATTCTGAACCGCATTGTTACTTGTGACGAGAAATGGATCCTGTTTGACAATCGTAAGCGCTCAGCAAGTTGGTTGGACCCTGGTTCAGCACCCAAACAATGCCCTAAACGAAAACTTACCCCTAGAAAAGTGATGGTCACTGTTTGGTGGTCTAACGCGGGTGTAATTCATCACAGCTTCTTGCTAAACGGGACAAGCATTACTGCAGATGTGTACTGTGAAGAACTGAACACAATGATGGAGAAGCTCGCACGTCTCCAACCAGCTTCGGTCAATCGTTCGGCTCCACTGCGCCTGCACGACAACGTGCGACCTCATACTGCACAGCAGACGGTCTCCAAGCTACAAGAGTTGGGGTTGGAAGTTCTCCGTCATCCGCCGTACTCACCAGACCTTGCGCCTACAGACTTCTACTTTTTCCAGAATTTAGATAACTTCTTGGCAGGAAAAAAATTCAATACCCGAGAGGCAGTACAAAATGCTTTTGAAGAATTTGTTGCCTCCCGTCCAGCTGATTTCTTCAAGAAAGGCATCAATAAGCTACCAATGCGTTGGTAAAGATGCATTGATTGCATGGGTGATTATTTTGATTAATAGAAATAAAAAATATATAAAAAAATTAGGCTTCATTTATTTCGTGAAAAACGGCAATTTCAAAGGTAAAGACCTAATATTTTAAATATTGTTATATTGTGAAGTATTTTTGAAAAGAGAAGTATTTTTCCTGAAATACTTTACTTAGAAGTGTTTTGCCAGTTTGAAATTGTCATGGTAAAGGCTGTTAAATTTTTGCCATCACTGTGTCTAGAATATTCAGTTTCCTAAATTATTATTTCTTCAAAGCAACCATTTATTTGAAATTGTTTGAATATATTGTAGAGCTAATCAAAGCTGAGTTATGATTGGATACAGAATGCTAGTCATACTGATATGCATATATAAATGCAAAAGAACCGCCACGAATGAAATTTATATAATTATCTGATGAAACTTTTATTGTGGTTGTACCAAATTTAAAAAAAATATTCATAACCATTTATCAGTTGACATGTTGTCCACAGGATTTTGAATAGCATAATTAAATGATAAGTTATTCAAACATGATTTCATTAATTAAGCTCCATATTTACCTGTAATATACAAAGATGATAATCATTATACTGATAAAGGGCTTTTATAAACAACCAGTCATTACCATGTTGTTTTACAAAGAAGGAAATATTTTGCTGGTCATCTTATTAAAATGAAATAACAACGAGTACTTAATTCGGATGCATTTGATTTCTTTGGATCTGTGTGGTATTTAAAATGCTTAAAGTCAGCATGGAACATTCAGGAATAGTATAAAGAGGTGGTTTGAGACAGACATCAGAGTATTTTAATTGAAATGATTGACAAACTGGCCTAAATCTAATGGTGTATAAATATCTAAGTTTCCACTGATGTACCATTTTGATAAAGAGTTTTGTAAAATAAACAAAAAAACAAAGCTTAAACTAAGCAACTTATGATTTGGGTTTAAAAAGTTATAATTTGTGGTTCGGTAACACTTTTTCGCCAAAAAATTTTCAATTGAAAAGGTTAGTAAATAATGTCGCAGGTGGATGGCTAAATTAGATATTTAACTAAACAGCTAGCCGTTGGATTGTTCAGATAACTCATTCAACGACTGGCTAGCCTTTTAATATGAAACAAGTTTAATATCGCGTATATCGCGTAAATCGCGTAATAAACTTCATAATGAAAATTTAAAATTATAAATAAAGCATAAAACGTTCAACAAAAAAGCGGCTAGTTATGTAGTTGAATGACTTATTCAACTCTCCGCCTTGCTTTCCTTGCTTATACATTTCCATTTTACACTTTATTAGAAAACGTGTTATACAATGTATGTATATATTATAAAATTAAAAGATATATAATGTATCTCACATTGATATACTGAGGAGGTGAGTAACTATAAATATAGTATTTATAAATAAAGTAAAATATAAGTAAATATAAATGCATCTGTTTGAATGTATCGATATATATTTGCATAGTTGCCGGTACATTTATACATACAGCTAATAGAGATCGCCATAGGGCATTAATCCTCTTTTTCATTAGAGTACGATTGAAGTTTAAATAGATAAGTCCTCTTATATTGTGTTATTTTTACAAAATTCTTTAACGAGTGTTGTAGCATAATAACAGTTGCCGTGTGGTAACATAAAAACAAATAGTGTTAAAAAAATAGGCAATTACTGCATTTTTTTGTAAAGAATTTAATTGTAAATCTACCATCTCCCAAAAAATAAACGAACAAATTTAAATGTGGATTTGTACGATTGCGAAAATAGTTTTGTTAGTACTATGTCGAATTAAAGGCGCATTCAACTGTCCGGAATTTGACGATTTAAAACATTCAAACAAAACGACGTGGCGCACAGCACTGGTGAGGCATATTTGATGAAATAGTCCGGTTTACATGTACCTGGAATTTTTTTGAATGCAGTGGCAGGTCATGAATTTAACTTGAATTAGGTAAGGTTATTCGATAGTTGCTAACGGTAAGTTGTTTCTCCTATTTTTTTAAAACATATAAACATGTTTCACATGCGCATAAATCAGAAGTAAAGGTAGATTTCAATCAATTAACTAAAATAAACCATGTATGAATAAACTCCTCGAAACAGTGGATTGGCCTTTGAATTCAGATTATTTACTGTGACATTTTAACAGTTAACTGATTTTCTCTATGTCTGTAAATCTGACTTGATTTGACCGTGACGCGGTCTAATTAGCTGTTCTGCGGGAATCATGGATAAAACGTGTAGCTTTTTTAAATAAATAATTTAAAAGTATACGGGAACATTACCCATCTTTTGCTTTAATATTAATAATAATAATAAAAACTCTTTATTGCCATTAACGAAACAAAAACAAAATACAATAAAAAAATATTCAAGGCAGTTTATAGAAACCTTCGTGCGAAAATATTCTTTTACATATATATAAGACATTTGAGAAGTCCATGTTTCATTTATTTATTTAAAACTTCACACATATTTTTATGCACAGGAGCGCTTAGTGCCATAAAGCATTCTCTACCAGTCAACCTTTAGGTAGTAGATACATATAGGTAAGCAATAGGTAAAAGATCATCAAATTATATATTCTTACATAGGAACCAAAACGATTAAAGGTATTAAAATGTTCACAGCAATATACATGAAAACAGTATTATAATATTCAATAATAATTTTCTAAAACTGATAGGATTACATATCAATACTATAATTAATTTGACACATAAGTAAATTAGGAACAGTCTCTTTATTTGTTTTTAAAGGTACGTTTATTTGACGTTGCTTTTATTTGCTGAGATAGAGCATGTACTGCCCTGACAGCAAACGCAAATGATTAGGAAGCTGTCTTATGCACTGGCGTTGTGAGTTTTAGACTTTATAGTGATCGAAGCTGTTTTTCATGCATTGTGAAAAGGAAAAAAAAAATCCGCTAAGGTACTGCAGTACTAGAACTGGAACATGGGAGTAAGCAATATGTTATTTTGTCCATCTATTTATGACGTAGAGAACACTAAAATGATATTCTAATAAAATGTATCGTTTTATAAAAGCCTATTCAAACCATCATCGATATAACAACGTCTCAAAACTATTTTCTGTACATCTTTTTCTACGTCTCAAATATAAGCATCCAAAGCCTTTTAATAATAATAATAAGCGTTTAATAAGCTTTTTCTTATTAAACATCAACGATCAAAGTTAATAGATGAGCATCAAGGTAGTTAAACAAATGTTTATTAAGTAAAATAAATAAGGTGCGTGCCAGAATAATATCAAACTGGCACCTCCCGGTCATTTCATTTTTGTGAGTCTCATTTTACTTTATTAGCACTTGAAAATGATTGGCCGCAAGCACGCCATCCGAAAATAATTGATAATTCAGATAAATTAGATTATCGTCGCTTGCGTCGTGACTGGTTTTAATTATTATTAACGAAAAATATAATACAAGATGAAAGTGATTAATACATTTTTGGGAAACGTGTAGTTGTGCGTGGAACATGGAGCTTAAATGAGGGGTAAAGTTTATGTTTCAGTTTGACATGCAGATGCTTCGTGTTGTGATTATTAGAAGCATTGCCTCATACAAAAGAGGTGCCATACTTATTTGTGAACAAAACATAGAAAATTTTAATTTTAAGGATTTATTCCTTCCTCCTCGTTTGCTGTGTGTTTATCCGTAACGCAAACTTCGTCTTCAAACATAGTCAGTAGGTATGTTTATGTAAAATCGTCCGCCCTGTCACTGTTTATCCATTAACTCGTGGGAATATTAATATTTAGATTTTTTATAGAGTTCTGCGTATAGAGTCTGGAATCATGAATCGGAATCATGTTTTCGAAACAACAATATCGCCCCTTGATAAACATTTAACACTTATTGAAGATGATTATTCTTAAGTAAACTGTATTTAAACTGCGATCATGAATGAAAACATGAATTAAAAAGCAATTTGTACATTCGGCCAAAAATTTGGTCTAAAGTGAACTTCATTTGCACGCCACCAGGTTGAATTTCCCTTGTTTAATGTTCTGTCAGTTACTGAAACAACCTTAAAGCTGTTTTGGTTACGCATGAAGTTTTATCAAAAATGGTAGAGAATTTTCTCGGGCGATAGTACCTATCGTTAATATTTCGAAAGTTGCCCACCGTTAAATAAAACTATCGTTCAAACCAAATTGATCTTTAATTCCTAAACTTTTCGACACAAGTGAGGTTGCGTGCGCAAACATTTCATTAATCCTAATGCTCTTTATCTGTTGAGTTTCGTCGACAAAATAAATAAAATCTTATTCCTTCTCAAAGCTAGCGACAAAAATGTGGATAGATTCTGAACCTAGGAAATAGAGCACAATCATGGTGAGTGCACTTGCAACAGTTACGGACTTTTTGGACAGACACAATATTTTAAACATAAATTTCGGATTTCGAAATCGTAGTTTTCCGAACTTTGTCAAACAAGATATTTTCGCGGTTTGAGAGTTTTGGAGATGTATTGGAAAGAGTTCTTTTTTAAAAGATGTGTCGCAAGAAAGAAAATTGTATATAACGAAAAAGAAATTATTGCAAAGAATATTTCATATCTATTACCATTGCCTGTGATTGAGAGTACACGGCTTTGAGACAGTCCCATTAGTTTTACCTCTAGGCCCTATGTGACATACAAATTTAAAATTTAATCGCAAACTGTGTATACATTTAGTGATACATAATTTGATATCAATTATTTATTAACCTCTTGAATATAATATGTTTAGTATGGTAAATATAATAACGTACAAAAGAATGTTCTTTTTTTGCGTATGTTTATTATTATCAAGCAGGAAAGGATTTTCTTTACGTAAGAGCCATTAAAAAACCTCGACTAAGTAAGTAATAATTTGACAAGGCACATTTTCGTATGAGAATCAAGAAAGTCATATAAGTATTTGTTTTTTTCAACAAGTTTTCTGGATAAAATATATCCAATGCACTTAGTTCTACGTACCTATGATAATAATTGAAGATTTATTGAAGGTGAGTGGAATCACAAATAATATTCAAATCTAAGTTATAATGGAGATAATGATGGTAACAAATAATTGTGTAACTCATAGGATCTGATAAATAAAACTAAAACACTTATTATATATATGGCAGTAGGTAACTTAAATTTAACAATACAGATACTACATAATACATAAGATGTTTTCTGCATAAAATCATCTTAGTATTTCCTAATTCCACTATTGTATATTTAAATATTCCATTACCATATAAGAACTAGTTTAGCATAAAATAATATGTGGTTATACGACGTTACTGAAATAACTGAGTTAAATAACTCCATTGTACTAAACTTGCAGGGTTACTGACTTACAAACCTGAATGTGCATAGATACAGGCGCTAACCAAATCAAGCCACTTCTGGAAGCCCCATTTGCTGAGGTGGCTTAAGGACTATTATCTTGCGGCAAGAACTGAGATTGACAGCTTAACGTGCCAAACTATTAGAATGCTCAAGTTTTTCTACACTTAAGCCACTGGCGGTCGTCCACATTGAATTCTTTCACCCCGTTTATTGTTTTTTAAGAAATAATTTAAATTTTAATGAACTACTTGCCTATGGGATAGGATATTAGGGAGCAAAATATTCTTCAGTAGGTTAAGAAAATGTACGATTGTGGTGGCACAGGCCAGTTAGTGACGGACCATTCCGTGTTTTACTTCTAAGAGTGGAAATATTTTTTTTTCAAGCAGCAAGTAAGAAAGTGTTCGGTTAAACAAGTCGTATTAGATTTTCCTAGTGACTTAAAAAACTGATATATTACTTGACGTCCTTTTTTCCATTATTTAAAGCAGAACAGCCGTAAAAAATCTATCGAATAAAGGAAACAATACAGCGTAGAAATAGTTAATATAGAAATACATTTACGTCAGCAGAACCGTAAGTAAAAGTAATGTGTATTTATTTAAGTAAATAAAATGAAGTATATGTGTATATATATATTATGTATGTACGCCTAAGGCACCCAAGTAATGGTCTCCAATTTCTCACCCAAAGGTTGTCTGGAAGAAGTTGCTTGTTAGTAATAAGACCACCTTTTGTACCTACTTTATTTTTTTGTTCACTGATATTCATTTGTATCTTTTTGTGGTGTACAATAAAAAATAAATAAATAAAATAAATAAATAAGTTAAAGATAATTACTTATTCATCAAGCTTCTTGCTTGGGACTTGCTCTTAAAACTAAGTACGTACAGGAATATCTTCGTTTTAATAAACATAAATACACAGCAAATTGCAAAGCATTTACATAAAATGATAATTTTAAGCACAAATAGGTACTTCATTGAGTAGAATTTCTAAAACAAAACAGGATGAGAGAGTATTAATGTGATAAACGATTCTACAACTAAGTACGGTAAACAACGGCTGGCAACACTTGGAAATTATGGATTGTAGAGATGCGGTTGAGAGTTTAAAATGACAGCCGTCCGTTACTGTTGACGTGTTGTCGGGTGTACTAGAAACTTGTTAAACAATATCCTTTGAACAACGAGTCTGCGTTTGAAACATTCTCAAAGTAACAACTTTTCGCGTTATCATGCTGATTAATTTTAGATACTTCTATGCAGATTATTCAGAGTTGAAACTGAAGCGGTGGTACAGTTTCTTTGTTAAGATCTCGCCTGGAGCGGTACTTTAGTCCTTCCTGTTTTGACCAGCGTAGTAATAATGGTAACGTGGTTATCTGGTCCAAGGGAAGGAATAGCCAGTGAAATTACTGGAACAGAGGTAGTTTCATCTGAAGCCAGCGGTGGGCAACGCATCATTAGTCGAGATAATAATTACAATTACTATAAATAAACAAAACAATTACTATTAATAAACAAAACAATTACTATTAATAAACAAAACACCTACGACTAATGCTGTCCATGAGCGCGGATGCCACTTACCATCAGGCAGGACTCGTGCTCGTTTGCCGGCTGTAAAATTAGAAAAAAAAAGAATAAGGAATGCAAATATAAAAAAATATTGAAATATCTTTTGATTGGAAATATTTTTGTTTTGGTTGTGTTGGTCTCGTCTCCAATTGCCATTGAAATAAAGCAATGATTAAATCTAGGTACGACCTTAAACTGTCCTCGTTGGTTTTTATTTATTTTTTGATCCAAAATTCATACCAAATTATATAAAAAAAGATTCATCCAAGATCACGGCGAGAATATCTAAATAAATAAGCCTTTTTCAGTGCCATCTAGATAATGACGTCACTTCACACGCGCTTAATCTCGGAAACAGTAAAATAAATTGCACGGATTACTGTGACGACAAGGCGTGCGACGCTTATATTGCCCTTGTCAAATTTTACATTAGACATGTTGACTTACGACGTAAGAAAAACTATAGAGTTTTACTAAAAAAGTATAGAGTTTTTAATTTAATATAATAGAGATGAGTGTGTTTTTCACCTTTATCGATGGAAAGTTTCTATGACGACGAAATCATTAAAGAACTCGATGCCTCTTTCATTGTAGTAAGTTACTCAAGAGCTCGCAGGTTTTTTTATTTTTTTATGGTTTGTTGTGTTGGTATTAAAGGCATCTTGCCAGAACATATTAAACTACTCCTACATACCGCTGGTCTTTCTATAATTGTAAAACAAACAAATAAAAATAACCTAATGACACTTAATCCATAAGTATACTATTTACTGTGTATTTTAATATGCTTTACTGAACAACAACTTCAGAATAGGTTAAAATGCGGCAAGTTGGAAATTAAATGTTTTTGAACATTAACTTACCTAATTTAGAAAAGAAACTGCCTTATTGAAGAAAGAAGGCATTTAAGTTACAAAATATATGTAAGGTAATTTGACTAACTATCAAAGCAAGCGGTTGATTGTTTCGGTTGATTGATTGTCTTGTTTATCTATTTATACACTACCAAACAATGTCAACTTATAAACTAACTACACCTCGCTACCACCCCTTGAAATATATAGATCTACAATGTTCCTTTTACTAACATTAACGGCAAAACTATTCTATTTTGACTTTCATCGAAGTTACCAACGGGAACTGTATGCCAGCTGCCAAGAGCTTTCAACCGAAATAACGCTGACTACAGAATTTAGATCACGTTTGCGGATACAGAATAAATTTGCAAAATTATCGAACTATAACTGAATTTTGGGATTGTCACTTTAAGCAGACAGAAACATTTATATCGATTAACATCTTTTTCTGTATACGAATAAGCCTTTAATAAACACTTCTTAGCGGAGTGATTTATAAATTTTGTTTCAAGTATTTATTGCGTATCTTATAAAGACAAGGATGACAAAGACAAATTTTAATTATTTATTTTTATGTAATTACAAGAGTACGAAACAGTTTTTCTGTACCGAACCTTATTACTAATCTTTTCATCAAAATGAAAAAAAAATTGCGTATAGTTTAAATCATATTTTTTCGCGAGATACTTCAAAAACATTTCTTACGGATTAAAAACTGTTGAACAGAATTCAAATGAACTTGTATAAGTATAAATACCATATGCCTTATTTTTTAAACTGTAGTTGACATTAACTGTGTGACTAGCTTTTTGTAAAATCCTACCAATCTACTACCTGTCTACGATTGATGATGTCGATGGTCAAGTGGTTTGCGTGCTCGGTTGTAGGCTAAGAAATAATATGTCATGTAACTTTTTTACCGTTCGGTAAATGACTCGACTCTTCGTACAAATCCTACGAATCAGTTGTCAATCTTTTTTCATTTTCGCTTTATGGTGTCTTTGCGAAGTTGCTCAGAATTCTGATCTGAGCCCAGCTGCCATTTTTTCGAACGGTAAATTAGGCACCCGCTTACATTGCTTTAACGTCTGCATTGCTAGAAACTAACAAAATGCATATGACAATACTTGTTTTCAATATTTAAACTAGATTTCTAGTTTCTGGAATTAAATAAAAAAAGACATGTTTTGACTTCTCTAGATATTAACTCAGGTATTGATAATTTTATTAAAACCTAATAGAGTTGCGGGTTTATATTGGATAATGATAATTATTTCCATGTTTCAACGAAATACGTGTTAATTACTGGAATATATTTACAGAGTGGTTGGATAAACAGTTTAAGTTATTGCTATTATATGGTAAACAGAGCAAATAAGTTGTCTGTGAAATTCGTGATTTTAGTACGATATAGAAAGTTTCCATTAAAACCTTAATAATCAATATATTGTGTTTGTATGTTTGTATCTATTGTTTGTATCAATGTTTATATCTTTATTTACTAAAGCCTAGGTTCTTCTCTTTTTCTTTGCATTATGTTCGATTCATTGTCAATAATAAAAGTCTTGTGAAAATATTCCAGAAAATCCAAACTTTCCGCCATTTTATGTTGAGTCAAAGTAATTGTCAAATCGAGGCTTGTATGTTGTCTAGAGGATTCCATGGAATTAAGAACAAAGCAATCCGCATGAAACTTATTGAAACAAATGGAGACAAATTGACTCTATTATTACGAAAGTTATATATAAATTAATAAGAAGTTTTTATACGTAACAATAATGACCTTCTTATTATATAATAATAATAATATAACATAATCCGGTAATGTATGTTACGAATATGTTTATAGAAAAGATTTAAAAGTTGTAGTAATATTTTAAGAAGTAATTGATAATAAACTTTGTAAATACTCGTATATTTCGAAGTAAAATATCAAGAACATTTTTATTTTTTATTACCTTAGTAGACATATCAAATGACTTTACTATATGATTTAAGATAATAATCAAATTTACGTTATTATACAACTATGGGGAAAAATCATCATAACGCGAGAACCTCATTCAGAAAACTTTAAGTTACAAAATCTTCTTTATCTTAAAACTGACACTTATTCAAGCAAATCAACCCAAGATACTCGTACCTACATCATTCACACTAAATACCTCAAAATAAACCATCCTCTTTTTCACTCTTTTGTCAGCGTCTACGTGTTGTAAGCGTTTAAAACCATCTTCGGCAGTGAAATGATAATAAGATCACGTGACCTGTCAGTGGGATCTATCACGCATTCGAGTCAACAATTTCCGCGCGTTGACGAACCCCTTTCCAATTTTAAACGTTGGTCTTTGGCAAAGAGTTTCTGGTCTATAGAGTCTTTTTGAGTTTCCGGCGAGGTATTGCCATACTGCGGAATTTCCTGAGCAATCGACGACGTTTTAAATGTAAATGTGAGCTGTCAATTCTGAATATGTTCCAATTATGATACTCTAGACTAGTTGATAATAGTAGGTTTATTTTAGAAATATTGATTTCATGTTCATTTTTGTAAATTAAGTTTGATAACATTGTTTGTAGACATGTACAAAGTTTGTAACAAATGTACAATGTATAAAGTATTTTTAAACGATTCTTCTATACATAGTACACGGTTTGAACAAAACAAAATCAGATCGTTTCTTCAGTAAAATTTTGAAGCAATCACAATCACTTTGTTTTTTATTTTTGTTATTATTATTACGATTTTATGGTTAAAGGGATTTTTACGTTCAAGTGTTTCTTTGTTTTGTTTGTAATTGACATACACTCGGAAACTAATTTAAAGAATTATTTACATCTTTTGAAAGCTACATTATTTAGAAGTAAAAAAGTATAGATTTACTCGCAAATAAATAAATAAAACTCCCACAAAATAAAGACGCATACGTTAAACCGCGTGAAGCGGCTTGTGTCTAATAAAGTTGCCACACCATTGGGTAGGTATCTGACACCATTTGAAAATGCAATTTTTGTCATTTAGTTAGAAAATTTATGTTATTTTACCCCAAAAAATGTTTGAATTTAATATCGAAATGACATTGATTAGAAAACTTATAAATGAATCAAAAAATTTATTATAAAACATGTTAATTTTTAGCTTTAATTATAAGCTTAGCTAGTAAAATTATTAGCTTACTGTCATAGTTTATCCAAACTACTATTATACTTCTACTACTATATGTTACTTAATATATTTTATCCAAACAAGCATACAATTTGAGCATAATTTACTCGTTGTGACGTTACAAATCGGTATCGTTTTGTAAGGAGCATTTCTGGCGACTCGCAGCAGTTCCTCAAATACATCGCTGTATCTAGAAATTTTTTTATTGTGAACATACTGTTACTTCTGAAATATTTATTTACTGTTGATAAACTATTTAAATATGTAATAAAAAACGAGTCAAATACCCAATTAGACCTCTACTGAATTATAACTTATTGATCTTCGTAAATGTTTTTGTTTTTTAACGTCTCCGGGCCAAATGTCTATTTAAATTTTCAGCCAATTTTCCGAAATGAATTCGGTTCAGCGCAGATTATTTCTAAAGCAACGGAGATTGAAAAAGAAGGATGAGCCAATGAGAAAGCGATCGGGTTTTGTTTTTTCTTATCAATAGAAGTTACGTAATGTTTCTTTATAAATATAAAATTTTAAATGTATTGTAAGGAATATTGGAGAATATATGGGCGCTGTAATGCTGAAAGGATTAAAATAAAGAATTGTGTTTTTCATTTTGATATATACTATGAATTTCCTTTACTATGAAAGTCAGAATGTTTAAGTAGAGTGTAAGTAGAGTTTCTTTGTTAAGGTCTCGTCTGGAGCGGTGCTAAAGTCCTTCTTCCTATTTTGACCGCCTAATAACCACTTCTATGTAGTAGTGTTCCGGTTAAAGGAAAGTATCCGCCAGTGTAATTAGTCGAACAAAGGCAATTTAACTGAAGTCTTCGGTTAGCAATGAATCATAGTCGATATAATAATCACAATTACTATCAAGAAATAAAACTTCGAGAATGATGTTCGTGGGTGCGGATGTCTCATACTATCAGGTTGGTCGCAAGTTCGTTTACTTGCTTTTATTTATCCTTTGTTATATAAATGGAATCGTAGGGCTTATTACATAAAATTTTTATTATTTCCTGAGCTTCATTACGGTTTTATTTTGTTACCCTCCAAGGGAACCTAAAAAATGCTCTTACGCATACCCCGCCGCGTGCGATACGGAGTTATGTGAGACTCGCTCCGAGCCCACCGGAGCCACTAACCAAAACCAAAAAACCCCCTGAATAACTCTGGCAATCTTTTGCCGGGCTATCTAGATAGTCGGGCAAGATCGCAAGTGGGGAGTTCGGGGCCTCTACGGCCGAAACTAACGTATTTTTAAAGCCACACCGTTATATTTACCCGCCGTGATAACCACGCCAAAGAACAGTCCTTGTTTGTTTCCCACTCCTTACGCACTTCCGTCTGTGCGCCCTCTAGTGGCGCTCAGATGTAGTAGAAGCTTCTCAAATGACCGTTGACACGTTCGCATGCGGCTAAATTAAAATTTACCATAAAAGTTATTAAACCTTAATATAGCACCGACAGCACCTAATAAATGTTCAGTGTAGGTATGAAGACCAAGTGCACCGTGAAAATATAATATTACTGCTGAAAACCCAGTGTACAAAGAAAATTACGGATACATACACACGCATGCATATATACACAAACACATTCATACTACTCACTAACACATACAAACTTACATATTTTAAATATAAACTTTATAACTATTTATAGTACAATTACTTATCACACTACTTACCATGTTATCCACCCAGACCAGAGTTGAAGAGACTGAATCTGTCATACAGGTTTCCAAGTATAGACACTAGTCTCCGTATATTCTATACAATACACTTTCTGAATTTATAAACATAAATTGCACTTTATTCTGCGTGAGAGATAAAACAATAAATCATTTATTATATTATTATTATTATTATTAGTTACATCAAGGCTAAAAACTATATCAAACTATAGTCCTAGTTCTTTCAAGCGTCGAGTGAATAGGTATCTCGTGGATAGACGTGTAACACCTTCGTCTTCATCGTCACTTTCCATCAGGTGAGATAGAAGACAAACGTCTTATCCTTTTTCAATAAAAAAAAAGGCTCCTCGCACCGGGAAGTGAACCCGCCAGTGAGTACTCCCTTTCCTCATAATTCCAGTTTTGGGCTACTACCGCCTGTCTCTGCTTGGATTTCCTAGGTTCAGGTAACTGCCGCTCGATCTCCTAGGTATCCTAGAACATCAACGTCTATATGCAACGAAATATGAAGCGCTCACGATTCAACACCACGTTTCCGTTGTTGTGTCTCGGTCAGAGAATTTACAGGAAAGAAGTCTTTAAACCTATGGATGGCAAGGTGATTATAATATATAATATGAGGTTATAAGTAATTTATAACCTCACCGTATCATATTTGTGTTCTGTGGTAATGTTGTAAGTACTACGCTTGTTGTTTTTATAGTTCTTGTGTTGCATGTTTGAAAACAATCAGATTTTTAAATGTTCCAGATCTATTAAGAGTTTTTGAACTTTATTAAAAAACCCATGTTCATACCAAAGCAATACTCGCATATCCGTCTTTCGAATTATTAGTCCGTTTTAAATATACATTTCAATCTGCAGTAATTCACATAGAGTTGAATTATGGTACAGACCTTTGGGATATTATCACAAATACTAAAAGTTCCCATCCATACCACATGTGCTAAAAAAATCGTTCTAGCCGATGTCAAAAAGAAAAAAAGTTAGTAGCTTTAAATATTTGTTAGTCTTCAAAACAATCCACGGGTTTCAATATCTTTTGCAATTATTTCATCTTAAAGAAGTGGCAATCAGAACTTTAGCGTCAATCAGACCCAAATCAACTCCGAAATTTTAGAAACGCTGCGACACCTTTTTTTTTTAAGTGCCGCAAGTCGTTAAATTTGAAAAATGTATTTACATATTTTAAATAAGCATCCCCCAACATTTCAAATCACAATACTTTAGCAACCGCGATTCTTAGGAAAACGTGTGAACTCATTCTTTGTAGACAAAATCATGAACTCTTTGTAGACAACTTCACATAACCTATTTTTAAGTAAGTCAAAAACAGTTTGAAAAAACTACAACAAACTGATAGTTTTGACATTTGACCTTCAATACATTTTAAAGTACGTATAGAATCTATGGAGACCTTACGAATTTAATCTATTATAATGTCCCGAAGGTTTGTACTAAAATTTCAGCTCTTTGCAAATTACCACAGTTTTTTTGTCTTTTGTCACTTGTCACCGGATTATTTCATTGGAAGTTTCTTGCTAGTCGTTCTTCACAAAAGACCTTACAAATATTTGATTTCCCAGGTCTTATGTAGATAAGCAAAAATGTCTAATGGTTTTGTGATAGGCGTTCTATGGAAATCGTATTAAGTAGTTTATAAAAGATACAAATAAATGATTAAAAACTCATCCATCACTTTAATCTACGTAAGGAGTTTGCACAGTTCAGCTTATATATTGCTATTGTGTAACTTTATGTCACCTCTCAATACAAAAATAATCAAAATTACACTTCAAAATGAATACCTCAACCACCTCCGATTTAAATCAAGAAATTGTATTAAGCTTCATAAATCCTGGTTCAAACCTGAACAATTAGAATTTCCCAAAGTTTTGCGTAACGTGAGTAAATTTCTGAACCCTGTAGTGAATTTCCAGAGCTATGTTCGTAATATTCAGGCTCTAGGTAACCACGAATTGGATGCTATGGAGGCACTTCTACCGATTTAATCGCATTACCGGGCTCGTGCAGCGTTGGTTACTTTAACGAAGTACCGTTTTTAGATAAATCTGAGCGAGATCAAAGGTATAGTTCATAGCAAGATGTAGCTCTACATTTTTCATCGTGCTCACATAATTAATTTCAATAGTTTTTATTGTATAGATACGTCAGGTCCATATTTATCTCCAGGCATATCGTATAATACGCTGTTTTACGCTCATTGTTTTCGGACATTCGTTTCTATATTTACTTATTTAGAATAGTTATTACAGTCTTAACTTGTTACTACAAAGAGATTATACAAAAAAATTCCAACAATACAAACATATTACACATTCAATATGAGTACTGGCTATGAAACCTCCAAATTATTCGACAAACGCAACGTAATAAATGCCAGCTCGGACATTCTGCTCGCCAAACCTTAAAATTTGAAATTCAAATAAACTTGGCATGTATTAGATGAAATTTACAAAATTGTACGCATTACAACTGTGTATCATTTATACGCTGTATACGACTGCAGTCCACCAGACTTGCTTTGTAACCAACACGGGTGTATTCTTCTTCTTGTCCTTCCCTCAAACGAATGACGTCCACTGCAGGCTATGGGTTGCTTCGTCGAAATAAAGACAAACTTAAAGGTAAATTCATGGAGCTAGATAGAGCTTACCGAGATATCAAAAATAGCTTAAAGAATTTTCTTATTTTCACATCACGTCGCTCATTTTATTTGCTGTGTGGATCCCTTGGCGAGGTCCTGCAGTGGACTTTGGTCTAAAAAATTAGTCTAATATTTTCTAGGGTATTAGTACGGCATATTAGATATTGTATTTACCTTTAAGTAACTCTGCAATTACCTGAAAGGATACTTTCTTCATATCTTATTTGCTTTTTAACAACATATACGTTGCAAACATCATGCAAAAAATACAGAATTGAAGAGAATAATCCTCATTAAAGGCCATTACACTCACGCAGTAGGCAGTGTGCGCATCTCCAGTGCGCATCTGTTAAAAATACATCATACTATAAACCTGTTGCAATTCTATTGGTCATAATACTACATAAATTATTAGAACATTTATTCATGCTTTCAATGGTTGTTCTTATTGGATAGTATCCATGACATTGAAATTTAGATATATATTTATTATATATTTAAATAACACACAAAACATAATTTGAGTTAAATTTATTGTAAAATAAAAAATCTAGAGTAATGTTACTCTAGATATAATCCTAAAAATACATTAATTATGATTTGTACAAATCGGTACACTAACTTGATAGATTCATCAACCTTTATCTATTCGTCTATAAAATACATAAAGCTGTTTTTTGGATATTATGTAGTAAGGATAAGGAATTATAAACAAAAATTACGATAAAAAAAATCGCGAAAATTACTTGTTTTATCATTAATTTCTTAATTCTAGTGGCGTTTCAGATTAATGTTTACACTGAAAGATGGTCATCTTATTGTTCAATACTTCCTCAAAACACTTATTGAATGGTTTGACAGTTTTCTTTTAAATTAGGAAACAAATTAAAATGTCATGAAATTTGGCATACATGTTGTAAGAAATACAGAAAAGCATCTAGAATGCCTTTTATCCAGAAAAAAATGCTACCAAAATACACAAGAGCGAAGCATAAGCTAGTTACTATTTATTTATTTACGCCTTAAAATAATCAATTTTGATTGTACATACATTAAAATAAACGAAAATAAGCTAACAGACTGTTATTAATACAACACAGCTGAAGAGCGATATCTTCCAAACGACCGTTTATTGTTGATGAAGATAAAATTTTTACATTTCAAATTTGAGCTAATAACCATTAATAAATGAGATATACCTAGGTAAACATAAACAAATTAAATGATAACTTGAATATTTTCCACAATAAAAACATATATGAATACACACTTTCTATATTAAAATATATTACACAATTAACTTAAGTAAATTTTGGAAATTAAATAAATAGTGATTCTTGAGATGTTATGTAAAATTATCTAATGATGACCAAATCTTATCTGTGATTGCCGTTTGTTCCAGAGAGACGCTGCTCGAGAATGAGAAGCTGTAACAACTTGACGTATACGTTGGCGTTCGTAGCATTAAGGTTTCATTAAAGCGCGAGATCCTCACGGTGAAGCTGAAATTTAACTCTTAAGTAACTCGCTACTGTAGGATCAAACAGCAAACTGAACATGGGTACACTTCCGAAGGCGAATGGGGAGCCACTTGAGCTTAGCGCGAAAATCTGAAGCATGATCATATTTTCTTAAGCAAAATATGAATCTAATACAAAAGCTTTAAAGGCGCTCAATTTTATTTAACAGTTCCCCCGTAAGATCAAGACCACTGGCATCAGCGAATGGATGGACAGAGAATGGGTAGATGGGTAGCTAATAATAACATACAAAATCGGCTTCCCAGTAACCTAAATTAATATTTTCCTCATAAAAAAACTGCAGTCTTCAGTTGGAACTCATTTTTTAAATTGTATAACCGGCAAACGCTCCTCATTGTAGTAAGAGACATTCCTGCCCAAAGACGCTGTAAAGTAATTATATTGTAATTGTAATTGATACTGCGCGTCAGCCGTAGGCCGCAGTTGAACACTACCCCTGGAATTTTAAGAGCTGTATCTTTAACCGGGACACAAACAAGGTAAGTGATTATTATGATGGTTCTGATAAGAACGCTCGACTGTACTGTACGTCTGCTCCAGTCAAGATCCTTACAAAATAAACTCTTTGCAATATCTTTAAAAATAGGTATTTAAAATTGTGTATTTAAAATTTTCTCACATTTTCCTTTTACCATAACACGGAAAACAAATAATAAATTAAATATAATCACCAAATTTGCTAGCTTTCAATTGTTAAAAAATATGTAGGTACATTGTATGCAAAATCTCGCCGCGATAAATTGCTCGGAATAAAACATTTTATATCGAACGTTTGAATGATATTGGGTATCAAATACGCTTTGAAATCGAGATTTTTTATTGTCAACGCTTTATGCTTTTTACGTGTTATGAAGATTTCTTTATACTTAATAATTATATTTTATAGGGAATGTACAAATCAAATTCAAAAATTCAAATTCAAATATTTATTTCTCAACATTGACAATTACTTGTTCTTATTGACGTCAAATAAAACATGATTCTACCACCAGTTCGAAAAAAAACCTTCGTGAAGAAGAACTGGCAAGAAACTTCACGGGTATATTTTTTTTTTTTTCAAAATAAATTTACAGAGTCTCATTATGTCTATACAAAATTATTCTTTTCTGCATCTGTTAGCTCGGCAAGTCTCCCTCCCCCCAAGTATCCAAACGACGAACACCCTCAAACGGCACCCGTTCACGAGTTGACGCGGGATCCAGCCATCGCCCTCCTCAACCATATTAGAGGGAAGTGAACGACCCGTCACCCGACGCTACCATAAGAAGACGTAGTTTAGTGACAATGACGCTTTAGATATTCACCGGGACGAAGAACTCATCGCACAAACAGACACATTACACATGCTTTGTTACAAATACTAGTACAATCCTGTTAATGAGGGGATTATACCCAAGGGCTTTTATCATCCAAATAATCGGATAGTTTATAATATGCTCTAGCACACAACTTCTCCTTTATAGTTTCTTTGAATTTGTTAGTAGGAAGACCTTGGATATCCTCAGGAACCTTATTATAAAAGCGTATACATTGACCCATGAATGAGTTAGTGACTTTATGAAGCCTGCTATTATGAGCTGCCAGCATATTTCTTCCTCTTGTGTTAACATTGTGCAGATCTTTTTTTCTTTTGAACAAGGTTATGTTCTTTTTAACATACATTAAATTTTCTAAAATATATTGTGAATGGAAGGTAAGAATATTTATTTCCTTAAATTTACTTCTAAGTGACACCCTTGGACCGAGCTGATAGATTGCGCGAACAGCCCTTTTCTGCAGAATAAATATAGTATCGATGTCGGCAGCACTCCCCCACAACAGAATACCATATGTCATGAGGCTGTGGAAGTAACCAAAATAGACTAATCGAGCAGTTGTTTCATTTGAAATTTGTCTCATTTTTTTAACAGCATATGCGGCAGAGCCAAGCCTTTTCGCTAAACCATCAACATGCGGTCCCCACTGCAGTTTGGCGTCTAAGGTTATGCCCAGAAATACAGTTGAGTTTACAGGAGTCAGTTCCTGGCTCTTAACTACAATGTTTGTGTTTACCTGTTTGACATTTGGCAATGTAAATTTAACACATTTCGTTTTTTTTTCATTGAGGAGCAAAAACAAACAAGTTACTGTTAATAATATATTAATATAATAGCAATGTTTCAATATATACTTTTTTAAATAGCTGTTTAGAATTAAATTAAAGAATTCAGGATAAGCCAATGTATATTGTATTTAGATCTGACTTGTTCAAGTTACCTTATCAGTTATTTATAAAGGTAGATGATTTAAATAACAATGAATATCGAAAATTAGTATCGGTTGGCCGAGTGGCGTCAGGCGTTGCCCGGCTTTATACGCCGGAGGTCCCAGGTTCGAGTCCTGGTCGAGGCATTCATTGGTTTGATGAATACAGAAGTTGGGAAACAAACATATATAAAAATATAAACAACCATAACCCGTTATGGTTGTTTATATTTTTATATATGTTTGTTTTTATGGGTTCCCCGAGTTCGATGTATGGTCATCTATAACACATGCTGACTTTGGAGCCATATAGTTTGTGTTATTGTCTAGGGATATTACTTATCAATCACCACTAAAAGTCACAGTAGCAGTACAGTAGTATAGTAACAGACACAGTACGTCACATAATGCGGCGATCGTTAAATTAGTTGAGCCCTCTATTTTCTAAGGCAGACAGGATTCCGACCATTGATTGAAGTTGGAGCTTCTTGGAGAGTCTTGGAGCTTTCAAATAAGAGTGAATGTATGTAGGCGAGCACCAACCTCGTTTTCAGGGTTACTTTCAGTCAAGAGATGACAAATGTCTAGATTATATAATTTGAGAAAGCTAATCGGCAAGCTTCAGATGGAATCAAGTGTTTATAAGTAATTTCACGAGGAATAGAATAATTTAAAATAGGAAAAACTTTTGAAAAGCCTCATTCGAACTCTCAATAACAGAAACCCTACGACCACTATAGGTATTATAATGATTTTATAAATAAACTACTTACATGTTATGATAATACAGTTTACATTTTGAATTGTTGTAGGTTATCTTTGAAAGCAAAAGCAAAGATTATGTTTTAAGCAACAGATTTTACAGCAAAGATTTTACAGCAAATTCCTAGGGCTGATTTTTCATCCCTTATATAACTGTTGTCTGGAGAATTATTTCGACACTTGACAATACTTTCCAAAGAAATTATGTCAATTTCGCAAAATTATTCTACTGATTAAAGTTATTAGATTATTTAAAAATCAGCCCTTAGTAAAATTAACTACTTTAAAACTTGAATTGAATGATGTGTGTATCATGTATAGGATTGAATTTGGAATTGCATGCGTGTGTGTGGTTTTTGTAGGTATATAAAAGTGGAATGATAATTTCGCATAGTGAAGGGAAAAAAATCACTGTGAAAATGATGATAAAAAATATAATGAAACGCATTTATGTTCAATTTGTTATCATAATGAGTTCAGGTTAGTTTACCTGATTATTTGTAACAGAGTCGTAGTTTGCATTTGAATCTTGACAAACGAAGAACAGGAGTTGTAGAGCTGCCGAAGTTTGTACTACGGATAACCGTATATTCCCCCCCGATGGTTGCCCGCCTTGTCGTGGCGTGGACTGGTCACCCATGGAGAAGCTAAGAGGCAACCAGGGCTGGCCTGTTTGGGCCGCCGGCTGGCCCGAGGAGGGCGCTCCCAGCGGGCTGAACAAGTCCGCCGTGGACGCGCGTGGAGGTGGGACCGCAGAAGAAGAGGAGTGCCGGTATTACGGTGCGCCGGTTGCCCTATCCTCTGCGGCCCAGTTGTGGTCGGGAGGAGTCTGCTACAGTACTGATGGAGGCCGAGGAGGGAGGCGCACCTTACCATCTGGTGCGCCCATCGTGGAGGGCCTTCGGGCTTTCGCGATGGAGCGGCTTGCGGGCGGCTGCCGTCACGAATGTGTGCGAAAGCGTTCCCGTAACCCCGTCACAGGGCGGCGAGGAGGAAGATTTAGTGGGTATACGGGAGTACGGATAACCCTATATTGAAGTGAACCCAGGATAAATACTAATTTATGATTTGCCAACACATACTCATATCTGTATAAATGTTACAAAATACGACACGAGAGTCAGACCTGGGACTTCTAATTTGATAGGTAACGCTACTAACATAAGTGCCATTGGGGTCAAATTTATGTTGAATTCATTTCACGGATACAACAGAAATTATCTCTTACTAGTTATAAGGACCTGAATTTATTTAGCGAAAATATAAGCGGCCAATCATAGTTTACATTGTCTGTAATTTTCTTATATTATTAATATTCAATATAAAAAAATAAATTTAGTTTTATTATAAAACAATCCTGTATAATTCTTACGATTTTTTTACAAAAATCTCTTAAAGTGATTTTTTATTTAATTAAAATATGTTCTGTAAAATTCTATTCTCGTTAAAGAGATACAGAAATTGTGTCCATTTTTCGTTGAGCTTAACATACGCTTTAATTTCTCCTTTATCTCAATCTGTTTTGAGTTTGGAAGTTTCCAGAATGAAATTTATGAAAACACAAATCACTAACAGTGTAAAGTTAGACACTGCGTGAAAATTGTCTTCAACTTTACTCGCGCTTTCTTGTACAGCTGAAATAAGAAAATTTTGGGAACTTTGTTAACTTTATTATTTAGAGTTATAGTTAATAAAGCAGTGTACCTAATAAAGTGGTTTGTCAAAATGATGAAGTTATCTTTCTAACTATAAGTAATTTTATTTTCAGTGGGATTTCTATTCCACGACAAGGACAAATACCTAAAAAGGAAAGAAAAGCTTCAGTTTACAGTAATAGCCTAAGGGTGCTTTACAAAATTCGTCAAAATATTTACTTTCGTTATATTTGGCGCCCTAATTACCATTCTTCAGTGGAACTGTAAAAAACAATGAAGAGAAAGAAATTAGCAAATCAGTGGAAATTTTGGAATAAAAAATGGATTTTGTTACTATCAAAGTGATATTGTTGGATATCATTTTAGGCCCAATTCGCATGTCTTAATCAGATTCTTACACGCTTTTTTTATAACAATCACTTTGCACATTTTCTTTTTGTGTTAATGTACCATGTTCATAGCGATTCCTAACCAACCACCTACGATGTAATATTATCGTTTAAATGTAAGGTGTGGATTAAATGGAAAGGAACTCTAAATTAATAATTCACAATTTGTCAATAACACGTACGTATAAAGATGTTTATTGGATTGAAAACCACTCACTATCATAGATTTGAGCGTGTGCTCGATTGTATAAAAATGTAAAAAACAATAAAAAATATATACTAAAGAAAATACTCTCTATACCTACAGTTAATAATAGGGTAAAGTAAAATAGGAAAGTGGTTTACGTTGGACCCTGTTCGGACGCCAGATAAGACGCAAGTAAACAATGTAGGAGCTAGTAAATAGTTTATTGGTTAATTCTAATTGGCCATAATGACCACAAATCTGTTTGGTGCTACATCATCAAAGATATCAAAACATGATAATTCCCGAGGTATTTTATAAGAGTATATTAAATAAATAATATCAATACCTGATTTCCACACGGAAGGAAGCAACAAATTCAATACAAACACATTTCATGAAGATGAATTGATTAAAAATTACATTCTTGTAAGGCTTATCAATACCTGAATATCAGGAATATAATTAATATAAATACACAGTGATTTTCGATTTGACGTTCTAGACGTACTAGTTTAAAAATAGATGAATTACGAAGGAAGCATATTAACCAAAAAGGTTTACAAAAGGGCCAACATTCACCGCTGCATGTGTATTATATGACTAAACTTTTACTTTCAAAGTACGCACTGAAGACCACCTGACACTGAGGATTGTGCACGCAAACACCATATTTGTTGGCTATGTATATCCCCACTTTAGAATAATGTTACAAGTACACGGATTAGATAGTATTTATACTATAATTGTAATAAAGAGGAAATATTTGTGTGATGTATTCTAAATTTGAATTAATTTTAAAACTCTCTTACCTTTCCGGAAATTGTAAGGTTATTGAAAAATACGAATAATTCGTAGTACTTGATAAAAAAGTCAACGAATATATCATTTAAGATGTCTTTTAATTATTTAAAATAAAAGGTATTAAACCTTTATCTTGATCTCGAGTCAGCTTACGGACAGAGGAATAAAAATACTCCACGTGAACTTCCACTGTGGAAGACCTGAACTTTTAAAATACACATATAAAATCTTCAGAAGAAGACAAAAATCTGAAATTTCTTTATGTATAGAAGAAATTAATTTGAAACAATTTCGAGATATCACTTTTATATCAAATGTTTTGTTAGTAAAGACTCAAAGATAAATGTGGTCTCTCAGATTTGACATCTACATGACGTCATATTAGTTTCAGCTTCTATAATCCAACCATGTTATCTGTGCGGTCGAGGCGCTGCCTTCTATGTTAACATTTCTTTTTACAACATAGTTGCCATACGAATCTTTAAGTTCCAATTTTGTCTACGGACAAGACAAGTTGGTGTCACTTCAACTTCTCTTTGGTAAAACTGTCATGTCAACGCCAGCAAACATCAAGAATCAAGAATCCGTAGATAATTTTGTTGTAGAGTTGGTTTTTTCAGGAAATATAATAAACTTTGTAATCTGACTTGACAAGTGTGACTTAGTACTCTGTGATATCGTAATACTTGTTTTCCTAAAAAGTAAGCAAAATTAATACCGCATAAACCCTAAAAACATTATAATTTTTTTATCTTTAATCACTTACTTCATCCTTTTAACAAAACAAAAAAAATGAAACAAATATCACGAAATTACTTTACATACCAAATTGCATAGGTGTTATCTACATAACAAATAAATAATTTTATATTGCTCGTGTAGTATTATTGAACAACTAACTTTTTTGAATTCTACACCTACACAAACTTTTACCACAATACATATTGTAATCATAATCAGCCTAATGCAAAATACCGTAACAACGAACACTCAATGAATAAACACCACGAACAAAAATATTAATTACTGTTTTATCAAGTAAGCATACTCATGTATTTAATGATATTTGTTCAAAAGGATAACCAAGCATAACCGTAACTTAACTAATCATGTCCAACAAGTCAATATGTTACTATCGCTTTGAAAACCATTATTGCCATTTCTTGGAAGGATCGAAAGTTATCACAAGTTATTGATTGCTTACATTTCTATATAGCAATTCCATATCAACATGTTTCTCGAAACCGATGTAAAGATCGGGAATTATTGTTTATATCGAGAACTATTTCCTAGTATAATACTAAAGTAGGAACCGATAATGTGACATGAAATATTGTATTAAAACTTACGTTTTTATTAAACGTAATTGATTTCTTACTATTCATGAGAAATATTTATTGGTTGCTTATTCTGAGGCTCTATTCTAAGTAATGATATTGTTGAATGTGGAAAATGAAAATGTAACCTTGATCGAGAATTCTATAGATTTCATATATATATATATGAATTTTATAAAGATTTCTCAAGTTCGATCTTGTATGGAGTACTGTAGCCACCTTTGGGATGGTTCTGCAAAGTACCAACAAGAAGCGCTGGACACAGTTGATCGAAGAGCCCGAAAATTATTAACAACTTTGACCTCACCACCAAAAAACTGCAAAACCTCGACCATCGTCGTCGGAAAGTTGCTAGTTTAGCAGTCTTCTACAGATTACATTTTGGAGAGTGCGCAAATGCTATTTTTGATCAGGTTGAACCCACACCCTTCTTGCATCGGACTACTAGACGCAGACAGACCTTCCATCCTTTCATGGTAGATATCCCAAGAAGTCGAACCAAGTTTGTCCAAGGCGTTCGACTGTGTGGATCATACTACTCTACTCATGAAACTGCACCATTATGGCATTAAAAACCGAGCGCTTGCCTTGATTAAATCATATATTTGTAATAGAAAACAGAAAGTTGCAATAAATGGAGAAAAATTATCAGGATCGGCAGTGACAATGGGTGTGCCCCAGGGCTCAGTTCTTGGTCCTTTCCTATTTTTAGTTTATATTAATGATCTGCCATCGGTCGTTAAGAATCAATGCGAGGTCATATTGTTTGCTGACGATACTTCCTTCTTGTTTAAAATCAAAAGACAAGAAATTGACTATCGAGCGGTGAACAAATGCATCTCCAACACAGAGCAGTGGTTCTCAGCTAATAATTTGCTCCTCAATGAAAAAAAAACGAAATGTGTTAAATTTACATTGCCAAATGTCAAACAGGTAAACACAAACATTGTAGTTAAGAGCCAGGAACTGACTCCTGTAAACTCAACTGTATTTCTGGGCATAACCTTAGACGCCAAACTGCAGTGGGGACCGCATGTTGATGGTTTAGCGAAAAGGCTTGGCTCTGCCGCATATGCTGTTAAAAAAATGAGACAAATTTCAAATGAAACAACTGCTCGATTAGTCTATTTTGGTTACTTCCACAGCCTCATGACATATGGTATTCTGTTGTGGGGGAGTGCTGCCGACATCGATGCTATATTTATTCTGCAGAAAAGGGCTGTTCGCGCAATCTATCAGCTCGGTCCAAGGGTGTCACTTAGAAGTAAATTTAAGGAAATAAATATTCTTACCTTCCATTCACAATATATTTTAGAAAATTTAATGTATGTTAAAAAGAACATAACCTTGTTCAAAAGAAAAAAAGATCTGCACAATGTTAACACAAGAGGAAGAAATATGCTGGCAGCTCATAATAGCAGGCTTCATAAAGTCACTAACTCATTCATGGGTCAATGTATACGCTTTTATAATAAGGTTCCTGAGGATATCCAAGGTCTTCCTATTGACAAATTCAAAGAAACTATAACGGAGAAGTTGTGTGCTAGAGCATATTATAAACTATCCGATTATTTGGATGATAAAAGCTGTTAAAAGATGTAAAAGCCGATGAGTTCTTCGTCCCGATGAATATCTAAAGCGTCATTGTCACTAAAGTACGTCTTCTTATGGTAGCGTCGGGTGACGGGTCGCTCACTTCCCTCTAATATGGTTGAGGAGGGCGATGGCTGGATCCCGCGTTAACTCGTGAACGGGTGCCGTTTGAGGGTGTTCGTCGTTTGGATACTTGGGGGGAGGGAGACTTGCCGAGCTAACAGATGCAGAAAAGAATAATTTTGTAAAGACATAAAGAGACTCTGTAAATTTATTTTGAAAAAAAATATACCCATGAAGTTTCTTGCCAGTTCTTCTTCACGAAGGTTTTTTTCGAACTGGTGGTAGAATCATGTTTTATTTGACGTCAATAAGAACAAGTAATTGTCAATGTTGAGAAATAAATATTTGAATTTGAATTTGAACCAAACGATAGTTCCTTTTTGGTGCGGGTCAAGGTGTGGAATGAACTGCCTGCGTCTGTTTTTCCAGAAAACTATAGTCCTAGTTCATTCAAGCGTCGAGTGAATAGGTATCTCGTGGATAGACGTGTAACACCTTCGTCTTAATCGTCACTTTCCATCAGGTAAGATAGAAGACAAACGTCTTATCCTTTTTAAATAATAAAAAAAAACTATAGAGCATTCCCTAATAATTCAGTCAACATACCTAAGAAATTATGTGATTTCTCTGTTTTTTCACAACTAGTTTTAGCCCCCGACTTCATATTATATATTTATACGTTATAATAAAGTTCATACGTTCAACAACTCTGAGATTTGTTGCATCTTATAGTAACATGATTAGGGAAAAAAATATCATGTGTATTTTTTGTTATGGCTTCACGACTTTACTGAGAATCGACCATTAGGCAATATGATTGCCAAGAGTGCAGAAATGACAAAGGTTACGGTTAAGGAAAAGGTTAAGGTCGGTGAGTAAAACAGTTAGTATTGCAAAGTGTATGTTGTGTTGTTATATCCATAATATTAATAGGAAGAGCAACGTGGATCATGCGAATAAAAATACTCTTTGGATTTTTTTATTTCTATCAAACCAACCAACCTCAACAATGTGTCCTTTGTAGCATTTTAACACAAAAATTTACTTAAAAACTTCTTTCCTCGCACTTTACATGAAAGAACATGCAAAAAGGCTTCCTCCAAAGTGCTCAAGTGAACAGTCTTCCTGTATTAATTTGCATTCATGGCCACACAAACTATTGAGACCACAGCTCCTATATTCTGCTGTATTCATGTACAACAGGAGACCTCATAAAGACGATCACAGAGCATAAATATTGTATTGTTGGTTAGTGAAATGGAAGTCGTATAGGACGGATATTACGAGTCAAAATTGATTTTCTTGGAAACGATTAATGTATATTTTGATTCAAAGAGGACATGAAGTATATTGAACTAATCAAACAAATATAGGTAACAAATGAGAAAGTTTTAGTGTTTGATAGTAGATCTTTAGGCTCATCCATTTGACCAGATTTTAACATTTAAATTATAAAACAAAAAAGGTTGGTGTTCGAGAAATATACACAAACGAAGACATAAGTAAAATTTGTAAAAAGACTTTGTTATAGCTGGCAAACGTGCACATGCACGTGATCCTCTATGAACAAAAATCTAAGTAGGTATAGGTATATATATATATATATATATATATATGTATATACTTATATTAACGTAACTATAAATGATTTAAAAATTGTCTTTCCTTCTTAGTTCGTAATAATACATTTAATGGTAACGATTTATTCATGTAAGGTAAGAGCAGTTTATGATTCTCTTAACTTTTGAACCTTACTAAAACCACATGAATAGATAAACTATCTACTCATGTGCTTAAAACCTTGAAAATTTCGAGTTCAATGACTGGTTTTATTGCATACCGTGGTTGACAGGCGTATAGAAACAAAAATAGTAAAGTCCGCAAAATTTCTAAAATGAAGTTTAAATGCCAACACAATCTCTACCGAATCTATATTTACCCACAAAAATCATTCTTTACCAATTCTGGTAAACTCCACTGATATTTAGAATTTAAAAATGACTTCACAAACAATCTTAGGGGTCCAAGTAAGTGAGTTCCATTTTGCGTAAAGTCCATTCGTTTTCATCGTTTTCTGAAAATTCTGACACTGTGGACGTTTCCATCTTTCATTCTATACATGTTATTTGTCTTCCATCTCACTTGATGCGGAAGGTGTATACAAGTTTTTAAAGGTCTGGGACATTATTTGACAAGAAATATTTTAAAATTATGTGTTAATGGCTAATAACTGCTTCTCATCAATAAATAAATACAACTTAAATTATAAAAAAAAAATTATACTTATTTATTATTATTAAGAAGTTCATATCGGAATCCTCTTTAACACAAGTTTACAAGAATCTCTAACTCAGTGGAAATCGTTGTTTTCAGCTCAGCGGTCTTAACCAATACCCTTTCATATCCAATATCTGCAGGTGGGTTTACTAAGATCGGGGACGAAGCGTGCACGTCGGCTTTTTGTATTACCTATTCATGAATTTTATAAAGACTTTGAAAATTCCGATACACCTATGTAAACTACATAAAAAGATATGTTGCGTGTGTTTTATATTAAAGAGATGAAAAAAGTACTCCACCAAGATCAAAAGTAAGTGGTAGTTTTATTAGACAGAACCATTATTTTTATAAAAATAAAATGTTTATTTATTAATGTAAATATCTGAAATGAAATAATGAGTCGGGTGTCAGATACATGTATGCCGTAACTGATTTTTAATGTTAGAATGTGCTATTTTAATGTCGATATCTTCTTTAGTTTTTTATGTAGTATTAAATAAATTTTGTCTTTAACATATCGTCGTGATTTGAGGGTGCTTCTGGCTGAGGTGAAACTCGTGTCAGTGGGAAAGTATTTTGCGTGTTTTAGATTTTTCTACGAAATAACACTTTTTTTTTCGAAATGGACAGCTTATTTATGGCCCTACGGGCCTTTTAAATTTCACCGGACTTATGAAATAACACCGCATTGTATAGTTTGTTAGAGAGAGGGCGGTGCTATTACTAAATGGTAGAAAGTCTTGAACGCTCAAGTGGCGCGGAAGTAGAAAAGTAATTTTATAACAATATTTTGGAAGTAGGTTTAGCGCATCCAAACTTGCTTCTTTGTTATAAATAAAAAAATTAGCTTTATTTGTTACGCTTTCACGATTGAAAGAAGAAACCGACCGTCTTGAAATATTGTCAGGAGTCCAAAAACATTGGATATCTTTCATCCCAAAAAACGAACTGTTCCTCAGGGGTATACTAGCTAATACCTATAAACGGTGTAACCGTTTAATGTAATTCCGTAGATTTCAAATAATATTGCTTTATATTTAACCTATGAAATACTGTCCGTTGAAAATATTTAATAATCATTTAAACTACCTTAAACGTTCTATTCAAAATTTAGTCAGAACCACCGCGTGCCGGAGTCGCCGTCTGTGGCTCGACCAGTCATCACTCTAATTGGCTAAATAAAACTGATCTTCGAGGGGTTCAACGACTCCTCACCCGTGCCCATAAAACATATTAATCCGAGATGTTAGTAGAGAACACCTCATTTGGAAAAAATGTTTTTGGTTAAAGATGATTGGTTGCACCGTAGATGTCAGATAATATTGCTTTGTAACGTTCTGGTTCTTTCTTTTCCTTTACATGGAGCACAGCCAATTCATCATAGCTATTATGCCAGTTTTTATATTTATATCTTTATTATCTTTCTCTATATATATCTTTATATCAATATTTTTATCCTTTTTGGTAGGTATTGAATTGCGGAGATGCTCCATGATTCCATTAGTCTTGGTATATTCTTTACGATCCATTTTACAACTCCTCGCCTACGAGTTACAGTACACAGGTTGATGCTAAGTGAAATACTTTTATGGATAAATTTAATGTTTTTATCTTGCTTGCACGAGCCTTGTATATCATGGAAGTTTCAAGATCGTAACTTAGTTTAGTTATGAGTTGGCAATATAATTTATCACCTGAAATTCCGGTAACAAGTTTAGTAAAATATTTTTAATTTGCACTAATAACGTAATGTTTTCTTATTTATACAAATACGATAATGTTATTAGGTATAATCGGATATAGAAGCTCGGTCTGACACTTTGCTTAATAATTTTAAATTGTAAGTGTAAAGTTTTAAAATGTTCTCGTTGATTTCAAATCTCCATTATTCAAAAGTGGTTTTAATACGTAATTATTATAACAATGCAAATTTAAATACAGTTGTTTTTGCAAAAATAAAATAAATTACTTTATTAAAATATTCAAATATATATCATGATTTAAATAGGTATTGAAATATATTCGATTATAATATACAACATCCAATTATTAGTTACCTTAATTACCTGGCTTTTAGTAGATTTTAACACCCGTAGTTGATATTAAACTTTAAATATTTTACAACACCAATATCAATAATAAATATTTGGAAGTGTACAAAATGAATTCAAACCACAATATTTTAACTGTGTGGAGGGAAATTGCAAATCTTTAATTAAAATAATTTGGAACGTTTTGATTTTGGACCGAGAATATTCGGTAACAATATAACTGTTTTCCTTGAATAAAATGACTTTTGACTGTGTTTGTATGGAATTATTATTGCAGATATAACTAATTGACAATTATTTAACCTACATGTCTTACATGTTTACAGGAATATGGTTTCTCGTGGACTTCGCGCTAGTTCCCGTTCCTAACGAGGTACGTCACGCCATCCCTTTGTGAATCGAATTTCAAAATATGCTTCTTTTCTATTTCAGAACACTATAAAGAGAAAATACACGTAAAGTTTACAGTTTCTAGATCAAATTGTCTTTTTACATTTTTGTATAAATTCTATGTAGTTTAGGTAAACTCTTTCTTGTACAGTTTTATAGTGCTTGACATGGGGGTAAAGCTTACAAAATCAATCTTAAAAGCAGGCTCTCCAAGTTTGGAGGACACACAAGAAGCACGTTCGATAGGGCTGTAAACAATACATACATAAACCCCATTATGTCATTTTTGTAATAAATATTCTTCATATACATATCACAAAGAAAGTTCCAGTGTGTTCACCTAAAGTAAAGGAGGCAAGGATTGAATTTCACTGGCTTTCATCGTGGACGACTGCAAATAACTACGAGATGTGTGCCTAGGAGTGGCTAGCAATAAGCTACTAGCTGATCGCAAGATACATTCATGGTGCCGAAAACTAAATCGTTATTTTAAATAGTGGGGCAGGATATGGTTGAACAGTATTCCGTATTACAAATTAAGTATGTGAGCATTCCTTCAAAATCGAAATGGAAGCCACTTGAGATTAGGTCGAAATTCAGAAACATGATCATATTTATGCAACCCATATCTTCTGTAAATATTTTGAATCGTATTCTTGTCTCATCAATGTTCCTCTAGATCCTAAATCACGTATCGCATATCTCCCGCATATTGCATGGCAATGTGTTGAAGAAACTATAGACATCTACAGATACCGTTCCCGCTTCGCTCATGAGATCTAAAAGCACCCTGTGCCAGTGCTAACCAGTTTCTTGCCGCGTATTGAATGAAGTCTTAAAGTTTGGAGTTCAGTTACAAAGGAAGTGTAGATATGAAACAGTACACTACAAATGGTCTTACGCATGTACTTTATTTAAATACTTATATAAAGTACTGCTGCTTTTCATTTTTTTTTTGGTTCCCCTCCACGGGAAGGGCAGGAGGACATAAAAAATGCTCTGACGCATACTCTGGCGCGATTCCAAAGTTATGTGGGACTCGTCCCGACGCCTACCCCACCCATAAACCATACCCATTAAAAACCCCCTGTCGGCTCGTGCATTTTTGCCACTCAGCCTTCATCTGAGCGACGGCCAATTGGAGAAAGAGGCCGCGCTAGCGGGGCCCTTAAGGGGTCACCCGCTGAGATTTACATAGCACTGAAGGTGCTCAAAAATGAAAAGTAAATAAAAAAGATTAAAAATGAAAAATAAAATTGCATTAATTCGGATTTACGTTAGAATTAGAATTTACGTTAGAATTAGGAAGGGCCTCGAGATCTAAAGTTAACTGCGTGGGTTCGCCAGTGTGCGGGTTTCTCGGTCTAGCGACTTTCAATTTCAAATCTAACACAGGAGCAGTGGGATTTGGCGCGTTTGAAGAACGATTCTGAGAGTGTTTTGAGGTGCTGTTGCACTGTAGGTAGTTCAAGATCTCTGTGCAGGTCCGCGTTGCGCACGTACCAAGGTGCGTTTGTGGCCCTGCGGCAGAAGAGATTTTGAACTACCTGCAGCTTATACATGACGGAGGGATTGGCGTGGGCAAAGACTGGCGAAGCATATGACATGACGGGTCTAATGCAGACCTTATTAAGCGTACGTTTATTTCTAAAAGACATTTCACTCATTCTACCTATCATACTATTTAGGCGGCTTAGGTGGAAACGCGCGAGTTTCGTTACTCTATCGACGTGTGGCTTGAAAGAAAGCGTCTGATCTAAGGTGACGCCTAAGTATTTAATACTGCGCTTCCAGGGGATAGGAATACCTAACATTCGAATGTGAGGATCGTTGTAGCGATTACGACGTTTGTGGTCGAATTGAATGGCAGAACTCTTTTCTGGGTTGACATCGATATGCCATTTTTGAAACCAAACACCGAGGGCGTTTACGGCCTTTCGGAGTCTGGTGATGTTATACGGGATCGATTGACCTTTAGTGTAAAGGGCGGTATCGTCTGCAAAGAGGGCGAGTTCGACGCCTTTCGGCGGGATGGGGATGTCGTTAGTGTACACGGTGTACAGCAGAGGGGCGAGGACTGAGCCTTGCGGGACTCCAGCCTTTATGGGACGAGGCGCGGAGAGCGTGCCTTCATGTTTGAATCGAAACATACGGTCTTTAAGAAACGACGCGATTAATCTGACTAGGCGAACCGGTCATCCTATTTTATAGAGTTTAAAAACGAGACCGCTGTGCCAGACTTTATCGAAAGCCTTGGCTACGTCAAAGAGAACCGTGATTGTATTTTTACGACGCGGATAGAATCCTTCGAGTATGTACTCGACGATTCGATGGACTTGCTGAGGGCAGGATTGCTTAGCGCGAAAGCCGAACTGGTGGAGAATAATGAGAGGGTCGCCATCCGTTGGAAACAGATGGTTCCGCATTCGAGAGAGTATGACTCTTCCGAGAAGTTTAGACATTGCCTTGAGGAGGCTGATGGGTCTGTGATTAGCCGGGACGTTCAGAGGTTTACCCGGCTTGGGAATGCCTATGACTGTCGCTTCTTTCCAGGCTTTTGGGAAGTAGCTATGATCGAAGCAGGCATTGAAAATGATAGTTAACAAGGTAAGCATCTGGTGAGGTAGGTGCTTAAATGCGTGGTTGGAAATTCCATCCGCACCCGGAGCCTTTTTGGACTTTTGATTTCTAATGAGAAGCAAGATTTCATCATTAGAGACTGTGACGGGGTCGTCGGTGATAGGGAGAGATTCTCTGCGGAGAACTTCGTCCTCCACCGCCTGGATGTGGGAGGGATCCGCGGGTTGCGTGCTGGGCGAACATTGTGCCGCTATGCTGTCGGCGAAGCATTCGGATTTCTCTTCGACTTCAATGGCAATAGTGCCGTCGGGACGAGTGAGAGGAGGAACGTGAGAGGCGGCGTCTACGCATAAGTCTCGGGCCATTCGATAATACGATTTGTGGGACGGAGAGATATTCTCCATGAGATCGTTAAACTGAGTGTCTCGGAGTTCCGCAAGGTAAGACCTAACTTTGCGTTGAAGCTGATTCGCAGCTGTTCTATATGCGGGCGTGGGATATTTCTTGGCTCTCCGGAGAGCCGCGTTCTTAGCTTTAATGAGTTTGCTAACGGCTAAGGGAAGCGCGGGTTGGCCTTGCTTAGCAATAATTACGTTGTCGCTGATGGCTGAGTTGATAGCATCAGTGAGAGTATTCACTACTGAATCTATTTTAATCGGGCTATCTAATTGGTCGGGAGAAATCGCGAGCGGAGAGTTCGGGGCCTCTAAGGCTGAAACTAACGTATTTATTAAAGCCTTTCCATTTGGTAAATGTCTTAGGAGATGTGACGTTATCGTTAGGCGCACCTAGCACGAGGGAGACGGGGCAATGGTCGGAGCCTAGGTCATCGAGCGGTTCGATGGACCTGAGATCAAGATTGATTCGCTTGATAATTACAAAGTCGAGGATGTCAGGAGAATAGGTCGGGTTGTTGGGATAGTGAGTGGGAGTGATGGGGGATATGACGTCTAAGTCAAGTGAGTTAGTGATGTCGAGGAGAGCGATACCGCTGGTGTTGGTCGATAGGCACGTCCAGTCAGTATGTTTGGAGTTAAAGTCTCCGAACATAATGACTGAATGGCCGAGGGCGAGAATGGCCTCAAAGTCGCTGCGGATTGGTCTGGAGCCACATGGTATGTAGACTGAAGCTATGATGATGGTCGGATGACCAGTCATAGCCAATCTACACACAGTGGCTTCCATGTTCAGGAGAGGAGGGGTAGGAAGAGGACAGCAATGGAAGCCTCTTTTGTAATATATAGCGGTGCCGCCGAAACCGTCGGAGTTGGGCCTATCGTTACGTGTAAACGCGAACTTAGGAATAGCGTATCCCCTGGAGCGGTTTGGAGTAAGCCATGTCTCCTGGAGAAGGAATAAGTCAGGTTCTTTGTTCTGAAGGAACAGTTTAATCTCGGGTAGGTTGGTGCTAAGGCTACGAGCGTTAAAAGATACTAGGGATAAGCCCTTGGGTTTAATACGACTGGACGCGGGATTCGCGGGTCTTGACATTATAATTTACTTATTTACGAATTTATATAAAAATAAAAGAATTTACAACGAACTTAGAAGCGAGTGATGCTCGGCTAACGCGAATAAACGCTCTTGAGGAGAGCGGGCGGCTCGCAGTTTGCGTGCGAGTACGGAAAAATCTCGTTAATGTCGACGTTTTGGATGACGTCGAACACGGTCTTCATATCCTCAGCCAACGACGACTGAGGTGAAGATGACAAAGCGGGACGCGGCCCTACGGAAGCTACGCGAGCTGGGATGGGTCGGGAAGGTGCAGGCGGGACGGCCGGACGCTGCCTCCAAGACAGAGCCTGAGTAGGCGTTGGCTGAACGGGCTTTGCTTCCGGGGGACCCCGGTTGCACAGCGGCAGGAAGTTAGCGGGAGTGAGCGGCGGCGCCGGTTTAGGCGCGACCCTCTTGACGGTGAAGCGCGGAGCGCGCGGGCAACCCCTGTAGTTAGCTGTGTGGCCGGACTGGCCGCACAGCACACAGGCAGGGGGGGAAGTGGATTCGGGAGTGCGAGTGCACTCCTTCGTTATGTGTGGATCCGGGCACTTAACGCACCTGGGGGGAGCTGAGCAGTTAGCCGCTGCGTGGCCATAGAGCTGGCAGCGGTGGCACTGCCCAGGGTGACCGCGGGGGTTGGGACGCTCGACGGAGATATTCGAGAGTCCGCAAATTGTGCGAGCCTCTCTAAAGATCTCCTTCGAGTTGGGAGTTTTGGATAGGATAACAAGGGCTAAAGGAAAACGCCTACCGCGGTTGGAGTGCATCTTATGCACTGCTTTGGCCGGGAAACCCTGGGACTTAAGGTCCTCGAGGATATCTTCGTTCGCGAGCTCGAACGGGACGCCCCGTAGTACTGCGCGGATCTTACGCTCCTCCGGGAGGGCGTAGGTATGATAAGCGATTTGTTTTAGAGAAAGTAACCTGGTGAACAAGCGGAAGTCGTCGATGGTCGCGACCTGGATTTTAATTGTATCGCCTGCGTTGGTTGCTTTTAGGTAATTGATTTTTTGCTCTTTGCAAAGATTTGAAACTATGGTCCATCGCGCTTTTTCGCGGAGAAAGACGGGCGGAGGGAGCTGAGGCTTCGGCGGGACGGGAGCACAGCGCGTCGCTGGCTTCGATGGGACCGACGGAGACGCGGTTGCTTCGAGCGATTTTAATGGCGCTGGGGCTGGTGTTGATGACACCTGGGAGGCCTCGGGTATTGAGGATACCGAGGCTTTCTTAGAGCGCTTCTTGGAGCGCTTGGCGACTAGCTGGAACGCGGGCTCAGGAGAGCCGGTTAAGGTGACGGCATCTGACAACGTATCAGACGCGGGTTCGGAGTCCCGGGAGCGGTACGCTTGCGACGCGACGCGTGAGCGGATGCGACCGATTCGCAGTCCATCTCGGACGAGGCGGGAGACGAGGGAGAGCTGTAGACCTGAGGGGTCTGGACGTTGGAGGCCTGAGGGGCTGGGATTGAGGCCTGAGGGGCCGGGGACGCGATAGATGCCTGTAAGGCCTGCGTTATTGCGTCATCTGATAAGTTGGCGCCGGACGCAACGAGCGCCTGGGCGAACGACCTAAGAATGTTAACAAGGTCCATTGGAGGGCTTGGTCCTACAATATATAATATATAAATATATAAAAATGCCTAGGTTCCCTAGCAAACCTAGCACCTAAACCTCCCTACCCACGGTAGGGGGGCTGGGGACGACGCGAAGTGGTGCCCCTAATTCGGACAGCACTGTACCGTCACCCTGGGAAAGGCCCAAGTGCAATGGGATGGAGTCAGCCGGTTTCTCCTTGGCCTGAAGGGCCTTGGAAGCGCACCGGGGCATCGCTATCAGGCTTAGTTGTCACCGTTAAGTGATCAAACGCGAGTCTACTACGGAGTGTGTTGCCAATAAATTGACAACAAAAACCGGCCGTAGACCTCACGAATTTGGGTTGCACTAAAAGTGCGGGATTGACTACATTACGACCGGCCGGAGCCGGCCGCAGAGCGAGTCTCTGACTACGTACAGGCGCCAAGCGTCAAGTACGCAGCCAGAAAGACAGCCCGAGTCTTGCGAACCACTATCGAATTTAATCGACCGTGGTAAGCTCAACCCTGTTATTGCTGCACTCACCGAGGTGAGGCTTTTAATGCGAGGGGTGCACAGAGTGCGGGATTGACTACGTTACGACCGGCCGGGGCCTACCGCAGAGCGAGTCTCTGACTGCGTAGCAGGCCCCAAGCGTCAAGTACGCAGCCAAAAAAACAGCCCGAGCCTCGCGAATCACTATCGAATTTAATCGACCGCGGTAAGCTCAGCTCTGTTGTTGCTGTGCGAGACCGACTTAGTTGCAGCCGATCGAAACCGGCCGCAGCGTAAGCCCTGAAGAGGCTATCAGCGTATGAGTGTTGCGAACGAGTTGTCGTCGTGAGACGACAATCGTGACTCAACAGCTGGAGCGACCGCGAACGGGTCCGAACGCAGATCGGGTCTGTGCTGCTTTTCATTTTTTTTTTTGCTGCCGAGGCACCCTCGCGGGAGGGAGGTGGAAGATGCCTCATGCATACCGCCCGCAGGTAAAGTCCTCTGCGGGGGGTTATGTGGAATGGCAGCTACCCACTAAAAACCACCTGTTGGCTGTAGTTATTACCGTTAGCCTTCATCGGAAGCGACACCCGTCGAGAAGTTGGGCGCGCTGGCGGAGACCCGCTAGCGGGTCTTCCGCCTGTAGTGAAAGTTGCACTGAAGGTGCTCAAAGGGACATGAGTTGGTGGCCGTTCTAGGCAGACTCCGGTGAAGCCGGGGCTGGGCAGAGGTCGGCCGAAGCATGATTTAGGGATCAATTCATTTAAATGAACCTATAATGAATTGAGAAGGAAACTATGCTCCACCAGAGCTAGTACGTGAAGCCCTAAGTTTACGGGCTAAGACTGCGATTTCACTAACATCGATATTTTTCATAGCGTCGCAGACGATACGCATATCGTCTGCTACGGAGGATTGAGGAGTGGGTTTTTATGGGCGAGGAGCCGGGATTGGATTCGATGCGGGGCGCTGCCTCCAGTTTTCTGGGGCAGGCCTGGACTGTGTAGGCTTTGCAGCCGGAGGAACCTGGCTACGCAGCGGCGGAAAGTTTTCTTGAGAAAGGCGCGGGGCCTGTTTGGGTGCCGCCCTCTTGGAATTGGAGCGCATACAACGGGGTGCGCGAGGGCAGCCCCTGTAATTTGCGGTGTGGCCGGACTGGCCACAAAGCACGCGATCGGGAGGAGAAGGAGTTTCAGGAGTGCGATTACACTCCTTAGTGAAGTGAGGGACCAGGCACTTGACGCACCTGGGCGGTGCGCGGCAGTTGGCCGCTGCGTGCCCATACAACTGGCACCGATGGCACTGGCCGGGATGACCGCGGCGATGAGGCGCCTCGATCGAGATCCCAGAGAGGCCGCATATAGTGCTAACCCCTTTCAGGATCTCCCTGGACTTGGGGACGTTGGCGAGAACCACCAAAGCGAGAGGGTGACGCCTCCCGTACTTGCTGTGCATTTTATGCACCGCGAGTACCGGGAAGCCTTGGGACTGCAGATCCTCCAGGATAGCCTCGTTCGATAATTCGAACGGGACTCCCCTGAGTACCGCTCTGATCTTACGCTCTTCTGACAGAGCATAAGTGTGATAAGCATATTGCTTATCGGTGAGGAGCTTAGTCAAAGCTCGGAAATCGTCTATCGACGAGACAGTGATTTTAATAGATTCACCCGAGTTGGTCGCTCGGGTGTAAAGGATCTTGTGCTCTTTGCACAAAGTCGAGACCTCGGACCATTTACCCTTTTCCCGAAGGAACACGGGTGGTGGGACCTTGGCCTTGACAGAAGTTGGGGCCGGAGCGGGTGTTGAAGACACCGGGGCAGCTGGCGTTGAAGACGCCGCAGGGGGTGTAGGGACGGGCGTCAAGGACGCCGGGTCTTGTTTCGAGCGCTTTTTAGAGCGCTTCTTAACAAGGGTGAAAGAGGGAGGCTCAGGGCAGTTGGGGTGGCGTCCGAGGATGACTCAGTCGCGGGTGCGCGCTTGCGGCGCGGAGGGGTGTCTACTTCGCACTCCATGTCACTGGAGGAAGGGGACGCGGGAGGGCCTAAGACCTGAGGGGTCTGGGGAACTAGGGTGGCCTGAGGGGCCATTGTGGACATTATCGTCATGAAATGAGGGATAAGAGAATCTAAGAAACGGTACTTATCAGCATTTATAGACATGCCTTCAGCACCGGTACTATCAAGTAACTTCTTCCTAAACTCATCAGAGCTTAGGGAAGCCATTGCGGAGGGGTTGCGGAGGGACAACAATATATATATGCCTAGAGTTCCTAAATAAAACCTAGCGAACCCTAGCGGCTAACCTCCCTACCAGCGGTAGGGGGGCTGGGGAGAATAAGTTAAAACTAACAGTAGTTTAGTATCTTTTTCCGATACTAAATTCCACTTATAACCGAGAGTCAAAAATTAAACAAAGGAAATATGCAAATAAGTTATTATAATTTCGGTTCTGCAATTGTCACTTAACCTAGGTTTCTCACACGCGCTAAGTCTATATAAGTTCAGTTTATCGCACTAATATAAACACAAATATTTTGTCCCAATTCACTATTAACTGCACACGCGTAATCAATTGTTTGTCGTCAAGCGGTACGTGATCTCCGTCCGAAGCTAGTTTCCGACTGCCAGCGACTCGAACAAAGGATCACGCATCGGTTGCGTGAACGCAACACAATAGCGTCGGTAAGTACATTTTTTCTAACAGTTTTAAGCAAATATTATATATGAATTATTTTGTATGGAAGTTTACGTTTTAACAATTTTACTTTTTGAATATTATGTTTAAATGTAAATTAAATTATAATTATATTTTGAATTTAATGTGTAAATATTTATATATTTCAGAGATCAGCGCTACATCACTCCCCTGCCGAGACCGGTTCACGGTCGATAGTAGTCCGGAAAATGAACGTTTCTACCGCTTCGTGTTTTCTTTTCAGGTGGTTGTGATGCGAGTAGGGGTTCTGTAGGTGGAGCTGTTTTTGCCGAGGTAAGTGGGTCTTTTTTTTCATTTTCGTTTGTTACGTAAGCTGGTTTGATCCTGTCCACGGTCACTGTCATCCTTTTGCCCTGCACTTCTATGTTAAACGTTTTAGGACTACGCTCTAAAACCTTGTAGGGACCTGTGTACGGCGATTGTAGCGGGCGTTTCTCGGGGCCTCGACGAAGAAAAACGTACTCTGTGGTCCATAAGTCTTTTGGTAGGTAAAAGCTTCTGTTGCTACCGTGACTTGATGCAGGTGTTGGAGCTATATGGCAGAAGTGCTTGCGAAGGCGTTCCACGTAGTTGGCTGGGTCGAGGGAGCGCGATGTTGTAGGCGTGAAGAACTCACCAGGTAACCTCAGCGGTTCACCGAAGACGAGTTCGGCCGAAGATGCTTTCAGGTCTTCTTTCCAGGCTGCTCGCATTCCAAGTAGCACTAGGGGTAGTGCTTCCGTCCATTCTGCTGTGTTGTGGCATACGATGGCTGCTTTCAGCTGTCGATGTAGCCGCTCCACCATTCCATTGCACTGTGGATGGTATGATGTGGTGGGGCGATGTTCTGCGCCGATGAGCGTAGCCAGACTTTTAAAAAGCTGTGACTGGAACTGCTGTCCTCTGTCCGTCGTGACTGTAGCGGGGCATCCAAAGCGTGCTACCCAGCCGGAGACAAAAACTCGTGCGCATGTCTCGGCTGTGATGTCTGCTACCGGGTAGACCTCTGGCCAGCGTGTGTAGCGATCGATTGCAGTTAAGCAGTACCTGAAACCATTTGAATATGGCAAAGGGCCTATTAAATCGATGTGGACTTGGGAGAAATGTTGGGAAGGAATAGGAAAATTTGATAAAGGAGAGGAAGTATGGCGGGTAACTTTGGAAATTTGGCAATCTAAGCATTCTTTCGTCCATCTCTTGCAATCTTTTTGTATTCCGGGTCAAACAAATCTCTCCGCTACTAGCTTTGCGGTTGCTGTTGATCCTGGGTGGCTCAGTTCGTGCATCTTTAAGAAGATCTGCTTGCGGAATTTCTGCGTAATGTATGGACGTATTCTCTCAGTTGACACGTCACAGTATACTCTGCCGTGTTTTCTCAGTTTCAGGGCCGTTTCCTTCTTTAGGAGATTTTGCAATTCAGGATCTTGTTCCTGATCTCTTGCAAGATCTGCATAATTTACGGCCTCTGTTATGTCTTCGATTCTGGATAGTGCGTCCGCTATGACATTATCCCTTCCCGGTATGTGTCGCAGGTCTGTAGTGTACTGAGCGATAAAATCAAGATAGCGGAATTGGCGCGGGGAACATTTATCTCGCCTAGTGGAGAATGCGAAGGTAAGTGGCTTGTGGTCCGTATAAATTGTGAATTTCCTTGCTTCTAGCATGTATCGAAAATGTTTGATTGCTTCGTATATTGCGAGCAGTTCACGGTCGTACGGACTGTATTTCTTTTGACTCGGGGAAAGTTTGCGTGAGAAAAATGCTAAAGGTTTCCACTCGTCAGCTACTTTTTGTTGCAGGACTGCTCCAATAGATTGGTTGGAAGCGTCAGTGAACAAGGCTAGTTCTGTGTGGATGTCTGGATGAGTCAGTAGAGTAGCTTCTGCAAGGCTCTTTTTACATGACTCAAAAGCTTCTAACATCTCTTTTGTCATCCTTACCGGGGCTGCTCCTTTAATGTTGCCTATCAGGGCGTCGTTTAATGGGCTTTGCAGTTTAGCGGCTTGTGGAATGAATCTCCGGTAGTAATTTATCATTCCGAGGAATCTACGAAGTTGTTTGGCTGTAGTTGGCGGCTGTAGGTTGTGGATAACTTCTACTTTTTCTTCCAGGGGTTTTATACCGTCTGCTGTAACGTGGTACCCTAGAAATGCCACTTCTGAGACGCCGAAGATCGACTTTGAAGTGTTGATAAGGATTCCATATTTTGCCAACCTTTGGAAGAGTTCTTCCAGGTGCTTCAGGTGCTCTGCTTCTGAGCGTGAGAACAATAATATGTCATCCAGAAAATTGTACACGTTGCTCATTCCTTGCAGTACTTCATCCATAAACCGTTGGAAGGTTTGGGCCGCATTCCTCAAACCGAAAGTCATATACGGGAATTCGTATAGGCCAAACGGGGTTGTTAAGGCGGTTTTGGGTATATTGCTCTCCAAAACTGGAATTTGGTTGTAGGCTTTTATGAGGTCTACCTTGGAGAAGATTTTTGATCCAGCAAGCTCGTAGGTAAAGTCATTGATGTGACGGATTGGGTAGCGGTCTGGTATTGTCCTTGCGTTTAAGGCTCGGTAATCACCACACGGTCGCCACCCGTCGTCCTTCTTCTTTGCTAAGTGCAGTGGCGAAGACCACGGGCTCTCGGATCTGCGTGCAGTGCCGTTGCGCATCATTTCCTCAAACTCATTTTTTGCAATTGCGAGGCGATCTGGGCCTAGTCGGCGTGGACGTGCGCTTATAGGCGGACCGGGCGTAGTGCGTATATGGTGTTTTGTATTGTGCTTCGGCTCCACTGGTGCACCAGCTGGCTTTGTGATTACTGGAAACTTCCTCAGCAGCTGATGGAATGGGGAATTTCCAGTTACTGCCTTGATTGTGACGACTTCGGTTTCAGTGTTGCGGTGTGGCACGGTCACAGAAAGACTCGTGAGACCATCGACGAGGCGGTGTTGGCGGCAATCGACTAATAAATTATAGTGACTTAAAAAGTCGATACCTATAATTGGTTTTGCCACGTCAGCGACAATAAATCGCCACACGAAGTCGCGCCGTAAGCCGAAATCCAAATGAAGCTGCACGTATCCATAGGTTGATATTCTTGTGTTGTTCGCTGCGTATAGTTCGAACTCAGTTTTGTTACGGTGTCCTCTGGTAGTTTTTTTAGGGAATACGCATAAGTCAGAACCAGTATCGATCAGGAATTCCAACTTAGTTTTCCTGTCTGTTACGAAGAGGCGGCCGTTACATTTGTGGCAGTCGTTAGCCGCCACTACTGGCTGCCGGTGGCATTTCCCTGATAACTGCAGGGTCTGGTGCACTTGAAGGCCTTGCTACCAAATTTGTTGTGGTAGTAGCACTGGCCGTTGTTTCTTGTATGTGACTTGGACCGAGATCTTGATCTGCCTCTGTAAAATCCACCTTGTCGTCTATGAGGCCGTGACTGATGTGCGCTTAGGGCTGCTACTTGTTTTGTCAGTTCCGCGATTTGTTTCGCCATAGCCTCCATGGCTGCCCAAGTAGGCTCTAAAGTTGTGGAGGAGCTCGGCGTAACAGCTGCTACTTGTGGGGATGGGGAAGCTATGGCCATTATTTTATCAGCGAGTTCCGCCAGTTTTTCCAAACCCATGTCGCTGTGAGAAGCTACTATGGGTTGTAGGGATACAGGAAGTCTGTTGTACCAAGTCGTACGTATAAATTCTTCCGGTATGTTGGGCCCAGCTAGGTGTTGGAGGTGCCTCAAGAACTGTGATGGCTTCCGCGAACCCATTTCTTCGCTGCTTAAAAATTGTTTGATTTTTTCTTCGCGGGGTGCAGTCAAACGTCGGATTAGTTCGGTTTTGAGGGTTTCGTACTTGTTTTCCTTCGGTGGATTTTCTATAATGTCTGCAATTTCTATAGCGTATTGATGGTCGAGATTCCCGCAAGCGATATAAAATTTCGTAGAATCTGAACTTATCCCGGATAACAAAAATTGCCCTTCTAATTGCGCAAACCACAACGCAGGGCGTTCTGGCCAAAAAGGGGGAACTTTCACACCAACTCTAAAAACTTCGTTTTGTTGAATCGGTTTGTACATTTTTTCTAACAGTTTTAAGCAAATATTATATATGAATTATTTTGTATGGAAGTTTACGTTTTAACAATTTTACTTTTTGAATATTATGTTTAAATGTAAATTAAATTATAATTATATTTTGAATTTAATGTGTAAATATTTATATATTTCAGAGATCAGCGCTACAGTAGTACGCCGAAGGCCGCTACCTAGAAACCTAAAAAAAAAGGGTACGCAGGTAAAGAGTTGACCGCGTTAGGGTCAACCTTTACCGACAGAAAGGACAAATACACACGAAAATACACATATATGATAAAAATAAATATGAAAATAGGAGAAAAATAAATAAAATAGAGAAGAGAAATAAATAAAAATAAAAAGGACTGGCATTGAAAATGATAGCTAACAAGGTAAGCATCTGTTGAGGTAGGTGCTTAAGTGCGTGGTTGGAAATTCCATCCGCACCCGGAGCCTTTTTGGACTTTTGATTTCTAATGAGAAGCAAGATTTCATCATTAGAGACAGTGACAGGGTCGGCGGTGATGGGGAGAGAGTCTCTGCGAAGGACTTCGTCCTCCACCGCCTGGATGTGTGAGGGATCAGCAGGTTTTGTGCTGTGCGAGCATTGTGCGGCAATGCTGTCAGCAAAGCATTCGGCTTTCTCTTCGACTTCAAAGGCAGTAGTGCCATCGGGACGAGTGAGAGGAGGAACATGAGAGGCGGTGTCTACGCGTAAGGCTCGGGCCATGCTATAGTACGCTTGGTGGGACGGAGAGATATTCGCCATGAGATCGTTCATCTGAGCGTCTCGGAGTTCCGCGAGGCAAGACCTAACTTTACGTTGAAGCTGATTCGCAGCTGTTCTATAGGCGGGCGTGGGATATTTACAGTGAGAGAATTTACTTATGAATCGATTTTATCCGGGCTATCTAATTGTTCGGGAGAGATCGCGAGTGGAGAGTTCGGAGCCTCTAAGGCTGAAACTAACGTATTTTTAAAACCTTTCCAGTTGGTAAAGGTCTTAGGAGATGAGACGTTATCGTTCGGCGGTCCTAGCACGAGGGAAACGGGGCGATGGTTGGAGCCTAGGTCATCGAGCGGTTCGATAGACCTTAGATCAAGATTGATTCGCTTGATAATTGCAAAGTCGAGGATGTCAGGAGAGTAGGACGGGTTGTTGGGATAGTGAGTGGGAGTGTTGGGGGATATGACGTCTAGGTCAAGGGAGTTAGTGATGTCGAGGAGAGCGATACCGCTGGTGTTAGTCGATAGGCACGTCCAGTCAGTATGTTTGGAGTTAAAGTCTCCGAACATAATGACTGAATGGCCGAGGGCGAGAATGGCCTCAAAGTCGCTGCGGATTGGTCTGGTACCACTAGGTATGTAGATTGAAGCTATGATGATGGTCGGATGACCAGTCACAGCCAATCTACACACAGTGGCTTCCATGTTGAGGAGAGGAGGGGTAGGGAGAGGACAGCAGTGGAAGCCTCTTTTGTAATATATAGCGGTGCCGCCGAAACCGTCAGAGTTGGGCCTATCGTTACGAATAAACGCGTACTTAGGTATAGCGAATCCCCTGGAGCGGTTTGGAGTAAGCCATGTCTCCTGGAGAAGGAATAAGTCAGGTTCTTTGTTCTGAAGGAACAGTTTAATCTCGGGAAGGTTGGTATTAAGGCTACGAGCATTAAAAGATACTAGGGATAAGCCCTTGGGTTTAATACGACTGGACGCGGGATTCGCGGGTCTAGACATTATAATTTATTATTTACGAATTTATACAAATATAAAAGAATTTACAACGAACTTAGGAGCGAGTGATGCTCGGCTAAAGCAAATAAACGCTCTTGAGGAGAGCGGGCGGCTCGCAGTTTGCGTGCGAGCACGGAAATTTCGTTAATATCGACGTTTTGAATAACGTCGAACACGGTCTTCATGTCCTCAGCCAACGACGACTGAGGTGCGGATGACGGAGAAGGACGCGGCCCTACGGAAGCTACGGGAGCTGGGATGGGTCGGGAAGGTGCAGGCGGAACGGCCGGACGCTGCCTCCAAGACAGAGCCGGAGTAGGAGGCGGCTGAACGGGCTTTGCTTCCGGGGGACCCTGGTTGCGCAGCGGCGGGAAGTTAGCGGGAGTGAGCGGCGGCGCCAGTTTAGGCGCGACCCTCTTGGCGGTGGAGCGCGGAGCACGCGGGCAGCCCCTGTAGTTAGCTGTGTGACCAGACTGGCCGCACAGCACACAGGCAGGGGGGGAAGTGGATTCGGGAGTGCGAGTGCACTCCTTCGTAAAATGTGGATCCAGGCACTTAACGCACCTGGGGGGAGCTGAGCAGTTAGCCGCTGCGTGGCCGTAGAGCTGGCAGCGGTGGCACTGCCCAGGGTGACCGCGGGGGTTGGGACGCTAAACAGAGATATTTGAGCGTCCGCAAATTGTGCGAGCCTCTCTAAAGATCTCCCTTGAGTTGGGAGTATTCGACAAGATAACTAAAGCTAACGGAAAGTGCCTACCGCGGTTAGAGTGCATCTTGTGCACTGCTTCGGCCAGGAAACCCTGGGACTTAAGGTCCTCGAGGATATCTTCATTCGCGAGCTCGAACGGGACGCCCCGTAGTACTGCGCGGATCTTACGCTCCTCCGGGAGGGCGTAGGTGTGGTACGCGATTTGATTTAACCCGAGCAACCTGGTAAACGCGCGGAAGTCGTCGACGGTCGCTACTTGAATTTTGATTGTATCGCCAGCGTTGGCGGCTTTTAAGTAATTAATTTTGTGCTCTTTGCACAAGTTAGAAACAGCGGTCCAGCGCGTTTTTTCACGCAGGAAGACGGGCGGAGGGAGCTGAGGTTTCGGCGGGACGGGAGCGCAGCGCGTCGCTGGCTTCGATGGGACCGACGGAGACGCGGTCACTTCGAGTGACATGAGCGGCGCGGGGGCGGGTGTAGAAGACACCGGGGTTGGCTCGGGTGTTGAAGACACCGCGGCTTTTTTCGAACGCCTCTTGGAGCGTTTGGTAACTAATTGGAAGGCGGGCTCAGGAGAGCCGGTTAAGGTGGCGGCGACCGACGAAGCTTCGGACGCGGCGGAGTCTGAATCGCTCCCGGGAGCGGTACGCTTCCTACGAGATGATCGCGAGGATGAGACCGACGCGCAGTCCATATCGGATGGAACGGGAGACGCGGGAGAGCTATAGACCTGAGGGGTCTGGGTGTTGGAGGCCTGAGGGGCTGGGGTTGGGGCCTGAGGGGCCGGGGACGCGATTGATGCCTGCAAGGCCTGCGTTAGGATGACTTTTGGGATGGAGACGCCTGCCGCAGCAAGCGCCTGGGTGAACGCGTTCGCGAAGTTAATAACGCTTAGCGAATCCATTAGGGAGTGTTGGGACAATAATATATATAAATATAAGTATAATAAAAGATGCCTAGTTCCTAAAAACCTAGCAAAATCCTAGCGGCAAACCTCCCTACCAGCGGTAGGGGGGCTGGGGAGAATAACTTAAAACTAACCGTAGTACGCCGAAGGCCGCTACCTAGAAACCTAAAAAAGGGTACGCAGGTAAAGAGTTGACCGCGTCAGGGTCAACCTTTACCGACAGAAAGGACAAATACACACGAAAACACACAAATATGATAAAATAAATATGAAAAAAGGAGAAAAATAAATAAAATAGAGAAGAGAAATAAATAAAAATAAAAAGGACTGGTTCAGTACAAATTCGTTGTCACCGTTAAGTATCCTTTGCACTGAAACCAGACTACTTACGCTGGGCACAACACTGCACTCAGCACAAGCACAACACAACTTAGCACAGCACATTAAAGACTAAGGGGCTTAGTCGCAAAGAAAAATCGCACTTCGAAAGCACTCAGACGGAGTAGAAAAACCTTGAAAACCGTAGCACGGAACCAACACGCTAAACTGTGACGTCAGTAGACTGAGCGCCACGGAATATCGGGAGGGAACCGACCAACGGAGAACTGGGTCTTGCACGTCCGCACCGCGTGGCGATCGGAGCGAGAATGTGAGCTGCTTTTCAAGTTTAAGCGGCCTTTTATATACCTTTGCTACCGAAAATTAAGTAGTGTACAGATTTTATTTAAACCCCTAGTACATTATTTATAACAGTTTAATTTAAATTGAAAAAAGAACCCAATGTGTTGAAACACAAGCAAATATGAACACAATTAATTGAGTAAAAAATCATCATTAATAAATAAATTACCCAAAAGGATAATTATTTCGAATCAACCACAAATGATATTACGATTTTTATAAATATTCTCACTTAACACCGCTCTCAGCCACCCTCGTTTTACTGAAACATTCATTTTAAAAGTTAGAAAACGAATTAAATTTTGCCCCTTTAGGTTAACTCAATTTTCTTTCATGACTTCATTTAGTAAAGCCATCCCGCCAAGCTTCGGTAATGACCTCTGGAACGTTAAATCAAGATCGAACAAATGATAGGAAGTAACGGAATTTCAATATTTTATCTTTTATATCTTGGGTTCTTTTTTTGTCTTAAGGGCAGACGGTCATATTATCTTTAAAGTATCTTTTGTACTCAGTATTTAAATCTTATTTCTATTGAGTTTTAAGTTATTAAGTGAATAATAAAAGCAATGCCTTGATTACAACGAATCATTTCCATCAAATGTTCGCACATACATATAGGTAATTTTAAATAAGTAGCATGAGTAAGCCTTAACATATGTATGCGGGGTTATTGTTCGGGTCCATGTTCCGTGTTGGAATTTTATTTCACAGTCTAAAAACTTGATCTTTCATTAGCTAGTGTCTTTCAAAAAAGCATATGTAAACGCACATAGTAATAACTACTAGGAACTTAGTTCAATTTTTATTTAAGTCGACCAATATTATCGTGAAAATTATTTTCTTTTTCCAAACAAACATACCAATTGTATGGCAATATATAGCAAATGAAAACTTAAGAAAAATTCAGTACTCATTTTACGATACATTAAACCCTCTAAAAAAAAACACCCTTACCCGAACCACCCAAAAAACCTTACCAAAAAATACAACCTGAAAGTGAAGTTGTGTAATTGTTACATTTCATGGAATATTTTCGACTTTTAGTAGGTCTACGAGTTTTTAAATTTTAAAAATATGGTTACATGCTATGATTTTTTCAAGCTGGGTTCAAAAGTCGAGAATGATACATGCCTTTCCAACAGGAATCTGATAATTTTACTTTTTAAGCTTAAAACATTTGATGCCTACGATTATTTTTCAATTGATGCAGTTTACTTCTAAATGTTTTCTGATTTCATCAATCGTTTCTGAGCTTTTTATTACAACTTATAAATTAAATTTAGGATGAAAAGCTTTCAGTAAAAACATCAAATGTTTTTGATGTTGTGATGATATCAAAAGACCTAGACTTATCGTAGACAGCGTTATCGATTATAAGATATACAAAGATTCACAAAAATAACAGATTTACCAAAATAATTGAATTAACTAAAAACCTTAAAACCCGGGCAATGATATTTTTTGGAAGTTGATAACAAATGTATTTGTTTCAAATTTCAATATATTTTAGCCATGTATGTTTAAACAATGCCATTGTCAGTTCATAATTTATCTAAATATTAGATTCAATACGTTCTCAATCAGTGTTTATTTTTTTATTGCAATAAGATGAACCGTTTAGCATATGCCTATCGCTAAATTATAAATTAAAAGAAATTCCTCGATACTTTTTCACCTTAAGACTTATGTGTCTCGTAAATTGGTGCCCAACGAGCTTCTTGAGTTCCGTCAACAGAATGAGTGGTATAGATATGAGCGTCTGCAGCGAGAATAAAATTTATTGCCAAGCAACTGTTGTGTCTACCGGTTTCTGAACCAAATCGTGTCTCGCCACCGTGACGACATTGAGAAAAGCCTCGAGGGTATCATTGTTTTGTTGAAAAAGACTGACCCGGATGACGACGATGCCGAAGTTTGTAGTAAAATATCTCATCAAGGGATTGCAACTATTGCAAGCCTCGAAACTATCGCGCCTTCGCTATGTAACCGCCATAGAAGACTTGGTGGAATAGTTATAAAGTCGAAGATCTTTTTTTGAGAAGACTTTTTGGGGCTACCAATGGGTAAAGAGGCAGCTAATTAATTATTTATGAACATAATAATATATTTAAATTTAATATGCTTAAGTATTTTTTCCAACATTATTATGTTAGATATAATTTTGTAATGACTTTGTTTACTGCCTTGACGGATTTTAAGTGAATGTGGAAAGATGATACTCTAATTATGCAATAAAATAAATGGTTAAGTCGAGTAACATTCAAAATAAAATGCACCAAATCATGAAATTTTGGCTTTACTATACAGGGTCTGACAACCTTGGCTATTTCCTACCTTAGGTGCCTTGTAAATCATTGTGGTGCACATTCATGTCATCACCAATTACTGCTGTTACTGCTGTTGCTTTCATCATGAACTATTTCTTCAATGAGAGTAAAACCAAGAATTACTTTGATTAAAACCAGCGCAAATTTGCTTAGCCTTCTGTTTCTCTGCAAATCTTAGCAATCTGTTTTTGCGCAGCGTAACAACAGCTAAAATAAGAGCTGGTGGTATTACTTGGGTTTACCATTGTGTTGATATCAAAGCCATTAATAAATTTAAGAGCGTGAATTCTTAAATCGTCAACATTATTGGAAGATATTTTCTTCATATTATCTTTAAGGCTTAGAGACCTGCGTATACATATAATTAGAAGTAAATTCCGGAAGTTAGAAATCAGACTCATATTCATTTGTAATATTCATTTTAAAGTACAAACCTTAAATCACTTTTATTTTATTGAGTAAATATTATTTTTATCAAGCCGCCTCTGGAAACCCCATGGACCACTGCCATGACGTCACGACTGTGATCTTGACAACAACCCGGATACGCCCTCCTACCTTAAGCACTGGTGGTCCTGGATGCTAGATCTGTCCGCATCAAACTTTGCTTAAATTTGACAATTGCCAAACGATAGTCTGAAAATCGTGAAGTTTCATGTCGTATGAAACTCGGGATAAAATAATCAGTAACTGTATCATAAACAGTAATAATCATAAACAGTATTTTAACTGATACAACGGTGCTCAGAAATTAAAAAAAAAAAACAATTTCATAAGCTATGGAACGATAACTTTATCAAAAAGATAACCTACCGACAAAGTACCTCAGAAACTACGCACTAGTCAGTTAAAATATCCCTTAGCCACTGTTAGTTTGTATTTGACTGACAGAGACACACAGCAATATTTTAACCTATGTTAGCTCAAACTTTTTACGCAGGTTCACGCAAGTTAACCTAAAAGTAAAATTCACGGTTTATTCTTGGACGGGCATGTACCATGCTCGCATTTTTAGCCAATTTCATCAGATAAGATGGTAGAGATTTTTAAGAAAAATTTTGGGTTGAACAACAACAATATATTTATAATGCACTTCCAATAAAAAGTAATGAAGGAGCCCCAAGAAAACATATCAATTGCATAATCCGAAAAGGCTGTGAAGGCACCAATGTTGTGCGAAGAACTTTGGCAGTGTGTGCGGTAAACATTCACCAATCGGAAGGCCTATCGGCCAATCGGATAGCAAACAAATTGCATGTAATGTAAAGTTATTTTGATATTCAGCGAAGATCGAGTGATAACTGTGCGGTAATGCTGACTGGCTTTTCTTAGGTAAAACCGCAGCCGTACAACGTACAAGCGACAGTAAGGTACTAGCAAAGAAATTGTATGGAATATGAAGTCATTTTGTTGATCGCGCGATAACCGCCCAGTAATTACGCTATCCCTATTAATAGATCCCTTTTCTTACATAATATCGCCGTTGATTAATTTATTTGTTTCTTCTTTGAACAGGAGAAATAAAAATAGCGCCATTAAGTACGCAGTTAAAACAGTTTCCATTTTTAACACATACATTTTCATCACAGGCAACTGCGGGAGCTCTGGTCAAATATACATGAACAATCTGACTAATAATAACAGTTTTCGAAGCTGCCAGTCACCAAAGAAGCTTTATTAGGTATTTAATACCATAGATTTGTATTTTATATAATACCTATGTATGAATCTTACAATTATAATGCATTTTGTTAATTATCTACAATGAAGATCACCATTTTTTTAATTTTTATGTTATAGTACACTATATAGAAAACAAACAAAATACGATGAAAATAATTCTGATACGTCTTATATATAGTTTCATTGCTGTGACGTCTCGTCCAAAAAGTTCTGTTAAAAATTGTTAAAATTATTGAAATCATTTGATAGAACATCGTATATAAAAATAGTGCACTATGTTAAAATACAAATATCAATGCACACGAAAAGCTTTTTCTAGGTCAAAGATTCAATAAAAGTTGTAAACATGTCGTTGCCCTTTCGAATCATTTGAATTGTTTTATTTTTGCTTCGGTGAGTGTTGAAGAGAATGAATATTTCATTTCTAGGTACCTAGAATCCAAAAAATAATAAATAAAGTATAATATATTTAATATAATAATAAATTTGTACTAAACACATTTTTTTTATAGGTTTTTATTTGTTTGTGGCATTAGGGTCACTAGTAGGTACTAGTTACTCAAATACGTTGACGTTAAAAATGCACACTGATGCACACGCTAAACAGAAAACATTCCCCTTTTCCCATTAGGGTTAAAAACATTTTAGTTAAAATGAAAGGTATAAGTATAAGTATAAGTATAAAATATATATATAGTATAAGTATAGGTATAAGTATAAAATAATATGTAATGTGTTTTTTAACGTGATGCGTAATGTCCTTAAAATTATGGTTGCTAATAACGATTACCTAGGCTTACTATGTTAGTTGGCCGGACTGTACGGAAAGGTATGCTGAGAAGAGAACACTTAGAAATATTTTGATTGACACTTTAATTTAACATTACACTCATTTTTAGTATGTTGATAAATTAAAGATACAGAAATAAGTAATTTAGATCGCATTATTTCATTTCATCAGTAAACCCGGCCAGTTCCAGGGTGAAATATGCTTTCATTATAAAGCAAAAATCGTGCGATATTTGTTCTTCAACCGCGACTTGTAAAAATAAGCCATACAATGTACCAGCGCAATAGCAAACAAATTGTATGCACCTAATAAGACATTTTCGTGACGTTCAGTGTTGATATCAGCTTTAAAAAGCTTATATCTAACAGACACCAAAATGTCGTCTTAAAATGTAAAATAAAAAATATAATTAAACGCGATAAAAATAAAGCTATTATTATTAATACTGTCACAACGACGTCACACCACTTGTCATGTATCAGAAGTAAGCTGAAGAGGAATGTTAGAAGATGTGGCTCCAATGGTGAGCTGCTGGTGCCGGTGAAGTGGAGTGGCGTGTCGAAGTGCATGAGGTCAACGTCTCTGCGGAAGAGGACCACATGCAAGGTCAGCTTGTCAAGATGAGCTACTAGTGCCAGTGCAGTGAAGAGGTGTCCTTACAAAAAGTTCCTACCTACCGATTTCGTAGTAGAAGGTGTGGAGGTACAACGTCGTCGAAGTGAAGATCGAGGTTGTATGACCGTGTCACCGTTAGTCGTAAATGAAGCGCCGTCTATTGGAATCATCTATGTACTAGGTAAATATTCGTAACATAGATAGTCAGTATCGTGAAATATTATAAAAGCTTTTTCTTTTTCCCAGGTGCCTAATGGTAGTCACATTTCACCCATCACCGGGGTTTGACCGGACATAAATCTTTATTCGACATAAATTGCTAATATTATGCCTTTAAATTAAAAAAAAAAACAAAATCGTAACTTGTGTCAAACAACACACAAAACACTCGAAATTGTATGTTTTCGAAGCATCTGTCGAGCTAGTTTCTTAAAACCTTTCTTAACATGTTAAATACAAAATAAAAGACGCGATCAAACTATAAAAAGAACAATAAAACGGTGTTGATTTTTATAGGTCGCTCCCTGTCACAAATATGCATTATTCATATTCAGACATGTATGTAAGCAATTCATGCTATTATAATTATTACCTACATTTTTAAATCCGTTGTAATGCTATTTAAGTATTACGATCATAAGATTTATGATAAAACTAAAATGTTATTAAAATATTACTATATACAAAACATCTATTTGCAGTTTTATTTCTCGCGTCTCGACGGCCATGAAATTGTTGTGATTTTAAAAATAGCGGTTAATGCTGGTCTTTTCCTGGCAATTATCATATTGATGTTAGAAACGTCCACCTCATCTTGTATTATACTTACAACGTGAATGTGAATTGGTGTCATAGGTGTTACAATAGACACCTATAAAAAAAAAATTCATATTAAAATTCAGTACGAAACGATATTGTATGAGGTCAAAACACGGAGCATCCGAAGACATTGAACGAGTATCATAGTACGTTGCGAGCGATAGTCAAGATGTGACGTCACGGTGCATGGAACACCCGCGCAATTTTTTTTAAACAAATAATACAAAAGTACTCGCTTGATTTAAATAAAACAAAAACTGGTGTATTTCTTTACAGGTGTGTGGGGCGCAGTGGTCTTGGCACCGGCTTTTCGATCTGAGGGTTCTCGGTTCGATCTCTGCTTAATGTAGTTCATTCAATAAGCCGGTAATAAGTAATTATCAATGTCGAGAAATAAGTAATTGAATTTAAATTTGAGCCATTTATTCTGACGGATAAATAAAGCACGATGAGGAGATACAGATTTTTAAAAAATCACTTTAAAGTTATTTAAGTTTATATGAATACGGTCATGAATCACATCAAAATTACTTTGCTTTATAAAAAAAAAAACTATACAAAACTCATATTTAATTAACCAAATGAATTCTACGCCACAACTAAAAATGTATAATTAAATGTGCATAAAAGCATCCCAAATTAGAATTTTATTTTAAGTTTTCAAACCGAATGGCTACGATACGTGTAGTACACTCGAGTGGAGTGGTTGGCTTTCTGTGGACATTGCGATAGCCACAAATGGCTTTGTAAACTGAACTTCTCAAGTTTACAAACTTAAAAAAACGCTTAAAGGCGAAACGAGTTATACTCTTTATTGAAGGACACTTTATTACGATATTTCAGTGTTGGTTATGTCTTTATCTTATGTCCATTGGGTACGCAATTTTAGCACGCAATATTTTTCCACAAAACAAACATTTTTGGGGTTTATTGACATTTGATACATTTCTCAACGAAAGTTAGATGGCGACTTTAATTGGACGTGGAGATCTTCAAACATTCACTAAATCTTTAAAACTACACTAGTGGAAAAAATTAAAGAATTAAAAAAACGCTTTCAATTCTCTATGCAACCATTGGTCACATAGATTTCGATAATCAAAGATGAAACGACTCTTTTCCATCCAAAGTCCGTGCTCAGCGAGAAGTAGTTATATCAAATTCAATAAAAAACAAATGAAATCCAGATAAACAACTCATTCGGTCTATACAGAGGTTTAGCAAAATCTTTTTTTTCCAAATTACCTGGACGACCGAGTGGCGTAGTGGTAAATTGCCCTGCCTCATACGCCGAAGGTCCCAAGTTCGAGTCCTGGCCGGGGCATTCATTTGTGTGATGAACACAAATGTCTGTTCTCAGGTCATGGATATGTGTTTATATGTATTATGGTAGGGTTCCCCCTCAGTTCGCTGTTGTCATCCATAACACAAGCTCTTCTTACTTTGAGGCCATGCAGTTGGTGTGTTTGTCTGGGGATTTATTTTAACAACAAAAAAAAAAAATAAATAAATTGGAATGTTTTTCTTCACAGTATTTATCAGATTTGCGCAAGACTTGCAGTTAGAAACTTTTTTTGTTCTAGAAATCTTAAAAATAGAGATATCAAGCTTGAATTCCTTTTTTTTGACTAGATACAATCATTGTTAATAAAGATACAGCCTTTTGAAATACCGCAAAATATTTTATTTATGTTTAATTTTTTAGGGATCAGTACATGTCAAAGGCTTACGTAATAAACTTGTTAATATGTTTACCCCGTATTTCACTCTATAAAATCTAAATGAAAGAAATGTGAGCGGTCCTTCAAACTTCATTTATTTATTTATTTCTTCTTCATCATTTATTTATATGTCAATATATGTACATAGATTATAATAAACGGCGGACTGTACTAAAGGTTTATTATTAAGTATTTAAAAAGTCGCTGTCTCAATAGCTTCTTAACAAACGCTAACCACTTAACTTCTAAACCCCGAGAATATGCATATTTTAACAAAACAGTCTGGCTGAAATAACTTGTAAAATATTAAAATTTTTCTGTCTTTTATTAGACTTTAATATCAATAACCCTTAAAGGATATACGGGTGTTAATTATTTTATTTTTTTGGTTCCCCTCCACGGGAAGGGCAGGAGGATATAAAAAATGCTCTGACGCATACTCCGCGCGCGCGATCAGAGTTATGTGGGACTCGTCCCGACGCCTACCAGAACCATACCCACTAAAAAACCCCCTGTCGGCTCGTGCATTTTTGCCACTCAGCCTTCATCTGAGCGACGGCCAATCGGAGAAAGAGGCCGCGCTAGCGGGGCCCTTAAGGGGTCACCCGCTGGGATTTACATAGCACTGAAGGTGCTCAAAATGAGAAGTAAAAATAAAAAAATTGAAAAATAAAATTGCATTAATTCGGATTTACGTTAGAATTAGAATTTACGTTGGAATTAGAATTTGCGGCCTGAAGGACCAAGAGATCTAAAGTTAATTGCGTCGGTTCGCCAGTGTGCGCGTTTCTCGGTCTAGCGACTTTGAATTTTGAATTTAACACAGGAGCAGTATATGAGACTGAATCTCGAACAAGATGATTGGGATGGGATTCGGCGCGTTTGTAGAACGATTCTGAGAGTGTTTTGAAGTGCTGTTGCACTGTAGGTAGTTCAAGATCTCTGTGCAGGTCCGCGTTACGCACGTACCAAGGTGCGTTTGTGGCCCTGCGGCAGAAGAGATTTTGAACCACCTGCTGTTTATACAGGACGGAGGGTTTGGCGTGGGCAAAGACTGGCGAAGCATATGACATGACGGGTCTAACGCAGACCTTATAAGGCGTACGTTTATTTCTAAAAGACATTTTACTTTTTCTTCCTACATACTACATAGGCGGCTTAAGTAAAAACGTGCAAGTTTCGTTACTCTATCGACATTGACATTTTAGACATTGCCTTGAGGAGGCTGATGGGTCTGTGATTAGCCGGGACATTCAGAGTATTACCCGGCTTGGGAATGCCTATGACTGTCGGTTCTTTCCAGGCTTTTGGAAAGTAGCTATGGCCGAAGCAGGCATTGAAGATAATAGCTAACAAGATAAGCGCCTGCTGGGGCAGGTGCTTAAGTGCGTGGTTGGAAATTCCATCTGCACCCGGAACCTTTTTGGACTTTTGACTTCTAATGAGAAGCAAGATTTCATCGTTAGAGACTGTGACGGGGTCGTCGGTGATGGGGAGAGATTCTCTGCGGAGAACATCGTCCTCCACCGCCTGGATGTGAGAGGGATCCGCGGGTTGCGTGCTGGGCGAACATTGTGCCGCAATGCTGTCGGCGAAGCATTCGGCTTTCTCTTCGACTTCAAAGGCAATAGTGTCGTCGGGACGAGTGAGAGGAGGAACGTGAGAGGCGGTGTCTACGCGTAAGGCTCGGGCCGGAGCGTCTCGGAGTTCCGCGAGGCAAGATATATATTTGCGTTGTAGCTGATTCGCAGCTGTTCTTTAGGCGGGCGTGGGATATTTCTTGGCTCTCCGGAGAGCCGCGTTCTTAGCTTTAACAAGATTGCTAACGGCTAAGGGTTGATTGAGTATACTTCGCTTAGCAACCTTTTCGTTAACACTGATGGCTGAGTTGATAGCATCAGTGAGGGAGTCGACTAATGAATCTATTTTATCCGGGCTATCTAATCGATTGACGAGATCGCGAGCGGAGAGTTCGGGGCCTCTAAGGCTGAAACTATCGTATTTTTAAAACCTTTCCAGTTGGTAAAGGTCTTAGCAGAAATGGCGTTATTGTTAGGCGGTCCTAGCACGAGGGAGACGGGGCGGTGGTCAGAACCTAGGGCATCGAGCGGTTCGATAGAGCTGAGATCGAGGTTGATTTGCTTGACAATTGCAAAGTCGAGGATGTCAGGAGAGTGGTTTGGATTGTCAGGATAGTGAGTGGGAGTGATGGGAGAGATGACGTCTAAGTCGAGTGAGTTGGTGATGTTGAGGAGAGCGATACCGCTGGTGTTGGTTGATAGGTACGTCCAGGTAAGTCCACTACCTCCAGTGTTTGGAGATAAAGTCTCCGAACATAATGACTGAACGGCCGAGGGCAATAATGGTCTCAAAGTCGCTGCGGATAGGTCTGGTGCCACTGGGTATGCAGACTGAAGCTATGATGATGGTCGGATGACCAGTCATAGCCAATCTACACACAGTGGCTTCCATGTTGAGGAGAGGAGTGGTAGGGAGAGGACAGCAATGGAAGCCTCTTTTGTATTATATAGCAGTGCCGCCGAAACCGTCGGAGTTGGGCCTATCATTAAGAGTAAACGCGTACTTGGGAATCGCGATCCCCCGGAGCGGTTAGGAGTGAGCCAAGTCTCTTGAAAAAGCAATAAGTCTGGCTCGTTGTTCTGAAGGAACAGTTTGAGCTCAAGAAGATCGGTGCTAAGGCTACGAACGTTAAAGGAAATAAGGGATAAGCCCTTGGGTTCAATACGACTGGACGTGGGATTTACGGGTCTGGACATTATATTTACTTATTTAACGAATTTATATAAAAAAATTAAAATTAAAATTTATAACGAGCTTAGTAACGAGTGATGCTTAGCTAACGCAAATTAACGCTCTTGAGGAGAGCGGGCGGCTCGCAGTTTGCTTGCGAGTACGGAAATTTCCTTAATGTCGACGTTTTGGATGACGTTGAACACGGTCTTCATGTCCTCAGCCAACGACGACTGAGGTGAAGATGACGGAGCGGGACGCGGGCCTACGGGAGCTACGGGAGCTGGGATAGGACGGGAAGGTGCAGGTTGGCGGCCGGACGCTGCCTCCAGGACAGAGCCGGAGTAGGCGTCGGCTGAACGGGCTTTGCTTCCGGGGGACCGCGGTTGCGCAGCGGCGGGAAGTTGGCAGGAGTGAGTGGCGGCGCCGGTTTAGGCGCGGTGCTCTTAGTGGAGGAGCGCAAAGCGCGCGGACAGCCCCTGTAGTTTGCTGTGTGGCCGGACTGGCCGCACAGCACACATGCAGGGGGGGAAGTGGATTTGGGAGTGCGAGTGCACTCCTTTGTTATATGTGGGTTTAGGCACTTGACGCACCTGGGGGGAGCTGTGCAGTTAGCCGCTGCGTGGCCATAGAGCTGGCAGCGGTGGCACTGCCCAGGATGACCGCGGGGGTTGGGACGCTCGACGGAGATATTCGAGAATCCGCAAATTGTGAGGGCCTTTCTGAAGATCTCCTTCGAGTTGGGAGTATTGGATATGATAACTAATGCTAAAGGAAAACGCCTACCGCGGTTGGAGTGCATCTTGTGAACTACTTCGGCTGGGAAACCCTGGGGCTTAAGGTCCTCGAGGATTTCATCGTTCGCGAGCTCGAACGGGACGCCCCGTAGTACTGCGCGGATCTTACGCTCCTCCGGGAGGGCGTAGGTGTGATATGCGATTTGTGTTAGTGAAAGTAACCTAGTGAACGCTCGAAAGTCGTCGATGGTCGCGACCTGGATTTTAATTGAATCGCCTGCGTTGGTTGCTTTGAGATAGTTAATTTTTTGCTCTTTGCAAAGATTAGATACCGCGGTCCATCGCGCTTTTTCACGGAGAAAGACGGGCGAAGGGAGCTGAGGCTTCGGTGGGACGGGAGCGCAGTGCGTCGCTGACTTTGATGGGACCGATGGAGACGCGGTTACTTCGAGTGATTTTAATGGCACGGTGGCGGGTGTTGAAGAAACCGGAGAGGGCTCGGGTATTGAGAATACCGAGGCTTTCTTCGAGCGCTTCTTGGAGCGTTTGGCGACTAGCTGAAACGCGGGCTCAGGAGAGCCGGTTAAGGTGACGGCATCTGACGACTTATCAGATGCGGGTTCGGAGTCACTCCCGGGAGCGGTACGCTTGCTACGTGACGCGTGAGAGGATGGACGGGAGACGCAGAAGAGCTGTAGACCTGAGGGGTCTGGACGTTGGAGGCCTGACGGGCCGGGGACGCGATAGATGCCTGTAAGGCGTGCGTTAATACGTCATCTGAGATGGGAACGCCGGACGCAACGAGCGCCTGGGCGAACGCCCTAGCAAAGTTTACCAGGCTTTGCTGGTCTATTCGAGGGCTTGAAACTACAATTTGTAATATATAAATATATAATATTGCCTCCCCGCGGTAGGGAGGTTCCCTGGGGATTCCTGGGGACGACGCGAAGTGGTGCCCCTAATTCGGACAGCACTGTACCGTCACTCTGGGAAAGGCCCAAATGCAATGGGATCGGGTCAGCCGGTTTCTCCTTGGCCTGAAGGGCCTTGGAAACACACTGGGGCAACGCTATTAGGCGCAGTTGTCACCGTTAAGTTTCCACCTGATCAAACGCGAGTCTACTACGGAGTGTGTTGTCAATAAATTGACAACAAAAACCAGCCGTAGACCTGACGAGTTTGACGACGCGGGATTAACTACGTTACGACCGGCCGGAGCTGGCCGCAGATCGAGTCTCTGACTACGTAACAGGCGCCAAGCGTCAAGTACGCAGCCAGAAAAGTCAGCCAGAGCTTCGCAAACTACTATCGAATTTAGTCGACCGTAGTAAGCTCAACCCTGTTGTTGCTGCTCCCACCGAGGTGAGGTATTAATTCGAGGGGTGCACAGAGTGCGGGATCGCATTCTCGCTCCGACCGCCGCCCAGTGCGGACGTGCAAGACCCCGTTCTCCGTTGTTTGGTCCCTTCCCGATATTCCGTGGCGCTCAGTCTACTGACGTCACAGTTTAGCGTGTTGGTTCCGTGCTACGGTTTTCAAGGTTTTTCTACTCCGTCTGAGTGCTTTCGAAGTGCGATTTTTCTTTGCGACTAAGCCCCTTAGTCTTTAATGTGCTGTGCTAAGTTGTGTTGTGCTTGTGCTGAGTGCAGTGTTGTGCCCAGCGTAAGTAGTCTGGTTTCAGTGCAAAGAATACTTAACGGTGACAACGAATTTGTACTGAACCAGTCCTTTTTATTTTTATTTATTTCTCTTCTCTATTTTATTTATTTTTCTCCTATTTTCATATTTATTTTTATCATATCTGTGTGTTTTCGTGTGTATTTGTCCTTTCTGTCGGTAAAGGTTGACCCTAACGCGGTCAACTCTTTACCTGCGTACCCTTTTTTAGGTTTCTAGGTAGCGGCCTTCGGCGTACTACGGTTAATTTTAAGTTATTCTCCCCAGCCCCCCTACCGCTGGTAGGGAGGTTTGCCGCTAGGATTTTGCTAGGTTTTTAGGAACTAGGCATCTTTTATTATACTTATATTTTTACATATTATTGTCCCAACCCTCCCTAATGGATCCGCTAATCATTATTAACGCGTTCACCCAGGCGCTTGCTGCGGCAGGCGTCTCCATCCCAAAAGACATCCTAACGCAGGCCTTGCAGGCATCAATCGCGTCCCCGGCCCCTCAGGCCCCAACCCCAGCCCTTCAGGCCTCCAACACCCAGACCCCTCAGGTCTATAGCTCTCCCGCGTCTCCCGTTCCATCCGATATGGACTGCGCGTCGGTCTCATCCTCGCGATCATCTCGTAGGAAGCGTACCGCTCCCGGGAGCGATTCAGACTCCGCCGCGTCCGAAGCTTCGTCGGTCGCCGCCACCTTAACCGGCTCTCCTGAGCCCGCCTTCCAATTAGTTACCAAACGCTCCAAGAAGCGTTCGAAAAAAGCCGCGGTGTCTTCAACACCTGAGCCAACCCCGGTGTCTTCTACACCCGCCCCCGCGCCGCTCATGTCACTCGAAGTGACTCGCTGCGCTCCCGTCCCGCCGAAACCTCAGCTCCCTCCGCCCGTCTTCCTGCGTGAAAAAACGCGCTGGACCGTGGTTTCTAACTTGTGCAAAGAGCACAAAATTAATTACTTAAAAGCCGCCAACGCTGGCGATACAATCAAAATTCAAGTAGCGACCGTCGACGACTTCCGCGCGTTTACCAGGTTGCTCGGGTTAAATCAAATCGCGTACCACACCTACGCCCTCCCGGAGGAGCGTAAGATCCGCGCAGTACTACGGGGCGTCCCGTTCGAGCTCGCGAATGAAGAAATCCTCGAGGACCTTAAGTCCCAGGGTTTCCCGGCCGAAGCAGTGCATAAGATGCACTCCAACCGCGGTAGGCGTTTTCCTTTAGCTTTAGTAATCCTGTCAAATACTCCTAACTCGAGGGAGATCTTTAGAGAGGCTCGCACAATCTGCGGACTCTCAAATATCTCCGTCAAGCGTCCCAACCCCCGTGGTCACCCTGGGCAGTGCCACCGCTGCCAACTCTACGGCCACGCAGCGGCTAACTGCTCAGCTCCCCCCAGGTGCGTTAAGTGCCTGGATCCACATTTTACGAAGGAGTGCACTCGCACTCCCAAATCCACTTCCCCCCCAGCCTGTGTGCTGTGCGGCCAGTCCGGTCACACAGCTAACTACAGGGGTTGCCCGCGCGCTCCGCGCTCCACCGCAAAGAGGGTCGCACCTAAACCGGCGCCGCCGCTCACTCCCGCTAACTTCCCGCCGCTGCGCAACCGGGGTCCCCCGGAAGCAAAGCCCGTTCAGCCGACGCCTACTCCGGCTCTGTCTTGGAGGCAGCGTCCGGCTGTCCCGCCTGCACCTTCCCGACCCATCCCAGCTCCCGTAGCTTCCGTAGGGCCGCGTCCTGCTTTGTCATCTTCACCCCAGTCGTCGCTGGCTGAGGACATGAAGACCGTTTTCGACGTCATTCAAAACGTCGACATTACGGAAATTTCTGTTCTCGCACGCAAACTGCGAGCCGCCCGCTCTCCTCAAGAGCGTTTATTCGCGTTAGCCGAGCATCACTCGCTCCTAAGTTCGTTGTAAATTTTTTTTTATTTTTTATTTTTCTATAAAATCGTAAATAATTAAATTATAATGTCTAGACCCGCGAATCCCGCGTCCAGTCGTATTAAACCCAAGGGCTTATCCCTAGTATCTTTTAACGCTCGTAGCCTTAACACCAACCTACCCGAGATTAAACTGTTCCTTCAGAACAAAGAACCTGACTTATTCCTTCTCCAGGAGACATGGCTTACTCCAAACCGCTCCAGGGGATTCGCTATACCTAAGTACGCGTTTATTCGTAACGACAGGCCCAACTCCGATGATTTCGGCGGCACTGCTATTTATTATAAAAGAGGATTCCATTGCTGTCTTCTCCCTACCCCTCCTCTCCTCAACATGGAAGCCACTGTGTGTAGATTGGCTATGACTGGTCATACGACCATCATCATAGCTTCAATCTACGTACCTAGTGGCACCAGACCAATCCGCAGCGACTTTGAGGCCATTCTCGCCCTCGGCCATTCAGTCATTATGTTCGGAGACTTTAACTCCAAACATACTGACTGGACGTGCCTATGGACTAACACCAGCGGTATCGCTCTCCTCGACATCACTAACTCCCTTGACCTAGACGTCATATCCCCCATCACTCCCACTCACTATCCCAACAACCCGTCCTACTCTCCTGACATCCTCGACTTTGCAATTATCAAGCGAATCAATCTTGATCTAAGGTCTATCGAACCGTTCGATGACCTAGGCTCTCCGACCATCGCCCCGTTTCCCTCGTGCTAGGACCGCCGAACGATAACGTCTCATCTCCTAAGACCTTTACCAACTGGAAAGATTGTATAAAGGTAGAAAACAATACGTTAGTTTCAGCCTTAGAGGCTCCGAACTCTCCACTCGCGATCCCTCCCGAACAATTAGATAGCCCGGATAAAATCGATTCATTAGTAAATTCTCTCACGGATGCTGTCAACTCAGCCATCAGTGACAACGAAAAGGTTGCTAAGCAAGGCAAACCCACGCTTCCCTTAGCCGTTAGCAATCTTATTAAAGCTAAGAACGCGGCTCTCCGGAGAGCCAAGAAATATCCCACGCCCGCCTATAGAACAGCTGCGAATCAGCTTCAACGTAAAGTTAGGTCTTGCCTCGCGGAACTCCGAGACGCTCAGATGAACGATCTCATGGCGAATATCTCTCCGTCCCACCAAGCGTACTATAGCATGGCCCGAGCCTTACGCGTAGACACCGCCTCTCACGTTCCTCCTCTCACTCGTCCCGATGGCACTACTGCCTTTGAAGTCGAAGAGAAAGCCGAATGCTTCACTGACAGCATTGCCGCACAATGCTCGCCCAGCACGCAACCTGCTGATCCCTCACACATCCAGGCGGTGGAGGACGAAGTCCTTCGCAGAGACTCTCTCCCCATCATCGCTGAGCCTGTCACAGTCTCTAATGACGAAATCTTGCTTCTCATTAGAAATCAAAAGTCCAAAAATGCTCCGGGTGCGGATGGAATTTCCAACCACGCACTTAAGCACCTACCTCAACAGATGCTTACCTTGTTAGCTATCATTTTCAATGCCTGCTTCGACCATAGCTACTTTCCAAAAGCTGGGAAAGAAGCGACAGTCATAGGCATTCCCAAGCCGGGCAAACCTCTGAACGTCCCAGCTAATCACAGACCCATCAGCCTCCTCAAGGCAGTGTCTAAACTTCTCAAGAGAGTCATACTCTCTCGAATGCGGAACCATCTGTTTCCAACGGATGGCGATCCTCTCATTATTCCCCATCAGTTCGGCTTTCGCGCGAAACACTCCTGCCCTCAGCAAGTCCATCGAATCGTCGAGTATATACTTGACGGTTTCTATCCGCGTCGTTATAAAACAGTCGCGGTTTTCTTTGACGTAGCCAAGGCTTTCGATAAAGTCTGGCACAGCGGTCTCGTTTATAAACTCTACAAGATAGGCTTACCGGATTGCCTAGTCAGGTTAATAGCGTCGTTTCTCAAAGACCGTACATTTCGATTTAAACACGAAGGCACGCTTTCTGCGCCTCGTCCCATAAAGGCTGGAGTCCCTCAAGGCTCAGTCCTCGCCCCTCTGCTGTACACCGTGTACACCAACGACATTCCCATCCCGCCGAAAGGCGTCGAACTCGCCCTCTTTGCTGACGACACCGCACTCTATACCAAAGGCCACAGTGTTCGGCACCTTGTAACCAGACTCCAAAAGGCCTTAAATGCCCTTGGTGTATGGTTTCAAAAATGGCGCATCGATGTGAACCCTGAAAAGAGTTCTGCGATGCGCTTCGACCACAAATGCCGTCGTCCCGATGGCGATCCCCACGTTCGAATGTTAGGCATTCCCATCCCCTGGAAGCGCAGTACTAAATACTTAGGCGTCACATTAGATCCGACGCTTTCTTTCAAGCCACACGTCGAAAGAGTTTCGAAACTCGCTCGTCACTATTTAGGCCGCCTAAATAGCATGTTAGGTAGAAAAAGTAAAATGTCCTTCAGAAACAAACGTACACTTTACAAGGTCTGCGTTAGACCCGTCATGACGTATGCCTCGCCAATCTTTGCCCACGCCAAACCCTCCCTCCTGCACAAACTGCAGGTAGTTCAAAACCTCTTTTGCCGCCGGGCCACAAACGCACCGTGGTACCTGCATAACGCGGACTTGCATAGAGATCTTGAACTGCCTACAGTACAACAACATCTCAAAACACTCTCTGAAGCGTTCTTCAAACGCTCCGAAACCCATCCCAATCCTCTAGTTCGTGATTCAGTCTCATATACTGCTCCTGTGTTAGACTCGAAGTTCAAAGTCGCTAGGCCTAGGAATGCGCAAGCGTACTCATCCACCAGACTGTCACGCGATCTCGAAGCCCTTCTGGCCGCAAATTCTAATTCTAACGTAAATTCTAACTCTAACGTAAATCCTAATTCTAACGTAAATGCGAATTAATTCAATTTTATTTTGCAATTTTTTTAATTTTTGTTTTAATTATTGATTTTCATTTTGAGCACCTTCAGTGCTATGTATTCACCTTCAGTGCTTTGAGCACCTTCAGTGCTATGTAATCCCAGCGGGTGACCCCTTCTGGGCCCCGCTAGCGCGGCCTCTTTCTCCAATTGGCCGTCGCTCAGATGAAAGCTGAGTGGCAAAAATGCACGAGCCGACAGGGGGTTTTTAGTGGGTATGGTCCTGGTAGGCGTCGGGACGAGTCCCACATAACTTTGGAATCGCGCCAGAGTATGCGTCAGGGCATTTTTATCCTCCTGCCCTTCCCGCGGAGGGGAACAAAAAAAAAAAAAAAAAAAAAAGAGTGCGGGATTGACTACTTTACGACCGGCCGGAGCCGGCCGCAGAGCGAGTCTCTAACTAACGTAACAAGCGCCCAGCGTCAAGTACGTAGCCAGAAAAACAGCCCGAACCTTGCGAACTGCTATCGAATATAATCGACCTTAGTAAGCTCAGCTCTGTTGTTGCTGCGAGACCGACTTAGTTGCAGCCGATCGAAACCGGCCGCAGCGTAAGTCCTACAGAGGCTTATCTCAAGTCGTCGAGGACGAAGCGAGATTTGTACGAATGCAGTTATTTATATGTCATTTTATTTTTAGGTTATGAGACACCGAGGATATCTAAGCAAGGCAGATGTGGTCTTTGCAAGCTAAAAAAAGATAAAAAGTTTTCAATAAAGTGCTTGAAGTGTACCTAATACATGTGCACGTAACATCTCAAGACTATGTGTGATATATTGTACCTATGGATGAGATAATTGTACCTGAAGATCTCATAATAATTTTATAAAGTAACTAATATAAGTGTTGATTTTGCATGCAAAGGTTTAAAAAATTATTTGTAAATGACTGAGAAACCCAAGTTCCTAAAAATGGTAAGTTTTTTTTTTGTCTTACTTGTAAGGAAAAAATTCTTAATTGTTTTAAAAATATATATTTTATTAAAGTAAGCCAGATTAAGGGCAACGTATTGTACTTAATAGAAATAAAAACATTTGATAGGTATTTGGGTTTCGTTTTAAAAAAAAGAAAGAAAATATAATGGTCCGCTCTTATATAGTCAGCTGTTTAACTCATAATTTCAAAATTATTTTTTTTTGAGTTGTTTACAAACAAAGGTTTAAATTAACTGTTAAAATTAGGTTGTTTACAATTTCTTACAATTCATCAATAATTTCATCATTTTTAATAACTAAGGTGTTTTTACACCCACTATAGTCTCAGTGGGTTATATAATTCATTATAGCTCTTAAGGGTTAAAATTTACGTTCATAACCCGCTGTGTAAAATTTAACGAAAACTATTTTCAATTTTCTCAATGTAATTCGATTATTGTATAACCAATTTTGATAATCCGTTTTTGTTATTTGACGATATTTGAAATAAAATTTGAACTTTGTTTTAAAGAGCACAGCGTCCATTTCCAAATAAATAAAGTACTAAAGTATAAATTGTCTAGGGACGTATATTTCAATGAGTCCACTGCGGTACAGCTAATAAATCTTGCTTAAAAAAAATACGAGTGCAATTTACACGGGCAAAATAACAATCGGATAATTTTTGGAATTTATGAATGCGTTTATTAACCGAATAACTTTTTTAAATTATTCAACGAAGGGGAATTGGAAAATTTGGCTCACGCATTCTGCACATTAAGCGCAGTGCTTTATGCGGAAAAATATCTTTTTATTGCTTTTGTTGACATTATCCAGATTTCCATTGAACTTTTCTGCGGAAATACTCGAGGTTAAGAAAAACTTTTTTAAAGTAAGTATACAAGTCTGTACAACCTATATATTATTCGTTTCTTTCAAAGTAAAACCGCTGGCATGTTTCCCGAGAAATGGCATTGTTTAATTTGACCCGTCACGAATAATATATTGCATCGGATGCGGTAGTTTTTTACATTGACCTTTATTTTTTACTTACGTTTTATATTTGAACTAAACAAATTTTGACGTGGAACAATGGACACATGTAGCTTTAATAGTTGTAAATTTTTATAGGAAGCAATATTTTGTATCAGTATGTAGTGACGATGGGCAGTGATCTTGTTTGCCCATTGGATTCAAGTAAGTGTCGTGTGATATTGCTAATATATAAGATTTGGAAGCTTTTAACTCTACTTAAACTAAAGACTTTTAACTCTAGTTTAATATTTTTATAATCGGGGAGACCAAGGCTCTCGAAGTTTGTTTATCGGAATCTTAAAGTCTATAAGATATGTCTTGACCAATAAAATAAAACACTTGAAGTATTTAACTATTTTTAAACTGCTTAGGCGATGAATAAATATATAAGCAAGCCGGCTAGCGAATTTATCTGAAATTCAAATTGTTAGAATCAGCTACATTTGCCAGATAAATACACTCTCTACAGCGACCAAAAACACTAAACCGCGCAAGATCGAAGTTTTTCAACAAATAATTAATGCGGCCGACTTTATATCGGAGGTTGGTCAATAGAAGGATGGACTCCGAGGGACAGAGTCACGAAATAAGACCCTTGGGTTAATGGCCACGTGGGTGACATTAATGTTGTAATGGCCGGAATGTTCTGATCTGTTGCTAATATATAAAATACCATAAGTTTTAATGCTAAAGGCAATTCTAGTAGACGTAGAGTTTCTTCCGTTAAAATCTCGTCTGACGGGGGGGGGGGGGGTACTACAGTTCTTCCTAAATTAACCGCCATAATAACCATGTTTACATTTTTTTAGACAGCCTGTTTGGTGTGGAGGTAAGTACCCTTGCCTTCCATGCCTGAGAGAGGTCCCGGGTTCGAATCCTGGTAGAGGCAGATATTTTATGATATTTGCTTTCTAGTCATGGATGTGTATGTATGTTTATTTAAGTTTATTTCTAATATTTACAAATGAAAAAAAAATATCTATGTGTGTTTTTGTATTTCTTAAGTTTACTTATCCGTTATCTAGTATCCATAACACAAGTTCTTAATGATACTTAATTTGGGCTAGATGATGTGGTGTGATTGTTAGAAATATTATTATTATTATTACATGGTTGTGTTCCGAATGAAGGGAAATAATAATCAGTGTAACAAAGGCAATTCCAACTTAATCTTATGATCGGCAATGCATCATTAGTCGATAATTATGTTGTTATCTATAAGTGCCATTAGTGATTTCTATGGGCACTTCGCAATTCAAATTTAAACCAGTTTGTGTAAAACAATCAAGTTATTGAACGTCATTTAAAACTTAAAACTGAAATACCTTCATACAAAGGTTCATTCAATATGATAGATTTTACATATTATATGCTTCTTAAATTTATTTAGGATATAGACAAACTTTTTTGTTCCTACGTGGGTACTAAATGCTATGTCATACAATAGTTATATGATTTTTAAGTTTGGCTTACCAAAGGCTTACTGACATTTAAAAAATGATGTTGTCTTGTAAACATTTCTTTACATAAATTGTTTTTGTTAGGACGTAAAGATACTTCGTGTGAAACGTACATTTAGATAGCCGGTAGTGACGGTAGTGGCACCCATGGCTTCATAGACTAAGTATTCCAATTATTCCAGGAACCATCTGCAGTTTCCATTTGGCATTAACTACCCTCGTCACTTCTCTGGATCTTTCCTTTTGACCCAAACCCTACCACGGGGACATGCTTAAAATAAAAAACACCGTAGCACCATTCCAGATGAATCCTCAAAGAATCTTTTTATTCATATTTTCTTTTCGTTAAACTTCATCAGTCATAAAAAACTCTTTGTTACCACAAACGAACATGACAGCTTCCGAATGGTATAAATCCGTTTTGGGCAATTGACGTCAGTGGCCATTCCACAATTTGTGTTGAATTAACCCGTTCCTTTGTCGAAATCGCTTGAAAATAGCTGGGAACAATCACAATAATCGTTGATTAAACACTTCTGTGTGTAATTAAAGTGAAACGCCAGCGTGGTGGCCTCTGGAACAATGCTCACTGTTTAAATGCAAAGTACAAATAGCCCGTACCTCTGGTATTTAAATTCGAATAGTGAGGTTTTTCGACAAGAATTCCTGCTTTTACGAATTCAATTGTTATTTATTTAGAATGAATTAAAACTGTTGCTTTGTTGTTTGTACTGTCTATAGGAGATGGGTCAGCAAAATCTTTCGAATTTCAGGGCCATGTGATGTGGCTTGTTGTCTCAATATAATTTTTATCTACAAAAAGTCTCATGTTTGAAACCTGATACAGACAAACGTTGGCGTAATCGTGATGATCGTTCACAAGTCATGTTTTCGTTGTAGCTACGTGGGTGTATTTTTTTTTGAATCTCTGGTTTTTGAATCAATCAAAGCTATAAATAGCAATGTATGTCTGTATTTATGTTAGTCAAATGAGTTGTTTATTACCCGACTGCCATGTACAGGTAAATTACTTTCGCGACGTTTTTGCATGTGTAGTAGTATATGTATATTTACAAGAAATATAAACTTGAATTAAAATTTCCTAGTACAGTCAGAAAAAAGAGGATCATTACATTTTAAAGAAGAAAATATATTGACAATTAAAGTCAATGGTGTATGTCAAATAAATAATAATTATATTGACAAACATTGCTAATTGTTGTGAGGCCTGACTATTTGGTATTAGTTAATAAATTAATGAATTTATTTTATTTGTAGCTTATTCCTATGGTTTATTTTATTTATTGTTCAGTGTTATTATTGTAAAGTCGTTCATTGAAAATGCTTCCAATGTTGAAACATGGTCGAGGTAAGCCTTTGACTTCGCAAACTAAAGATGTTTTATATAATTACGCTTGGGTCGCTCACTTCCCTCTAATATGGTTGAGGAGGGCGATGGCTGGATCCCGCGTTAACTCGTGAACGGGTGCCGTTTGAGGGTGTTCGTCGTTTGGATACTTGGGGGGAGGGAGACTTGCCGAGCTAACAGAAAAGAATAATTTTGTATAGACATAAAGAGACTCTGTAAATTTATTTTGAAAAAAAAATATACCCGTGAAGTTTCTTGCCAGTTCTTCTTCACGAAGGTTTTTTTCGAACTGGTGGTAGAATCATGTTTTATTTGACGTCAATAAGAACAAGTAATTGTCAATGTTGAGAAATAAATATTTCATTTCATTTCATTTCATTACGAATAAAACTGTAAATGTATAAATATTTCGAAAATGAATGCAATATCAATCCGAGCAGTATTGTGTATCTCAATTAATTGCTATATCAACCGGAATATCATTGACTTTCGTCAAAAAAGACCTATCGGAAAGCAAATGTCATTCTTCAGGACGGGGAAAAACCTTTAAATCACCTAAAAAACCAAATCGGAAGCCTACGATTATAATCGATGATTTTGATCAACAAGTTATCCGGAGAAAGATTCACAAATTTCATATTACAAATAAAGAAATTTCGACGATGAAAATACTAAACGCAAAATTTAAAAAGAAAAAGATTATAAAGATTGTGTCAGCACTTTACGAAAACACGTCACTTCATTAGGTTTTAAATGGAACCAAACAAAAGATAACCGTAAACTGCTAATGGAAAAGTACGAAATTCGATACTAGCGATTTAACTATTTCATAAAAATTGCAGAATATCGTGAACAAAATCGAAATATCACTTGTTTGAAGAAATGTAGAGTTTATTTAATTTTTTATTAGTAATTAGCAGGCGTTTGTCTTCCTTCTCACCTGATGGAAAGTGACGATGAAGACGAGGATCATACACGCCTGTCCAAGAGGTACCTATTCGCTCTACACTTGAAAGCTCCAGGGTTATATTTGTCTGGAAAAACAGAGGCAGGCAAATCATTCCACTCTTTGGCAACACGAACCAAAAATGAGCTATCGAACCGTTTAGTTCGGCTCATCGGCACGCTAACCACAAACGGGTGAAACTTCTGTCTGCGTCTGGTTGACCGGTGGAGAAAGGGGGAAGGTTCGATCAACTGAAAAAGAAGTGAGAAAACTCTCCAAAGTGCAATCTGTTAAAAACCGATAGACTAGCAACTTTTCGACGATGCTCGAGACTTTGCAGTCTCAAAGAAGTAAGTTTGTCGTCACTTATGAGTCTACGGGCCCTTCGGTCGACAGAATCCAACGCTTCAAGATGGTACTTCGCGGAATCATGCCAAAGATGGCTGCAGTACTTTATACAAGATCGAACCTGGGCTGGGTACAGGTTGAGCAGCTGTTCGGAGATGAAGTACCGCCAGACCTTTGCGATGACTCCCATGATGGTCATGCCTAGAAGCCCTAGTTGGTTTGTGATCGGTACAGATACACTTTGGAAAGTGGGCGTCAAGTTGAATGTGCTCTTTTTACCGGAGAAGAGACACGCCTGGGTCTTGGAAGGGTTGAACTTGACAAGGTTGGCTTCACCCCAATCGGATCTGGTTTGGATTCGCTCGCGCATTGGACACATATCTCTCTACAACAGTGCTGTCATCGGCGTAACCAATAATGCCTTCCGATTAAAGAAGGTCATTAATGTGCAGCAGAGATAATGTTGCAGAGAGAACAGATCCCTGAGGTACGTTGATCGCCATTAGGTCCGATGAGAAGCCATCGACGACAACTCGAATTGACCGTTCCCTCAGGAAATCAGAAATCCAGTCGCAGAGTCCAGATGGTATGCCATACGCAGTAAGCTTGCTCAAAAGGGCTTCGTGCCATACCCAGTCAAAGGCCTTGGAGATATCCAAGGATACGGCTATTGCCTCTCCGTGCCCTTCCAAGGCCATGCGCCATAGATGCGTGACGTACACTAGAAGGTCTCCTGCTGAGCGTCTTCCGCGGAAACCATATTGGTTGTCACTGAGGAGCTCATTGGTCTCTAGGTACGTCAGGAGACGATGGTTCAATACACGATCCATAATTTTGTCCAATCCAAAATTATGGAAGTGATTGCAATAGGTTTATGTTGACTGAGTCGGCTCGACTGCCCTTTTTTGGTACGGGCTGTGCGTTTGCAAACTTCTATGATTTTGGAACTTTTCCAGTCCTTAGAGAGAGTCGATATAGGCGTGTCAAAACAGGAGACAACTCGGCTGCACAGGGCTTTAAAGCCACTGCGGGAATGCCATCCGGACCACTGAGTACCTGTTTCTGGTGAATTTAGACGGCCTCCATCTTGGGGCTAAATGGGGGTAACGTGGGTGGGCTTTTACCTTTAGAATCTAGACGTGAACATTCCACGAAGAGATTTGCGAACAAGTCTGCCTTCTCTTTTGCGCTGTGGGCCAAAGACCCGTCAGGACTTTGCAGTGGTGGCAGTGATAGGCAACAGAAGTTCATCTCAACCGACTTGGCAAGGGACCAGAAAGCTTTACTCCCCGTGGGATAGGATGCTAACTTGTCCCCGATACGGCCAATGTGGTCGAAACGAGCGCTTCTGATCACCTTTTTCAGGACTTGGCAGCAGCATTGTACACCTGCTTTTTAGCTGGGAGATCCATAGCTTTGCTTTTGCGAGCGCTAGCCCAGGCTTGGTATGCTATATGCTTTCGCTTTTCAGCTAGTAGGCAATCAGCATTAAACCATGGGCGGGCTTTGGACTCCAGCGATACATCAGAGAACGGTATAAAGTACTCCATACCTTGACATATCACACTGGAGACAGCATCAGCACAGCATGATGCCAAGGATAAGAGGCGAAAAAGTGTCGCATCTCATCCCAATCTGCTGACTTGTACCGCCATACTCGCCTTTTGCCTCTTGGGCTGGTATCGGTTGGCGAGTATTGCGACACAGATTTCACCAGACAGTGGTCGGATGTCCCTAATGGCGGAGATACGGACACCGAGTATCTGTCCGGATCGGTTGTCAGCATAAGGTCCAAGCAATACGCAGTATGGTCAACAAGGTCAGGAAAAGCGCGTAGGTTCGTGGACGAGCTGGGAGAGACCATAAGTTACTGCGAACCGAAAGGTTTCTCTGCCAGCGTGGTCGGTGTCCTTGAACGGGTACAGCCAATCTCCATGGTGGGCATTAAAGTCCCCAAGGAACACCAACTGTGAAGAGGGATAGCGTCGTTGGACCTTATCTGCGGAATCACTGAGATATTCAATAAGTCGAGTTGTCTCCTGAGCTCCCGTGTGTGATCGGTAAATACTGGCATATACAATGCGGTCCAGGCCAGTATCTACATAGACCCATAAAACAGAAAAATCCGGAACTTCCAAGTATCGGAGACGCCGACAACAGATCTCGTCTCTGACATACACGCGCACGCCCGCATTGGGGTGAAATTTGGTCTCCAGGATATAGCCTGGGTAATGCAGGTAAGCCAGATCCGAACGATCACAGATCTGCGTCTCTGTCAGAAAGAATAAGTGTGGCCTCTCTGTCTCAAGGTGGTGGTGGACATCGTGGAGATTTAAGTGCACTTCTTGGATGTTAGAGAAGTGTACTTTTAGGGAGAGGGAGTGCATCCGCTGTCGGCACTTATTTTTCTTTTTGGACTTTTCCATTACGTGAATAGGGTGAAGAGGGGAGAGGAATAGAAGTTGAGTGAAGCGCAACGTTTGGAACCAAGCAACTCGAGTGGTCAGACCCACTGGTGGGAGACTCACATGGAGACCGCGGGGACGCCCAAAACCCCCCGGGGATCGCCATCGGGCCCTCTCCATCCGGTCGCCAACCGGCACGATGGAGCAATCCTGGGATATTACACAGGCGGTGGGGCAGCCTTTCGCGAATGGTTAGAACGCTAGTTGGGCCCCCTACAACCTGCGGTCGGTGCACCGTTTCTTTGGATCCCGCTGCCCTCCAGAATGAGCCACCCGGTGCATCATAACCCATCGAGTTCAAACGGCTCTCATACGCTGCGCAATTACTCGGACCTATTCTCCTCCAATGGCTACTCAAGACATCATGCCGGAACGTGACTAGGTCACTTGGCGGCATGGCTTTGTCTCGAGGGTGGTTGCAAGCCGCGGTCGAAACCTACCACCTGCAAAATGGTTATCCCGCCATTCATCGGTCGCCAGAGCCTCGTCCGCTGTCCGGCAGGGTGCACCACGGGCAGGTAAGGTTGGCATTTGGAGAGTCTTGATGGTAGGCGACTTATTTTTAATCTTAATATTTACTATTTTAATATCGTTTAAATTATTAGTTCCATGTGAAGTACCTGGCTATAAAAATTATGAAAAAATGTAAAAGAATTGATTTATTTATTTACGTGCTGACCGTACACAACTACACATTCAAAAACGTCTCGAAAGTAAATACTTTAGGTAACATTACCCGTATGTATGTATATTTTTTTGGCACGATTTACAGCCTTAATAAAGCCTTTGACTGATTTCTTATATTCAGGTGTCATTAGATTCATTTCAGTAGTGAAAGTGACAAAGGATATATTTTTTTCCGGGATTCCCAAGGGAACAGGAAATCCACTAAAAATAAATTTAGCAGTCAGTTATCTAGTTTGTCAAATTCAGCAAATCGTTCTGGATTTATTGGTTGAGCATCTGTTTATCATTCATAATGCATAATTTACTTCTTTGGTCTCTTATTTGATTTTTTTGGTCTCTTACTTTTTCGTACTGCCTATGTGAAATTGAAAAATACTCAAAAATTAATAAAACAAAACCGGACAAAAAGCTCAGTGTTCTCGAGAAAATACCATCATTATTTTTCAGTCTCAACGCTTTATTCTTTGATGTTTTGTTACCAGATTAACATCCCCTGGCCATGCACCGTGTGACTATGACAGCTTCAATAAAAGTCCTTTGTAGAGCCACCGGCGCGTGCCTATTTAATAAACGCAACTTTGATGTACGCTTGAAACTTATACCGTGTAGCAATAGCCTTCGAAAAGAATTTTCATGCTATTTTTTGTGGATTTTATGGCCAATAAAATATGCATAGCGCCCTTTAGATCTTTGGTGAATATTATTTGCATATGGCTGCTATGTCTAAACAAATGACGTATGTAATTCTCTGTTGTATGGTCATTTTAGGAAGGTCGGCTCATTCGGTTCGCAAAAACCTCAGTGGCATTGGCCGGGCGGCATTTGTTTTGAAAGTTCATTTACATATACTTATTCGACTTTGCTGCCTGCAGTGGCATTTAATGGTAGCCCTAATATGTGGGGAGCGCCCTTAATAATAGTTAGCTTATTAGTTATTAGCTAGCTAAACACTATAATAAGTTACGCTTGACAAATTGCAGAATAAACTGCTATTGCAAATCACTAATCGTTGATCAGAATAGATTCCGATCTGGTATACAAGAGAAGCCCCTTAATCCCACAATGCATACCATTTTCATTACTTAGTTCATTATTATTGTTCTAGCTTACGATCATATTGGATAGCTTTTGGCTTCCAGGGGCTTTCAACCAATCAGTCAAGTATGAAACTAACGAGGATTGGCGATCTACACTGAGTGCACGCAATACGTAGGCTTGGAAGATTTTGTTTTGGTAATATTATTAACATTACGCTCTTCATACTTACTATTGTGGTGATGGTCAAAAGATTAGTGTTAATAGTTATTTCAATGTGACTTATACTTTATACGATTTTAATTAAATTTTACTGATAATGAATATAATAATAAACAACTTGTTTGAATACAGAAATTTTTTTTTGCTTTTTCCATTGTTTAACAATTTTTATGATAAGTAGGTACTGACATCTGAACATAAACACTTTTACATTTATCTCAAGGGTAGAACAAACTATTACAGCAACTAAATATCGTTAAAGCAGGGTCTTAGAAATATGTAAATTCTATAGGTTAACTAAATACAAGCCTGAAAAATAAAAGGTATTATCTAAACTCATTCAAACGGAGCTAATTTGAAAAAAAATTGTGTACAAGCTTTACAAAGGCGCCGTAAATAACAAAGCGATAAATAACAGTTATCTGGGACCAACGGTGAACTAATTTATGTGTCTACATTAGGTACTTTACCTGTTTGTGCAAAGACAAGTTTGGTACTGTGGAGTCTGATCGCAGTGCACGAATGTAACCAGTATTGCAATTTATTCATCTCAGTTCAGTTTTTAAAACATTGTAGGTGAATTTTGGTGTGATATGCTATTATTTGGTAAAGATGATTTTTGATTAATGATAAAGGTAAAAAAAGCTTTTCTGTAACTAAGACTCAGCTTTTAATTGAGTCAGTGAACTTTTCTAAAGTTTCATTCGTCGTCAATATTATGATAATATTTTGATGGCTTTTTCACAACGATAATCTTGAAGTTAGCTCCAAATATTGATTAATCTTATTTTTATTAAGTCAAACTTGTTTAAAACTGCAATAATTTCACGAAACACTAACTTCAAAACTATTTTCGTGAAATAGAAAATCTTTACAAATAGTCTTTGAAAACACAAACTTGCTAAACAAAGTGAGGTAAATCCTAGTGAGTTAAATTTTTTCTGTTCTTTGTAAAACGGTTTTTTACACCAGAGTGCTATTTTTTCACACTGCCATACATGCAAAAGAGGCTCAAAAATAAGTAATGGTACTACCACCATTTTCTTACTCTAAGGTGCAAACGAGGTAAAAAATACTACTATGGAACATTTTAAATCAAGTTAATGAGTTTCTAAATTTGAACCAACACTTTAAAGGAGGTATTTTGATTTTGGGTAAGTTTTTCTCAGAGAACGAAAATCATTTGATTCTATAAGTATTTTGCTTGTTTAGAAATAGTTTTGTTATTTTATTGCTTTTAATAGCAAAGGGGTACGCTTAACATATGCAAATATTCAAAGCCTTTACCGGTAAAATTAATCCTATTAAATGTACCTGATTAATGTAATGAGTCAAAAACCTTTACCTTATCAAAAGCCTTATTTGTATCCTGTGGCGTTTATAAATACTATAAACGAATGTAAATTTATTGGAATTACTTCATTTGATTTCTTCAAAATAAATGACGTAAGCTCGTGTATGATTAAATTTGAAGAAACCAACACGTTCCTTTTTCTATGAAGGCCTGATGATGAAGTCAGGAGGGTTTAAAGTCTATAATGTCTTTTAACAACTAATCCTTGGTTATTGGGTTCATTTGGTTTATGGCGCTTATTCGGTTACAAGACCTATATTATTTCATCAAATCCTTATTTAGAGCTGCAGTTTTCTTAGGTTTTAAAGTAGGTAACCCTATGCATACAATATATCGAATACGAATACAACATAGTTATCTATATACTCTATGATTTCCAAATTTGTTCAGCCATTTAAACGTAATTGAGTAAGTAAGTTTAAATTAAAATGCACATTAATGATGCTCGTTTAAGTAGGAATATCAAATTGGTAATTTCCATCTGAACAATAAAATCACAATTTATTTACTGTGCATCTCTACACAGTGTGGCTAAATAAAGTTGCTTTGTCTGCACATTTTGTTAAAATTTAAGGTTTTCCTTCCGTGAAATTGAGTTCGATGTACAGCCTTTAGAAACGTGAGATACATTGAGCATTGATTAAACAATGCATTTGAATCGCATGTGCAGACTGTGATTTATACTGGTTTTTCCAAAGTGAGCGTATTTAATTTTGTTACAAGCTGAAAATTAGATAATATATTTAGATATTTTTGCAACAATGTTTTTCATATGACGACCGAGTGGTGTAGTGGTAAGTAGCGTTGCCTCATACGCCGAAGGTCCCAGGTTCGAGTCCTGGCCGGGGCATTCATTCGTGTAATGAACACAGATGTTTGTTCTCGGGTCATGGTTGTTTGTATTTATATATGTATGTTTATCCTGGGTTCCCCCCCAGTTCGCTGTATGGTCATCCATAACACAAGCTCTGCTTACTTTGAGGCCATACAGTTGGTGTGTTTGTCTGGGGATTTATTTATTATTTATTATTTATATGTATATTGTAGTTATTTTCAATTTTAATTTATTTTATTTTTATTGATTTTACCTTATTTTCTATATAATCTAAAGTAGAGGTGATGAAGAAACGGGTTTTATACGCCAAAAGGATCCAGTTTTAATTATCTATTCACATTTATTCACTCATCTCTAAAGGACACCACAAGTATAAGTTTAAGTAAAAAATGTCACAGGCAGTTTCATTCCGTATCTTTAGGGTACGACAGGTAAATTTTTTGTTTCTACTTGTAGTTGTTTGTTGCTCTACTTGTTACACCTACGTGTGCAAATAGATCCTTTAATCAGCAGTACTACTTATAGTTACAACTCGGACTGGAATGACAATTTAATGTTGGCTGATTTCATATAATTTTCCTTTAGTCTACTAAATGTTAGACTTAAGATTTTGAAAGTCTAATCAAAACATGCTGTAGAGGTTACTATGGTAATATCGGCCAAAATACAAAATACTGAATCATCCAAGACACTCTTTTAAGAAAATAAAGTCTACTACCAGCGTATATTTTTATCAGTCATACAAAAATTTAATATTGTTTGTCACTTACATTACTATTTGAACATTAGTAGAGCTCCGTTTGCACAGAATACAAAATATCATACCTTGTTGGTAAACGATACTTTGAAGGCGAGATTTAAGAAAGGTTCAATAAGCAGTGAGAAACCATTCATAATAATGACAGAACAATAAAAAAAAATATAAACAAACAAATAAAATGTGGGCATTTTATTTTAAGAAACTTACGCATAATCTTAACTTAAAACATAAATCTAAACAATGAAAAATCTTTTATAAAACTGAAATATGAATTTAAGTCAAAATAGTAGAGATGAAATATTTTCTAATTAATTGCCTGTTCGTTGTAAGTCACTTACTCAGTCATTGCATCTGCATGATTTAATTAAAAGATTTTTAACATCCAATTAGCGATGGAAAAGCTGAGTTTAAAAAATTATAGTGGAGGTTTGAAAAGTGTATTACATTTTGGTTTACTGCAACAATTTTTTTGATTTATCAAAACCATTTATTACTCTAAAGATATAAATCTTATGTGTACCTACTGTATTTTTAAAACTTATACATTTGTTTTCATTGTTACATTCTGTTTTGAAACATGTCATTGACACATCTGTTTATAATTAGATATTTTATTATTGTTTATTTTATGCACAATAAGGCTCAAAATAGCGTAGTCGACCTTGAGACACTCAAATAAAGCATGCGAATCTAAATAACAAAGAAAGCAATAAACATGTACTCTATCCTACTAATATATACGTAATACTCGTAAATGAAAAAGATTTTATGTTTGGGTGTATATAAATAAACTATCCAAACACGGCTGAACAGATTTGTATAAAATTTGGTACAAGAATAGGATATTACCTGAAATAAAACAAAGGCTAAAAAAAAGCATTGAAAAGCATTTTCCACGGCTTCGCTAGTGTTCCCTCTCCTTTGCAGTCTTTGCATAATGTATTATATTAAAATATTTTTTTCGAAATTATTGTAGTTGTATATATCCTCCTATATATATATAGTATAATATAGATCCTTAGTCCTTTGGATCCGGAAATTCAAATTCCAATGGCCAATAAAAAATATTATCGAATTTTGTTTACTATTTCACGTGTTTTAATGCCTGCCAAAGATAGTCCCATTAAAATGGGGTCAGCAGTTTCCGAGATAAGCGAGAAATAAACTTCCACATTTATTCTGCCATTCCGATTTGGAGGATAGTTTTCCTCATCATTTATTAAGGAAGTAAGATCAGAATATGTTATCTGATTACTGATTTTAAAATCAGTTCTTGCCCATGTCTTTGTGAAGGATAATATAAGTAATATATGTATAGTAGATTCATGAGGGTAGTGATTATAATCCTGTCCTTTTAAAATAATCATTCACGAACAAAACTGCATAATTCCTTATGAGACAGGAAACATAAAAATAATACGATCTGTTTACAATTTAATGAGGTTTCGAGGTTTTTACAAGTTTCGGTAGCCAGTTTTGAGTGTGAGCATTTGTGGTTTCTATTTTAGTTAGGGATTTTTTATTTAAATCTAATTACCCTGCTTATTAAAAAAAAATGTTATATTTTTTTACGCTTACTACCCTACGCACTCGACTGTACGTACGCGGACAGAATTTGGTTTACTTCAGTTTAAATAAAAACTCATCAACAATATTTATTGCAATTTAGTGTTTACATTCTTTATTATATTTGTTATTATAAGTGAGGAAACTCTCTTGATCTGTGATAGTATCATCACTCATCACTAACAATAGTGTGACAGTACTGTGTTTTAGGTTTCACTAGTCAATGCTTACCTTAGTGTATTTAATAAATGAGTCTGCTAGTTAGACGCTTGTCTTGGCTACCTTAATCCTGGGTTAAGATATTGCTATATAACTTTGAGTTATAAGTATCAATGTTGGAAATTCATTTTAACTCAAGTCAAGGCTGAGTTAGACTGAGTTAGAGTCGCTAAACCAAATCTACGCAAGTAATCGTTATCTATCCTATATCCAAACGTTTTTTAAGTTTCATAATTTTTATTCTATCGTCTTCATACAGTCGTTAAACAAGTCGTTCAACAATACTGCATTAAAATGAAACAGGAAATTAAATGTCATGTCACAATTTTACATGGAATGTTACGTTCTCGACTTTTGAAGTTATTCTTTTTCTTGAGAACCGCATGAAAAGGCATTTTTTGTATCGAAGTTTCAAAATAATGGGAATTTCTTTTGTCGTTTTTGATAAGAGATACATTTGGTATTGTATGAACATGTTATAAGGGATTTTTGTTCATTGAACATGTATTGAGCTTGAACTTTTGTCTAACTTTACATCGTTGCTGCAATGAAAAAAAAAAAGGATTTTATGCGTTAGATTTTTGTAGAGCAAATACAATAAAAATAATATATCCAAATGCTATAATTTTATTTTATTTATAGTATTTTTTAATGTACAGGGTGACTAGTAATTATTATACTATTATTATATTATATTTTATATATATACTACTATTATTATTATACTTATTATGTAAACACTATGATTATGAAAATAACGGAAAACAATTATGATTTTTCTTTTACTGACACCTCTAGGTCCGTATAAAAAATCAATCCTTGTAAAGTTCTTTTCTCCTGGTACTTTCGTTTCTGCTTATCTCTCTAACTACTCGTAGCTAAGGAAGTTTAAAATAATTTTTCAAATTCCCCTCCAAATTGATATTCACATTAATCTTTCCTCCAGTGAGGATGAGCGGAATAGAGATATATATTTTATTAATTATAAGATTGCCAGCACTTTTGTTATTTTGGTTAAGTTCGTTCAAGGTCAGGTTAAATGTCATGTTTGGCCGTCAGTTTGACCGAAATGAAAAATATCTCATGCCAAAATTCGTGAATAAATTCAATGTCTGTCAGTCAACGAGGCTAGTAAACAGACTTCTATCAATAACATCTACAATTAATTATGTCTATGGACACGGGCGCCACTTACCATCAGGTGAATCTCGTACTCGTTTACGGGTGTTAAAAGCTGAAAAAAACTTTGACAGAATTTGACAAGTACTGCGGAAACCTTTAAGGTACGTCGCAAGGAACCTTGACTCCACGTTTGGTCAACTCAACTCCAGAGAAACAACTTCAAAGCCGAGGACGAAAGTGTCAAGCAAAAAAACCAAAATCCTCAATTGATATTAAGTGCAGTGAATTAATTTTGAATAAACACATCAGAATACCGGTGTATAAGAGTAGATTTATCGACTATAATATTTTGATGGTACGGTATCATAAATAAAGCGACAAAAAAAACCTTTCTCAACGAAAATGTTTTGACGTTTCGCAGATATCAAATTTTGGTTTAAGATTAGTTAAACGCAAAATAATATACGAATTATAAAAACACACACCAATAAGTGCAAAGCTTGAATTATGAATGAATGCATAATGTGTTGGGGAAAGACTAAACGTACTTATTTACTCATGACTCGTAAACTTCATTAAATATGTAAGTTTCTGCCATAACAATACTTTGGGACCTCCAATGCACACGAAATCCTACTAATATTATACATATGGTATGTTTGGGTATTTGTTACTCAACCACGCAAAAGTGGCTGCATTCCGTAAGCAACATCTTGTACGTTATATTTTTATAGAACAGCAAAATTTTTATAATATTACACAAATCAAATATTATTCTCAGCACACAAGTCACGCCTCAACAGTATCGCAAAACCAAATCTACTTCTATACAAACGATCCCAAAAATCAGAAAATCAGAAATATTTTTTTGAGGATTATTTACTTATTTTCATTGCTACTAATAACACTGAACGATTTTATGGAAACGTTTTTGTTAGTCAATAAGCAATTCACAGGTTCCTTTTCGGGCCATAAAATTCAGTCTTGCGTAGAATTTTCCAACACACAAGTCGTCAAATCCTCTAAGGTACACTTGGGCTTTTGTCATGCAAATTAGCTACCTACTCAAACCTTCAGGGAAACTTTATTCAAGTAGAAATATTATTCCTTTAATATTTTGCTAAAATATTCATATGGTTATAAACTACTTTCGCCTACATAGGTACGTGGGGATGTTTTTCGTTTGGCGCCTTCGTTGACGGTGACGAATAAATTTTCTGTTTGGGATTTTCAGGGGTTTTGTTAGACCAAGTTTGTTTTATTATAATAACCAACCATCTATAAATGTAATGTTATTTAAACAAATAACTATTCGGCTTGTTAATAATGATAATAAAGCTCATTTGTAAACTTTGACGTTTACAAATACACACATCAAAAATGTCTAAGCAACATATACAAATTTGAATTTTACAATGAATTTTCACATTAAATCGTTAGTATTTTATTATTTATATTATTGTTTAGTGTCTTTTCAAAGTAAAAAATTAATTGTTTTTTTATAATTTTTATTTTAATTACATAAATTAACAGTATTGCGAGTACTGTATCATTCGTAGTACAAACTAAGATGCCTAAGGAACTAAACTTTTTATAAACTAATGAAAAAATAATTTATTGTAAAATAAATTGGATAACTTAATACAAAGAGTGGCCGCCTCTGTTGTTGAGAACTTGCTGAAACCGATTAGTCATAGAATCGATGAGACTGTTTATGTTATCCTGCGGCAATTGCTCCCAATGAAATTTTAGTAAGTCCATCAGTTGTCGGGATATTCTCACTCCGTCCAAGGCCTCTAAAACACTTCTCTGGAGTATGTCTCATGCGTGCTTGATGGGGTTGAGGTCTGGCGATTGTGCAGGTCAAAGCAATACCCGGATGTTTTCCCTTGCCAAGTACTCCCGGCCTAAGGACATAAGTCCTTAGAACATCCTCAACGTAATTTGCAGCGTTCATGTTTCCATTTACAAAAACGAAATCAGTTCATCTGTTTTTTATAATACCCACCCATACCATAACTGTTGAACCATTGTATGGATGAACTTCTTGAACGCACCTCAGCCTCTCAGTATTTCCAGAACGACGGTAAACTCTTACCCTTCTAGTATCAGGCCTAAAGCCAAATCGAGACTCATCGCAAAATAAAATGTTATCCCATTCCTCCTGGGTCCATGTTCATGTCCATTATGTGTTCTCTACACCATTCATTTCGACGAGCGCGATTCCCGTGACCTATAGGTGGGCACCTAATTGGTCGTCGTGCATGTAGGCCGTACTCATGCAGTCAATTGCGCACGGTTTGGGTGCTAACAACAACACCATTTGTGTTTTGTAGCCTTAAACCTATCTCTCGTCTTGCGGTCGGTTGAATGTATCGGTCTTGCCGAATGGTTGTATTCCTTCTGCGGCCTGAGTGCTGTTCGGCAGGATCTCCCGTATTAGTGTAACGCTGATAAAGACGGCAAATAACGCTTCTGTTGACACCAAAACATCGTGATACCTCAGATTGATTGCTTCCCGCTTCCAACATTCCTACGGCCCTTAGCATTTCGTGTGAGATCAAATGACGTCGCTCCATGTCATAAACAATGTCTTAGAATTAAAATTTTTCTCAATTAATCAATAAAAATTAAAATAATAAATGATTTCCAACACTCACGCCACAGAAAGAAAACGCATTAAAGAACGAAAACATGCATTCGCTTTAAATTTTGTGAAAAAACAAATGATAGTCGAATTTTTTTTTACAACCAGCCAGTATGTCATCTAGAACAAAAAAGTTTACTTTAGTACTACCTACTTGGTAAGAAAAGATATAATAATTGATTAATAAATTTGAAATAATGTGTGTTGCTTAGACTTTTTTGATGGGTATATATTGAAGAAACATCTTCTTTTAAGATCACCATAATTTTTTTTTGTAACAAAATAGTACAAGATTGTTTATTGGAATATGACCGGGTTCGAGTATTACAGAAATCTTTGAATGCAGTTTTTTTTACTTTAAAATAGACGATATGTTCATATTTATGAACCTTTATCGCTCATAGTTTCATACTTTCCCATACCAACCCAAATTGATGAATATATTGGGCGTATAAAGTGTTCTTAAATGTATTAATTGCATTATTCTTTAATATTTCGTGGCATACTTCTCAGGTTGTATTTACGATAAAATTAGTTCACTGAAACACCGGATGCACTGTAAATCAGCGTCATGGCATCCTGGTGATATTTGGCAACAAAGCTGGGTTTGCTATTTGTTGACAACGAAAATACATTATTTGACACTACCATAAAACATTGATATTACTGTTTTGACATTTTCGTTATATTGATAAGTGAGTTATATTGTATTTGAAAAAATTATATTGTAGTAATTTTTTTTGACATTTAATTTTGAACGGCTATGTATGCTTAAATGTTTAATTTGTTTTTTTTTATGTCACAATAAACGGTTTTTCTTACTTTCTTCTTTTTTGGGATTAACCTACCTGTTCCTTTGCTTTATCTTTGGAAATACTTAAATTGTTTTTGTGCACAAAATGCGTTGTCAGCATCAGTTACATGTTTATTAAAATATTCGTAATATTGAAATTTTGGTTTTTCAAATGTAATCCACAGCTCCTTGATAGATGACTTTCGCTACACTTCTCTAGCTATAACTGTTTTATTAAAATATTATATGCAATATGAAATATATTTTTGCCTTCACTTTCAAAGATGAACACTTAACAAAGCTCGGTCTTAGAGTGCCTTAGATCGAAGTATTTTGGAAGCTTTGATAGCTTCCGAAATATATTAAAATCAGATAAGAAATTGATTTTCCGAAAAAAAATCTCCATTTTTGTAAAAATACGCACAGCAACTACCAAATAGTATAATTTACAGGTCTACAATTATAAACTGAAAAAAATTATAAACAAGTTAATTTGAGAAAAAATTTCGAGTCATTTTAATAATAAAGTATGCAAGTAGAGACTATAAAATATAGTGTGTCCAGAAAGTGAATGATAATTATTCACCTGCGGATAGGTCTATTCATTTCCTACCTCAAAAACAAAAAAACTTCTTAACTTGTTTTTTGAACATTTAAGGAAATAATTTGGCATTGTGTTTATTGATTTTAGTAACCACGAGTATTTAAAAAAAATGGGACCTTAAATCACGTCATTTGGCAAAATGGCGTGCATCCAACAGAAAACATTTTTTTCGAAAAAAATATAGAAATACCGATAACTCAAAAATTATGAGATTTTTACCAGAAACTTTTTTGTTTTTGATGTAGGAAATTAATAGACCTATTCGCAAGTGAAGGATTATCCTTCACTTTCTGGACACCCTGATATTTCAAAGTCCTGAGAGGTACGAGCGCGCAAGACCGACGCGTAGCGAATGTGGTGGCGAGCGAAGCCAGCTTAGAAAAACTTGCTTCCTTGCATGTAAAATTTGCAATATTTTTATAATACTCAATTTCTTTGTTCTATGACATCTACGTTACCCTTAAAAATGTTAAACCAATTACCGTTTAACTTTTGTTAATTTGCTACGAGGAACTTTAGAAGTGACTTTTATGGATTTTCTTTATTATTCACAGACATATTTATGATAACATAATTTACGGTTATCAGCGTTTTGGGATTTTATTATTACCAGATGTTATATTATGGGTTAACTTAATTAAGGCAATGATTGCTTCGGATAATCGATTGTTATGACGAAATATATAAATATAGTAGGTCAATAAAATACTTTTTAATACACATAAAACATGCGTATTAAAAAGATTGAAATCGAAACACTTATAGTTCCTGGCGTCAATAAAAGAGCTGGCTATTTTTGACAGTTAGTATTAAGAGAAACGTAAATAAGGTCATGTCGTGGGAAATCCGGCAGTCATTTGACCGTTATTAGGCGATAAATCAGCCGAGTATCAGGACTACGTTATGATGAGTAGTATCAAGGGGCAGTTTTTGGATCTCAAACGGACTCATCAAACTGTATAGTTTATGGGCTCAAGAGTCATCTGTGAGGAGATCCGTATTTAAGTCATCCATAATCCCGTGATGTGTATTCGGTGGCAATTGCGTCGAGTTCTGATTCCAAAGTGTGGAAATAAGTAATGGTCGGTGGACAAAAGATATCTGTAAGACAATATTTTAAGCCGTTTAGATATAGATCGATGAAAATATATTATGCCGACCGGAGCAGAGACCCTGTGAAATAGATCTAACTTTGTACTTGTAAACTGAATTTAGATATATCGCTACTCCACCACCGCGCAATCCAATTTTGTCATTCCTTATCCAGAGTATATCATAAATCATAATCAGGAGTATTGTATTAATCAGCACTGACATTAGGCTTAAGCCAACTTTCAGACACCAAGAGAGTTTGTACTATCCGGGGTAAAAGTATTTATTAAATTCGCGTGATGCCATTGGATACTTGGTAATTTATATGAAGAATGTTAAAATTTGTTTGTGACAAGAAATTTTTGGGGTCATGGTGAGTAAAGGAATCAGTATCACTGAGGAAGAAGAATGACAGGCTATTATCATCAGAGTTCTGAGCAGAATGGATGGGGATATGAATCATCAGACATATACAACTAATTTACAACAAAATAACCTATAATGTCCCTAATACCAAGTAGGCTCGTTATCGAGATATTCAATATTTTTTATTTTGTTCAAAAAAATCTCGAATTAACTACAGAAAGTTCACAGAAATAGATGTTATTTTTGATATTAGTATGCAACTTAAGTTTTAGATTTGCAATTTTAAGAAAACATTCAAGGGTATCTTTAGGATTGGTTTCAGGAACCCAGGATCCAAGATGAATTTATAGCACTTTGCGACAGCTTCTCAGCAAATAGCAATGTCTTCAATATAATGATACCATCAATTAGTTCAACCGTCAATTAATTGTAGATCTTATTATCAAATTCAAAATGCCTGATTTTTGAACTTACAATACTTTACTCTAACTGTTAGTTACAAATTGTGGCATTTGATAATTTTTTTGTTTATTTTTAGATAAAATTCAGACCTAAAAAAAGTTTCGTAAAAATTTACAGAAAATTATAGCAAAATATTTATCCCTAAAATACGTCTTTAAAATGGATACAAAATTTTGTTCCGGGAATTAAATTCGATTAAATAAAAAAGATTCGATTTCAAATGAGATTCGAACACACAGCAAACATTTAAAAAAAGCCTACGTCCGAAGCATTTGAAACGAGAGTTATGCCTTTACTTTCGGCTCAATTTATTTATAGCGTTATGAAAATGTAACCATGCTAAGTTAGTTATAAAGAAAGGATTGTAAAATAATTTTGGTCAAATTCTTGAGTTAAAAGTTGGATAAAACGAGAGCAGTCACGTAACAGTTTTGATATATAGGTTTCTGATATCAAAAGAATTATTGGAGTAAAGCCAGGAGTTGAAACCGCTTCAGAGAAGTCATTGTAGATAATTTACTACTTAAATTCCAAGTTCGATAATCAATTTCGCAACACAGTTTCGATTAAAACTGAAAAGCATTAGTATTTGGCCTTTCAAATTGTTATTAAAACTTAGCATGTAAATTTTCGTCCCATGTTCAACGTTATTTGTATAAAATATAACTCGTTCTAATTATCTAATAACGCTGGTACACTTACTCGTAACCCCTTTTGTCTCAACCCAGCGAGTGAATAAAATTATGTCTATCGTAATTGAATATACAAGTATTACTCTTTCAGGCAGGTGATCCACCTGACATGAAGTGGCATTCGTTTACACAGACATCGTTAATTGTAGCTGCTAATAGTCATGGTGATTTATGTTATCACGAGTGTATTGGATAACAGGTCAGGATTGTGGTGGTAAAATTCGAAGGACACTGTAGCACTAACACCGGAAGAAATCTTAATAGAAGAAACTCTGCTACTGCCGGTTGATTTTGTTCAAATCGGTTATGTTCCATGAAAGAAAATAGCACAAAAGATAAAAAGTATTTTGTTACTCCATAACAATAATTAAAAAATAAACTCAAAAACAAAAAAAAATATTTTGTGGATTTTACAAAGCGATCAAAAAAAAATATTGAAAAGCTTATAATCTCATGGATAAATTTAGTACAATTTATTATGAATAATAGATACCAACGACATAAAACGTGTGACAAACGTTTAAAAAATTAATACATTTTTACTGTTATAATTTAATAAAGGTGCTGGGCACGGGCCAAGCAAGGTTAAATAGGTTTTCCCATGGATATTAATGCCCAAAACATCTATAACTTCTGTTTTATTATGTCAGCCAAATTTTTAGCTCTAAATTTCTTTTATTTCCATGTGTTTCAAAAATACAAATACCTTTTACCTTATTTCCTACCTAAAGAAGTACCTGTGTTAACATAAAACTCTTTATTACTTAGTAAGGGTAAAAAGTCTAAAACCTGTATGCGTAAATCAAAAACTAATACTTTTGAACTCTCCAAGTCTAGTGCTACTGGACTATCAGGGCAACACACTTTATCGCTAAAAAAGATATCATACAGTAGGTAATCCAATAATAAAATTAAGCTTTTTATTTTATGAAGTAAGAATAAATTGAGTGATAAAATGAGTCTTTTCAATATTTATTTATATATATTTATTACTAAGAGCAGTTACAGATTCCATGTCATAACATTACAATATATTTGCCATTTTTAATAAAGTGCATGTACATGGAAAATATAAACCAGCTTTATATGTAAAGCTAATGTAAAAACTTGATCGTTGATTTAAATTCATAAACCTTCTAGTCAATACCAAGTGTAAATGGAAATGCAAAATTTGTATAAATATGTGAGCGCGTGATTCGTCTGAATTTTATCGCGTAATTGCGACTAGTTATGCTGGGCTCCTTTTAAGTTAACTTCTAATAAGCACGTTTGTACGTGTAATATCCAATAGCAATGCTGACAAAAAGTGAGAGAGCATCGGCAACATAAGTTTGCGTACAATAAGTAAATTGATAGCCCTTCTAACCTATTTCTTTGTTCGGGTATTAATACCGTTAGTGCAGAAATTGTGGTTAAATATCACAATATAAAAATTGTGTTCTGTAACACTGTAGACCTCAAAAATACTTGAAAAGTTGTAAATCTACTGTATCAATAATTTAATGGTTTCTATATTAATAGTTTAAAATTTAAAGTGTTACCGAAACTAAAGCAACATTATTATACTTTGCACAATTTTAACACATGGAAAATCGTTTAGTGATTGTTTAGATGCATTCAGATGTAGGGATTCAATCACCATGGATTGATTGGTACTGATTGCTATTCAACACTTTAATTTCTCTATTAGCTATTTACTATTTATTATTTATATGAAATAAACAACCACTTCTTAGGTGAAAAAAAAACAATGGTTTTGACCCTTAAACCTGATTTTCACTAAACTAATTTATTTATAATCATTAAGATACCCTATTTCAAAAATTTATAAATATATTGACTTATCTATCTACACCAAATTGATGATTTTCAACCCTAACATTATGCCGCCGTTCAGGCAAGTCCTCCTAGATTCAAAAAAGCGTGAAAACCTAGCGATTACAAAAATGATAACTGATGCCATTTTACTAATATTCGTAACATCGTACCACAAATAAAAAATCTCAACGAGAAAAAAATAATGCTTTGTTATTAGCATTCCATTAAATGCGATTGATGAAAACATTTTCTACGAACCAATAGTAAGTAAGAAGTATAAATAGTGATTCATTTATTACACGGTTATGTCGCTAGGGAAATCACCCTCAAGTCGTGATGTCAAGGGCTTGTTTGCTATAGCCAATAATAATGTTTGTAGAAACTTTCCAATATTCTGTATACCTTAGATTGATTTCATATTTTATGAACTATTATTGTTTTTCTGTAAACTTTGTTTTTTACTTTATTTACTTGATCTGGTTAGAAAAATATCGCCAGGTATTTTGTATACGGTAATTTTTAAATTTATTTTTATTTATTTTAAATCTTTTTAACTCAAATAAAAAGATTTTAAAATAAACATAACATGAAAATTTATTTTATTTGTTGTTGTTAGCAGCCCTGCCTCATACGCCGGAGATCCCAGGTTCCAGTCCCGGTCGCAACATTCATTTGTGTGATGAACACAGACGTCTGTTCTCGGGTCATGGATATGTGTTTATATGTTTTATGGTAGGGTTCCCCCTCAGCTTGCTGTTGTCATCCATAACACAAGCTCTTCTTACTTTGGGGCCATGCAGTTGGTGTTTTTGTCTGGGGATTTATTTTAACAACAACAAAAAATAATAATAATAATAAATTGGTATGTTTTTTTTACAGTATTTATCAGGATTGCGCAAGACTTTATTATTTATTTATGTTTAATTTTTTAGGTATCAGTATATGTCAAAGGTTTACGTAATAAACTTGAAGACATTATCTTAACAAATATGTTTACCCCGTATTTCGCTCCATAAAATCTAAATGAAAGAAATGTGAGCGGTCCTTCAAACTTCATCATTTATTTCTATGTCAATATATTTATACATAGATTATAATAAACGGCGGCCAGACAGCTGATGTGTTTGTCTAGGGATTACTTCATTTTTATTATTTTTTAATTAACATTGTAAGTACGTTTAGGGCATCTGCCTTTATTGTCCAAGTTCGCTTCAATATTTTTATCTTTATTTTTATATCTATATTTATATTTCTTAAAAATAGTCTGATACAAAACTACCCCAGAAGGATCAGCGGTCAAGTATGGCGGTTCATTTGCCCGTAATATTAACCAATTTATTAGTATAAAGAAATCATAATGATAAAAATTTTGCGGGTTTTTAAATATAATGTAACGTTTTTGATTCAGCATAGAATTGAATGTTTATAAACAATAATATTGTGCTGTGTAAACTAAACAGGTAGCTGTTTGGTTGAAGCGATTTGTTCAGCTAACCGTAATGTAGAATGGTTAGTTAAAGAGCATGGAACGAGTGATTTGTTGATTGTTAACTATTTTCTTGTAAATCTGGGTTATTAATAAATATATCGTAAATCGTGAAACCCTACATTTGATGGCAAAAACTGAGAACAATAAATCATTCTATGGTTGAAGCTACAAGTCAAAAGTTAAAGGTTACTGTAGTGAAGTAACTAACGAGGTTAAAACAAGGGTTTTGTAACAAGTACAAGGGCAATTACTTGCAAATGTGGGTTCCACGGGGTAACGAGATTTTCAAATCATTGTTTGTTTTACAAACCACTAGCACCTTCCTACGGTTTCACCCGCATTGCTTCTAATCCATTGGGAATATAATAATTCTACGTTACTTCCGGATCATCAGCTTTCTGATGATGAAAAGTTTGTTAAAATCAGCTAAGAAGTATGCAGTGTTATCACAAAAAGTTTAACACCTGTTTTTCTTTAAACACAGTCAAAATTTATAACACAAGTATATTAAAAAATGTCTCAAACTATCAGAATAGTTACCAGGGACTGAAATTTTAAATTAGCTTCATTATATGACAGTGTCTAAAGATAAATAAGTGTTTAAATATTTTCATGGTAAGGCCGTTTAAGTTTAGAGATTACGAAAATAAAAAATCAAGCAAACAGAATAATATATTTCCTTTTTATACTATAAGTACGTATCTACAGGGTCAACTGGAAGTAGAGAATATAATAAAACCTTAATTGAGAGTTTTCATAGTATCGTATTCATTTATTTGATTGTTGTAACACTAATCCTATGAGCTTTTTCCTAAGAAGGCGAATGTAGTTAATTTTACGTTTAGTCCTTGAAATTTGTTGTAGATAATTAAACTTTGTTTATTCGACTTTTTACTAAAACAAAATGTAATGAATCTAAAGGTGTAACCATAAAATTGTTTCGCTCTATTAATTATTTTTTTTTATGTTCTCACGTATATAAATGCGATTCTTCTAACATCATAGGTAACGCAAGTAACAATACGAGATTTTTTCCTACAACTACAGGATTGTAGATATAAGATAGTATCAGTCATAGTAAAATAATATGCCCCAACATATTCACTTAAACATGTTTTTATTGCAGCCCACTTTCCTAAAAGTCTAATGATTTCGTTAAATAAATTGTTTCTCTTTGGTAACATTAAAATTACTTTTTCGTTGAAAAATTAAACCAACGAACATAAACTCAATTATAACGTTGTAGGGTACATTAAAGGGTCCACATACGGCTAGGCGGCCCTTTCTGACCCTTCAGCAAATAAAAAAATCTACATTATTTTATTACCATTTTTACGAGTCAGTTGCACGAACTTTTGTTTATATTTTTACGCTGATTTAACATACCTAATCTGAGTTACAAAATAAGGAAAGGTAAATATGTGGTTTTAAACAACTAAGTTTAAAAACCGGTTTTAACTTTTTTTTTACTGAAATACAGAGTATATATTTTTGTTTTTTAATAGATATGAAACATATTAATTAAATTATTAGTTTTTTTCGTCGTTTCATAATTCTAAAATTCTTTTTTTGATTTATTTATTATTTTCACGCCAAAACAAAAACGATGGTACACTCTAAACCTTAATTACAACGCTACCCCCAGAAATTGCCTCCATAATAATTATGGAGTTTAATTATTAGAACATTAAAAGCCTTTATTCACACCACGTCTAACTAAAAAGACAATAAAAACTTTATCAAGAAAATTAAGTTAATTTCCAAAGTTACCCTTACATTACGGCTTGATTCATTGATTGTCTAGTTTTGTGTGAAAAAATATGTCTTTAGGCGGCGTCGTATCTACCGCCGTGAGTTATCGCGGATAGTCACGCAGAAAACGGACACGCTATGCCTGTCCACTACTGGGTTCAGTAACAAAGAGAAGTGTTAAAATTTTCCTTGGACTGATTTACGTGTTAATTAAGTTTTAGATTTTATTTTGTTAAGGTTATTTTTAAAGGTATTTCAAGGGATAGTCAGACTTTTTTTGAACAAAAATTGGTACATAACTAAGCAATTTTTTACAATATTCGACAGTCGTTTGTTTTCTGTCGCAGTTTGTTGAAAGTAATAATGAAGTCTATAATTTCATCGTCTTTTGGGTTCCCAAACATTAAAGGATAAAATTTTTATTCGCATCTACTAGTAAAAGCAAAAAAGTAGGTTCTTTCAGCGTAACGCAAGGAACTGGATGCGTTTTGCTGAAGATAGAAGAAGATAGCAAATATATTGTGAAAACGCTTTTAACTCTACTTTTGATTTCTCCAGGACTTTGTATTTAGGAATAATAGACGTCGGCACCTAATTCCACATTTTGGTGGTGCGAACCAAAAAGGAGCTGTCATATCGTTATGTTTCCATTTTAACTTTAAAATTGTTATTCTAATATTTGTTATTTCTGCGCCATGATCATGGTATCCAGCTGTAAAAGCTCTAAAAGCTGATTGTCGATAATATGATACTAAAGTAAGTATAAGTTACTGTTATTTTATTGTTTTTGAGTTAAATAATTACAGCAGTATTTCAGAACGTGTAGTGGACTGTAGATTAAATATGTATGTATTGAAGATTCGATTATAGCACTGTAGAAAAACTCACGTCTTTGGAACGTTAAACAATATTATAAAGAAGGTATCTGACATGTGTGAGCGCATGACTGCCTCGTATAAGCGTTGACAGCTGAAAATTAGTTGGCGGCTGGCGGCGCTCGGTGGCAGATGACAGTTGCACCCCGACCCGGCACCCCACAGTCACCCTGTAGTGTTGCCATGTTGAGTATCGTCTCAACATAACGACTTCATGGATGATTAGTTAAAATCACATATTTTTTTTACATATATAAAGTCTCATACTAATTTTAGATTAATATTAATAATGCATCGATAACCTTATACTTTTGCTTCAATTATTCCAGAAAGTTTTGCAAATATATGAACTCTTCATGATACAAATAAAACTAAATAATATTATTTTTAAATCACAAAATAAAAGCTATTACTTTATTCAATTTGGAACTGTTTCGGTTAATACTTAACAAAGTAAATACGTAGATCCGAGCATCTTGTCAAAGAGCGTTTGAATTTCTTAGCTTAAATTTAGCATTTGAGTGTTTAGTACGGACCTAGTTAGCAGACGGTTAAATTGATGGCAAAGAGGATCTTAGATTTAGTTTGTTAGCGACCGACCAAATCTGAATTTGTTTACTGAATATACGAATAAACCTCCTCAGGACATACTGAAAGTAAAAAAAAAATACAAAGATTTTTGTTTTTTGGAACCCTATTAACTAGAAGACCCTAGTTTCAACATATTGTAATCTTCGATTCATATGATTTTCAATTATTTATATAAATCGACAATGTATTCAATTTATTTATATCCCAGAACATGTTTATTTGCCGAGTCTTTGTTCCTATCTAATCTGTTGTTAGTTTTCCTTTCATACCAATCACAAAAATATATTAATCTAGTAGTTAACTTATAAAGGACTGGCCTAATCACATGCAAATATTGTATTTTGCGCTCAGATTTCTGTTTCGTAACTGCGAACTATCTTTACCTGTTGCATCAAATTCGAATCTTAAGGTAAATGCTTTTGGGTATAGAATTATAAAAAATAGAAGGATCAACCATTATTGCATGAAAATAGAATAATTGCCAGTTGCACAGCCAATTAGCAAAGTTTGCGGTTTGAATGTTCATTGCTAGCGACGGCTGCGTTTTATTCAAAATAATAATTAAGTTATTATTTTTTTGATAATTTATTTGTTTGAAGGACTTATCCTAAGATTTTAATTTACAGGTTGTTACTTCTCTTTACATGAAACACAACCACGTTGACGTGATGATAAATATAGAAAAGGCGGTACTAAGTTGCGCCCAGGAATTTCAAGAAACAATGTCGTAGGGTGCAGTGATTGACACAAACTACAAAATAAATCTATACCTATTTATATTAATATCAAACAATTAAGTTTCGTTTCAACTTCATATTTTAAACCCAGTTTTAATATTAGAGTAGAAATATACATACTACTTAATTATATTTTTAAAGTACAAAACACGCAGTTTTTGTTCAATACTTTTGGCGAGAAATTTTAATAAGAACGCGGACGTTTTTTACATTATATATTGAACACATTTTTCAAAGTTAATGGTGCGTAACGCATTAAGATAAAGTTCACCTATTTATTGATTTCTTTACAGTTTTTTGAATGTGAAAGGGAATTGATAGTTGTATATAGTAAAGGAAAAAACGTGCCAATATAAAAAGGTTAAACATGGTTTTATTTATACTTCATTAATTTGTTTTGTCAGTATTCCCCAATATTATGAAGCTTAATATCCTTGTTTGAATTTTTTGTAATTTGTTTTTATTCATAAATGTCAAAAACACCTAATGAAACAAATAATAGTTTAGCTTACAGAATTTTACGTAAATTATCCTTACTTAAGTTACCTACTTTGTGTTTGCATTTGTAAGTGTATTTGTATGTCTTTACATAATTGTGGTCAATAGTGCCTCAGTCTCATCACAACTAATATTCCTAACGCGTGGTTTACACGTATTAAGTAGTTAAATATTAACTTAATTTTAACTTAATTTGAAGTTACTTCATTTCAATTGCGTGTTCAAACGTATTAAGTGATTAAGTTCATAAGTTCAATAAAGTCGGACGTCCAATAAGTATAGGGAATTCGTCAACTCTGTACTCAAATTTGTGATTAGAGGGATTTTGCGTAAGAAGTTATTCAGAAGATTATTTGGGAAATTTAGCTTTTTCAATTACTTGTTTCTGAGCTAAACGTGTTACTAAGACATTTAAAAATCCAGCTCAATTTTCTAATTCTTCCACGGTCAATATGACCGCGATCAATGACATATTAAACATAGACAGGTTATCCGCTCTCAAAAATGGCAACGCAAATGCAAGGCAGTTGCCGGCTATTTGACTCCTAACCCAGTGTCACGGCTAAACGTCAAACAAAACTTATTCCCTATTCTGTGTTTTAATACCGTACAATGCCTTCTTGTGTGTTAAGACAGTGTACTAATTACACTGTTACTGTTAAAGATAGAATAAACGTTTCTTTTCATGCGTAAGTACAATTTTTTATAACTATCTTATTTATTATTTTATTTTGCTATTTAGAATGACGTTTTAAATTGACATGGCTATTCGTTTCAACAAACTCGAAGAGCGAGATGTAATATGATTTTGTATGTGGGAGTAAAAGAGACAACGCTATAGAGTTTCGACAATTTACGTACTACGTCACGTACGCTTGCGAACAATTAGTGCGAAACAACGTCACGAAGTACATAGGTATCTCTTTCTTACAACAAGTGAACTGTCTTTCCTTCTCCCACAAATAATATTACTCTATATTTCGGGTCTATAGTTACGTTGACGCCGTTTTTTTGTGCGGTAATGTCTGGGTAATGTTTTCTATATGTAATATGTCAATGACCGCGATAGTCTTTGGTCTAATATTATAACAAGATATTTCACACGATTGGCACAGTCAAAAATAGAGCATTTGCCTGTTGCAGTGTCAATGTTAAAACCACAGTTATGTATTTTAGAATAAAAGTTCACGTCATGCAACTGCGAGCACAATGAAAACGTATTTCAGTAGGTTAACAAAGGAACTATAAATGAATGATTGAAACATTACTAGCTACTTTATTCATTATTGTGCAATGAAAGTTACAATTAAATCGTCATTAACATCCTTTTTTTGTTTTGAATATCTTTTCAAGTTGTTTCAAATATAATACAAGAGTTGTACCTCCCCATAACAAAAAACAATACCGCATGGTTGGCCTCAATCTCGTGATTAAGTACAACTCATAAAAAAACATTCTGGCTATCACTTAAAGTTTAAGGAAAATCAAAGAAAAACTTCGTACTGTCCCTTGTACAGGAAATTGGACATATCGTGAGAGAAACCGATTTCCTTTGATTGCCTTTTTATTTGGTACAAGTCAAAAAGATAAATTGTGATATGGTTATGCTGCAAATAAGCCAAATCACAAATCATCTAATGTAGCAAATCTAGAATCAGGTAAAATATAAATAAAGCACAAATTCGCAAAGCAAATTCTATACTTAGGAGCACCTTAAATGACCACGTGACGTCTCTGAGTGCGGTTTTAGTGGCAGATGTTCATGATTATTCATATGCTGTTATGGAATAATGTATACCGTATGCTGGAATAATGTATGCTGTTGTGGAATAATGTATACTGTTTTGCATGATTATGGATTAATGACGCGTTGGCCAGCGTGGGTTCCAGTTGAAACAGTCATCGTTTCTGAACTTGTGATGGCTGCTTTCATTGCTATCACTATCACACACAAATTTCTTATAATATAAGTTTTCTATATATTCCTTAGTTTCTTTAAAAACTATGGTAAAAAAATTATCGAGAAAGTAATATAATCGCTGAAAGCTGAGCGAGAATAAAGACTGTCACTAGATTTTATGATTTCCATTTTAATATTATATTTAAAAGAAAAGTCAGAAGGTTGAGTTAAGGAATATAAAAAAGGTTATAAAAAATGTAACTATGGATAACTGCTACATTTACAAATATGTGTGTATCAATGAACGAGTACGCGCTTATGGGCGTGTGAGTTTGCAGTTACGAAAAAAGATATAAATTGAGAAGGATAGAGGAAATGTAATTATTTACATAATTAATTACATAATTAATGTTTGTAAATAATTATTAACTTATATAGACGAAGAGATATGAATGACTCGTCTGTATCCTTCAAGCTAATATACCATTAGAGCTTTTAAAAGTACAGTGAAAACTACCTCAGACAGTCGTAAATTATACCACTTTCCTTCAGGTTAGTTGGAAGACAAATTACCAGATAGATAACTAGTACGCCATAAAAAAAAATCTAATTGATTAACGCAGTTTACAAAAGAACTGCCATTACAGTATTTTTTTTCTTAAGTTATATTTTGGACAAAACGAAGGATAGGTCATATAGATTATTTAACAAAGTAAGGTCCCGATGCAACACGTTTACTATTTGTGAAGAAGTGAATAAATGTTTGTTATCGATACAGGTATATCCTTAAAAGAACTCCATAAGATTTGTGTAAATATAAAATTATTGGCTTTGGACATAGCCCTCAATGTTTCATATTTTGATATATCATGAAAAACTGTATCTTGAATCTTTGTCTTAGCTAAATAAACTCCTACAAATAAAACAAACTTGAATACGGAAAAATAACTGATATTAATCCTACTTTCCAACAGTTTCATTGTTGTTTCTAGAAAAATAACGCAGCTGTTGCGTAGCGCAGACTCGTGTTTTAACAAATGAGCATTAAACGGTTTTTTTACAGTAACAAAAAATAACGGTTTTTGCGTCAAAGTTTTACCTTTTTTATTATTTTTGTTGAATTTGGGAATTCATGCGAATGCTGATGCTGGAACGTGCAGATCGCGTGCTCGTTTACCAGCTATGGAAATTAATGTCCTCTTAGTTTTATTTTGATATCTTTAACAATTCGTACGTTACCTACTTGTCTTCTTTATTTTTTTAGGTCCAATTAAAAACCGTCTGAAAATCAATTTCCAATAAAAAAAGGGCCTGCAAAAAGTGCAGTTCATATAAAAACCTCAAAATAGTCAACAAATTCAGCAATTTTTAAACAACTCATAAGGTAAAAAAAATTTAAAAAAAAAAGTTCTGGTATTTACCATTTTATTTGCAATGCGTTTCATTTGAATACAAACTAATATGCTAAATATCGGCTTACGTCAGTTTCAGACTTAACTTTCATAATATTTAAATATCATCAACCAACACATGGAACACTCAAGAGGCACCAAGGTATGCATTTGTATAATTCCGAACTTAAATAACATAAAATGTTGCACTTTAAGAACACTAAAACTAATTTGCATGGTTAATATTAGCTACTGAACTATCAAATTAGCATATTTCATTACGTGCATGTGTGCTTTCATAAACTCGGCATTAAAAATATAAAGTTTAAAAGGAATGATCGAACTTGATATCGAGTTATATTTAAATTTTAATATTCTTCAAACAAAGGACATATAACATGCAATCTCTCCATGCCCTGAAATATTTGACAACTTTATTTCGATTTATCTTAAAAAACCAAGCAAACATTGATTTTTGTCTGTGTTTGCTTTACATTTCGTCTATTGTAACAGAACAACATGACTAAACATTTTATTAATAGGCCTTTTCACAAGTATTAAATTGCTTTCAAATACTTACACAAAAGCAGTGAAAATATTGCTCTTCACACTTCAAATATGTACCGTGACGGATTAGCCTTACCAGTGCAGCGGAATGTCACGGCTGTTTCCATAAAAAGAGTTTGTTTGACTTTAAAAGAAAAAATATAATTTCTAATTTCATATAAATAATAAAACATGACAATTAAACAGTAATACGGTTGATATATTCCGACTCGCTCCGCGCTCGAAACATCATTCGTTTTTTTAACAGGTATTCGTTTATAAACTATATTTAAGAATCCTACTCTTTTATTCACTTCTCCGTCAAGTTCTTTCAGTACTTACATGTACATTGCTTTTATTTTGACTATTTAGTACCAAAAACTTGTAGTATTTGTGGCGTAACTTTGGATTTCGTGTTTTATTTCATTGTCGTGTGTCAACTGTTGCTAACGTAACATTTTTAAATAAAAATATACACTTTTTTAAATAAAAGATGTTATTATTTTTTTTTACAAAAATTGAATTTAAAGTCCTAATGCAATTTCGACTAAGAAATAATGAAGGAAAAAAAGAGAATTTAAGTAAATATTATCAACATTTATAATGAAATTGTTTTTATTTAGTACAAGATAACTACTCCCCTCCAAGCAATCCTTCTGGGCATGCTGACAATTAAGTTATGCAGCATTTATTGCGGTAACCTGACCCATTCTTGAGTAACGGCTTTCCTGATCTCTGGCATTGTCTGGGGAGGTGGCTGACGGTTCTAAACAGCTTGACAGCATCTCTATCGGGTTTAAGTCGAGCGAGCCGGCAGGTCAGTCTACCCTGGTAATGTCGTATTCACACAGAGCAGCATTGATTCGTTGAGCTCGATGTGCGGGTGCATTATCGTCAACCAATACAAATCGAGGGCCATGGTTTATTCTTAATGACCTGACAATTCCATGAAATTCAATGGTATGGTACAAAGCTGCAGTTATCCAGCCACGATACGGGATCAACGGCGTTCTAGTACCAACCATTATACCATCATTATACCGCCCCAAAAGGATAGCGATTTCCCGCCTTGTTGAACGGTTCCGGTGGCAGTTCTTTGTCTCTCAGCGTTCCCACGTCTTTTCCGGACATGTAGACGTCGGTTTTCCAAATGAGCGCTAATTCTGGACAACGACAACGAAGAGACAATTCCGCAAAATGTTTTCCTCGTCGTCTTCTTCATTTTGGTGTAATCTAGCCCACTGGAATCTTCGTCGCTGTTATTGCTGTGAGTTCAGGGGTGTTTTTTTTTTATTTATTTATTAATATTGGATTTCCAACAGCAAGTACACTTTACAATTTAAATGTTATACAATTACTTAAACAATAAAATAAGTGCCTTGCCACTTATAGGAAATCACCTCATGCACTTTTACAAAGGTATTTGCTTAAACTAGTTATTTCGCTCCTTATGAACTTTTTGGTAATACAATTTTCTTTAAATTAGTAATATTCATGTTAAACAGATCTAAAGTGTCACTATGGTGCTCATATAGAGAATACATGCGTGATAGTGTACAGTATTTTTTTAGGTTAGTGCGGCAGTGTGGTGGAGAAAACAGCTTTCTACGACATGATCTTGGAGTCTTCATTGGCACATGAAACCTAACGCGGCTAAGCAGATTCTGACAACTTAATGTACCTACACATAATTTTTTAAGGAACACTAAGTCTAAGTACTTTCTTCTATCTTCCAAAGAATGCATACCGAAATGTGAGAGACGTTCCTCATAAGATTTGAGCGTTTTTGCAACGCCTCTCCTATATGATAGATGCCAAAGCATTCTCTTCTGCAGTCGCTCAATTCTGGAAATATGTACTTTGTAGTTGGGCGACCATACTACACTACAGTATTCCAGATGGCTTCTAACCAATGCATTGTACATTATAATTTTTGTTAAGGGTTTTTTGAAGTTTTTAGCCTCTCTTAAGACAAATCCCAGTAATTTCGAAGCTTTAAGGAGTATGTTGTCTATATGCCGATCAAACTTTAATTTTGTATCAAAGAACACTCCAAGATCACGTATACAATTTACTTCATCCAATTTGACACCATCTATACAGTATGACGTAGACAGCATGTTTCGGTTTTTGGAAAATTTAATATGTTTGCATTTATTTAAGTTGAGTGATAATTCGTTGAGTGTACACCATTCGCTTAATTTGTCAAGGTCACTCTGTAAAAGATAGTTATCGTTCAATGACTTAACAGGTCTGCAAACTTTTAGATCGTCAGCAAAAAGATAAACTTTAGAATTTACAAAACAATCAGAAATGTCATTGATAAAAACATTAAATAGGTGAGGTCCCAAATGCGACCCTTGTGGAATTCCTGAAGGTGCAGCATATGGTTTCGATGTTATGCCATTAATAACTTCCCTAAGTTCTCTGCTTGCAAGGTATGATTGGAACCATTTTAGCAAAGGGTTTGACACCCCAAATTTTTCTAATTTCAGTAATAAAATTGCGTGACTGACTGTGTCAAAAGCCTTGCTGAAGTCAGTGTATATTGCATCAACTTGTATTTTAACATCAACTGCTTGGACAACTTCCTCAGCAAAATCAACCAAATTAGTTACTGTAGATTTGTTTTTTATGAAACCGTGTTGTCTATCATCTATGAGTTGAGATATGTGCCAAGAAAATATTTTACATATAAAAGACTCGAAAACCTTAGCTAAAGTTGATAAAATAGCTATAGGCCTATAATTTGATACCAAAGATTTATTCCCGTTTTTGAAAATAGGAACAATGTTTGTTTGTTTCCAAAATGATGGAAAAACACCCTCTTTTATTGATCTGTTAAAAATAATTTCTAACGGAATTGACAATTGATCGGCAAGTTTTGATAGGAAAATTGGTGGTATACCATCTGGACCACTACCCTTTGTTAAGTCTAGTTTCTTGAGAGCTGTTATAATTTGTTTTTTTGTTATGTATATGTAGTTTAATATGTTATTATGCTCACAGTAAACTTTGTTGTTTAGAATTGTAGAATTATGCTTAGGTTTAATATATGTCGATGAAAAAAAGGAAGCAAAGTAATTCGAAATAACATCACCACTATCCAAGCTAACGATTCCATTTGACATAACTGCTGGATAGGTACTAGTGCCACCCCGTTTCATTTTGAGGTAATTCCAAAAAAAATTTGGGTTGTGTTTTATTTTATTCTCAATAAAAGCAATATAAGAGTTGTAACAAGTTCGTGTCAATTGTTCACAGCGTTTCTTTAGTATATTATATTCTATTATATCCATTGGATTTTTGTACCTTTTAATTCTATTTCTCAACTTATATTTTTCATTTAATCTTTTTATTAATGATTGGGAATACCAACAAGGATATTTAGTATTTTTTGGTTTTGTTTTTGGAACAAAATTAACAACTGAATTGTTAACAATATTATAAAAAGCAGTTACCATGTCATCAATCGATGGAGAACATAGAACCTCTTCCCATTTTATTTTATTTAATTCCAACGCTATAGCTGAATAATCTGCTTTATAGAAGTTATATTTTTGAATAATAGTGTACTTAAGAAATTTTATGTTTTCTTGCAAAGATATTGAAAACTCGAATGGTGGATGATGGGGATCAATTTTTGAAATAACTTGAGCAGCCGGTTTAACTTGTATTTCATATGAGATATTTGATAATAGGAGATCCAGAATTCTCCTGTTAGTATTAGATAAATTGTTATATTGTTTGAGTGAGTTAATTGTGATAAAATCCCAAAAAAGCCTCTCTGTGTTGGAGGAGATGCGAGAAGGTGAGCTTATTAATGACCCGTTTACGTCAATCCAGTCTATGTTACACATATTGAAATCGCCCAAAACTAAAAAGTTAGTTTCGACTTCTAGAATCCTACTGGCATTGTCGATGAAGTGTTCTAAAACGGTTGATTTGAGAGGAGATGGCAGATAGACGGCACATAAGCATAAATTAGTTAATTTGTTATTTACAGAAATATATATATTAACGAATATATCCTCACAACTACTTTCATAATTAGGAACACGTTTAGATTTAAGCTTGTTTGAAACGGCGATCAGTACTCCCCCGCCCTCAGATTTATTGTTGAAAGCAGTCATTGAACGATCCCTTCTATACAATATATACCGATTATGAAATATCTCTCCGTCGAAAACACTATCATTTAGCCAGGTTTCAGTAAACACAATAATGTCATAATCACAGTTTGTAATCATGCAATATACGTCATGCAATTTAGATTTGATGCCCCTTACATTTTGGTAATAGATTTTCAACTGATCGAAAGTGATAAATATATAACTGATACAATTTAAAATTACAAAAGTGATACTATATTATTAAAACATTATAATTTATTCAAAACATCATAGTCCCTGATAAATTTAAAATCTGAATCATCGGATTTCCTCATAAATATCTTGCCGTTACGAACCCATACGTATTTATAATTCAACTCCTTTGCCTTTAGTCTAGCTGCAGCGTGTAGGGCTTTATTACCAGGAGATAGGTGTTCAACCACATAAATATTTTCCTTATTTCCTCCTATGCCAAGAAGCTTGCTATTTAATTTATCGTTTGGATTGCTCTTGTTGTATTTAATTGACGCTGCCAAGAATGTGTCTCTTACCCGTGGACTACTGAATTGAACGACAATAGATCTTGGTCTTGAGTTTGCTGGATTGATTTTAGCAATGCGGGTCACTTTATGAATATGAGAGTCTGCAATCTCACAAGATATAACTTTTCCAAGATTAACAATCGTGTTAATTAGATTCTCTCCTTTGAATTCGGGCACGCATTGAACCTCAATATTTGATGAGCGAGATTGCTGTTCTAGAACATTAACTCTTGTGTTTAAATCTTTAATCGTGGATTTTAGTACTTCGTTCTCCTTGTGAACTTTATCAATCAAATCTATCTTAGAGAGAACCACATTCTTAACATCCTCGTATTTTTCGCTCAAAAAATTAATTGAAGTTTTCAGTTCGGCTATTTCTTCCTTAATCGACTTAAGTTCTTGATTCACAAAGCTAGCCAACGTACCATTGAGATGTTTCATGAGTTCATCAAGTGCCTTTTGTACGATTTGCTTTACTTGGGATTGGGTAACGGGACTGCTGTCTTTTTCAATTATGTCACCAGAAGGTGTCGGCACTGGCGACACTTTCTTCCTTTGTGTTACATTGGTGTCAATGTGTAACGTTTTGGCTTTATTAGCTCTAACCGGGGTACTATCTGCATTACCACTTTTGGGCTTACAGGCGGGGCATACCCACTTGGCTATGTCCATTTTGGTAATAGGCTGCTTTGTTATACTTGTAACACAAGATTCATGATAAAGTGATCGACACTTTGAACACGTGGCATTTGGGTCCCCAGAAATAAGCACTTGGTTACAACAAGCACAGATTGAACTCTCAAACATTTTTAAGCAGTAAAAGTAGAAAAAAGCTATGTAATAGAAAACTTAAATATTAATAATTGTATTAATTTGATTATTAAGATTCACCAAATTCGATCAGTAAGTATTTTAAGAGAGTTTAAACAGTCCGAAAAAAAAAATAAAATACAAAAGAAAACCAGACTATAATAAATTTTAAATCAATTTAAAAGATTATAATAATTGAAAATAAAAGCAAAAAGCAATTTAAAAAGTAAATAAAAGAAACTAAACTAAAATGATGTTTGACCAAAAACAGAACCTCGGAACTAAATCGGCTCAAATATGCGCAACAAAACAATCAAATCATAAATTTTATTACTTTTCCTGAACTTAATTTACTAAAAATTTAATTAGAATAAATCAAAAAATTACCAGTTAATTATAAATGGTTGAAAAGAAAAGCTTTTTTCTTTTCTGCAAATTGTTTTATGCAAAACAATTACAATAGTAGATATTTCCAAAAATATATATATATTTTAGAAGAAAATAAAAAATATATAAACAACAATTAATAAAGAAAATACAAACAAAAATAACTCGACAAATTAAAAATAATGTAAACAAAAAAATTTTAAAAATTAATGTCTCTCTATTAAGATTTGAACCACGACACTCTGAATCGGAAACTATAGAATGTAACGTCTAGCTGAGCTCTGCTACGAGAGGGCTGACGTCAGAGGGCGAAATAACCCAATACTCGCAACGTGTTGTTGTAGGCGTTTGATGTGATGTATGTTGTGGTTGAAATAAATACGTAGATTTTTAGAAACTCACGCGAAGATATGCACCATTTATTATACTCAGATTGGATCTGATACTGCCACTTGCACTAAGATACTTTTCACTGTAAAATTCGTCGTTTTTCTATTTTTACGATATAATTCAATAGGAGCGCAACAATTTTACTTCTTACAAACTACCTCCCTAGTTAAGAATGAAAAAGTGTTCGCCAGGATCTTCTCGCTCGTAATCCAACCTGGTGTAAGCATTTCCTGATGGTCTGAGTGCTGATTTCTAGTCCAGTAGCAGCCCGCAACTCAGCTTTTATTTTAGTGGCATTGATTGTTGGGTCTTGGGCAGTCAGCAATCTAATGTAACGCTTCTGTGCAGCAGTAAGAACAGTTGGCCGAAGACTGCGAGGTCGATCAGCAAAGTTATCCACGCCGCGATACCTCCATAACGTGTTCACGACACTTGGGATACAGCCACTCTGCGTGCTATTTCTCTCGTAGAATGACTTTCTCCTCCCAAAGTAACAATTTTTGCTCGTACAACTTCTGATGATCAGATCCCCTCGGCATCTTTTTGAATAAACTCCTTCTTCGAAAAGTCAGAAGAAACGCTTGAATCAAGTTGGTCTGATTTCTGAATGAGCGTAAACAAGGATTTTATCTCTTTTTATACAGAAAAACAATTGATATTTAAAAATCTTTTGTTTTTAAAAGATTTGATTTTTGAATGAAGAATCTAAGAAGAAAAACAAAAAACGTTTTATTCTACTGTAACAAAAAAGAATTCCTATTTTCAAAGTAAACTCAAACTTTTTTTGATGGGTACTATGCTTTTACAATTGATGGAATTTTTTACATGGTAGGCTTAGATTCGCATTTCATTCCCCTGCAGCGTTGTCGCCTCTTAGCTCAGATTCGCATTTGATTCCCCTGCAGCGTTGTCGCCCTTTAGAATGCGGAGCTCTTACAAAAGACCAAACAACGTGCAACCTATTCACGTCTTAGCCTGAGTCTCCACTGAGTTTCCGGACTAGGTATACCTCTCGATCACTCTCCTGAAATTAACAGAATTGCATCATTATTTGCTTATTTCTTACATCTCATAAGTACTATAAGCTACGAAAAGCTTTAACAAAACTAAACATCAACGAATTCAAATAGTCCATATTTGAACATCTTATTAGCCCGAATTTGAACACTCTGCAATGAACTACGGCCTCTACACGTAGCATCATGTGATGTAAAAGCGCCTAGAGAATTGAGATCTCACGATGCTTAACATGGATGTACATTTTGTCCTTGTAATGAAGATATTCTAAAAACAAAAATACGTTGGACGCATGATTGTTTTGTAGTAAAATAAGGTTTTAGAATTAAAATAATATTATAACAAAGTAATATCACAAACAGTCTCCATTTTCCTCCTTTTTTGAAATGCTTTACATCTCCATTTTGGTGGTATATAAAAACCCGAGCACTCGTAGCTTCCCTGCAAATGTGTGCACCCAGGAAGATCAAACACAGTTGATGTAGTTCAAATCTTCAAATTACGGAAGCTTACAATTTATTATTTGAAAAATTCTTTGTTCTTCAAAAATGAAAGGTTTTAGACATTTTTGATTTTCTTTGGAATAATTTATTCTCATAAAAATACCAAATAAATACGATTTAATGCGATTGAGATTTGCTTTAGAAGTGGCTTGGCTTGTAACTTGGTTCTTGTAATTGATAAATTGTTTCCAAGAAGAAGCGGGAAGCTGTTTCAAATTTCAATTTATTTATTCCATACTCCGATTAGTTCTTAAAAATTATCTTTACATTAATTGGTATACACACTACATTTTGTAAAGCAGTCTACAGTACATAAGAGAAAGATAACGAGTATCTTAAAATATAAGAGAAATAATGTAAAAGCTGCAAACAAAATACTTAAAGTATTTTAGACCCAAATTAAAACCTTTTTTTTTGTTCAAAAAGCAAATCCTCAAGTTTCTTTTTGCGTTTTGTAGAGTAGCGTGTCAATGTCTACTTGGACTAATGGAAATCAAGGCTAACTAAAATAAACTTGTTGGGAGGTGTTAAGTTTTATATTTTTGTGACACGCAACTAATTCATTTTACTAAATTAATCTTTTGAGAAATAAGCGGTAAACGCGTGCATTGTAGCTCTTTGCTACTTAAAAACGGGAAAATTTCATTCGTATTTGGCTTTTGTATCTGTCAATATTTATAGTATGTATATAATTATGTCATCTCATAAATTTAGTCTAAACCCGGAAGTACGAGTATATCGTAACTTGAGCTTCGTGTATAAACAATAAAACATATTGTTTTAATGAACTTAGGTCGAAAGTCCAAAATGTTAGTGTTTGTATTACTGATATTATATTATTTACTCAATGACTGACGGTAACATATACCAGCCAGCCTAAACCACAGGGCTTGTATTTTTCATATGATAGTGTAGGGAGCAATAAGAAATGACTTACAAAATTCATCCCTTCTTGTAATTATAAAATACGAAATACTGGTACAATATATTAGGTCTTTACCTATGAAATTGCCGTTTTTCTCGAAATAAATGAAGCGTAATTTTTTTATATATTTTTTATTTCTATATTAATCAAAATAATCACCCATGCAATCAATGCATCTTTGCCAACGCATAGGTAGCTTATTGATGCCTTTCTTGAAGAAATCAGCTGGACGGAAGGCAACAAATTCTTCAAAGGCATTTTGTACTGCCTCTCGGGTATTGAATTTTTTTCCCGCCAAGAAGTTATCCAAATTCTGGAAAAAGTAGAAGTCTGTAGGCGGAAGGTCTGGTGAGTACGGCGGATGACGGAGAACTTCCAACCCCAACTCTTGTAGCTTGGAGACCGTCTGCTGTGCAGTATGAGGTCACGCGTTGTCGTGCAGGAGCACTGGAGCCGAACGATTGACCAAAGCTGGTTGGAGACGTGCGAGCTTCTCCATCATTGTGTTCAGTTCTTCACAGTACACATCTGCAGTAATGCTTGTCCCGTTTGGCAAGAAGCTGTGATGAATTACACCCGCGTTAGACCACCAAACAGTGACCATCACTTTTCTAGGGGTAAGTTTTCGTTTAGGGCATTGTTTGGGTGCTGAACCAGGGTCCAACCAACTTGCTGAGCGCTTACGATTGTCAAACAGGATCCATTTCTCGTCACAAGTAACAATGCGGTTCAGAATTCCTTCATTTGTATGCCTGCTGAGCAGTGCAAGGCACGTCTCCACGCGTACTTCGCGCTGGCGGTCATTGAGTTCGTGGGGTACCCATTTGTCAAGCTTTTTTACCTTGCCAATTTGACGCAAATGGACCAATATTGTTTTGATGCTAACGTCGAAAGCTGCTGCTAATTCAGCCGTGGATTGAGTTTCATCAGCTTCCACAATTGCCTTTAATTCGTCATTGTCGACCAAAGTTTTCGGACGACCACGGGGTTCATTTTTCAGGTCAAAATTTCAAGAACGGAAGCGGGTAAACCAATAACGTGTGGTGCGTTTGTTTGTAGTGTTCGCTCCGTAAACGTCGTTGATGTTGCGTGCCGCTTGTGCCGCTTTGCTGCCACGACGGTACTCATACTCCATAATTACTCGAATTTTTAACTTATCCATGATGACGAAAAATGTTCGAATGCGTTGAAAACAAAACACTTACTATTAAACAAATGACGATTTTAGAAAAAGAATTCCATGTTTGTCAAATAAAATTAATTTGAAATTAGAATTATCTTTCAAAAAAATATATATTTTCATTTGAAATGGCCAGTACAGCAAAACGGCAGTTTCATAGGTAAAGACCTATTATAATAGTCGGCGGCCTTCTACCTTAAGAGCGAAATTATTTCTGGTAGCCTTATGATGTAAAGGAGTTAATACCGACCTCAAGGCAACGCATACCTCAATAAATGTGAACATCAGTTACGTTTTTACATCTATGTCCGTAAGGTTTTAAATATAGACGTCACAAACACCAATTTGGGAACGAGAGTTCACGAAACATAGAGATATTTTTTTTAAGTGCTAATAATAATTTTCTATTTATACCTTAAAGAGTTGGTCTCATTAATCGAAAATTCCTACCGAAATTGAAAAATTAAACAAAAATTGTGATAAAAGTTTCAAAAAATATCGAACAACAAAGGATCGAGATACAAGAAAAAGGAGCCTATACAGGCTACGATAATGAAAATTGAAGGGAACAACTTTTCTGAATAAGACCCGATAAAAATATTGCTTTATTGAAAATACAACGTTTAAATGTAATTTTTTGCCTTGTGAAGATTAAATTAGCATGGACCGTTTAAACAATATAGGAAAAATAAAATGAATGGCATCGACATAGAGAGTAATACTAACATTATTTGTAAGAATCTTATTGGGTTAAAGTAATTTTAAATATTGAATGTAAATATTTTTTTAAGAAAAAACGATAGAAGTGTCTATGATGAATCTAATGGTAGGTAAGTGGCATCTTAGCTCAAAGACGTGACAGCGAATATTTGTGATCATATACCAATTTGGTCTAATTTGGCCTTCCGGTAGCTCACATAAAAAATAAATTTTAACCATCGTAAAATATAAAAACTATTGACGGATTTCATAATTAAAGTGGAAACCATGCTTATAACTATTTTATTTTCTTCACAATTTACAACGGTCTTCTAAAGAAAAAACCATGAAATTTTCTAACTATCCACCGTGCAAACAAAACTTTATCAAACTTTCTTAAAACGCTTAAAACCAAATACAAATCGTAAGTCACGAAAAACAGGATTAACCGTTAACCCCATATAAGTCCACACAAATCATTTCTCATAGAAAAAGCGTAGTGTCTTCAGAAACCGGCATTGAGTGGACACATAGCGTGCCTGATTCCTTCGTGACCGCGGCCCATACATCACTGCCCGGGGTAAATACGATGGCTAAACACTCACTTTTTCACACAAAATCAGACAAATACTGAGTGATATAGATAAGAAAACAATCTTACAGTAAATTGAAGACTGTATTTTGTATAAATAAGTATGGCTTTGCGGCGTGGAGAATTTGTGTATGCACATGTAAAGTTTAGACAGGAATTCGATTAGCACCGAATCTATATAGTAATTAAAACAGCAAAAATTTTACTTTTTATTTGAATTCAAATTCAAATTTAAATTTAAATTCAAATATTTATTTCTCAGCATTGACAAATTACTTGTTCTTACTGACGTCAAATAAAAAAAAGCATTTATCAGTTCATGACCCAAACCTTCGTGGAGAGCAAAAAACTTCACGGCTATAATTTTTTCAAAATAAATTTACAATGTCTCTTTATGTCTTTACAAAATTATTCCTATCTGTATCCGTTAGCTCGGCAAGTCTTCCTCCCCCCAACTATCCAAACGACGTTGGTGATAAACTCGAAAACAAAGTTTCAAAATTTATTTCACTTATCAGCGAGTAACATAAACTGTATTTCATTTTTAAAAAGCAGAATATATATCCCTACCAAAATTACTATAAAGTACCCTTTACCCACAAAAAAGTTTGCGAGGCTGTGTGTCTAACGAACGCCTTAAGAAACGTCAAATGTTAACCTTAAGCGTTCCTAATTTTAGACTTTGCTTAGCCAATACAGACTTAGATAGTGGATAGACAAAGTTAAAATGAACTAAACTCCACTATTGGCGCTATAGCATGGTGTGCGTGACAGTTTCAGTAACGTTTCACTCTTGAAAGTTGCCGCGATTTACAAATTATGACTTAGTATTTCAGCTTTACCACATTCGTAATATACTAAATCATTAAATACTGTAGTAAATAAAATTAAACCCAACCAGAATGTTCTAGTCAACAAATAAAATCTAATTGAAAAAATATTAAGCAAAGTTTTATGCGTTTAACGTAACGCCATAGACGTTATGTGTATCATGTGGTACTGACAGTCGTCAAACGTCATACAGGCAACTGTCACCCGCACCATACTACAGCGCAAATAGTATAAGCAAAATCTATATTTAGGACCGCCTTAAGTAACTATTTGAGGTATGAGTGCGGCTGTAACTGTCATAGTTAAGTCGCTATAAGTCTTTTTATGTTTTATTTGAAAAACGAAAGGTTTTTTTGTTGATTTATTCGTAATCGATAAACTCTGGAGCTACTGCGCCGATTTCAAAAATATTTTCTCTATAAGACTTCAACATTATTCACCAGATCCAGCAGATGCAACGGCTGTTGCCGAAATTTTCACGAAAAATTCCGAAAAATTCACAATTATGCGGGTGATGCTTAGGGCTACCGCTTGGACAAAATATATTAATGACAATATAATTCGTTAAGGTATTATTGCCTGATTATTGTTTTTTTAAGTCAAGAACTGTTAAACGTATATACTTACACAACAAACCTAGATAGGTTTGACGAAATTGTGAAATGAGTAGACACACTGGCTAAAAAAGAAAACTACATAGCTAAAACCTTATTTATTAAAAGAAATTCGATATCTAATTATCAAGCCTTACAAATCTCCTTATCCTCTTTTCGTAAGGATGATATCCACTTCTTTTCATGGTCTACTGCATTTTAATTAAATAAGAGATAAACTACTTACGAGCTCTTCATATAATATGAGAGTCCTTCAAGACTATGGAAAAATACTTATTTATAGAGGTAATGCTTGGAGCTAGGTACTTTTCTTATATTCTTTTTTTTACTTCGGCCAAGGCTAGATTAGACAGGAATTTATAATTGAATATAGATAGGTATCTTTAAGGTAACGATGTTATTTAAAGAATAATAACATTACGTATTTCCTAGGTGCAAAACATGCCGCCTGGAAATTAATAATTTATATAATATATGTTTTAGTTCATTTGTAAAAAGCTATTGCAGGATTTCACTGGGTCTATTACTAACCGTCTTTTTCATTTCAACCGTCATTTTCAATGCATGTTTTTTTATTACTTATATTCATTTTATATTAGTTTTCGTAGTGAGCGCCACAAAATAATTTGTTGGTTTATAAGATTCTGAAATACTTCAGATTCTTTCAAAACAATATGAGCGTACAGATTTGAAAAGTGTTGCCAATTAACAAAACAAACACAGTAAGATATTTGTTCTCATCGTGCGGTATATGATAAATATAAATAATATATTTATTTCATAATCAGGTACTTAAAACACAAAATAAATATAATATTTTGTTGATAAAACAAAATTACAAAAAAATACAAAAACATTCTTGAAACAACATTATAACAAACATAGCATTTACGACTAAACAAATATTTTTTGAAAGACTGGTACTACCCAACCTTTTTCAGAAATTCCGGTTATGAGACCGGCTATTGAACCCGCTCTCTGTTTACCTATAAATTTAATGTCAGATACTTCTATGTTGTGAGGTCCAGGATCTTTACAAGACTTCAAATTCTCTATAATTATATATACTGTGTTATATTACATGTAGTATTATTTGTACAAGTGATCTTTTAAAATCGCATGTAGGAATTTATTGTTTGGTTCTTGTTGGACTTAAATAATGTGGTGCTATATTTATGTATTTTGTCACGTAATTGTGTAACGTAACTACCTACGGGAAATTTTTTGAAAAGTCATTCATTCATTCAAAAGTCATTTATATGTGACATGCTCTAACTAACTTACTAAAAAGAAAAAAAATGTATACTTTACTCAAAATACTTGCTAACAATATACAGGGCGTCCCATAACTTACCCGACAAAATGAAAGAAAGATTGAGATGTGCCCTACCAGATAAAAAAATTACCTCAGTAAAAGCGTCACCGTTTTCGAGATATTCCCAACTTTTCATTTTTTTCGAAAAGAATCGAGAAGATTTCGAGAAGAATCTGAGAATCTGGAGAATCGGCACATTCCACCTGTATGTCATTAATTGGGGAAGACTTCCTTGCACGTAAAACTATGCGAAGTGATTTACTTTGAACTTTCCAATAAGAAAGAGCCGTAGTCTATAAGACTCCGTATCAATGCGTCGTATAGGGGTGAGAACCCCACCATACGCCAGAAAGAGCCCGACTGGCGTTGATGTTGACCTTGCATTTTTTGTACACATAGTTACGGTATGGTATCTCAGAGAATTTTGAATCAAAAACTAATCCAAGAAACCTTACCTCATTACAAAATGGAATTGGCTGGTTTTGGAAAACAATTGAAATAGGAGGACGAATCCTTTTCGTGGTAAAAGTTACAGCCTCACTTTTAGATGTAGATAGGGACAAGCCGTGATTAACTAGCTAGATGCCTTAATAATTTAGGGCAATGTTCAACCAAGAGGCCTCCTCTATTTTCGGAACACGCAAATATAAAGTAATGTCGTCAAAATATTGTAAGACGTCTCAGAAGGAAGACACAGATCTATCCAAATCACACGTATAGATGTTATACAATAGGGGCTTTAAGACGGACCCCTGTGGGAGAACTCGCCAAACTTTTCGGGGCTGGAAGTTGGCGTGGGAGTATCTGATTTGAATACAGCGTTCTACTAAGAGATTGAAATTAAAAGTTGTAAGCCTTGTAGGGAAAAAAGAATCTTAAGCCTAACCAATGGAAGCTGGGCATGGTCGTAAGCAGAAGAAACGTCCAAGAACACGGCCACGACCGATTCATTGCTAGATAGGGCTAACCTTAAATCGTTCGTGAAAATGCTCAAGCTGTCCATAGTGCTTAAACCCTTTCGAAAGCCGAATTGCGTGCTGCTAAGGATATTGTGGTATTCCACGTACCATCCAGCCTATTGTTGACCCAGACTCTTTAAAAACTGCTCCTGCTCTAGCTTTAAGGGAGTACGGGATTCCATTCAGGCCGGGGGTTTAATCATGAAGACTATTAAGGACAATATTGAGTTCTTGCATTGAAAAGGAACGGTCCAAGAGGCAGCTTGAAGGCTCTAACGATAAAAAAGGGACAGGAAGAAGATCAGAATACGGCACAAACGGGGAGGGGGCAATTTTATCAAAAGCTCGTTCCGGCCGTGCGCCGATATTTATAGTGTGTGACAGAGACAGCGCATCGTGCCCTTCTCGCTCGCACGATGAGTGGAGTGAAACGGACTGCCACCTGCATCTCAGTTGTAGTGTCGCTAGTTGTGACTTCGAAATGGGAACACCCAAAGTTCCGAATTATGTTATTCCGAATTTGAATATACCGATTTTTAAAATTTCGAATTTCACAATCCCGAAGAGTCTTAATTCCGACTATTCAAAAACACGGTTCTTATTTTACCGAAATTAATAAATACGAAATTTTAATTTTCCGACTTTCATTAGTACGAAGAATAAAAATCCCGCTGTGTTACTAGTCCGAAATATGGTATGCCGAATTTTAATTTTCCGATAATTCAATGATAACATTCAGATTTTTTATCTAAAACGGGTACTTATTAAAATTATAATCTAAATCTCCTGTGATACAAATTAAAATTAAGAAGGCACATTTTGAAATTATACAAATTAGGCGCGACAACGAGCGAAGCGAGGAGGAGCAGTTAGCCTATAAGTAGATAATATGTAGTTAGTCTGTATGCCGAGCGAGCGCAGCGAGCGTGTGCGCTAGCGGCCGGCGAAGTGCCAAAAAGGGATTTGCATTTCAGTACATAATGCTTGAACGTATAAATTGATGTGCTCATGCAGTTTTACAAGGCGTTTGTTATTGCTACTAATATTATTTGGAATTTTGATATTCGGGATTCGTATTTATGATATTGCGAATTATTAATAATTCTGATTTTTTATGGTCTGGTATTTTCAAATTCGGCATACTGATTTTCGTAATTATAAAAGTTTGGAATTTTGAAGTTTCGAAGAAGAAAAATTCGAAATTATGAAACACGGAATTTTCATTTTCGGAATTATGAACCATTTGGTGTTATAAAATTCGGAATTTAGAAATTCGTGATTATGACTATCGGAATTAAGTTTTTCGTATTAATGTAGTGTACCCCTTCGAAATAAATTACGGATATGCAGAAGTATTTCAAATAGGTAAATGTCCGTTCGTATTCTTACAACTGTTTTATTTCTCCACCAAAAGCATCCGTTCTCGCTATCTTCAAACTGATCAAGCCAAAAAGACGGCATATTAGAATTGGAGATGGAGAATAAGACGAAGAACTACGGAAACCTTTCACAGTCCCTTACACCTTGGACGAAGGTGAGCGCGGAGATATAAGGAGAGACTTCACTTCCCTCTAATATGGTTGAGGAGGGCGATGGCTGGATCCCGCGTTAACTCGTGAACGGGTGCCGTTTGAGGGTGTTCGTCGTTTGGATACTTGGGGGGAGGGAGACTTGCCGAGCTAACAGATGCAGAAAAGAATAATTTTGTATAGACATAAAGAGACTGTAAATTTATTTTGAAAAAAAAAAATATACCCGTGAAGTTTCTTGCCAGTTCTTCTTCACGAAGGTTTTTTTTCGAACTGGTGGTAGAATCATGTTTTATTTGACGTCAATAAGAACAAGTAATTGTCAATGTTGAGAAATAAATATTTGAATTTGAATTTGAATTTGAATTTGAGACGCAAAGCATTTTTTTTTCCTTTTGCATAATTTTCTGGCTTGTGCTGCCGCCCTCTTGTATTCTAGAAAGTTCGAACGTCTTATTTGGATCATATCTGAACATTAAGAATTTCACAAAGGAGGGGAAGGTCTGCCTTTCGGGTCCGAACGCTTCTGCGGAATATTTATGTCATTGGATGCTGTGAGATCACAAGACAAAAGGATGTCACAACACTCCATGATGCTATCTTGATTAGCAGAATGTATGGAAGAACAAAAGATGTTGGTAGCCGCCGCATACTTGGGCCAATCTGCCTTGGAGATCTTATATTTCACAAAGGGAGGAAGGGAAGTAAGAACTAAGTGGGCGATGGCGAGGATATTACAACCAGGAAGTGATCACTCCTCTGCTGTGAGTTAAGCCTGTTCCAGGATAGGGACGCACCCAGGGTAGAAGAGCAGATGAAAAGATCCACTGTGCTCGGAATTTGGTGCGAACCAACAGACGTAGTGGGCCGGCCGTCATTTAGTACACAAAAATTTTGGTAGTCAATCAGACCTGCCAACTGAAGACCAGGGGCATCATTTGATTGAGAGCACTGGACACCCCAGAGATGTTGATGGCAATTGAATTCACCGAGAATAACGACAAGAACGTGAGGAAGTGACGATAGTAGAAATTGAAAATCATTAATAAGAGCTACCGAAAGATTGGAAATATATACAGAAAGTAGAACAAAGTTTGAATTTTTTTCAGCAACAACATTTATTTCGAATGAGTGGGGTGGTATATCGATACGAGAATAAGACAGAGTACTTCTTACCAAGATCGCCGCACCGCCATGACCATCCAACCTATCATCCCTAAGATAGGCATAGCGTGAAGGTCGAAAATGGCTACCCGGGACTAGCCAAGTCTCAGAGATAGCAATAGCTGAAATATCATGATGATGAGCTAGGTAAGAAAGCTCGCAAACTTTGGGTTTAGTGGAGGAGAAAACAATTTTCTGTATGAAATCGCTGATGACTTAGACGGAGCAGAAGTTGACGGGGGAAAGTTGAACGGTAAAGAAGATTTTGTGACATCGGCTTACGATTAACGCACGGCAGAGAATTAGGAGCCCTCTTTAAATGAAATGTATAGCCTAGAATGTCCAAGGCAACATTTATCTGTGGCCAAATGAGAAACTAAACAAAGTAAACATGATACTTGATCGAGAGGCTCTACATAGTTATCACCGGAGTTAGGCTAACAGCACCGGAAACAGCGTGGCTTAGAACGACACTGTGCTTTTATGTGCCCAAACCTGCAGGCACTGGAAAGTAGGTAGGATGTACGGTTTTACTGGAATTGAAGAATTAAAAACAAGTAAGTTCTTTGGAAGTTTTTGGCCAGAAAATGAGATTACTACCAAACCTGTAGGTAACCAGATTGCACCGGATGGGCTTACAGCTTTTCGATTGAGTCGCCTAGCTTTAAGCACTACACTGCATCCGCGGGAAGGAGAAATTGCCAACACAAATTTTGTCATGGACCATGAGGAAGGCACGCCACGTACAAGACTTTGTACGTGGGAATAATTGCGATGAAAATATTCGCCGCAACACTTTGATTCTTAATAAAATCATAAACCGCCCAGGCGGGGGTAAACTTAACCGAGACCCTGTTTCTATCAACACTATTTACTCCGTCTTATTTAAGGCCATTAATTTTATTGTCAAATAAAAATATTCCGAAAGTTAGGGGGTTCAGAGTAGATCTGGCAGAAGAGTTAGCTTCAAGGCCCTGAATCGTTGACAGAATAAATCTTACTTTCAGTAAGACTGGGATGGGAGTAGACAGTTTGAGACAAACTGGGAGGATCTAGAACTGCTTTCTTAGGGAATGGAGTAACATCAGAAAGGTCACTCGAAAGAGCATTCGGCCACTTCCTATACTGAGCCAGAGAAGAATGGCTGAACAAATGCTGTGTGACGTCCCTATGGTCCAGAGGTGACATACCGCGCGGAACGCCAGGGCCAGGCCAAAATAAATAAGAAATATACAAATACAAACTACAGCTAAATCTACCTTCTAACTCTACTGACCACAACTGGGGACTGTGAAATAACTATAATAATCCCAGACACCAATAATTATTTTTATCCAAAAACCAAAAATAAACAATTCAAGCCGTGTTTACACCACAAACGCCAAGCTGACCTTCCTTGGGAGTCAAACGCTCTTATTATAGCACTGACAGTGGACGAGAATATTCAGCCTAACGTATAATTTATAATTAGGTAAACATTTTTGGTATTTTTACCAAACTTTTTTATGGCATATAGAAACATCCCTTTGGACGCTGGTACAATTTACTGACAAAATACACTATCTACTAATATTATAAATGTGAAACTTTGTATGTTTGAATGTTTGTTTATTTTATTGTTTTGCTCAAACACACAAAAAGTCCTGCATGGATTTGGATTATTTTTACCAAATGGTTAGAATATTAACTGTCGTAGCATAAAGGCTCACTATTTTTATCCCCAAATTTTAAGGGCATCGGGATTTTTCAGGATTAAAAGTACTTACAAATGCAAAATAGAATATAATACAATAATTAACTAAAATTATTTTTGGTCATTGTTAAATTTCATTGTTTAATAATCATTTTGCTTATCAATACGAAATAATTAAAGCCACAGTTCTCAACTGCGCAGCTAAATGAATTAATGAAGCTCAAGTTCTCAACTGCGCAGCTAAATGAATTAATGAAGCTCAATAATTCCAAATAATATAAATTGCCATTTCAATTTAAGAATGACCATCAAAAATTCCTACAGCCGAACTCTGCAAGAATCAGGAACTCATTCGCGCACTACGTGCTTCTCACACGGTCAACTTTATGTCGGTTTGTCTAGAGTATTGAGTGCAGAATACAGAATAGAAGTATAGTTACTTAAAATATTCGATCCATAAATAAATTAATTTTATTTTTCCCATTTCTTTTCTAATTTAGTAAAAAAGCCATTGTTTAATAATTATACACAAGGTTATTTTTCAACTAGAAAAAATAGTGTCCACAAGGAATAAGCGAGCACAGCCGCGGGAAAAATCTAGTTCAAATAAAATACATATACGAATCTCAATGATAAAGTATAAGGCAGTTTTATGCTACATTAACCTACGCGGGTCAGCTGGTTTTGACCCAAAATAATTTCCTTGTTAGAAGTGATCGATCATCACATGGGCAATCAATTTTATATAACTTTATTTCAAACCTTTATCCTTATTGATATTAAATTGTAGATTTTATTTATTGGTTAACATTCATATTAGAAATGAATATTAAACTTGTTTTATCTTTTACCTATGTAACACCTCTTGAGGGATGACAATGACATAGTCGTCGAGAATTATTACTTCACGTAGTAGTAATACTTACATACATTACTCATAATGCTTGTTTTCAATTATTTTACTTTCACCGACAAAATAGATGATCTTCAAAATTATTAAGAATAGTTTCTTGCTGTGTAACTTACTAACTGAGTAAAAACCTTTAGTAGTCTGAACTTTTTTGATCATGCCGCATCATAACTAGGCTTAGATATTCGTATCATAACATGAAACATAACTATTTAGCGAAATTTATATAAAAAAAATTATAGTATTATACAGCCTAATGCATTAACAGGCATATATTATTAAAGTATATTATTAAAACGCATGTAAGAAGATCTTGTGATATTGCAGATCACCAGACAAACAGATCACAGACTTTTTTTTGTTCCCCTCCACGGGAAGGGCAGGAGGATAAAAAATGCTCTGACGCATACTCCGCGCGCGCGATCGGAGTTATGTGGGACTCGCTCCGAGCCTACCAGAACCTCTACCCACTAAAAAACCCCCTGTCGGCTCGTGCATTTTTGCCACTCAGCCTTCATCTGAGCGACGGCCAATTGGAGAAAGAGGCCGCGCTAGCGGGGCCCAGAAGGGGTCACCCGCTGGGATTACATAGCACTGAAGGTGCTCAAAGCACTGAAGGTGAATACATAGCACTGAAGGTGCTCAAAATGAAAATCAAATAATTTAAAAAAAATAATTGCAAAATAAAATTGAATTAATTCGCATTTACGTTAGAATTAGGATTTACGTTAGAATTAGAATTTGTGGCCAGAAGGGCTTCGAGATCGGCTGACAGTCTGGTGGAAGAGTACGCTTGCGCATTCCTAGGCCTAGCGACTTTGAACTTCGAATCTAAGACAGGAGTAGTATATGAGACTGAATCACGAACTAGAGGATTGGGATGGGTTTCGGAGCGTTTGAAGAACGCTTCAGAGAGTGTTTTGAGGTGTTGTTGTACTGTAGGCAGTTCAAGATCTCTATGCAAGTCCACGTTACGCACGTACCACGGTTGTGGCCCTGCGGCAAAAGAGGTTTTGAACTACCTGCAGTTTGTGCAGGAGGGAGGGTTTGGCGTGGGCAAAGATTGCCATATGAGGCATATGTCATGACAGGTCAACGCAGACCTTGTATAGTGTACGTTTGTTTCTGAAAGACATTTTACTTTTTCTACCTAACATGCTATTTCGGCGGCCTAAGTAGTGACGAGCGAGTTTCGAAACTCTTTCGACGTGTGGCTTGAAAGAAAGCGTCGGATCTAATGTGACGCCTAAGTATTTAGTACGGCGCTTCTAGGAGATGGGAATGCCTAACATTCGAACGTGGGGATCGCCAGCGGGACGATGGCGTTTGTGGTTGAAGCGCATCGCAGAACTCTTTTCAGGGTTCACATCGATGCGCCATTTTTGAAGCCATACACCAAGGGCGTTTACGGCCTTTTGGAGTCTGGTTACAAGGTGCGGAACACTGTGGCCTTTGGTATAGAGTGCGGTGTCGTCGGCAAAGAGGGCGAGCTCGACGTCTTTTGGTGGAATGGGAATGTCGTTAGTGTATACGGTATACAACAGAGGGGCGAGGACTGAGCCTTGAGGGACTCCAGCTTTTATGGGACGAGGCGCGGAAAGCGTGCCTTCATGTTTTAATCGAAACGTACGGTCTTTGAGAAACGACGCTATTAACCTGACTAGGCGATCCGGTAAGCCTATCTTCTAGAGTTTATAAACGAGACCGCTGTGCCAGACTTTATCGAAAGCCTTGGCTACGTTAAAGAAAACCGCGACTGTTTTATAACGACGCGGATAGAAACCGTCAAGTATGTACTCGACGATTTGATGGACTTGCTGAGGGCAGGAGTGCTTAGCGCGAAAGCCGAACTGATGGGGAATAATGAGAAGATCGCCATCCGTTGGAAACAGATGGTTCCGCATTCGAGAGAGTATGACTCTCTCGAGAAGTTTAGACATTGCCTTGAGGAGGCTGATGGGTCTGTGATTAGCCGGGACGTTCAGAGGTTTGCCCGGCTTGGGAATGCCTATGACTGTCGCTTCTTTCCAAGCTTTTGGAAAGTAGCTATGGTCGAAGCAGGCATTGAAAATGATAGCTAACAAGGTAAACATCTGTTGAGGTAGGTGCTTAAGTGCGTGGTTGGAAATTCCATCCGCACCCGGAGCCTTTTTGGACTTTTGATTTCTAATGAGAAGCAAGATTTCGTCATTAGAGACTGTGACAGGGTCGGCGGTGATGGGGAGAGAGTCTCTGCGAAGGACTTCGTCCTCCACCGCCTGGATGTGTGAGGGATCAGCAGGTTGCGTGCTGGGCGAGCATTGTGCGGCAATGCTGTCAGCGAAGCATTCGGCTTTCTCTTCGACTTCGAAGGCAGTAGTGCCATCGGGACGAGTGAGAGGAGGAACGTGAGAGGTGGTGTCTACGCGTAAGGTTTGGGCCATGCTGTAGTATGCTTGGTGGGACGGAGAGATATTCGCCATTAGATCATTCATCTGAGCGTCTCGGAGTTCTGCGAGGCAAGACCTAACTTTACGTTGTAGCTGATTCGCAGCTAATCTATAGGCGGGCGTGGGATATTTCTTGGCTCTCCGGAGAGCCGCGTTCTTGGCTTTAATGAGATTGCTAACGGCTAAGGGAAGCGTGGGTTTGCCTTGCTTAGCAACCTTTTCGTTAACACTGATGGCTGAGTTGATAGCATCAGTGAGAGAATTGACAAAAGAATCTATTTTATCCGGACTATCTATTTGATCGGGCGAGATCGCGAGCGGAGAGTTCAGGGCCTCTAAGGCTGAAACTAACGTATTTTTAAAGCCTTTCCAGTTGGTAAAGGTCTTAGGAGAGGTGACGTTATCGTCAGGCGGTCCTAGCACGAGGGAGACGGGGCGGTCGTCAGAGCCTAGGTCATCGAGCGGTTCGATAGACCTGAGGTCGAGGTTGATTCGCTTGACGATTGCATTATCGAGGATGTCAGGAGAGTGGTTTGGGTTGTCGGGATACTGAGTGTGAGGGATGGGAGAGATGACATCTAAGTGAGTTTGTCAAGTGAGTTTGTGATGTCGAGGAGAGCGATACCGCTGGTGTTGGTTGATAGGCACGTCCAGTCAGTGTGTTTTGAGTTAAAGTCTCCGAACATAATTACTGAATAGCCGAGGGCGAGAATGGCCTCAAAGTCGCTGCGGATTGGTCTGGTGCCACTAGGTATGTAGATTGAAGCTATGATGATGGTTGGATGACCAGTCATAGCCAATCCACACACAGTGGCTTCCATGTTGAGGAGAGGAGGGGTAGGGAGAGGACAGCAATGGAATCCTCTTTTGTAATAAATAGCAGTGCCGCCGAAATCGTCGGAGTTGGGCCTGTCGTTACGAATAAACGCGAACTTGGGTAAAGCGAATCCCCTGGAGTGGTTTGGAGTTAGCCACGTCTCTTGAAGAAGCAATAAGTCTGGCTCGTTGTTCTGAAGGAACAGTTTGAGCTCAGGAAGGTTAGTATTATGGCAACGAGCGTTAAAAGAAACTAGGGATAAGTCCTTGGGTTTGATACGACCGGACATGGGATTTGCGGGTCTAGACATTATATTGCTTATTTACGAATTAATACAAAAAATAAAATTTATAACGAACTTAGAAGCGAGTGATGCTCGGCTAACGCAAATAAACGCTCTTGAGGAGAGCGGGCGGCTCGCAGTTTGCGTGCGAGTACGGAAATTTCCTAAATGTCGACGTTTTGAATGACGTCGAACACGGTCTTCATGTCCTCAGCCAACGACAACTGAGGTGAAGACGACGAGGCGGGACGCGGGCCTACGGGAGCTACGGGAGCTGGGATAGGACGGGAAGTTGCAGGTGGAGCGGTCGGACGCTGTATCCAGGACAGAGCCGGAGTAGGCGTCGGCTGCACTGGTGGTTGCGTAGTGGCGGGAAGTTAGCGAGAGCGAGCGGCGGCGCCGGCTTAGGCGCAGCCCTCTTAGCTGAAGAGCGCGGAGCGCGCGGGCAACCCCTGTAGTTAGCTGTGTGGCCAGACTGGGGAAGTGGGTTCGGGAGTGCGAGTGCACTCCTTGGTAATATGAGGAGATCACAGACCTACAGAACTTTGTTAAGTATGATATCGGTAGATGTAGTTAGTACTAACTAAAGCATTACGTAACTCACAATGGAAAGCCGAAACAGAAATATGAGACGATCGCCTTAAATTGGGCACCATGTGGTTACCATGGTATGCAATCATTTGACAAAAAACAAATAACAAATTTTCATTTGCAAAACAACGTTAGACAATATTATATTTCATAAATTTAAATTTATCATTTTACAAACTATTGTTTAATAAAGTACTCATTAGACAAAATATTTACTAGAAAAGATTTCACTATGCCAAAACATCATTTCACAAATTGATTATTTTTTAAAACTACATACAAGCATTTGACGCTCGCTCCGCTGCGCACCGCTTGCATTCTGCCTGGTCAAAATACAGTTAATACACGCGCGAATCTAGCGAGCGAAGCGAGTGTGGTGTGGCAGCACCCGTCGAAGCGTCAGGAACAAATTAAGTACCATTTCCAGCTTTTTATTAAAAGCAACTTTCAAAAAAACATCACGACACGAGGTTATGATTAATATTTTAACAGTTGAAATATTTCCTAAGTAAAACTTGCGAAACCAGTATTATGACAAATGGTTCTTTTTAAAGTGATATGTTTGCGAAATGAAAGTTTGTCAAATGATTAGTTTTTCAAACGTTGTAAAATGATGTTTTGTCATATGTTTTTTGTCAAACAATAGTAAACCGATTACCATATCTTTAAAAATGGGTTTCCTAATCATGTAACTACTTCTAACATCAATCATCAAGTTAGACCCGATTCTTTAATAACCATGTAAATTACTGGCTTCCACAGCATCAAAACGGAAAATGAAATCAACTCCTATACTTTAGTTTGTTTGGTATAACGTTTCAGTTTACTCTGTTAACTACATTCTGAACCTTTCTCTGATTGGGTCACGTCTTCAAAGATTCAAAACAGGGCCTGGGATAAATAGAAACTTTCTTTTATTGTTGTTTTGTATCTAAAGGATGAACTGACAATAGATCGAATATCCTAAAGAAAAATGTAAATTCTACAATGGAACGTTTGGGAATATCAAAACAATGAGTATAATGGAATGGACTAAACTGTTTTAGTTCTAGTTTTTTGATATACCACCTATTTAAAAACAAAATTTAATTTATTTTATTTTCAAAAAGACAATACTCTCAAATTGATGCTAAGCTTATTCCATCAACTGCACCAAACAAGAGCATGTACGTAATTCTAAAAACAATCTGTCAAATTTTATTTTTAAGGATGACAATTTAATAACATATATACGATTATTCTCAATTATTAAGATCCATTAGGTTGATATTTCAGTTATTTCCTTTTCAATTCTGATACATCGTATTTGTATAATAAATTATAATATAATAACGGGCACATTACTTAATATATTTCTTTCTTTTGATAAAATACAATTGAATTTATTGAACAGAAACGCCACCGGCTCTTTTTTTTAAACGATTCATCTTTCTGAAGAATCGAGATTAATCAAAGCAATGAATATGAGGCTGACATATTTTTGATGTTGAGGGATTTAACTTTACATACCTTTAAGAGCCAGTTTATTTAAACTCCTGTAAGAGGGCTAAAATGAAATGGAATAAACTTACCGTCGTATTGTTTTCATAATAGGATTGATTGATTGATTGTATTTATTTGATGGTGGCGCCGATAATTTTGTTTTAACGATTATTATTGATAGTATTATTTATGTTTATTGGCTGCAATATTTAAATGTTGTAACTTATTTTTCTAATGATAAATTGTAATTTACTTTTGGGGGATTTTCCCCAATAATGCCACAATGGATTCAGACAAATAAACATTGATTCCAGTGTATAACTTGAAATATGATGTAAAGAACAGGCTCGTTGATTTTCCTAACCCAAACCACATTTCGTTTTAATATGTTAGATATTTTACAAAATATTAAAGAGTTTTCTGAGAGAGGCGCCGAAATACTGGAAATCTTTTGAATGCGGACTAATGAAGCAAATATTACAGAGTATTTATAAAGTTTAGCTGAATGTCGAAGTTGCTTTTGAAAAGCGCTGTTTTAATGTTCAAAAGTTGAATGTTGTAAAAGTAATGTAGAAAACAGGAACAAATCGACCATTTTCATGCAAAGTTACATATTTCTTGCAATATACAAATATATAGCGTGGTCTAGATTTTAGTTGGTATGTGAACTATGAAAATATTTTGAAAGAAATGGTTTTAGCTTTGCTAATTTAATTAGCATTCAAATGTAAATATTTCTACAAAATTCCATAGGTCTTAATTCTTAATGTCTAAGCTTTTAATGTTGTTAAGAAAATTTTTAAGAGCTTTCTGGTTAAGATTGTATCTGGAAAGCGAGTTAACGATTAACTATTTTAGTTAAAAAATATTCTGCAAAAAAGTGCAAGTTTGACTTACTTTTTTGTTACTTTTATTTAACCTCGAAAAGTAATAACACAAATGGTAACCTTTTTTACTAAGCAAGTCAAAACAAAACCGATTCTAGTAATTTGAATTATAATGTCACTAGAGATTACAAACTGTCAAAACTTATCATAATGACGACACCCAAAATTTCAATCTCCAACCCTCACAACATCGGCCTAAAATTACCATAGCGTCCTTGTTCAAACAAACATTTTGTGCCAGAACAATATAAAGGTAAATCCATATGAGCCCGAACGTTAATATTCCTGTTGTAAAACGCTTAGCACTTGGCACATTCACGGCATAACCTCGCACTCCTCAGGGTGTTATGATGTATATGGCAGGAAGTTTGTACAATGCACGATGGATATACTTACTAGTTGAAGCAGCTGTGTGCTGGTGTTATTTATGTTTAACTGTTTTTGTATGAAAAAACGGTTATAAATTGTACGCTTGAAGGGGTTTTATTTTCAAACTGGTTTTCATAGTTTTAATTATTTGTTTGAATCATATCGACTGCAGTTTACGTACGTAATCCATATTTTTTTAATATGGTTTATATTTTAGTCTCAAATACTTAGCTTTTCTGATTTAGTCTATTTTACTTATAAGACAATGGGTCGAAGAAAGTGAAGTAGGGGTTTTCTAGACAACTCAATGGTTACGTTCATTTTAAAGATAAAACCTATTTTTATCAACAGAATGAATCTAAACCTGGCCATTTTTATTCAACCTGCATCAAGGCCCTAAAACAAACTGGCATAATTTCATTAAGGTGAAATACCTACGCAGCCTGGGGGGATTTTGGCCCACATTGAAATGCAAATCGGATTCACCTTGAAGATTCCATTGACGTTTCGCTCCAGCTCGTTAGCCGCCTGTAAGGCACGAAGTTATCGGAATCTATTGCCAGTATCGGCAAATTTGTGGCCGGATAAGCACATTGGATGCTAAAGGTTCAAGGAATAATCCGGTTATTCCTAAGTCATTTCGAATTCAAAGTCAATGATTATTTGTGTATGTGGGATTATATATTTTATGTATATATATATATATATATCTGTAAAATGACATTTGGAGTAATGAGTCTTTTCTGGCAACAATTATCGGACGGTCGAGCAGCGTCAGTACCAGCGTCTTGCTTCATACGCCAGAGGTCCCAGGTTCGAGTCCTGGTTGGGGCATTCATCTGTTTGGTGAACACAGACCTTTGTTCTCGGTTCGTGGCTGTTAAAAGCTTTATATGTAGTTTATTCTGGATTCCGCTATATGACCATCTATAAAACAAGCTCTGCTTACTTTGGGGCTATACAGTTAGTGTGTTTACCTGGGGATTTATATTATATTATATATTTATTTAAGCGCTTATTATAACATATTGTAATATCAATTAGATTACCATCACTTTTTATTTGGCTACTTTCAACCTGTGTGGTATGTAACTTGTTGTATAATAATACAATCACATGCTGACTTAGCTTTTCCACATTTATTGGTAAGGGTAAAATTGTTTTCGTTACTATGAACTTCCAACAAACGAAAGCAATCAAACAAGAGTTTTAGAAGATAATCTATCATCATTATCATCAGTCATTTACATATTACTCGTATTAGAGAAGTGACCGGGCATTAATGAGTTATTAACAAGGTTTATTTGATAGTTAATGTTGGATGAGGTGCATTTGTACGCATCAATATCAGGTTCATTTAATGGTCTTTCAATGTGACTGTAGGGACTGTTCTGTCATTTGATTTATGAACTTACAAATCGTAAATTGTGGTAGCTAAACTAACATAGAAATGAAAAATAAATACTTTATGAAGAACATATACTAGAAATTAAATGAAAGTTATTAAATACTTCGATGTACAAACCTCTTTCTACAGCCCTAAAGATTAGAAAAAATTTGCAGACATCCAAAATCAAAATATCATTCATTAATATAGCAATGTATCAATATCTTATGAAAATGATTTTGGTAGTTCTTAATTTAAGTGCATGTTTCCATAACCCTTGCCATTACCACCTTGCAGAAGCTATTAACCATAAATAGATCGGCTTGATTGTTATTGGAAGTGTAACGTTTCGTCCTATAGAGCTCTCGGGTACAATATGAAGCGGCTCTAATCTTGCTGCTGGAAACAGTTGACCTAATCTTTATACAGTTGTATTGCGTTTAATTACGATTAATGCTGTAAACTGCCTCAACCGTGATAGGTACGGCGATTAATGTATGCAGGGCTACTTTATAAATTAAAACATGTCGTGGAAGAGAATTTACAACCCTGTGATTGTATAGGAACTTCTCGAAATTACTTTAAATTTTGTCTATGATGTGTGATTTAAAGATAGCTATTAAACGAATAAAAATGAATTCTGAGTGAATATGCTATCAATGTAATTTTACTAAAACTAAACAACTTGTCTGTTTAAGCTATTATTTTGCTTTGAAATAATATGTTACCATAAAAAATAATTGTATAGAAACAATATTGGATGGATAAATGATTATAATAAAAAATGTGTAATATAAAATACAATTTAGAAATCACAAACAGGATCAAGGATACGCTTGTTCAAAGGTACAACTTATTTCGAATTTATTGTTTGTTCTTTCAAGTTATGAGGCGTTAATTTCATAATAAAAAATGAACCTACCTTAAAATTCACAGCACCCTAAGGACGAGATATCATAAAAATATTTTTTTATTAAACTTCGTTTTTGCCATGAAATTGAACCTTTACTTAATTTTGGTGGTTCCATAAAACGCTGCATTTTACGCGTTTTATTCATTCAATATTTTTCGGACTCTCCGGCACACACATTTGTAAATTGAGAACAAATCAAATATGCATCGAACCAAAAGCCCAGCGAGCAACCCTTGCATGTATAAACAGGTTAAACCACCTAAAACGTATGTAAAATATCTAACATTACTTGTATTTGTAAAAGTAGGGAATGAACATCGAATGTAAATTTAGTTTTAATTGAATATTCCAGACTAGTCTGAATTCCCAAAATATATATTTATTCATTATCGGTTTATGAGGGCTATATTAAAAAGTGAGTTTCTTTTGCTAAGATATTTTCTCCTCTAGATAAAGCTGTTTTAAAAACTACAATAATAACATTTACATGACTATGTTTCAATTTTTAGAAAATAACTGTCTGAAATAAGGCATTGTAGGCACATCGGAAATGTAATTATAATTAAGACGGCCGAAATTTAGACGGCCGAGTAGCGTAGTGGTCGCCCTGTCTCATACGCCGGAGATCCCAGGTTCGATTCCTGGCCGGGGCATTCATTTGTGTGATAAACACAGATGTTTGTTCTCGGGTCATGGTTGTTGATATTTATATATGCATGTTTATTCTGGGTTCCCCCCTAGTTCGCTGTATGGTCATCCATAACACAAGGTCTGCTTACTTTGGGGGCATACAGTAAGTGTGTTTGTCTGGGGATTATTATTATTATTAATTATAAATAACTATACTCACACACTTTGATGCCGGTGATTGCCCAATTAACTGAGTTTTTGCAACTTCTAAACACAAGGCCAACTACTGTTATGGTGGTGACAAACTTCGTGGAGTACCCACAAAAGTACTGAAGAAGTTACATTGAAAGTTTGTGTAAAGGTAGCCAATACCTAGATGGCAAGCATGGTGGACTATACATAAACAAAGACTACTGAGTGTGGATCATATACCGATAACAAAATTGTAACGGCTGTTGGTCCGTAACATTAGTTTAATTGGCCTTAGTGACAATTTAAGGTAATTTTATAAATCAAACAAAGAATACTTGAGAATGATGAAAAAATAACGAATAACTACAAGAATGAAGTTATACATTAGGAAATATTGCAACGTTAATAAGCCATCTTAGTTTTAAAATTTATATTATAATTCTATTTCGTATAATACTCACATAACTACGATTTACTAAACACGTCACAGCTGACAAAACAATATATACGCATTGTTAAGCTGACATGCATGTTTCTGCCACATCAGAATTATTTTGTTACTAATGATAAGTTTGCGGTCATGTGTAATCACCGCCAGACCAGACCATTGCAGTGCAATAGCTACCCAAGCTATTGCTCATTTGGGAATATACTAATAAAATACAGAGCTAATTAACCTATTATCGGGATTTAATATGGAATAATTGTTAGTAAATAACGATACAAATAAGAATAATTGCTTTTATTATATTTGCGTTAGGTTGAAAAATAGCACAAAACTTACTAAGAGCAATTAGTTTAATTCAATAATTATAACATTGGCTACAACGACGCAAATGGTTTAAAGCTCACAGCAAATTGCTGGTTTCCAACTTCTTGCTTGAAAAGTGGATGCTGAGGCACTGGTCCCGAGTTGACCAAAAATTGAGTTTCTTTAGTACTTAACCATAAAATTTAGGAGAGAACCGTACCCACTGTTACATTTTACTACACATGTTGATATTGTAAATAATTTACAATATTTGTCAAACATTTACGTTCATAACAATATTAATAAATATTAGTATCTTAATGTTTTTCTTTCATTAACGATACTTTTTATAAGATGAGTAACATTTTTAGACAAAACGTAATAGTTGGAAAAAATTAAGCCAAGTAAGTGTACTCGTAAAGTCAGTATCTAACTTCCAGTGCAAATGTTCATCTCCAAAGGTACCTAAAATATGTTATTTCCGATAGCGAAAAGTACGTAGCTTCGTAAACTTGGTTTTCTGCATGCCTACTGATTTATTTGAAAAGTTTAACTGTAAAAGACTCGTAGAGAAAAGGAGAGATAGCGACAATATTCAAATTTACTGACATAGCTTTTCTGTGGCATGTTTCAGATTTCAAGGATGTTTAAAAAGTAAGAACTGAATTTTCTTATAGCTGTGACGTACTTTACAAGGCGCCTGTTTTATATGAATCGTAAAAATGGTTAAAACTATTTCAGGAACTGTTAGTTTATATGTTACTAGAAAGTGACAAATTCATATAACTAATTCTCTCTTGGTAAATAATGGTTTAGATTCTTAATGTAATTTAGTTATACTTATAAACAAAATTTAATCAAAATTGAGGTTCAAATTATCCAAATTTGGCTGTGTCTTGACATTAGCACGTACAATTGGCTGTATTTTGTTTGTTTCTTTCATATCGAAGTCAAATTGTACACCTTCTACTCCATGTATCGAACACTTTTGAAAAAAGAGTGCTGAGACGGATTTTGTTTTGCGTCTTTATTTTTTCTCGCGATCTATAACAACTACTAAGAGCCGAAGCAAAATTGTTGGTTACTGTTGTAACCCAATATTGAAATTATTTTTTTTACATTAAGAAATTCAATATACAATATCAACAAGAAATAAAACAGGGGTTTTGTTTAATTATACCAGAGGATTGAACAGCCTTAGATAAGAAAAAATTTATAATTTATTACAAAATTATATCTGACCACATTTTTCAATTAAGTTGAACCACCCTTCTTTTAACTTCTTTGAAAAAATTATTGTCTTGGCAGAATTGATCCTTTGGAGAAAATAGATATAATAGATAGCTGTAAATTTTGATTGGATTACAGTAAGATCTTCTTTAAGTTGTCAACCACCAACAACTTTCATCCGAATTTAAATTGCCAGAAAGATTCATTGCAAATTTTTGGATTAGTTTCCTGGAGCGCTATTATTCTTATTTTGAATTGTTTTTGTACGCCTAAATTGAACTTTAACGGGAATGGGATGGGTTTATTAAATCAATAATTTACGAAACCACTTGCTATACCTACTATTAAAAGTTGGGTAGGGCCGGTTAATACTTTGATTTAGGAAAAGTAGTATTTTTTTAAACTTAGATTTTTAATTTATGCATTTCTGTGGATACAATCAGAGAGTGAAACAGTCATTGCAATGCTCTTAAAGTAAAAACCAAAAAATATTAGTAACTATCGGTAAGTAAGAGGAGGTTGCCACTCCCTCAAATGATAATAAGAAGAAGATAAGCAAGAAGACAAATAGTTTCAAAACTGTATAAGGTCATTCATAAGATTGTACCCACTTAAGCTAAATAACAAAAGTATATACAATAAAAATGTCGAAATAGTTTCTTCCTGAAACACCGCAGTCCCCTCGGGAAATTAATGTAAGATATGTCAAAAGCATTATATTCTGAGTCCAGTTTCACTAAGGAAAGATATTATAAATATTTCTTATGTATCTGTCTTCTGTACTAGACCTGTACTCTAGCGTAATAAGCTTACTTTAAGCTTTTGGTTAGTTCAAGTTATAAAAAACTGATGATACAATATTGTATGTTGTATATGAAGTTCTTTTTTATATTTATATGCAGCTATATTTATAACGTTAATAAGAGAAAGTGCCAGTATCATAAAAAATATAAAATTCTAATGTGTAAGTTAGCAAGTATAACTTTCATAATAATACAGGTAGTGTCAAATGAAAACACCCAATCATATATCTTACTATTTCAAAATTGATTCTTAGTAATAGATTCTTATTTTGAAACTAAATCATTTTGATTAATTAATATCTTTGGTTTAGATTATTACTTAAAACACACAGCTCTTTTAGGCGTCGGAATTGCTACGGCCAATACGGATAATTAGTTTAATTCCAATTAGATATTGCCAATATTATATCCATATCAGTGATGTTTATGATGATATCAACGAATCGTGGTCGACTTTCAAACGTTGTTGTAAATAACGCAAGCTGAGAATGTATTCCTGGCTTAGGCGAAATCAACTCTCATACGTATCTTTGAGAACGTTATGAAGAATGTTCTATCTCAAGTTTGTAAAAAGTGGTATATTAGTTTGAAGGAACTTTTTGATAATGTTTTATGAAAATTTTGTTATGTTATGAGAATCGCTAAAGTAGAAAAGATTAATTTTCAAAATTATAAGACAAATCGAATAATCAGATTTCGATACATACTTTTCAACATCTTTATTTCTTTTATATGAAAAAAAGGTAAAAAATATAACATAGCAGAGGAAGTGTCGCCTTTCAGGTTTTGAAAGGATAAAACTCACAGCTATTTATATTTATGGTGTACCTACGATATGAATACTGTCACACCGTATCGAAATGTATTGCAACTGAATAGATTCCATGTAATGTATTCGATGCAAATTTACTTTCAGGATAATTTATTGAACTTTTAGGACATATTTATGATTATAAGAATTTCTTATGATCTACGTTTTCAATTTTATTTAAGAACATTGAAGGTGTTTGTATCAAACGCAGTACAATTTTATTATGTGATACTTTTAGGTTCTTTTGTTTTATTTCATGGCTATCCATGAAATAAATTCACTCAGGATAGGATAGAACACAGTAGTCCTATCTTTAGTATCCATTCACTACCTTTTTTAAAGGCTCTATAGTATGTTTGAGAAAATACTGTTTCTCTGCTTCTATTTCGCTATTTAGCTGGATATTGTTTAAAAAGCTTCCAATTTTAGTAAGTTTAATTGCGTGTAGTTACTGTTTTACGTGAAATAAAAAATAAACATACTCATTTTCATCTTAATAATTTACGTAAATTCTCGTTTTTATATTCAAACATTGCAGAAATTACTAAAGGTAAATTCTAAGGGGCTGATTTCATTGTATAATGATGACCTAGTTCCCCATACGTAATAGCAGCACATAACAAGTTTAATCCGATGTAACATAACAATAAAATGACCCTCATTAACCCACAGAGGTTAATTCTTAGAAGGCCGCAAATCCTTTATTTATCTAAATAAGTTGTGTAAAAGTACATTTTCCTATGTCTTTTCCAGCTACGAATCACTTCACTAGCGATACTTGTGCCAATGGACACAGTTAGTCTGTTTAACATTCCTCTCCACTCACCTAAGTGGCATCCATTTCCATGAACATTATAAAATGTAAGTGACAAAATATATTTTGTGGGGAGAGTTTTATTATTTTTATTGATTAATGCATGATACAAAGCCGACCGTATATTTCAGTTGGAGTTGCTTTTTTCCCTGTCAGGCCAGTTTTAAATGTTAATGTGGTTATTATGTCGGTAGTGTTGCCGCCAGACACACAGCATTTATTATGTTTATCTGAAATTTTTTAGTTATCTTTCTATTACAAATATCTTAATAAGATACAAGAACAAGGCTATGATAAAGCTATTCAAGTATTCAATTAAGTATTCAATTATTTATTCAAGTACCAGTTTGCGTTCATTTTGGAAATAATTAATCATATTCTATTTTAACTATTAAAAAAATTTAAAAAAATAATGAAAAATCATTCAAATTATAATTATACCCATAGAAAGACAACTTACAAAACTCAATCAATAATAATACATGTAAACTACATGATAAACTACTTAAGTGCTTTAAATATTCCACAATACACCCGTATACATTCCACAAATCCATTTCCAACTAAAAAAAACTAGTTTCAAAAAGAAGCTGTTCTATATATTGCACATAAAAACCTAATATAACGATTATGGTCGTAATAAATACTAAAAGCGAACATAATAACGCAGTCGGCAAACAGTTTATGTGACTCGTAGACAAAGAAATAACATGAGAACGGATGGAATTCCGGTGATTTAGTTACATACGTACCAAATCCTTATTATGGGAAACCCTGTGTACAAAAGATCTGAGAGAGAAAAGATTCTAATGTAACATTTGGTTGTTTATTTTTTTTCTGTAAATAAAAGACGGAAATAAGGAAATGGAGTTACTTTAAGTTGAATAGTGAAATTATGCTATCATTTAATATTTACAAAGAAGTCTTCACAAAGATACATAAGATAAAGTTTTTTTAAAATTTCGGATACAAAGTATTATTTTATTCACAAAAGGTTGCGACAGCCAAAATTATGTATTTTTAGTCATACTTAGCAATACGATTTTTAAATAATACTTACATTGAAACATTGATTAGTAATTTTAATTTTAGCATTAAAATTAAGTATGTGACAAATCTCAAAAATCATTTTATCGCAACCTAACAGACATAATTATTTGAAAAATATGTTAGGAGGCACAAGAAAGCCTTTACATATTTGTCTATTTGTCTTTTAATGTAAAGCTGCGTACAACAGATTTGCATGGGAGAAAGGTATTACGTGATAGTAATTGATCGCATCTATATTTATAGAGATATGTATACAGTACACCATATTAAAAAAAAGTTTGTAAACAAACCATTGCCGGATATAAATTCGTCAATTTCATCAAGAATCACACTCCACGACATTAAAATTTCACACCAGTAACTCATAAAACACTGCCGCCCTTTTATTAAACAACTTTTAAGTAGTATTCGGAGCTAAAACTAGCAAAACTAAAAAAACAACAATTAGATTAAAAAAAAATTGAGGTTATTTGTTTTTTTTTTAAATACAATCATTAGGGATAACCATCGACATAAAATGAAAATGAATGAATGACAGGTATCGATTCCCGATTCGTATCGACATTTTGATATATCGATACAACAAGATCTGATAAGACTAAATAACTCAGATAAATATGTTTTTGTAATAATGCATTTTTACTTTTATTACGACCAGAAAAAGGCTTGTGAATTATGACACGGTTACAAGTTGAGTGACAATTTATTTGTTAAAATAATGAGCTTATATACTAGATATAAACGTGTGAAATACAGAAATATTTGATTATCTCATGACCTTACTTTTATCACGTTTGTTCCT